>OY728141.1:2103401114-2104651114 GCA_963277665.1 Viscum album
TACCATTCTTGATATGTTTTACATTTAGTAATGTAACTTCTTGTTGAGAATTATTATCTAGTTTATTGTTAGTGGTTTAAGGAATATTTTCATTTTGTTACTATATAATTTCACAAGTATTAAGTTGATTAGTCATATAGTGATTTGTGGTTTAAGGTTTTGGTGAAGTTCCCAACACCCCCACGTGTTTAGTTTTCATTTCCAAGATTTAATATTGAGTTTTTACTATATTGTTTTTTGTTTATACTACAACCAAGAACTGTTTGAGGTTGTAGAACAAGTTTGATGTTATAAAACAGTACCATAAATCCAGTTTCCATTATCTATACTAAATATTGTAAATTTTCTTACACGTGTAATCTCCACAAAAATTCTCCATTACGTATCTCCCTCACATTCAATTCTTCTCAATCTCCCCGCATTACTATTCTATCGAATCCCCCCATACCCTGACTATCCTCTCCACAATCCTATCTCTGAATCCCCTCCCCAAATTTCCTATGCATCACCATATGCCTATATTTTCATCCCCTCCCCGATTCTACTTCACATCGGCCTCTACCTCCACCTCCACCTCAGAGTTCACAAAATCCTTCACCTCTACATCTGTAATGGCCTCCACCTTTGACTTGAACTTGGAATTTGACTTCACCTCAGGCTCTACCTATGACTTTTCCTCGTCCTCTGACTCTGCCTTCACCTTCATGGGTTGAGAATATTCATGTAAAGCATTAGAAAGTGTTATTCATATTTCAAATTATTAACTATCATTTATTCTTTATCATCATTGATAATCTTCTATGTGTTTTGATTCATGGGATCTTTATCAGTTGATATTTTGTTATTTGGGTTTTGGACCATTTCATATATGTTTTTGACCATTTCAGGTCAATGTTTAGCTCATAGTTATAGAATTTAGATTCATTTGTCATGTTGCATGAGTTATTGTGTGAAATAAAATTGAATTGTGATATTCATCATTGTAATTTAAAAGAACAGTTCATGAATAATGTTTTGTGCATTTCTGTGTAGTTTCACCTCCTGCAGGGTTTCTTAATCATCCACATGGAGGTTTTTTATCTATGTTTCAATTTTTTCCCTCTTTCATTATCTCCCAATTATCCTCCTTGGAACATGGACCTTTTTAATTTTCAGGATTTGAAACATCGAAATATATGTTTCATGTACCCTTCAAACTCGCTTATGCTTTTGATTATCATATGATCAATCTTTAAGATATTATACTAAAAGAGTTGGTTTTCTGAAATTCAGGGGTATTTTACCCATAAAAAAATTGCAGTCCACAAGGGTACGATCCACACTAATGATGTTCAGATTTATTCCCCCACTTAGTTTACATGATATCCACTATTTTAAGTCCAAATATCAAAAATATCATTTAGTTTATAAAGGGGATGACTATAGGAAAAGGGATAATTCCCTCAAAAATTCTAGTAGAAGAATGAACCCATAGGGGTCTACAATGGTGGATCAATCTGTCTTCCTAAGATAAAATGTATATTTCTATGACCTTTTTTTGTGGCCTCATAGATCAATATGCTTTCATTTAAAGTTATATATTATTCCATATACTCAAAGAAATTAAAATTATTTATTCCTTTTAGGATTTCCTTTCCTATAAATTTTCACTACTACTTATATATTTTTATTATATCCTCTTAAATAGTTTAATTAGAAGGAGTTTTTAACTCTTAAATTACATAATATGGTTGACAAAATAAAAATTATTTGTCCTTTATGATTTTCTATCATACTTTTTTTCTCTTGAATGTAATTAGGTTGTACTGAATTAAAGCATAATCAGAAAGGGACTATAAAGTTTTATGAGGGAGGGACCTAAAGTAACTATATCTGGGTATTTTCAATAACCACATATAGTTATTTATTCTCTATCTATTTTGATTTACTTTTATTAATTTACTCATATATGTTTCAAAATTTTATAGGAAGATATGAATCTAAGTTTTTCATTTTAGAGTGATATTTACAACATTATTTGTATATTTCTATTATCTTCTCCTAAAAAAGTTGAAGTTGGAGACCATTTCAAATATTTGTGCCATCTGGTCAAAGTAATTAAAATTATTTTAGGCTTTACTTGTTCATATCAGTGAGGAAATTTTTGGGTAACTCCTAAGGCAATATCCCTACTTCAGGATATCCATGTTCAAATCAGCGAGGAACATCTGATTAGTCTAATTGTGTTATTTTTTTCTTTATATTTACATATTTAGATGAATATTCATGTATGATTACAAAGTTAATTTTGGTTCTTCTGAAAATTGGTTCATCAAATGTTTATATTTCAATTTTTCAAATGATTTTTATTCATTCAATAAATATTTTTTTTATTTGAAAAAAATATTCTGTACAATTATTCCCATGTATACTATTTTTCAATATTTATATTGATCATGCGTGTAAGTTAATATATCACCCCTTGTGCATATATATTACATGAATTAAATATTCCCATAACTATTTATATAGTTGTTCTTATTTTTTTTATAAATATAATTTTTCATGTGTAAATTTTTTCAGAATTCATTTTTTACGTTATTTTTTTTCATAAATCAATGTTGATTATGTGTATCATAATTTGAAACCTTTCAATATTTATTTTCTTTAAAGAAGTGAATGTTACATACATACCCTATCTAAATTTTTTCCAATGATTCATATATAAATATATATAATAATACATGACATTTTTTTAATACATGCCTTTACAATGAGATTTAATAATTCAACATATTGTATTTCATTTTAACATATGAAAAAATCACTATATATTAAAATTTAATAGAAAACTGATTACATTATTTTCACACATAATTCCATCATGTATGAAAATGTTACTGATTCAATAGTTCACAATACCTACTACAGTATAGAAAACTTCAAGAATGTATTATGAGTTAGATAGTGTTATAAAAAAGGTGATTTTCTTTACTTGTAACCTAGTCTCAAGAAGAAAAACTATGATAAAATAAGTAAATCTTTTTTAGTTTAAGAAAACACTTCATTTTTTTATTTTTCAAATATGCATTTGAAAATGTGTTATAAAATATTGTGAAAATTTCAGGGCAAAAAATAATCTATAGATTAAATAAAGTATTTACTCCTATTTTATGTGTTGAGACCCCTGATTGAAGTGAGAAAATAAATGAGAAAGATTGTGGGATAACTTTGATGAAGGTTTTAACTCTAAGTAGAATTTACTTAAGAATAATAACCTAGTATTTTATTAAACTAGAATAGACATTTCATTCTATATTTTCCATAATGCATTATAGATATAAAACAATATATAATATTAGTTTTGTATATATTTTTACTACAAAATAAATTTATCAAGGCATCATCCAAATTTTTTATTCTGATTACATTATAGTTTGGATTCATTTATCATATAATAATAAATTTTTATGTAAAAAATTTTATAAATTATTTTAATGATAAATATTCAACTCATATAAAAAAGATTTTTATTAATTTGGAATATAGAAATTTAATAAGAAATGATATTAAATACACTCTTTCATTTAATTTCATTATGAAAATAATGTTTAAGAATTCAAAATAATTATATTTTCTTTGATAAATTATTTCTATGAATTTATGTTTTTTATGTATTTTCATTGATAAATTATTTCAATGCATCCTTTTTTATTTCAATTTTATTTAATTCAATATGGGGCTTGAATTTTATTTATCAATTTTTTCCTTGTCAATTGTAGTGTTTAAATACAAATGTTTTATAATAATCCCCTACAGTAGTAGCAACAAATTCCAAAATCAACTATCTCAGCCTTGGGGTGGGATTTAAAATCTTGGTCCTCTACCTTCACTCAGAAATGAAACAAAATTTAATGTCCTTGAATAACCTAGATTTAGAGACTCACCAAAACCTCAACCATTTAATGACCATCCTTATTTTCATTGAAAATATAGTATGGTAATTTTTATAGGTTTTTGAGATAATTTTCTGACGTTTACCAATACGACAACATTGCATGTATTTTTCCGTTGTATTTTTTATCAATTGATTTTTATACTTTTCAAATCATGCTGTAATTTTATAAAAATTATTGTGTTCAACATGGATATTATTATTCCTATCCATTTATTAATCCCCAATAATTATTTGGAAACTTATTAGAATAGTTATAATTCACTCTGGTATATTTTCCTCCTTTTTAATTTCATTCTTTTATAAATACAGCTGACTCATTTATTAAATATATATGTTATAATTCAAAGAGAACAAAAGCATTAACCTATAAAAAATTTCATTTTGCTTTAAATTTCTTGAATTCCATCTATTATTTTCAACAATTTTAGTAATTTTATGTCAATTATTACATATAATTTAATTTTTAATAAATTTTTGGGATTTGATGTTAACCATAATTACATATATTACTATCATTTCCATAGTCACTATAGTAGAGTAATCTATGATAAAATTTCTTTAGATACATTTCCTATGGGTTTATCTGACCATTTGTCTTGACATTTTACATTTATGATGTATAAAAACAACAATCATGAAGTAATAAAAACACTAAAAATTAAATACTATTACATTTTAAAGAAAATATGTGTTATTAAATTCCAACATTGCATTGTTTCTCAACAATGGATCAAAATGTAGGGTAACCAATATTCCATATAAAAATGGATGATTTCATTTGGTTCTGAAAAAAATTCTTTCTTTCTTAGAGATTTAATTAAGGTTTTCATAAATATGACTCTTTCATTGAGTAATTCAGTATTTTCTAAATGATTGTGATGATTTTTTTGATTATACATGAATTTGTAAATTTTTTGACAGAGTAACATTATTTTGGTTGTAGATTCACCCTATGGAAGAAAATAAACAGCTTCATCTACTCTTAAATTAGTAGAAATCAATCTCTATTCCATAATTTATTTGAGGAATAACATGTTTTAATCCTTATAATTATTAAATTTTAAATTATATTATATATTCTTGTCCGGAACAAAGATAATTGTTTATTACTTTTTCATAATTTATTGTAACGACCCAAACTTTTATTAATGGAAATTCCTCTTAATCTAATTAAATTTCTTATTATGTAAAATGGTTATATAAAACTTATAAACTTCTTTGGTTTTATGTGTTTTTTTAATTTTAAAATACCATTAAGAATTTTTACCATTTCCAATATAGTCTTTAAATAGTGATCACACGATTAGCATAAATATAGGGCTTTAAAAAATCCAATTTACTCAGACAAAGGAAGTGATGGCCTCATAAAGTAGAATTTCTCCATACTAATACCATTTTTCAGAGCTCATAAAGGAGGTGGCATTACTGGGCTTCACTCTTGAATAATCCCATGATGATCTTTAACACGTTAATATTGAATAGAACCACCTACGGGAGAAGTGTATGTTAATAGAGATTACCACTCAAGCGATGTTATTTGAGCCACCCCAAGAGTCTGTCACCATCACACACCTTACCATAAGGTCTTATGCGGGTTTTATAATGGGTTATGTAACAATACCCTAGCACTATGGTTTTGTGCATTATTTTTTTTATAAATAATATACATTCATTTTATTATAATTACTTTGTAAATAGTTTATAAATCACAAATAGTATTTTTAGTTAATATTCAATTAAGAAGTCTATTTTGATGAATTAATGTATTTTTGAATTAATTATTATTTTAATAAAATATTTTTACTAAATTAATTTTTATTAAATATAAATGATCTTATAATATTTATGAATAAAATTTTAATTTTTATTAGGGTTTGAAAGTTGTATTTATCAAAACGCATGAATTTTCGATAAATGTAGGTTTTTATTTTAAAAGTAAAAATTCACATATTTATAAAATTATTTAGATAAAATGAATACTATTTTTGGAATCATGATGTTAAAATTATCCAATGGTGAATTTTTCATAATTTTCTGAGATAGTCGAATTTTTGGCTAAAAATGAAATACCGTTTAGATATATAATGTGTTTTATGAAATCATAATGACCCAGTAGTGATGTAATAAAATACTATAAATGAGATGTTTGGAAAATATATGTTTTACATTTAAAATAATGTTATTTTTGGGTTTTTTTGATTTATTTTACAAAGCCTTAGTGGACCCTCCAAGACTTATAAAACATTTTAACATTTAAAAATGATTTCCTTGAGAGTGTGACTCACCTCCACATAAGAAAGACTAATATTTTAATAATTTATTCCATTTTCCTTATAAAATAATGTTTTACACTCCCCTTTGGAAAAAACCATGGTAAAAAACCATGGGTTGGTTTGTGGTTTTGATTAGTTTAATGTGTGGTGTCCAAAACCTAAATAATAAAGAATTATTTCTCCTTTATTATATAAAACCACTCAACTTCCCATTCATCTTCACTCAAACCATTTACATCTCGACCAAATATAAGAGTTGGTGTCTGATAACCAACTGGTTTTACTTTTATTACATGGATATTTTATCTATTATTACATATTGTTCATTGTTCTGCACGACTATGATGTAATAATGTTCTAGAGTATTTGTTGCATTGATAAGGTCATGGAAGTTCCCTGCTATGATGAGAACCTTGAAATGCTATAACAATATTATTAAATATAGTTTTGCGATTGGATGACATGCTATTATGGGACACATATTATGCATACCATCAGGTGCGAGTACTCAAAAGCAGATGAGACTTCCACTCATGAAATTCTCACTTGGTAATCTCCAAGATAGAAGATTATGAGAAAATACCCGCTAGTAGGAATTCCGCATGTTTTGGTGTCATCAGATATTTCTTTCTACGAGCGTGTGTAATGACCCTTATACTTTATGAGTATCATTAATACGTGTCACGACTTACGCACATTGATTTACTGACAAAAACCATCACGCAAATAGTTTCCAATAAGTAGGGTATGTTGGGTGCGTCATGAGTGGCATGTTGTTAATAGATAAGTTGAGGAAGGATTTGCCCCTTCTATTTATGAAAGTTGATATCTCAGACCATTGATTGAAATAGAACCATAGCACAAAATTCCAGGTCCATGGTGTAATGATGAGTTTATTTCAGGTAGTCAAAGAATAGCGTATCAAGAATAAAAGTTGATGACGCAAACATGAATCCTGCTTTATGAGATATTGCAACAAAGGGATTATATTACACAGTGAGCGTACAGTACTCTTGGACTTTAGTCAAGCCTGCCTAATGCCAACGAGAAAGAATCCTAGAGGGTCACACACTAAGTGTTTTTGGTGGCCTCGGTTAAATTCTATTTGAATTTAAATAATAAAATAAATATTATTCTCAAGACCTTGGAATAATTTTATTCAAGTTAAAATTATCACATAAATTAAATAAAATATATTTATTTATTTTAGTGAACATTTAATAAATATTTATTTACTAGTTTGTAAATAAAATATTTATTTAAGAGATTAAATATTTATTTATTCAGGTGTTTAATATATGGAAGTGGAGTTTGATCATACAAAGGTTGGTCTGGTAGTAAAATAATTATTTTCAATATGGTAAATAATTATTTAACTAGTAGGAACAAATTAATATAACGATACTATTATTTTATGATGCAGAATTTTATTCATAATTCTGTTTTGCGCAAGTTGGTGCACTATAAATAATGACGTGGCATTATTATTAAATGCATGGATTTTCTCTAAGTTCGTGAATGTATTTAATTTTTTCTATGCAATTAAATATTGTAACTTAAATTCCATGTATATAAATAGGCAAGTACCCCTATTGTGCCATACAACACACCACACGCCTGGTGAATTGAGAATTATTGAGCCAAACAATTTCTCTCTTGAATCATATTCTCTCCCCTCTCAATAACGAGAGACGTTCTTCAAAGCTGAAGAACAAGCGATCAAGAACGACCGACACAAGACACTCACTTCACTGCGCTAGCACCTGAAGAACGAGCAATGTCTATTGGAGGCCATCAGAGCACATGTGTATCACCGCTAGAGGGATTCTAGTTTGGATCCTTACAAGCGCAACGAGATAATCCGAAAGAGTCAATCCAGACTATCAACATCATCAATGAAGAAAAATACCAAAGACATAGGTATTATTTTTCTTTATGTGATTAATTAAATTAATTATAAACATGATGTTCAAAATCCTCTATAAAGGTTTCATGCCTCTTTTCTCTTTATCTAAATCATTGATTATATTCTGTGTAGAATGGAATTCATCGTCGTATTGATCCTAGAATAATCATTGATCATCATAAAAATCAAAATTGGGTGCCGTTCCAACCACGCTTCTTCTGCGCCTGGAACCTTAAAGTGTTATCATAGTGGTTACATCATAGTTTATAATTATTTAAATATTTCATTGATGAATTCCACATTTAATAATTTAGTTGTTTCAATTCAAGTTAATCGTTATGCAAATCTGAATCTCGATATCTTTTCATCCTCTTTAATTTCTCATTCACCTTAAAGAAATGATCTTTTCTTTTAATTTTGATTAAAATAAAATAGAGGATCTCATCCGGAGGTGCCAAAGATTCTTGTCCATACAACACCAGAACACACGATGTGTATTCGGCAGTACACACCGTGTAGTCAAGATTCAATGCATCAGACTAGTCCGCCAAACCAAGCCATGTGTTGGAGTTTTTCCAAGTCTTAAATGACTCCGTGTGTTGACTAGGAACAGGTGGAATGTGGTTTCCAGATTACACACCATGTTTCCCTATGGACACAACATGTAGTCCCTTCGGGTTAGGGTTGGACTGTGTACCCCGTACACGGCTTGCCCGGCTAAAGACTGTGTAACGAGGAACAACACGACATGTGGCCCACTGGACATGCTGTTTACTCTGAAGATCTCCAAAGTACACTCACACATCATTTCCCCAGGCATGTAATTCGGATAGATGGTGAAAAGTAGTACACGCCGTGTAGTTGGAACTACACATCATGTACTCATCCAAATTATATAGATTTATTAAGATTTATTATTATATTATACAAACTCTTGGTAAGTATACCATCATACCGGTGTAAAGCTGAGTCACAACACATTATAGGTGTTATATATATATGTGCTTAATTTAACATCTACATAATGTTCATTTCTACTCATTGGGTAGTTATGAATAGGAATTAATTAGGTTGCCTCCAAGGTAAAAGTTACGTACAAAGATAATTTTAGATGAATTTATTTGTTTAAAATTATGATGGATGAGAATCTCAAGGAAATTCAAAAAAGGATATAAGATAAAAGGATTGATTAATTAAAGATGATAATTAATTGATTCGAGTGTGATTTATCTTAAACAAGAATGATTAAATAATAGAATGCTAGTTTTATTTATGTGTAAACATCGTTGCATGTATGGATGATCATAATATAGACCAAGACCTTTGTATGTGGATGGTTTCTTATAATTTATCTATTTAAATTAAATTTGTTGGCATACGAGCCTTCTATTCATTAATATGTAGGGCCTGCATGCCCAAGGTTTCTTTTATGTAAAACCCTTTTTTCCCCTCCCCTAAATGTGAGTTAAAAAAGGCATATGTAATGGATTGGACTTCCAAGCTAGTGAAGGTAGTTCAAGCTGGAGACAAGATGAAACCAATCCTAGGAGATAAAAAGGTGGATAGGTGGAATCTGTAAACACAAACCCAAAAGGTTTAAGTCGTTTCTCCCCTAGGTCAGGGTTAGTTTATCAACCACTATATAAACTAACCATTAGAAAAGATCGTTATCATATCATTTACTTTATTTTATTTTTGTCAGTTGCATGGCATATCATTATGGATGTGTTGTCATGATATAGCGACCCATACTTTACATACATGGTTAATACTTCAAAATTGAAGCATAATTATTACAACATATAACAAAACCATGAAAGGACTATATAGGTATAGTGTCTTTAGAAACTAGGAAACATAAACAACTGGTTCATAAAGCATCTACACTGTCTCCAATTTATTTCATCATATCTATAGTACCTTTTTGGCATATCTTACTTAATACCCTTATTCCTGACCTGGGGAAAGAAAACATACAAAAGGGTGAGCTCAAATGCTCAGTAAGGGTAAACAAAAGAAATATCAATCACATCAAATTCATAAGAACATAACATTTTGGAAATCTTACCCTGCAAAAGAGATCATAATTTCATAACATGGGATAAATCATGGTAGTGAAATGTAATCCCAATAATCATAACTTAAAACATGAAACTTTGTGGCATACACACATAATCATAGAGAATAATTTCTTAGTAGTCAAGACTCATGGCCAAGACTATCTTAGTGGACAAAGTCCATTTCTGAACCGAGTTCACTCCTCGTTTCAGTCCTGTTTCACTGAACCAGTTTTACTTTTCATTCTAGACATGTCTATCTCATGAGATATAAATCTTTACCCAATTCATTGGAGGGAGATATAGGTCCCACCCATCTCATAATGATACCATTCTTATGTGTGCCACAAAATCATAAATCATACATCATTGCATAAACCATGTAATAAAAATGGGATTCTTAAACATCATGAAATCATAAAACAATTCATATAAGATAAAGGAATTCATAAAAATAATTCCATCACAACATAATCAAATCAATGTAATAATAGGGATAGAAAAATAACCCTATATTATCTTATATGGAAAATAATTTTGATAAAACACTTGAACTCCATTCTTGAGGAAAATATCCTTTCTACTTCAAAAACATTTTCCTTTCTTAACATGTCATACAATTTTAAACTAAAATAAGTTGATTAAAAATAAACATGAAAACTTGTAAAGGATGCTTCTTGGAAATAATTTTTTAAAAATCCATTCATGCCGTATAAGTTAAAAAAAACATTCTTCTCGTACTTTTGTCGGAATGTCAAAAAGTACTTCGTACAAAAAACGACAAAAGATTCCTTTCATATCCTTTACTAAAAACTCACCGAAGGGTAAAATTGGATTTAATCAATTGTAGTTGGATGGAAACAATATTAAATATTTAGGGAACATGGATGTGGATCATAAAATACACCCTAGTAAATACCAAAATATAAAAAATCTCGGATAAAAATGAGAATGTGATATTTTCCATTACCTTAGGTCCTATTTGCTTCGTAAGTGTATGAACCTCCTGTATAATGATTTAAATAATGTTATTTACTTATTCTAGAATCATACTAATTGTTATGATATCATATATGGTCATATTCTTAGCTTCTTATTAGTAATATTTCATTATTACTTGTTATTTAGGTGTTTATTACTTTTTGTTCTTATGCGTGTTTGGTCGAATAAATTCTTATTATTCTCTTTAGGTTATAGATACCTAATTTCCAGAATGGTATTAGTGTAATATATATGATATTTATTCATTCAATTCATTTATATAATCATTATGCAATGAAGATCATGTAGAACGAATCGCATCACATCGTGGAGACGGTATTCCGTACGTACGCACGAGCGATGATATCATTCCCATGATCGTGGAATTGTATTGGAGTGTATGTATACTATTTCATAATAAATAACACTTTACAATAATGATATATAGTTTATTATTTTCACCATTATACCAATCCAAGTAAGGTGGTGATGAAAAATAGATTACACCACGGCGTGGAGACGGTATTCCGTACGTACGCACGCGCGATGATTTCATTTTCTGTAGGATGGATAGATGGTGAAATAGAGTTGTTTCATACTTATAATAACATATCAGTATATGAGTGATACTGATGTTATTAATTCATAATGAAACAACTAAAGAAGAAGAAGTGGAAAAAGAAATAATGTTGAAAGAATCGGTAACGGACATTACCTCTTCTTTGAAGCGCCTCTTTGAGACCTCCTCTTAGGGGACTACAATTGGTCTTTGAAGAAGACCAGGACCTCTAGGATGTTTATAGGCAAGTGGGGAAGTAAAATGGGCATGGATTGGCCGATCTTGAATGCTCAAATTGGTGTGAGGAGGAGATGAAGGAGGTGCCCTTTTATAAGGGAGGAGAGTGGCACCTTTGGAAATATAAGAAATATTAGTTTATATTAAATCCCAACCCCACTTAAAAACATCCAAAATGACTCATATCCTAATATTAGACGAGATAGGGTTGTAATCGCATCAACCAATAAAATTTAGACTTGTTATGAATTTATTTTAAACATTATCAACTTGATTTATCCTTATTTATCAATTTAATTTTATTTGTGGTAAAAATATTCTAAATTTTAAATTATAATAAATAATTACATATGTGTTGTGAATTTTCCATAATTTGACAATTTATGACATTTTCGACCATATAAATTTTAATTTATAATTTTTAAATATTTTTGTGATTTTTAAACAATTTTATAATATGTTATTTTTATAAACTACAATAGTGTCAATTTAGACACTATTCATTTATTGAAATTTAAATAAAATATATACAGAATATATGTTCAAACTAAAAGCTTTAATATATTCATAAAATGTCATATGTATCTAGAAAATTAGTGGATCACATTAAATAGTTCATATAATATTTATTTTATTATTTTTAAAACCATTTATTTGATATTTTAATTAATAAAATAATTTCAACATCACTATTGTGTCATAATTAATGATAATTATTTTATCCCTAAAAATTATAAATAAATTCCTATGATTTCGATAATTGTATTAGCGTTCTGGAGACTATTAATTTTTGAAGTTTCATTAAGTTTATCACTAAATTAAAATTATTATACTTATAAGATTTAAGAAAGTGACATGTTGTAACATTCTTTGGTTTTAATATTAATTAAATTATATTCATGGAGAAAAGTCCATTAAATGAATCTAATCCGACCTTTAGGTGATATGGGTCGACTTTTAGTCATCCAATAGGATTTTGGCAGGTGTTAGGGTAACTTTATAATCTTATATTTACCTTTAATTACCCGATTTACCTTTAACTATGGTAAATAAAATTTACCGTAGTTACTATTCATAATGCCCAAAAATAAAAAGTAGCCTATTAACATAATTTGGACCCACTGATTTCAAATATGGAATCCATTTTTCAAAATTCAAAACATATAAGTTGCAGTAATTAATTTAAAATAAATCCCGTTGTTAAGAAAATGAGTTTTAGAAGTTAAAACATTGCCAAAGATTGAAATGTTTTTACCTATGAATTCAATGTGAAATTAATGATAATTAAATACATTATATTAAATGGTAAAAATATATTCTATTTATACTTTAAAACCATTCAATATTATAATTTAACCATATAAATTATCTCAATGAAAAAAGTTGTTTTTAATTAAAAATTAGCGTATTTTTAATATTCATCAAAATATGAAAGTTATCAGAAAAATATCAAAAATTTATCCAAAGTAAATTTTTATACCCTGATTAAAAAAAAATATTTTATTTTGTCAAATTGAACTTATAAACATGTCAAAAAATAGATTTAATGTGGGTGTGCCATCAAAAGGCGGCCAAACTGCATTTTTTGAAAAATACTTATTTTACCTGAAAAATTTATTTTTTTCTCTTACCATATTCTAGAAAATGTGTAAGATGAATAATAATGTTATAAAATTCAAAATGTAGTTAATATTATTCATAACAGCTAGTCCATAATAATATATCGTTGTTTAGTGAAACCCAGTATTGCGTACTACACACGCTATCGAGGAAGGTCGCGATTGCGTGTAATGCAAGCCATGTCCGTATTGTGTGCTGTGAATGATTATTTTGGTGTTGCGTATAACATAAGACATAAAAAAAAATTCTCATAAAATCTCAGGGTGTTACATTCTACCCCCCTTAAAATGATTTTTTTCCTTCAAAATTCGTCACTTCATTACAAATAGATGAGGATACCTCTCCCTCATCAAATCCTCAAGTTCCCATGTAGCTTCTTCTAATTGGTGGTTCCTCCATAAAACTTTCACCAAGCAAGTGGTCTTGTTCCGTAGGAATTTTTCGCTATGATCCAGAATCTCTATCGGTTGTTCTTCATAAGAAAGATCTTGCTCCAGCGGTACAACTTCTGAGCTGAGTACATGTGAAGGATTAGGTATGTACTTTCTCAGGAGAGATACATGGAACACATCGTGAACTTGAGAGAGATTCGGTGGAAGCGCCAATCGTTAAGCTAACTTCCCAACAAGATCTAGAATTTCAAAAGGACCGATATAACTAGGGCACAACTTTCCTTTCTATCCAAATCTCATGACCCTCTTCCAGGGAGATATTTGTAAGAACACTTTATCACCCACTTCAAACTCTAGGTCTTTTCTCTGGTTGTTAGCATAAATTTTTTGTCGACTCTGAGCTGATCTTATGTGTTGTTGAATAGATCTGACCTTTTCTGCCATTTCATCAAGGAGATCAGGTCCTAATAGATTTCTTTCCCCAACTTCATCCCAGCAAGTTGGAGTCCTGCATTTCTTTCCATAGAGAGCTTCATAAGGAGCCATCTGAATACTGGAGTGAAAGCTATTTTTATAAGAAAGTTCCACCAAAGGTAGGTGTTGATACCAACCACCTTTGAAATCTATAGAGAAATCTCTCAACATATCTTCTAGTGTTTGAATTTTCCTCTCAGACTGACCGTCTATTTGAGGATGACAAGCAGTTCTAAAACTCAACTCTGTATCTAGAGTATGCTGAAGACTTCTCCAGAACTTTGAGGTAAACCTCGGATCCCGATCAGATATAATAGAAAGTGGTACTCCATGCAATCTTACCACTTCCTTTACATATATCCTGGCAAGATGATCTACAGATAAATCCTATCTAATAGCAATGAAGTGTGCAGACTTTGTAAGATAATCAACTATGACCCAGATATCATTATTGCCTTTGGATGTTTTAAGAAGTCCAGTGACAAAGTCCATAGTGATGTTTTCCTATTTCCATTTTGGTATGGGTAATGGTTGTAACATTCCCTTAGGCTTCTGTCTCTCAGCTTTAACTTTATGACAAACCAAGCATCGAGAGACATATTCAGCAATATCTCTTTTCATTCCATCCCACCAGAAGTACTCTTTTAGGACCCTATACATCTTCGTGCTTCCAGGATGAATAGAGAATGAAGAACTATGAGCCTCATCCAGAAGCTCCTTCTTTAATTCGGGGATGGGAGGAACACAAAACTGATTCCTGAACTTTATTATCCCATCACAATCAAGGTTGAATTCAGGAACATTTCTCACCTTCTTTTGTAACTCGACATCTTCTTTCTGTGCCTCTTGAATCTTCACATGTACATATGGTTGAACATTCATTTGAGAAAGATATGATTTCTCCCCTTCCATTAAAATTCCAAGATCCATCCTTTGTAAATCCATAAATATTGGATCTTTTGTGATCCTCATCATGGATAAGCTAGCATGGTCTTGTCGACTTAATGCGTCTGCTACCTTGTTTGCTTTCCCAGGGTGGTAATGAATTGAGCAGTCGTAATCCTTAATCAGCTCCAACCATCTTCTTTGGTGCATATTCATCTCCTTTTGTGTGAAAATATACTTTAAACTTTTATGATCAGTATAAATGTCACACCTTTCTCCATAAAGATAATTCCTCCAAATATTTAATGTAAAGATTACTGCAGATAACTCCAAATCATGAGTTGGGTAATTTTGCTCATGGATTTTCAACTGTTGTGAGGCATAAGCTATCACCATATCATTTTTCATAAGAACACACCCCAATCCCTTCTTGGATTCATCACTGTAGATTACAAACCTTTCTCCACTACAAGGTAGTGTGGGCATAGGTGCACTGGCTAACCTTCTTTTTAGCTCTTTGAAATTTTCTTCACATTCCTCCGTCCAAACAAACTTAACTCCTTTTCGAGTAAACTTGGTGAGTGGGTTAGATAACCTTGAAAAATCTTTCAAAAAACGTCGGTAATATCCAGAAAAACCATGAAAACTTCAGATCTCAGTTACTATTGTTGGTCTCGACCATCTTTCGATAACCTCTGTTTTTACTGGATCCACAGATATCCCCTCTTTTGAGATTATGTGACCCAAAAATGCAACTTTTTGAATCCAAAATTCACACTTGGTAAATTTGGTATAAAGATTCTCCTTTCTTAGGGTCTTTTATACAATTCTCAAGTGATCTTTATGTTCTTCCTTGCTCTTTGAATATAAAAGAATATCATCTATAAAGACTACCACAAACTGATCAAGATAGTATCTAAAGACTCTATTCATCAGATCCATGAGGATAGTAGGGGAATTAGTAAGACCAAATGGCACCACTATAAATTCATAGTGTCCATACCTTGTACGGAAAGCCGTCTTTAGTTTATCCTCTTTTTTGACCCTTAATTGATGATACCCTGAATGAAGATCAATCTTGGAAAAGTATTGAGCTCCACATAGTTGGTCAAATAGGTCATCAATGCATGGGAGAGGATATTTGTTCTTAATAGTGATCTTGTTAAGTTCTCGATAATCAATACAGAGTCTCATTGATCCATCTTTCTTCTTAACAAACAGAACAGGTTCTCCCCAAGGTGACACACTAGGGCGTATGAATCCTTTATCAAGATTCTCTTGGAGTTGCTTCTTCAATTCCTGCAACTCAATTGGGGCCATTCTATAAGGTGTCTTTGAAATAGGCAAAGCACCCGGTACGAGTTCTATTGAAAACTCAACTTCACGATTTGGTGGAAGACCTAGAAATTCTTTCGGAAAAACATCATCAAATTCCCGTACAATGGGAATATTCTTAATCATGAGTTTCTCTCCAACCATTTGAGAGAAATAACCCTCATTTACTGGAATCAAGACCAATAAGATGGAAGAAATTTCCACTGGAAGGTTATGTTCATCCTTGCATCGATATACGATCATAGATTAATCTGGAATATGAAATGTGACTTCCCTTCATTGGAAATTGATATGAGCTTCATATAGAGAAAGCCAATCCATGCCAAGAATCACATCAAATTGCACTATAGGAAGGATCACAAGATTTGCAGGAAGCACTTTCCCATAAACTTCAATCGGAGAAGAATTGTAAACTTTTGATGCGACTGTTGTGCCATTAGAAGTTGTCACAGCCAACTCAACATCTAATTGTTGAGGTAATACGGTGATACCCTTAGAAAATTATTCAGAAATAAAAGATTGGGTGGATCCAGAATCAAATAAAACATTTTCTACTTTAGAGTGGATGGTAAGTGTACCTCTCACCACTTCGTTGTCGTACTCCACATCGCCGATAGTAATTGCCTATGAATTTACTTTGTCTTTGGCCTCAAGAGTTTGTTGACGTCGATCATCATCATCAACCCTTGGATTTGGGCATTGATTGGCATAATTCCCCATCTCCTTGCACTTGAAACATTGAAGTGTAGTAGGTTCATTCTGTGTATCCCTTCCTTTGTTTGCATCATTAGACATCTTCTTCCCATTATTTAGACATGCAATTGCCCGATGACCTTCTTTTCCACACTTATAACATTTTCTTGTCCACTTAAGAAAATTTCCTCCATGTTTCTTTCCACACTTTGAGCATAAGGGAAAACTCATCTTCTTTTCAGTGTGGTCTTTAGATTTTCCTTTGAATTCCATTTTCATCTTCTTATCAAACCCATGTGACTGATGGGTTACACCAATATTCATCTCAACCTTGAGAGCACATCGAATAATTTCCTCGTAGCTATTGAAGTCCCTTATATCTAACGCCCTTCAAAGACTTGGTTTTAAGCCACTAAAGAATCAATTGATCTTACTGTCAGGTTGGATAATAATTCCGGAAGCGTACCTTGAAATTATTGTAAAATTTTCTTCGTAGGTACCAACAGATTCATCATCCTTTTGCTTCAGTTCAAGAAACTCCTTCTCTATCTTTGTTCGAAGAATACGAGGGAAATACTTATTAAAAAACAAGGTCTTGAACTCGTCCCATTCCATAGACTCAATTTCATCCCTTTGCCTCTATTCTTAACAAGATTCCACTATTGATCAGCATCACCTTCCAAACGATACACTACTAAGATGACTTTATCATGTTCAAACATTGAAGAACTGAAAATATCTTTTCAGTGGTACCGATCCATTGCTCAGCCACTAATGGATCAGAAGACCCGCTGAATGAAGGTGGACGTTGCCTCATAAAGGATTCGACAGAATGTTGCTCCTTCCTTTACTCATTTGGAAGTCCTGCATGATTCATATCTTGAGAAAGTTGTGTGAGCATGGCTACAAGATTTTGCATTCCAGCTCCCATAACGTTTGGTTGCTCAAGGGGACAATCATTGCATTGCCCGTCGCATTCCGCATTAACACGATTTCTTCGGGTTCCAGCCATTGACTAAAACCAAGAAGAATAGTGTGAGAAACACTAATTATAATAGGAAAACCACATAATCAAGAATAAAATTTCACACATAAGGTCTTATCATATGTTTTTCATGGCCATTTCTAAGACACTAAGACTGTTTTCTATGCTTAGACATATCCATAGGTTTCTTACTAAGGCTTTCACATCCTAGTTTCCAAAGGTTGACTATACCTTTCCTCTCATACCAACTATAGCGACCCATACGTTACATACATGGTTAATACTTCAAAATTGAAGCATACTTATTACAACATATAACAAAACCATGAAAGGACCGTATAGGTATAGTGTCTTTAGAAACTGGGAAACAGAAACAACTGGTTCATAAAGCATCTACACTGTCTCCCATTTATTTCATCATATCTATAGTCCCTTTTTGGAATATCTTACTTAATACCCTTCTTCCTGACATGGGGAAAGAAAACATACAAAAGGGTGAGTTCAAATGCTCATTAAGGGTAAACAAAAGAAATATCAATCACATCAAATTCATAAGAACATAACATTTTGGAAATCTTACCCTGCAAAGGAGATCATAATTTCATAACATGGGATAAATAATGGTAGTGAAATGTAATACCAATAATCATAACTTAAAACATGAAATTTTTTGGTATACACATATAATCATATAGAATCATTTCTTAGTAGTCAAGACTTATTTCCAAGACTATCTTAGTGGACCAAGTCCATTTCTGAACCGAGTTCACTCCTCATTTCAGTCCTGTTTCACTGAACCGGTTTAACTTGCCGTTCCATCCATGTCTATCACATGAGATATAAATCTTTACCCAATGTATTGGAGGGAGATATAGGTCCCACCCATCTCATAATGATACCATTCTTATGTGTGCCACAAAATCATAAATCATACATCATTGCATAACCCATGTAATAAAAATGGGATTCTTAAACATCATGACATCATAAAACAATTCTTATAAGATAAAGGAATTCATAAAAATAATTCCATCACAACATAATCAAATAAATGTAATAATAGGGATAGAAACATAACCCTATATTATCTTAGATGGAAAATAATTTTGATAAAACACTTGAACTCCATTCTTGAGGAAAATATCCTTTCTACTTGAATTTTTTTTCCTTTCTTAACATGTCATACAATTTTAAACTAAAATAAGTTGATTAAAAATAAACATGAAAACTTGTAAAGGAATCTTCTTGGAAATAATGTTTTAAAAATCCATTCATGTCGTATAAGTTAAAAAAACATTCTTCTCGTACTTTTGTCGGAAAGTCAAAAAATACTTCGTAAGAAAAATGACAAAAGATTCCTTTCATATCCTTTACAAAAAACTCACCGAAGGGTAAAATTGGATTTAAACAATTTTAGGTGGATGGAAACAATATTACATATTGAGGGAACATGGATGTGGATGATAAAATACACCCCATTAAATACCAAAGTATAAAAAATCTCGGATAAAAATGAGATTGTGATATTTTCCCTTACCTTAGGTCCGATTTTCTTCGTAAGTGTCTGAACCTCCTGTATAATGATTTAAATAATGTTATTGACTTATTCCAGAATCATAATTATTGTTATGATATCATATATGGTCATATTCTTAGCTTATTATTAGTAATATTTCATTATTACTTGTTATTCGGGTGTTTATTACTTTTTGTTCTTATGCGTGTTTTGTCGAATAAATTCTTATTCTTCTCTTTAGGTTATAGATACATCATTTAAAGAATGGTATTAGTGTACTATATATCATTTTTATTCATTAAATTAATTTATATAATCATTATTCAATTAAGATCATGTAGATCGAATCGCAACACATCGTGGAGACGGTATTCCGTATGTACGCACGAGTGATGACATCGTTCCAATGATCGTGGAATTGTATTGGAGTGTATGAATACTTTTTAAGAATAAATAACACTTTAAAATAATCATATATAGTTATTTATTTGCACCATTATACCCATCCAAGTAAGGTGGTGATGGAAAATAGATTACACCACGGCGTGGAGACGGTATTCCGTACATACGCACGCACGGTGATTTCATTTTCTATAGGATGGATAGATTGTGAAATAGGGTTGTTTCATACTTATAATAACATATCAGTATATGAGTGATACTAATGTTATTAATTAATAATGAAACAAATAAAGAAGAATAAGTGGAAGAAGAAATAAAGTTGAAAGAATTGGTAACGGACATTACCTCTTCTTTGAAGCGCCTCTTTGAGACATCCTTTTAGGGCACTACAATTGGTCTTTGAAGAAGACCAGGACCTCTAGGATGTTTATCGGTAAGTGGGGAAGTTAAATGGGAAGGGATTGGCAGAGCTTGAAGGCTAAAATTGGTGTGAGGAGGAGAGGGAGGAGGTGCCCTTTTATAAGGGAGGAGAGGGGCACCTTTGGAAATATAAGAAATATTAGTTTATAATAAATCCCAACCCCACCTAAAAACTTCCAAAATGACTCATATAAAAATATTAGATGAGATAGAGTTGTAATATCATCAAACAATAAAATTTATACATGTTAGGAATTTATTTTAAACATTATCAACTTGATTTATCCTTATTTATCAATTTAATTTTATTTGTGGTAAAAATATTCTAAATTTTAAATTATTATAAATAATTACATATGTGTTGTGAATTTTCCATAATTTGACACTTTATTACATTTTAAACCATATAAATTTTAATTTATAATTTTTAAATATTTTTGTGATTTTTAAACAATTTTATAATATGTTATTTTTATAATCTACAATAGTGTCAATTTTGACACTATTCATTTATTTGAATTTAAAAAAAATATATACAGAATATATGTTCAAACTAAAAACTTTAATAGATTCATAAAATATCATATGTATCTATAAAATTAGTGTATCATATTAAATAGTTCATATAATATTTATTTTAATATTTTTAAAACCATTTATTTGATATTTTAATTAATAAAATAATTTTAACATCACTATTGTGTCATAATTAATAATAATTATTTAATCCCTAAAAATTCTAAATAAATTTCTATGATGTAGATAATTGTATTATATTTATGGAGACTATTCATGTTATAAGTTTCATTAAGTTTATCACTAAATTAAAAGTATTATACTTATAAGATTTAAGAAAGTGACATGTTGTAACATTCTTTGATTTTAATAATAATTCAATTATTTTCATGGAAAAAAGTCCATTAAATGAATCTAATCCGACCCTTAGGTGATATGGGTCTACTTTTAGTCATCCAATAGGATTTTTTCAGGTGTTAGGGTAACTTTATAATCTTATATTTACCCTTAATTACCCGATTTACCTTTAACTATGGTAAATAAAATTTACCGTAGTTACTATTCATAATGCCCAAAAATAAAAATTAGCCTATTAAAATAATTTGGACCCACTGATTTAAAATATGGAATCCATTTTTCAAAATTCAAAACATATAAGTTGCAGTAATTAATTTAAAATAAATCCCGTTGTTAAGAAAACGAGTTTTAGAAGTTAAAACATTGCCAAAGATTGAAATGTTTTTACCTATGAATTCAATGTGAAATTAGTGCTAATGAAATAAATTATATTAAATGGTAAACATATATTCTATTTATACTTTAAAACCATTCAATATTATAATTTAAGCATATAATTTATCTCAATGAAAAAAGTTTTTTTTAATTAAAAATTAGCGTATTTTTACTATTCATCAAAATATGAAAGTTATCAGAAAAATATCAAAAATTTATCCAAAGTAAATTTTTATACCCTAATTCAAAAAAAGAATTTTATTTTGTCAAATTGAACTTATAAACAAGTCAAAAACTAGATTTAATGTGGGTGCACCATCAAAAGGTGGCAAAACTGTATTTTATGAAAAATATTTATTTTACCAGAAAAATTTATTTGGTTCTCTTACCATATTCTAGAAAATGTGTAAGATGAATAATAATGATACAAAATTTAAAATGTAGTTAATAATATTCATAACGGGTAGTCCATAATAATATATCGTTGTTTAGTGAAACCCGGTATTGCGTACTACACACGCTATCGAGGAAGGTCGCGATTGCATGTAATGCAAGCCAAGTCCATATTGTGTGCTGTGAAAGATTCCTTTGGTGTTTCGTATAACATAAGACATAAAAAAAATTTCTCATAAAATCTCATGGTTTTACACACGATCACATAATTAATGAATTAAACTAGCATTCAAGATGGAACTAAAATAAACTGGACTTATGCGTAAATATTATCAAGACATGGTTAATCACTTAAGTAAGTTTCACTTAATATTAACAAGCATGTGATAATTATAATAATAAATTCACACATAAGAGATAAAAATCCCTCAAATAAAATATTATGTCAGAATAAGCCTTTCGTTACTTAATTAATGGAAAAACTCAATAAAACTATGTGTTTGACCAATCCTTGTTGGAACACTAACTTTTATACTGGAATCACTTTTGAAAGGTTTCAGGATGAATTAACCATATTATATCAAGAGGAGTAGACCTTGCTAGACTTGGCATAATATTGGAGGCAAGAGTTGAGAAAATCCAAAGTCATGATTTCAGGATTGGGGATTCCACTCAACATATCAAGGAGATGCAAGCCCACAGTTAGAAAAGACCTGCCTACCTAAATACCTTCTAATATCTTTACTAACCCTTGTTGGGGTTGTGCGAAGGGGAATATAGATCATTGCCACTATAATGTAATGGAAACTGGTCATTCCGAGTTCAATGGTGAGGGCCATTGGGACTTGATAAAATAGTGGGAGACATAATAAAATATATTATTTCTCATAAAATTTAATCAAGAAAGTACCAATGATCTGTTCTTTTAATTGTAGAATAAAAATTACAAGCTCATCATTCACACTATCCATGCGATCAATTTTGGATAAAGACAACATCCTCACCGACAGTGACATCCAAGAATGGTTTAGACACCTTCAGGTTATCCTATGCCATGAACGGAAGTCTTATGTAATGGATTCAACATTACCTGATCCTCCTGCCAAGGAGGCGAGTGATGAGGATTTCCTGGTCTATGAGAAAAATATGAATGATGAGGTCATTTTTCAATTCTTGATGTTATAATCAATGTCTAGTGACCTCATGAAGTCTCATAAAAACATGGATTCTTATAGCATGCTCGAGCACCTCTGTGGTCTTTACTAGGAGAGAGAAAGACAGGAAAGGTTTGAGATCTCTAAGGCACTCATTTAGAGTAAGCTTGGAGAAGGTGCCCCAGCTGGGCCTCATGTATTCCATATCATTGGCTACATTAAGTGCCTTGAGGTTCTAGGGTTTAAACTCCCTGAAGAACTAGGCACCAATCTCATTCTCGATCACTATCTAAGATCTTCTCTAACATTGTTGTCAATTTCAATATGAAAAACATCAAGAAGTCTTTATCTGATCTTATTATCCTCATTTTCCATGTGAACAAAGATATGAAGCATGAAAAGCCTTATGTCCTTATGGTGAATAAGTGGAAAGGGAAGGAAAAGAGATTTAAGCCCAAATCTTCTTCATAGCCTTCCAAGAAAATGAATATCAAAGGGGAGGCAAGGGAACATGAGGATGTTTGTTTCGCATATGGAAAGAAGGGCCCCTGAAAGAAGAACTGAACCCAATCTAAGAAGAAAGGGGAAGCTTCAGGTGAGTTTGTTATCAAATGCAATTTACCTGTTTCTACAAATTGGGTATTAGATACATCATGTGGTGCTCACATATGTTTCCAAATATAGGAACCAAGTATATTCAGGAAGATTGATAGAGGGGAGGTAGATCTACGAGCAGCCAATAGAGCCATACTTACTACTGTAGATGCCAGGGACTACCACCTCACGTTGCCAACTGGGATGATCTTGGTGTTAAAGGGTTGTTTTTATGTTCCTTCTGTAAACAAAACAATAATTTCTATATCCAGACTAGATATATATGGATTTGTTTTCAAGTTTGGATATGAATGTGGCTTCTTTTATAAAGATTGCATTTGTTTTGGTAGGGCACATTTATACAACGGTCTTTATGTGTTAGATTACACAAACAAAGTAATTGAAATAGATGACAAAGATACTTCACATGACTCATACCACACCCAAATTTGGCATCATCGGTTAGGCCATGTAAATGAGAAATTCTTGACAAAGTTACATCAAGATGGATATTTAAATTCTTTTGGACTAAAACCACTTGGCGTATATCATGCATGTTCATAAGGAAAAATGACCGAAGCACCATTTGGTGGGAAAGGTGATGGGGCTAAAGAGCTTCTTGAATTGGTTCATACCGATGTGTGTGGACCATTTCTTATTGAAGAAAGGGGTGGGTACTCACAATTCATAATTTTTACTGATGTTTTTAGTAGATATGGATATATCTACTTAATGAGGTATAAGTAAGATTCTTTTGATAAGTTCAAGGAATACAAGAATGAAGTTGAAAACCATGTTGGTAAAAATATTAAGAAACTCTTCTCATATCGAGGTGAGAAATATCTTAATCAGGACATCATTGATTACTTTTGAGAGTTTGGGATCCTATCCCAACTCACTCCTCCTTAACCACCTCAATGTAATGGTGTAAGAAAAAGTAGGAACTGCACCTTTTTATACCTGGTGAGATCAATAATGTGTCATGCAAGTATTCGATTATCCTTTTGGGGATATGCGTTACAAATAGAGGAACACATACTAAACCAAGTACTAAATAAATCGATAAATGGTATTCCATACGAGTTTTGGAGTGGAAGAAAATCCATGTTATCGAATTTACATGTGTTTGGTAGCAAAGAATTTGTTAAGGCCTCTTCAAGTAACAAACTCGCACCCTGAGGCACAAAGTGTACCTTTATAGGATACCCCAAGGAAACAAAAGGATATTACCTACACAACCCCTTAGACAAAAAGGTTATAGTGGAAAGACATGCCATATTACTTGAGAGGGAGCACATATCCAAAAGAGATAGTGGGAGTGAGATAGACTTCCATGAAGTTGAGGCTCAAGGTACATAAGAGTTGGTACAAGAATATATTCCACAAAGCCCCATGGAAGAAGAATCTATTCCAGAGACATAATTACTGCGTAGGAGTACAATAGAGGTTAGATAACTGGAATTGTATGGTTTTTTAGTTACCGAGGGTGGTGGCTCCTTATTAGTTGATAATAATGATCCTCTAACCTACAAGGGAGCAGTAAGTGGCACATACGTTGCCAAGTGGAAAGAATCCATGAATTCTGAAATGGATTCCATGTACCAAAACCAAGTTTGGATTTTGGTAAATCCTCTAGTTGATGTAAAACTTATTTTTTGAAAATGGGTATTCAAGAAGAAACTAGACATGGAAGGACAAGTCAGTACCTATAAAGCACTATTGGTTGCAAAAGGTTTTAAACAACGTCAAGGAATTAACTACAATGAAATATCCTCACCTGTTGCAATAATGAAATCCATCAGAATTCTACTTGCTATTGTGGATTACCATGAATATGATATTTAGAAAATGGATTTCAAAATAGAATTCCTTAATGGGAACCTTCACGAACATGTCTACTTGACACAACCTGAAGGGTTTGTGACTCCAAAGGATGCCAATAAGGTGTGAAAGTTGTAGAAATATATTTATATATTAAAGTAAGCATCTAGGTCATGGAACATTCGTTTTGATGAAGCCATAATTTTTTTTTGTTTTATCAAAAATGAATTTGATCCTTGTGTATACAAATGGTTTATTAGGAGTGCAGTCATTTTTCTAATAATATATGTTGATGACATATTACTCATTGGAAATGAGATACCAGTCTTACAGTCTGTTAAGGTATGGTTGAATCAATTTTTCTCCATGAAAGACTTGGGTGAGGCAACATATATTCTTAGGATCAAGATACATCATGATAGATCCAAGATATTGCTAGGCCTAATTCAAAGTACATACATTGATAAGATACTAAAGAGATTCAGTATGGAGAAATCAAAGAGGGGATTGTTGCCAGCATCACATGGAATTCATCTTTCCAAGAAAATGTGTCCATAGACACATGAGGAAAGAAAGATAATGGAAAGGAATCCATACACATCAATGATTGGGTTAGTCATGTATGCCATGCTATGTACTTGGATGGATGTTGCCTACGCATTGAGTGCAGTAGGTAGATGTCAAGCTGAACCAGGTGACCGCCATTGGATGGCAGTCAAGACTATCCTACAGTATCTGAGGCATACTAAGGATATGTTACTGGTTTATGGTGGAGATAATGAACTAGTAATCATAGGATATTCATATGCTAGTTTCCGGACTAATCAAGATGACATGAAGTCACAAATAGGATACATATTCACTTTGAATGGAGGTACAATGAGCAGGAAGAGCTCAAAGCAAAGTGTGGTCACAGATTCTATAGCAGAGTCCGAGTATATCTCAAATTCTGAGGTAGCTAAAGAAGATGTTTGGATGAGAAGATTTGTCTAGGATCTAGATGTGGTACCTAGCAGTAAAGATCACATCACACTGTACTGTGATAATACTGTAGCGGTGACTCTCACAAAAGAGATAAAGTCACATCAGCAGATGAAGTACATACTTCAGAAGTATCATATCTTGAGGGATTTTTATCCGAGAGGTGAAGTTGCAGTGAGAAGTATTTTCATGGAAGACAACATAGAGGACCCCCTGACTAAATCCATGACTTAATTGAAACATGATCATCATGTGATGTCTAGCGGAATGAAAGTCGTAGGTGCATGGCTCTAGTCCAAGTGAGAGTTTGTAAGAGTTGGTGTCCTAGAACCAACTAGTTTTACATTGATTACATGTATATTTAATGGATTATTACATATTGTTCATTGTTCTTCATGAATATGATGTAATAATGTCCTAGAGTATTTGTTTCATTGATAAGGTTATGGTAGTTCCTCACTATGATGAGAACCATGAAATGATATAACAATATTCTTAAATATAGTTTTGTGGATGGATGACATGCTATGATGGGACACATAGCATGAAGACCATCAGGTGTGAGTACTCATAAGCAGATGAGACTTCCTCTCATGAAGTTCGCACTTGGTAATCTCCAAGATAGAAGATTATGAGAACATACCCGCTAGTAGGAATTCCGCATGTTTTGGTGTCATCAGATATTTCTATCTGTGAGAATCTGTAATGATCCTTAGACATTAAGATTATCATTAATACGTGTCACGACTTATGCACTTTGATTTACTGACGAAAATCATCATGTAGACAGTTGGCAGAAATTAGGGTACGTTGGGTGCGTCACAAGTGACATGTTATTAATGGATAAGTCGAGGAAGGATTTGTACCTTCCATTTATGGAAGTTGATATCTTGGCCCTTTGATTGAAATAGAACTGTCGCACAAAATTCCATGGCCATGGTGTAATGACGAGTTTATTCCAGGTAGTCAAAGAACGACGTATCAAGCATAAAATACGGTGACACAATCATGAAACCTGTTTGATGAGATATTATGACAAAGGGATTATATTACACAGTGAGAATTTGTATGTGGATGTCATTTTTGTGACTTTACGTTATTTCTTGTGGGTTCCTTAACCTGTTTCTAGATAGTACTCTTGAACTTTAGGCAAGACTGCCTAATGCCAACAAGAAATAATCCTAGAGGGTCACACACTAAGTGTTTTTGGTGGTTTCGGTTAAATTCTATTTGAATTTAATTAATGAAATAAATATTTTTCTCAAGACCATGGAATAATTTTATTCAAGTTAAAATGATCACATAAATTAAATAAAATATATTTATTTATTTTATTGAACATTTAATAAATTTTTATTTACTAGTTTGTAAATAAAATATTTATTTAAGAGAATTAATTAATTATTTATTCGGGTGTTCAATAAATGGAAGTGGAGTTCAAGAAAACCAAGGTTGGTCCAGTAGTAAATTAATTATTTTCAAGATGGTAAATAATTATTTAACTATTTGGAACAAATTAAAATAATGTTGCTATTATTTTGTGACGCGGAATTTTATTCATAATTCTGTTTTGCGCATGTTGGCGCACTATAAATAATGATGTAGTATTATTATTAAATGCATGGGTTTTCTCTAAGTTCATGAATGTATTTAATTTTTGCTATGAAATTAAATATTGTAACTAGAATTCCATGTATATAAATAGGAACGTACCCCTATTCTACCATACACCACACCACATGCCTGGTGAATTGAGAATTGTTGAGCCAAACAATTTCTCTCTCAAATCCTCTTCGATCCCCTCTCAATAATGATAGACATTCTTCAAGGCCAAAGAACAAGAGATCAAAAACGACCAACACGAGACACTCACTTCGCCACGCTAGCACTCAGATATTGAGCGGTGTCGATCGAAGGATATCAGAGCACGTGTGGATCACCGCTAGAAGGATTCTAGTTTGGATCCTTACGAGCACAATGAGATAATCTAAAAGGGTCAATCCGGACGATCAGCATCATCAACGAAGAAAAATACCAAAGACACATGTATTATTTTTCTGTATGAAATTAATTAAATTAATTATAATCATGATGTGAAAGATCCTCTCTAAAGGTTTCAGGCCTCTTTACTCTTTATCTAAATCTTTTATTACATTCCATGGAGACTGGCATTCATCGTTATATTGATTCCGAAATAATCATTGATCATGGTAAAAATAAAAATTGTGTGCCATCCCAACCATGATTCTGCTGTGCTAAGAACCTTCACCAACTTCTTCCATCCTCTCCCTATAATCCTCCCAAGGTTCCCCAAGCTCCCAATAAGCCTTCCTGAAGCCTCTCTCAAGCCTTTGGGATCACACTTCAAAGTAAAAGATTTCTTCCTTTCTCATTTTTATCCAAATTTCTTTATGCTGTTATACCCTTTTAAATTCAATTAAAAATGTTGGGGTCTGATTTCACACCTCCCCTATACTTCCCTCCGTATTTTTTAATGATGTGATACCCCTTTATCTCTCATTACTACCTCCCATGTACACCCGTTACCATGTTAAAATTCTATAAGGGATTTATCTCTCATCATTTACAATCATGAAATTCTTTTACATTATGAACCTAAATTCCTTTATATATGATGGAAAATGTATCTATATGACCCCCTTACTGTCCATTTCATGTAAATATGATTAGATATCCCTTTCTCTCTCATAAACCATTTTTTATGAATTCTTATTTCACACTCTTATTCTACCAAAATTGCACTGTGATTTTCCAAGACAAAGTCATTGTGTAGTGAATACCATGACCATTTCCCTATCAAGGGTATTCACCTTTATCAAAATTTAATTATTGATTATAGAGTTTCATGTATGTATTACACATTCCTTTATCATGTAATAAATGATTATGTTGAATGATTTTATGTTATATGATCTATATGGCACACTCATGCATGAAATGAAATGATTAAGAAGGGTGTGCCCTGATAGCACTCTAATGAATTGGGGGAGGATTAGCATCATGATACGTCAAGTACAATGAGGGTTTACTCAAGATAAATAAAGTTTAATTATGTTTTACTCATGCTCTATGTGAATTGAGCCTTGGATCATGCTAATATCATGTTAAATGTTATTACCAAATTTCCAAGCTATGATAATCATGCTATATCACGCATTTATGTTAATGTTTCTATTAGGCTCTGTTGATATGCCTATTGTCTAACATGTACTATATTTTTCATGTTATGTCTTGTTTACTCCCTTACTGGTCTTTATATCTCACCCTTTTTATGCATGTCCTCAGGTTATCCCATGAAATGTTAAGTACGAATGAATGTTGTGGTCTTGTAAAAGAAGTTTTCAATAAAGATGTTGTGTTTTATGTTCTAAGTTGTTAAGTAATGTTCCTAATTTACCAAGACACAAGACCTATGGATCCTTAGTGTCGTATTAAGTGAATGTTTATGAAATAATTCACTTTTATTTTTTGTAATAAGTAATAGGGTTGTTATAGTTTCTATTAGAGGATAGGATTAGTTATTTTTAGGATTAGGATTAGAAAACCCTAGTGAAATCCTTAGGGATAAGACTAAGTATAATAAAAACATCCCTAAAATTTTGTGAGTATTGAGTAAGTGGTTTATCAAGAAAATACATCCATGTCTAGATACAAGTAGGTAGAGGTGGCTCCAGAAAAAATGTATCTAGTGTTAAAACCCTAAAACACCACTTTATGCTAGACTCAAACACGAACTGGTGCATGACAACAGGCCTTGCTGCACTCTTGGTTACAACACTCCCTGGGGATATGCTTTGGTAAATTCATAAGCTTTGTATGAACCATTATTAAGGGAAAAAATTTCCCCTAAGAATATATGTTGGGAAGTAGATCATGGATAACATAGATTGAAGCCTATGAATTCATATGTTAATAAAATAAGTGTAATTTGTAAGTTATCCATTTTTTTATTGGATTCCACTTTATGTGTTACCCATAAATTTCCTTTTATTCTATCCAATGGCCAGTAATAGGAGGACTTGAGCAAACAACCGATGCGAAGATCAATGTGATTCCTGTTCAAATGAGATGCCCAATCCGATGGGAGCAGGAATCACAAACTTTGTCACGATACTCTCTTATTTAACTCAAGTTTTTAATAAAAACATGGGTCAAGAGGAATGTTCAACCCCCCACCCCCAAGAAAGAACAAGTTGTAATCGAGAGCCTCATGAGACAAATGAATTATACTTTTAATGGGACATGTGATCCCTAAATTGTCGAGCAATGGATCAAATCCATTGAAAAGATCTTCTCCATCCTTCAATGTTATGAACAAGAGAAGGTTCTTTTGGCTGCTTATTGTATGGAGAGTGAAGCTGATAAATGGTGGACATTGATCAAAAATACAAATCTTGAGGAGGAGATCGAGGAATTGGAATGAAAATATTTATAGAAAATGGTTTTTGATAAATATTTTCTGCACACCCACCAGCATAAGACAGAAAGGGACTTCTTCATGCTCAAGAAAAAAGGTGATGAATCCATTAGAGCATACAAGGAAAACTTCACAAGGCTTGCATGATATGCCTCTATATTTTTCGTTACCCTTGAATTCAAGGTTAAACACTTCATTGGTGGGATAAAAACTTGCATAAGGAAATCCCTAACGATCCATGACTTTGATAGATATGAGGAAATTGTCCGATGTTCCCTCAAAGTCGAAATAGAAATCAGAGAATCTCAGGGGTATCATGGGGATAAGAAGCCTATGGCAGACATTAATTCTGGTGGTCTGATAGATAAATCCAATGGTGCTGAGAAGTTCTAGCACCCCACTTTCCAAAGGTGCAGAAAGAAGAACCCAAGAAATTTCCTGAAGGGGATGGGGAAATGCTTTAGGAGTGGAAGATAAGGGCCCTTGACCATTAACTTCTAAAAATAAAAACCTCCTGCTATGACAGAGGATAGAAACACTCCGTTCGACCCTCAACGCATTGTTCATTGCTTTATCTATAAAGAACCAGGGCACTATGCAAACCAATTCCCTAATCCAAGGGGTTTTTGAGGAAACCAGCAACCTACAAGGTAGCAAGGGTGATCTTTTTCCATCACTACTACCAAAGATAACCCTAAAAACGAAGTGGTGATAGGTACTCTAGTTATTCATTCAATAAAATTGAACGTAGTTTTTGATTTTGGTTATACACATTCTTTTATATCCCAAAAATTTTGTATAACAATCCCAACATCACCACAAATCATGAAAGTAGAGATGTCGATGAGAACGGAAAATGGGGCAATATTTAAACCCATGAATATAAATCCTCCCCAGTCACAATTTGTGGATTAAACTTCCAAGAAAACCTCATCATACTCCATCTGCTGGAATTTGATTCAATTATTGGCATGGATAGGCTTTCCTTATATAAAGATAAGATAAATTTTTGTGAGAGGGAAATCACTCTCCATATGGAAAGTCAACCCTGATTCTATACAACTGCAAGGTGGAGGATGAATCTTGTTTAGCACCATCATCTCAAGTGTGGATATTACTTCCCTATGAGAACATGTATCTTTCTCACATGATTGAGTCTAAGGAAGAAACCATCCTTGAAGGCATTCCTATTGTGCGGGAATTCACTAAAGTGTTTCCTGTGGAATTTTCTGGTCTTTCTCCTAGAAGAGATGTAGAATTATCGATTGATATTATACCTGGGGTATTGCCAATATACAAGACTCCATGTAGAATGACTATTATAGAGCATGAGGAGCTAAAGAAACAACTACAATAGAATCTGAATAAAGGGTTTATATGCCCAATTAATTCACCATGGGGTGCACCTGTCCTCTTCTTTAAGAAGAAGGATGGGTCAATGTGCCTTTTCATTGATTATCATGAGCTCAAAAAAATCACAATAAAGAAATATTATCCTCTTCCCCAAATTGATGACTTGTTCGATCAACTACCTAAAGAAAAATACTTTTCTATGGTGGATTTTCGGTCAGGATAATACCAAGTAAGGGGATAATAAGAAGGATATCCCAAAGACTGCTTTTCGTACAAGGTACGGGCACTATGAATTCATAGTAATGCCTTTATGACTCACTAATGATCTAGAAATCTTCATGGACTTGATGAATAGAGTATTTAGAGATTACCTTGACAATGTTTTTGTATTCTTTATAGATGATATTATAATATACTTCCAAACCATAGAGAAACATGAGGAGAATCTAAGAACTGTATTAGAGACCTTGCAAAAGAATAAGCTCTATGAAAAGTACATAAAGTGTGAGTTATGTTTGAGGAAAGTCTCATTCTTGGGACATATCATCACAAGTAATGATATATCTATAGATCCCTCTAAGATAGCTGAAATTTAAGGATGGCCGATGACAACATCAGTGACAGATATCTGTAGCTTCTTGGGGTTAGCTGGATATTATTGCCGATCTGTGAGAAATTTCTCATGATTGTCAAACCCTCTTACCAAGCTAAATCGGAAGGGAGTCAAGTTTTCTAAGAGTGATGAATGTGAAGAGATCTTCAAGGAGTTGAAAAGGTGACATATCATTGTTTCCGTGCTCACATTACCCACAAGTGGATAACTTTTTTGGTATTTCATGATGCTTCAAATAAGGGCATGAGATATGTGTTGATGAAAAATGACAAAGTCATTACCTATGGTTCAAGGAAATTGAAAGTTCATGAGAAAAACTATCCAACACCTAATCTATAGTTGGCTATAGTGATCATCGCTTTAAAATTTTTATGACATTACCTCTTTGGTGAGAAGTGTGAAATATATAAAGATCATAAAATCCTCAAGTATATATTCACACATAAAGAGATGAATATGCGCCAATAAAGATGGTTAGAGCTGATCAAAGACTATGAATTCTCAATCCATTACCACCCTAAGAAAGTAAACAAGGTGTAATATGTTCTAAGTATAAAAGACCCAAAAATTATATCATTGATGATAATTGAAAAGGATCCAATCTTCTTAGATTTTATGAATATGGACATGGGAATCATAAATAAGGGAACATCATCAATCCTTTCAAAAATTATCCCTCAACCGTATCTTTTGGAAAGGTTAAAAGCTGCTCAAAAAGATGATGTGGGAATTCAGAAGAAAGTGGAAACTATCAGAAAAAGGAAATCCTTAGAGTTCAATGTTAATGAAGATGGAACTGTGAGATTTGGCTCAATACTATATGTTTCATCAAGTCTGGAGTTAAGGAAATAAATTTTGGATGATGCACATAGTAAAAATTACTCCATTTACCTAGGAAACAAAAAGATATATTGAGATCTATGAGAGCATTATTTGTGGGATAACATGAAGAAGGAGATCACTAAGTATAAATCAATGTTCCTTGTATGTCAGCAAGTGAAGGATGAGAGGAAGAAGTCTAAAGGGATGATGAAACCATTACCCATACAAACATGGAAATGGGAAAACATCACCATGGACTTTGTCACTAGAATTCTGGAGATATCCAAAGGAAACAATGCTATCTAGGTTGTTGTGTATCGTCTTATAGAGATTTCACACTTCATTGAAATTCGGGAGGATCTCTCATTAGATCAACTAGAACATACATATATTCGAGAAGCTTTAAGGATGAATAGAGTACCACTCTCTATTGTATCCAATAAAGATATATGATTCACCTATATGTTCTAGAAGATTCTTCAACATTATCTAAATATTGAGCTGAACTTCAGTATGACTTATCATTCTCAAACTGATGGATAATCTGAGCGGACTATCCAAACACTTGAGGAAATATTGAGATCATGCTCAATGGACTTCAATGGAGGATGGGATAAACATATTCTTCCGGTTGAGTTCTCTTAAAATAAAAGTTTCCACTCAAGCATCCAAATGGATCATTATGAATCCCTTTATGGGAATAGGTGTAGAACATCGGCATGTTAGGATGAAGTTGTGGAGAGAAAACTCATTGGTCTAGGAATGGTTGAGGATATGTCAGAGAATGTTAAGACCACCCAGAAGCTCATTAAAGCTTCTCAGATTCGACAAGAGAGCTATGCTAATAATCTTCAGTGTGCCCTAGAGTTAGATGTTGGAGTCATTTTATTCCTCCATATATCACTGTGGAAGTGAGTTATAAGATTTGGGAAGAAGGGAAAGCTTAGTCCAAGATACATCAACCCATTTGAGATCCTTGATCACATTGGAGCAGTGGACTATTGACTAGAACTACCACTGAACCTATCTCAAGTACATAATTTTTTCCATGTATCACTCTTGAGAAAGTACATACCTGACCCATCACATGTACTCAATTCATAGGTGGTTTCATTAGATAATGACCTCTCTTATGAAGAAAATCCGGTGAAGATCTTAGATTATAGGAGAAAAAGTTCTAAAAAATAAGACAATGTCCCTCGTCACGATGTTTTGGATAAACCACAAGTTTGAAGAAGCAATATGGTAATTGGAGGAAGTGATGAAGAATAGTGACCCTAATCTATTTTGGTGTGGGAAAAGTAAATTTTGAGGGAAAAATTTCTTAAGGGGGGAAGATTGTAATGACCCAAAATTTTATTAATAAAAATTCCTCTTGATATAATTAAATATATTATTATATAAAATGGTTATATAAAACTTATGCACTTCTTTGGTTTTATGTTTTTTTGGATTTTAAAATACTGTGAAGAATTGTTGCCATTTCTAATATAGCCACTAAATAATGATCACATGACTAGTATAAATATAGGGCATTAACAAATCCAACTTACTCAGAAAAAGGAAGCGATGGACTCATCCAGTAGAATTTCTCCACTTGAAGCCCATTTTTCAGAGATTAGAATGTTGGTGGTGTCACTGAGATTCACTCTTGAACAATCCCAAACTGAGCTTCAACACTTTAAGCTTTAAAGGAACTGTCTATGGGAGAATTGGATGTTCATAGAGATTACCACCCAAGATATGTTATCTGATCCACCCCAAGAGTCTGTCACCATTGTAGACTTTACCCTTAGGTCTTAGGCGGGTGTTATAAGGGGTTATGTAACAAGACCCTAGAACTATGGTTATGTGCATTATTTTTTATAAATAATATACATTCATTTTATTATTATTACTTTGTAAATATTTTTTGAAGCACAAATGGTATTTTTAGTTAATATTAAATTAAGATATCTATTTTGATGAATTAATGGATTTTTGAATTAAATTAAATTTTAATAAAATATTATTATTAAATTACTTTTTATTAAATATAAATGATCGTATAATTTTTATGAATACAATTGTAATTTTTTTAGGGTTTGAAAGCTATTTTTTTCAAAACTCATGAATTTTAGATAAATGTTTATTTTTATTTTAAAAGTAAAAATTAAAATATTTAGAAAATTATTTATATAAAGTTAATATTATTTTTGGATTCATGATTTCTAAATTATCCAATGGTGATTTTTTCATAATTTTCATACATAGTCAAATTTTTGGCTAAAAATTAAATACCATTTAAATATATAATGTGTTTTATGACATCATAATGAACCAATAGTTATGTAATAAAATAATATAAATGGTATGTTTGGCCAATATATTATTTTATTTTAAGATAATGTTATTTTACGTTTGTTTTATTTTTTTTACAAAGCCTTAGTTAACCCTCGAAGACTTATAAAACATTTTAACATTTTAAAATGATTTCCTTGAGAGTGTGACTCACCTCCACATAAGAAAGCCTAATATTTTAATAATTTCAGACATTGGCCTTGTAAAATAATATTTTAAAATCCCCTTTGGAAAAAACCATGGTTTGTTTTTTGGTTTTTATTAGTTTGATGTGTGTTGTCCAAAACCTAAATAATAAAGAATTCCATCTCCTTTCCTATATAAACCCACTCAACCTCCCATTACTATTTAGTAAAATAATTTTTAGATTGACCAAAATCTTCCCTCATCTCTCTAGAATCCTCCCAAGGTTCCACAATCTCCCAATAAGCCTCCTTTAAGCCTCTCCCAAGCCTTTGGGATCACACTTTCAAGTAAGGGATTTCTTCCTTTCTCATTCTTGTCCAAATTTATTTATGTTGTTATAGCCTTTTAATTTCAATTAAAAATGTCGGAGTATGATTTAAAACCTCCACTATAATTTTATACTTTTTTTAATGATGAGATACCCCTTTATCTCTCATTAATGCCTCTCATGTACACCTGTTACCATGCTGAAATTCTATAAGGGATTTCTCTCTCCTCATTTACAATCAAGCAATTATTTTACATTATGCACCTAAATTACTTTATATATATTGGGAAATGTATATATATTACCCCTTAATATATATTTCATGTAAATATGATTATATAATCCTTTTTCTATCATCAACCATTTTTTATGAATTCTTATGTCACACTGTTATGCTGCCGAAATTGTACCGTGATTTTCCAATCCAAAGTCATTGTGTAGTGAAAACCGTGCCCATTTATCTATAAAGGGTATTAACATTTAGGCACATTTTATTATTTATTATATAGTTTCATGTACGTATTCCTAATTTACTTATCATGGAATAAATGATGATTTTGAATGATTTCATTTTGTATGATCTTTGTGGAACACTTATGCATGAAATGAAATGATTAAGAAGGGTGCGCCCTGATAGCTCTCCAATGCCTTGGGTAAGTATTAGTATCATGATATTTCAAGTGAAATGAGGGTTTACTCATGATAATTCAAGTACAATTAGGGTTTAATACTACTCCAAGTGCAATGATCCTTGGCTCATGCTAATATCATGTTAAATGTTGTTGCCACATTTCCTAGCTATGATAATCATGCTATATCATGCCTTTATGTTCATGTTTCTCTTGTGCTTTGTTGATATGCCTATTGTCTAACATGTAATATATTCTTTATGTTATGCCTTTTTACCCCCTTACCAGCCTTTATATCTCACCCTTATATATACATGTCCTCAGGTTATCCCATGTAATGCTATGTACAAAGGAATGTTGTTTGTTATGTAAAAGAAGTTTTAAATAAATATGTTGTGTTTTATGTTCTAAGTTGTTATGCAATGTTCCTAATTTCCCAAGACACTATATTTATCAATCCTCATAGTTTTATTAAGTGAAATTTTATGTAATAAATCGTGTTTATGTGTTTAATAAAGAGCAGGTTTGTTATATTTATAGTGGATAAAAAAACTATTGATTTTGATTCTAAAATTTTAAGACACATTGACATCACACCTCTCATGTATTACCATTTAAATGTGAATAAAATGAATATATAATAAATAGAACTATATTATTCTAGATTAATTTTTATAATATTTTGTTACAATATCCTTTTCCTATACCTCTCATATTTTTTCGATAGCCTTTACCACTTTTTTGAAAACCCTTTTACACACAACAAAAACTCAATGTTGTATGTTATATTTTATTTATTAAATATGTATTCTCAAATTTTTTCTCTTTATAAAATGTATCAACCTATATTGACTGGGAATTTTATTTCTATGGGTCCATTTTATATGTATTCTCCCATTTCTGTAGCACATGTTCTAGGATTGTATAATCGATGAAATTTATGAAGAGAATCATATCATGTTTCTTTTTTTTGATGTCACTTATCTATTTATTGGAATGTATATATATTTATTTTATTACATTGAATTTTTTTCTATATACATAAAGCTTTTTGAATTAACCCCCCACCATAGTCCATCGGTATTCTATAAGACCAGATCCGATTCTTCCTCATGTCTGACTATTGGCCACATCACTGACCATTGGTCTTCCTAACTGACTGTGAAACTTATAACTTGGATAATAAGGTGATGTTACATTATCATTCATATTTTTTAATTATACACCCTCACAAAACTCTTTATCCCATCTCACTTCTCTATACTAGTTAAAATCTTCACCTTTTTTTATTTTAGTATCTTAGGCTTTGTAGGGATGACCTAAATTGGACAATTCATCTCTCTCATGTTGCATCATAGATACCAACCTATCAAACTAAATGTCTCATCCCCATCCTCCATTTTATATTGAATTAACTACTTATAATTTCATGTTTATTGTTGTTTGTTCTAATTTTTATTCTATAGAAACACTTTATTTTAATAATAAATTTTTAAGTACAATTGTTTTTTTAATTTTCTCTCTTATCATATTTTATTTATATATAATTTTCTTTCCCACTTATTTTCTCCATCTCCTCCATATTGGTCACATCCCTTCTTTCTTGTCTCTTCTCCTCTAATTCCATGGAGATTATTTATTCTCCATATTTTTTAATAAAACTAACGGTATGAATATTTATTTTTGGGATTTGTTATGTATATATTGGTATGTAAATTTATATATAATTCATTGTTAATTTTTTCTCAAGTTCTATTAGAATAGTATAAAACTTCACTTACTCAAAACTCCAACCTGTATTTTTTGTTATTGAAATTAATATTATTATTCAATTTTAAATTACAGTAATGATATAAAATCATGTTTATACATAATAATATATGGTCACATTCAATGATTAATAGACCTTGAAGGTATGAATTTTCATTATTTTTTTAGTGTTTCTCAAACATTATAACATCATTTAAAGACTCAAATCCAAATTGTGGGTTTTCAATTTATAGTGGATTGATATAAAAATTTATTTTTTCTAGTTTACTTGAGGGAAAGAATAGAATATATGGGAGTGATATGTGAAAATTTATTTTACATCTATAGTAACACTTTAATTTAATGATATTTGTTTAATACAATTGTATTTTTATTTCCTCACCTCTCAAATTGAATTTCTACATAATTTTCCTCCCCACTAATTCCTTCTTCAGTTCATCCAGATCATGTGAATTCCTTCTTCATATTCTTTAGATAGGGTGCATTTCTTCCCTCTAATAATACCTTATAGTTTATTTATGCTTCAAAAATCCATGAGTTTTCCTAGGAACAGAACTAAAAAAAGTTTCTTCTCCTTAAATTTATAACTATGAAACCTTAAGAAAATTTATACTTCTATGTTCCATCTTATTCTATCATCTCCCACATAGGGCCATTCTTTACATGATATAATAATCCAAATATGACCTTCCTTTTTCATAGAACCATACCCTATTATGAAAATATTGGTATTTTCTATGTATTGAAATTCTAAATCTACACTATAGAGCATGACTTTAAGGACACATGTCTTCCCATATATCTTCAACCAACAAGTTTGATTCCCAACTACCGACCAGTATCAATTATATTTAACTCTTATGTTTCATTCTATTTATATATTTCATTTGTCTAAATTATTTAATAACTCCAAAATTATGATCCTTTGTATGTGAATCTTTAATTAAATGATTATGCTGTGGAAATGGATGGGTTGGGTACTAGTTTGAATATACTCTTTGATTTTTAGTTGAGGTGGGGAAATGTTTTTGGTATCGAGTGACCTAAATCACAAGGGCTCCATAATGTGTTACTTGCATCGAAATATCTTTAAAGAATTATTATTAGTGTTAAAATATATTTTATGAAATTATATTTATCATAATTATTCATAAATAATAATTACGTGTTAATATGAAAATTGATTTAATGGAACATTGAACACTATTTCCTTTGTTATATAATTTATTATATGGTGTTCTATATATCAACATATATTTTAATTTTATGTTTTTATAATGACATATAATATATTGAAATCCATAAAAAAATTGAAAACATGAAATAAAACAATGATGTGAATTTTTGGTTTAAAATAAATCAATAATCATTCTATGAAAAAAATACATTTTATGAGTTTTCATTTAAAATATAATATTTCATAGTATTAAATGGATTATATTAAAATGAATAATATTTTTTGAAAAGGTATCTTGAAAATTTATAATAAATTTTTAAGAAATTTATAAAGAACAAGATGAAACAGAAAATAGATATGAAAAAATAGTAGTTAACACCATTTTTCAAAACAACTATTAAATTTTTAGTTTTAAGTTAATTAGTGGTGCCTTTAGAAAACCTCTTCTAGTTTGTGACATTTTATTAAAAATAAAAAAATAGTAGTGGGTTTTTTTGGTTAACATTGGTAACTAAATTTTTTTTCATTAAATCCCCCCACTTTTAACTCATTGCACACCCACTCCAAATCACACATTTAAATTATCCCTTTTATCATATTTTATTTTACCAAATGATTCCACTCTTTCTACAATATATTGGAATCCACACTTTAATGATTTTGAATCATTTAATTTTCAATATTTAAATTAATTTAATTTAATTACCATATCATGAATTTGGATTTATCTCTTAAAACACTTTTTTTAATCATTTATTATATATATATATATATTATATTACATTGTTTTACATTTTTTCACAAATTATGACAATATATATTATTTTTTGCATAATGAAGCTTCACAAAAATTAAAAATAATGAAATTTAAATATATATATATACACACATATTTATAAAACATAAAAAATAAAATTCAACACACTTTATATTTGTAAAATAATTTACCTGTGAAAAACTCAGTGTGTTATAAAATTAAATCAATGTGTAACATATTGAAATCAGTAAATTACACTTCTGTAATATTATTAATGGATTTTCCTTATTTGTTAAAAATGCATAAATATCACACTTAGTCAAAGAAGTTGAAAAACATATTTAAATTAAATTATATTTTATTACTTGAAATTAAATAAACCTTCATAAATTTCTCACACTCATAGAGAATTATCAAAAGAATACATCGACACCAAAGAATAAAAAATGATTTGGAAATAATTCGGGCCCTTACGGGAACTTTATAATCAATTATATTAAAAATATTAGGTTCGAAACATGGAATATCTTTAAACAACCTGAAAATATTATTAAACATATATTAAAAAGACTAGAGGTCTGAGTCAACAAGTTACAAAAACCATGGAATAAAAACATACGAATAAGTGAGAGAACTAAAAGAGATACTCCTAGTCTCTAGAAGGTGTGAAAATGTGTTTACTTCTCCCTGTATTTTTGATGAAAAGAGGAAAATATATTAAGAGGATTGAAGGTCTTAAGTAATAAGAGATAAAAACCATGGAGAAAAACATCTAACCAAGTGAGAGAAACAAAATAGATACACCTAGTCCCTACAAGGTGATAAAAATTGTTCCAATATCTTTTAATAAAGAAGAAAGAACATGCCACAAAGTGGTGAAGAAGGGACTATATCTCCAAAATAAGAGGGAAAAAGGATTGAAATCTTCTATATGTTGCATAAATTTCAATCATAACCATAAGGCCATCTGATTCAAAGAGGATGGACTTCCAGACTCTTTTAGTGGCAAAGGTCACTCCGATGTAATTAAATTGAATGGGGCTCAGCCAACGGGGGGGGGGGGGGGGTCCAAAAAGGCATTGAGTGGTGCATGGGGAGATAAAATGATATGAATAGATGAATTATGGGAAATGACGTTGGTGCCAATAGTGTTGTTCATGAGGAGGGAGGCATCAATAATGATTTTTAGGGAATCGTTTGATGGGGGGTGGGGGGTTCACATGGATATGAGTTTATGAGGTATTGAGATGGCCTTCTATTTTTCTTGATGATTCCATGTATCTAGAAACGACATAGCCAGGAGCTCTGAATTGTTTACAAACTATTGTGACTTCTGTACTCTAGCTATGATCACAGAAGGACTTAAATCCAACATTTTATTCCTTCCAAGAGACCAATGATAATAAATATTCTACATCTTCTACATTTCTTATCATCTGTTAATTTTCCTATATTAGTTTTTATTTGTTTAATATTTATCTTTATGTTTTTAATTCCTCATGTTTAGTTTATGATTTCCCCATCAAAAGAATGTAATTATTTGTCTCGTTATTCCACCAATTAAAAGGAAGTTAGAGTTGTGATTCTCAAACAAAAGGCAGGCGAGGAGACTAGGTTGGTCTCTTATAACAAGAACAGGTTGTGCCTCTAGGTTATTTAAAATAATGATCCTGTAATAAGGTTATCACAAACTTAAAAGTGAGGTTCTTAGTGGGAACCAATATCCTCAAGGAGTGGAGAAGATTGAAGAGAAAACTAGGATATTTGTGATCCAAACCAATATAAATCTTTGTATTATTTCAATTTATTTCCACTACAACTCGACTAAACAACGTTATACTCACTAGATATTAATATTTTATAAACTCAGTTTATTTTTGTCATTAAATGATTAATACGACTATTCCCCCCTCTTGTCATATTTTTCATCATTATTCATCCAACAAAAACATGAATAAAAAATTCAAATTTTCAACACTTAAAACCAAAATAAAAATATATCAATACATATATAAAATTGAAATTTTCATTAGAAATTTTCATTTAAAATTTATATGAAAAACTTTAAATGAAAATTTCTCCTAGAAAATTTTAATTCAAATTTACACTTAAAATTCAAATAATAATTTTCATTTTATTTTTATTATAATTATAATATAACTTTGATTTAGAAAATTATAAAATAAATGTCTGCAAAATTTTTAAGTTTAACTATATAAACATATTAATAAACACTGTAATTTTTCACAAAAAAATTGAACTGTAAATTCCATTTAGAAATTTGCAGTGCAAGATTCCATGAGAAATTCCTAGTGAAAATTTTCATCAGAACCTTGCAATTTAATTTTTCACTTAAAATTAAATTGTAGATATATTAAAACATAAGTAAAAAATATAAATTTTCACAAAGAAATTGAATTAAAAATTTAAATTACAAACTTTTAGTGTAAATATCCATTAGAAGCATCCAAAAACTACAATAAGAATATATTATTACATAATATAAAAATATAAAATTTCATTAGAAATTTACATTGAAAATTTACTCCAGATTTTAGAGGAGTTTTCCATTTGAAAATTAATGTTAAAATTTCCAGTTAAATTTCTAGTGTAAATTAGGAAATTATATTTCGTATGTACTTGAATTTTAATATTATCATTGTAAATCTGTAATAATAATTTTCATTTAAATTTTACACTGAAAATTTATACTGGAGACTTGATTATCAGAATTTTCAAATAAATACATGTGTATATTTTGAATGAAAATATGTTAATACATAATATTATTATATATTTATAATTATCATTTCTTATATTTATTTATCGTGTTTATTAATTTTCTAAGCTACTTTTAAAAACTCATAGTAATGTATTTTTTTTTTGTTAAAAGGAAAAAATGAACATTTGTTTTTAATTTTATGATGTTTTTAAAAACAATAAATATAAAAAACTTATGTTAATTTATATTATTTTTTTTAAAAAATTATAGGAATTATTTTTTATTTTAGACGATCATAAAATAATAATAAATATTAATATATAAAAAATTATTATAATTATAATTAAAAAAATCAATCAAAATATAAGTAAGTTGTTATATTAGAAACAAATGGTAGTTTTCTTAATCTATTTTAATAATTATTACTTCAATTTATTAATACAAAAATCCTATCTAATAATATGGTGTTGTGTTCCAAAGAAACTCACACGTCATCCATCCTATAGTCAACCAAGCGATGTAGTTCAAATCCCAACCTGGGAAAATATTTTCCCACTCCACATGCATGAAAAAATGGGTATAATTTTAAAATGTATAACTTATAAATTATCATGAAATTAGTAGTAGTAGTAATAATAATGATAATAAGTATAATAATAATAATCATAAATATTTAAGTATAAATAAAATTTAGATAGATAGATAGATAGATAGATTTATATACAATTAGATGTACTCTCTCCCACTGGTGAGAGATTTCACCTAGGTTTTGGGCTTCTTTCCCTTGGTTTCTCCATGATTGCTTCATTTTGAGATCTCATTCCTCGATGAAAACTTCTATTCTTTCATCCTGAAGATATTGATCATTATTTGGTGAACAAATGAAAAGGATTCATACTTTTAGAAAAGGAAAGGGATCATGTTGCAGCGATAATGAATGATGATGACTTCCTGATATGAAGAATGGGGCTCTTAAGAGTGGGAAATTTCATCATTTAGAGTTATTTTAATCTGATCACTTTAAAAAACACTCTTCAATCCCTTTGGTGCATGGATGATGGAATTTATATCTGAGATGTTGGATTAGGCCTCTTAGATTTCAAATTATTTAATTATAGAGATAAAAAAAGGTCTATCTTGAGAGACCCTAGTCATTTAATAACCACATAATTATGATAGATGATCTGAAAAATGAGGGAGATTTAATGAACTTATCATTCTTGAAATCCACTTTTTGGTTCCACCTCACGGGTATCCATTTCTGGGGGATATCAGAGTATGTTCTAGAAGATATTGGGGATTATATCGGATCATTCATGAAATGGGGTTGGTCGGACCCTATCCTTTTGCGGTCCTTCTATGAGAATCAAGGTGATGATTGACATGAAATCTCCTCTTATTAGGGGTACGTTCCTTGATTCAAAAATTTATCAACTGTAACTACCAAAAAGAATTTACCAGTGGATTTCTCATAGACTAATAGTGGTTTAAACCACTCCCTAATAGTATAGAAATAATTATTAAAATCATCGTGTATTGCATGATCGCTAGTCATTTAGTGGAAATTTCATTAATTTCATGGCGTTCTTGTTATGTGTCATTTTTGGAGCATTTAATAGTAGTTTATTGTTTATTTAGTGGTGTTTATTTTATAAAAAAAATATTTAGGGAAAATATAAACAAAATGAAAATAAATGTCATTGAACATATGAGCAACCATTAATTTTAACTACTTCTAAAACATGTTTTATTTAATGTATTTTTCAGTGGTTACTAAAAAATTCCGCTAAATTAGATTTAAAAAAAAATATTTAATAGAAAACATTCAACAAAAAAACTAGAATGAAATAAACTAAAAAATGAATTTATGATAAACCCATCCTACATACTCCATACATCTATAGTCATATATACAAACATCCAGAGTCATGATAACCTCAGTCTCTGTCAACCCATACATTTGTCAACCAATACATGAATATTCAATATATACATATAAAATATGTCCAACAACAACCCATATCCAATATACATCCACATCTGAACCTCCACTGTAGTTCCCTGCATCCACATCATTTCATCAATTAATCCGAGCATGCCATCTCAACAATTTTAATAAAAAATTAAACAAAAATAAAAAAAACATAATAAATCAGAATTAAAATAGAATATTTGATAAAATTTTAATATACCATGGAAACTATGAACTACCATGAATTCCTTAAAAATATTGTTGTGGATTAGAATAGTCAACCTCTTGCCTACTCTCAACATCTTCCACCTATAATGAAAACCAAAATATTTTAGAAAATAAATGAAAAATAAAAAAAGACACAGAATATATTCAGAGTGGTGCACATTAAATTTGTTATTTTTTAAATCAAATAGAATAAATATTAACATAAAAAAATAATATATAATTAAAATCACTTTGAAAACATAAACATACCTTTTTATTATAAGATTAAACACTTGAAAATGAAAAGGGATAATTAAATATTCTAATTTATTTTTAAAGCAACGTGTGGTGTGCTTGAAATTTACTTAATAATTTTTTTTTGAAGAAATTGATGTCACACCCTATCCTAAATTTAAAAGAAAACTCAAAAATGGTTTTACCAAGATTAAATGTTAATATGAGGTCATTTTATATGGTTTTGACTGTTTCACAAATTTTTTAGTGTTTTAAAACACTAAAAATGTGTTTACAACCATCTTGGGAAAAACGTAATTCAGAATGATGTTCAGTCAGTTCCTACATTTCAAAATTAAATCTAGGGTCATTTTCCCATGATTTTAGGGAAATATAATGCCATTTTCATAGTTTTGACTCCAACATTGGTTTTTAAAGGCTTTTGTACCTTTAAGAAGTGTTTATTGAGTAATTCTGAGCAAACCATATGTTATATTGATGCGTTTTCTAAACTTACACATAAAAAAACTCAATAGTGGTTTTCCCATAATTTAACATCAATATGAGATCATTTTCTATGATATTAACCATTCCATGATTGTTCTACTATTTTAAAATAATAAAAACATGTTTACGGACTTCTTGGGAAAACTATAATTTAGAATGTCATGTCGTCAGTTCATACAATTTAAAATTAAATATATGGTAATTTTACCTTGATTTTAGGGAAATTAGATGTCTTGTTTCCTAGTTTTGACCCCCCGACACTTGTTTTTAAAGGCTTTTGTACCTTTAAAAATTGTTTACCAAGTAATTCTGACCACACCGCACATGAGATTGAAGTGTTGTCTATGGATACACATAAAAAATAACTCAATAGTGGTTTTACAGAGATTCCATGTCAATATGAGGTTGTTTTATATGGTTTTGACCATTCCACACATGTTTTACTTTTTGAAAACTCAGAAAACACATTTATGACCATACTGAGAAAACTGTAATTCAAAATGATTTACCTTCGATTCCTACATTTCAAAATTCAATATATGATCGTTTTCCCTTAATTTATAGGAAATAATTCATCATTTTCTTTGTTTTAACCCTGATGAAATTTGTTAAAGGGTTTTGTAGCTTTAGGAAGTGTTTATAGAGTAATTCCAACCACACCACATGTCATATTGACGTGTTTTATGTGTGTACATGTAAAAAAAACTCCAAATTGTGTTTTTCAAGATTTTACATTAATCTAAGGTCTTTTTATATGGTTTTTACAATTCCACCCATGTTTTAGTGTTTTAAAGCACTAAAAACATGTTTATGACCATCCTGAGAAATCTGTAATTTGGAATGAAATTCCATCAGTTCCTACATTTCCTAATTAAATGAACATTCATTATCCCATTATTTCAAGGAATTACTCTTTCATTTTTCTGGTTTTGACCCCCAACACATGTTTTTAAAGCCTTTTGTATCTTTAAAAAGTTTTTATTGAGTAATCCTAACCATACCACACATTGGATTGATGTTTTTTTTGTGTGTACATGCCTAAAATAACTCAATGGTGGTGGAACCAAGATTCCATATCATTCTGAAGTCATTTTCTGTGGTTTTGACCATTCCTTTCATGTTTTAGTGTTTTAAAACTCTAAAAATGATTTTACAACCATCCTAGGAAAACCATAATTCGGAATGATGTGTCGTCAGTTCTTAAATTTCAAAATTCAATTTGTGGTCATTGTCTTCTAATTTTAGGGAAATATAACACCATTTTTCTAGTTTTTACCCTATAGAAGTTGTTTTAAAGGCTTTTGTACCTTTAAGAAGTGTTTACTAAGTAATTACAACCTTACCCCATGTCGTATTAACATGTTGTCTGTATGTACATGTCAAAAATAACTTAGCAGTGGTTTCTCTAATATTCCACATCAATCTGAGGTATTTTTCTATGCTTTTGACCATTACTTTCATTTTTTAGTGTTTTAAAACACTAAAATACGTTTATAGCCATCCTGGGAAAACTATAATTTGGAATGACATTTTTTCAGTTCCTACATTTCAAAATTCAATCTATAGTCTTTTTTCCCTTAATTTCTAGGAAATATTATTCCATTTTCTTATTTTTGACCCCCCAACACTTGTTTTTGAAGGCTTTTGTACTTTTAACAAGTTTTTAACAAGTAATTCCGACCACACCACATGTCGGGATGACGTGGTGTCTTTGTGTACATGTCAAAAATACTCATAGGTGGTTTTCACATGATTCAATGTTAATATGAGATCGGTTTCTATGGTTTTGACCAATCCATGCACATTTTAGTGTTTTAAAACATTAAAAATGTGTTTATGGCCATCCCATAAAAACTATGATTTGGAATGATGTGACATCAGTTCCTACATTTCAATATTCAATCTATGGCCATTTTCTTATAATTTTAGGGAAATATGACATCATTTTATGGGTTTGGACCCCCCACTTGTTTTTAAAGGACTTAGTACATTTAAGAAGTGTTTACCTATTCAAAACCAGGCAAACAAGCTCGAATTGTTTTCAAACTTATATATAATGACCTATAATTTATTTTTGACATATAGGAATTAATGACAGATCAACTCGGCAAAAGTTGATGTTGGTATAACTCTAAATGCATGATTTCTATATAATAGTTTCATTTTAGTTTTTTTATGGATGTTGTGTATGTTCTTTGCAAATGAGATAATGATTAATCAAATATAGAATTTACCTTGGCAAGATGAGCTATAAGGCTGGAAATTTCCTCAGGGATCATTTCAATCATTCAGAAAAATATATAAACTAAAGCATTTCCAATTTTTAATCACCACTAATCATAATTTTTCCTATAAGAGTCTTGTTCTTTTACTTTTTCTTTTAATCATGCAATTTCTCTTTTTTATTCCTGATCAACAAAACTACTTGAACCCCAATTGGGTATTTCAGTAATGCATAAAACCCCCTACCAAATATATATGATAAAGTAGGCCCAAAACCCATCCCCCGTACACGTCTGAGATTCTCCTTCCTTAAAACAATTCCAAGTGCATCATTCTGGGAATCCGATGATGATTGTGAAAAGTTCACATCCTAGAATTCTTGAATTTTAACCTGTTAATACAAAAATATTAAAAATTATTTTTTAAAATATCTCAACTTCATAATATTTTCTAATTATTAAATTTTTTCATTTCTATTTATTATTATTTCATTATTATAGAAACATATTAATGAAAATTATATAATAACAACAAACAAGACTTAAACCTAGTTAATTGGGATTGAATAGATGTATCAAACGAAGAAAAATTAGAATCATTTATCCATTTAGTTGGCCTCATTTAATTGGGTTTATGGATTTTTATATGGTATAATATATATTTCATGGTAATGAAATAATATGAAATGCTAATGAAAAGTACTTACTCCAACGTCTTTAGTAGTGTCATTTACAAAACATCCATCTATTTTCCTATGCACTTTAAACCATGTATCTGTTCATCTAATAGCATGGAATATTTTAATATCCTTTATAAAAAAATATAAACAAGTTATAAAAAACCTAGAGTTATAATAAAATGATATAAATAGTAATGATGAAAAGAAAAACCAAATTTGTTCTTTTTTCTTGAAAAACTCTAATACCCATTGATGTGAGGAATTACTGGCTTCTCACGATTCACAATATTTTTTTAGATAATTCCTAAAAATATAAATATTAATAAAAATTATAATTTTATTATTTTTTGGTTATTAAGATACTATAAAATATGCAATTACATCATGAGATGCATCTCTATTGATATCGATAAAGAGTATCCATTGATCATGAGGAATACCTTTAGGAACGTTCTCATACATCTGTTGTGATATGAAAGGAGATTCATTAAACTAATTTCATAATATTCATTTAAAATATCTCTATTTCTTGCCCAAAATTTTAAAATTACATGGGCATGAAATGGAGTTAGGGACATCAAAATGAAAAAACACCTAGAAATAAAAAACATAGCTCTTTATAAGTATATTAAAAAAATTTCTCATGTATTTTAAATTATTTATCAATGAATATTTAATTAATATTACCTTTACATGAGTATTAAGGACCTCATTTTTCCAAGATGTAAAAATATGCCTCCAATATTTATAATTAATAGGAAAGGTCACTACCTTGAAAGCAAGATGATGAATAATCTTCCCGTAGATTCTAGTAGCATCACTGATAAGAACCCTGAAATAATCAAATGGAATGATAATATTGAAGTCCTTTAGGTCCCATACATCTTCAATGTTCTTATTTTTGTCCCTTATTTGGTTATCTTTATATTTTTGACAAAGGAATTAAATAATAAATTATATAAAAAGTTTTTTTGAAAAATGAAATACATACCAGTAATGGTAACTCACCAATATCCCATTTATGGAGAGATGATAAAATTCTCCCTCACCATAGGTGAATCAGGAAGTGGGATACCAAAAACATGTGGGGAAATGGATACCTTGCTAGTATTCTCGGGTATAATGGAATCAATAGGATCCACAGAAGATGACAGTAGTGGTGGTGTTCTTTGAGATGTTGATCGACTAGGATCCAAAAATTATATTGTTCTCAAAATTACTGCATTTCAAAAGGTTAAGGTATATTAAATGTATATAAAATAAAAAAATAAAGTCTTTTAACAAAAAAAGGAAAAAAAAATACTAGAACAATGTATATATGTAAGAAACACTTTTTAATGAGAAATTGCAATATATTTTTATTATTAATTTATACATTCATTTTTATTATTCATCATTATCATCATTGTTATCAACATCCATTATGAAGAGTCCTTCATTTTCACCCTCTCTTGAAATTTCTACTATTTATATATTGTTTAAAAAAAACTGTTCAATGTTTTTTGGTTGACGAGGTTCATTATCATAGTGTACCAATTGATCTTTATCATCCATATCATATAAATATCTCTGCTTTAAGTGTAAAATAACACTATAACATTCATGTATTTTATCATCCACATAATAAACCATCTTCTCTTATGAATCCAAGATAAATGGATCATGCTCTGCATGCTCACCAATATCCACCAAGCAAGAGAAGTTGACATAAATAAAATGTAAAAAATCTTTCATTATACCCCTATCAATGTTGACTCACTTGAATTTGAATAAGAAAATGAAAAAAATTCCATGATAGTTTATTTCAATTTTATCATTAATCTTCCCATCTTATCCCACCTCTAAAAGTGTAACTACAACAATATTTTGAGTCTTCAAGTCTTCTTCACGATAAATTGTACGAAACCTGAATCCATGACTATTCTAGGCATCAAATCTCTTCGCAAGCCTTAGAGGACCTCGAGCCAAAAACTTCACATCATTTGATATTTCAACTCGATTATTAAAATTCATTATTTAGAAAAAAATATATAAGGTGTTACTTTTAACATAGAAAAAATTACTAAATTTTAATAATATGAATATGAGTATATACTTATAGGATGGACGAAAAATTGATAAGCTCCTTATTAAATTTTTTTTTTATTCCAACTCATTTCGAACTCAACTCCATAGTCACCTATTTTTTTGCAATCAAAATTCTTTAATAAATGGATCTGAAAGAACAATATTGAGAAGCACATATCTTTGTGCTTATAGAAACTCCGATTTAGTCATTGTCAAATGTTTCCCCTTTTCAATTGGTATTCCAATTGTTGGAAATATCGATGGCTGATTTTCAGAATAAGAATTAGTGGAGATGGATGTGAATAGATGGTCAAACACTCTTCGGCTATGTAACCTTCAGAAATAGAGCCTTATGTTTGTGATTTATTCCTCACATGTGATTTAAAATGATTTAGTTACCTGATGAAAAATAAATAATAAACATATTAGAAAAATTATTCAATGATTTGATAAAAGAAAATTCTCTAATGACATTAAAAATAATATCAATCCATCTCCCAATTGGATACATCCATCAATAGTGTACCAGTCCATCATGTTTAGATTCTTCTAGAAAACGAACAATCAAATGAATCATGAATTTGAATAATTAAGGGGGAAATAAAATCTCCAAATGGAATAGTTTCAAAACCATTCATTTTTGAAGTTTTTAAAGATCAGTTGTATTTATAGTTTTTCAAGAAATATATCTGAAAAAAGGTACAAAACTCAACTATAACATCATTTAATTTTTCAGGTAAAGTATTATGAAAATCCAATAACAAGAACTACCCATAAAAATATTCAATTCATGACTTTTAAATCCATGTAATTTTCTATTTTTTAAGTGAAAACACCTTGATATGTTACGTGAATATCTATCTGATACTTTTACATTCTTTAATGTTATAAGGAATACATATTTCTCATGATTTTTTATTGTAAAAATAGCCAAAGTATACTTTAAATTATCATTTTCACAAAAAACCATGATTTATATTTAGTGACACAAAATCATTATGATCATTAAGGTTATCCTTTGATTTACCCTTCTCATTAAGAACTGTAAAAGTTACATTATCATAGATGTTCTTCTAAATATGAATTACTCCAAGATTATGAAGTATCAAATTAAAATCCCAATAAGTAATTTTTGAAAATATACTCTTTTCCTTATATTATTGTGTTCTATATTCTTCGGATACTGTAACTCATACCCTTTCCCCTTCTTTAAATTGATAAAAATTTCCAAATTCTTCAATGATATTCATTAATTGTCCAACGATTTCTGAACCATATAACACCTTTGATGACATTCACATTTCAATATCTCCATTGAATCATGCCTTGTCAAACCTAAATTTATGAGAAGTATCATGAAATCAATGATGACACATAAAACAACATTTTCTACTATGAGGTAGTCGTTGAGGTTCAAAATAAAAATTACAAACTAAACAAGACAAACCAGTATGAGTATTCTGACTAAATAAATTTCCTAGTCTAGGAAATTCATTAATTTTCCACATTAATGCAGCCTATTTTTTGAATATTTTTCTCATTGAAGCAGCATATGTTTCCATGCCATCATCCCATAATTATCATAATTATTTTATTATAGGTTGAAGGTATATATCAACTTCATTTTTAGACATTTTATTTCTATGAATACTCATCGAAATAATTAAATAAGTATTCTTCATAAACATCTATGGGGGTATATTATAGGGGATCAAAATAACTAACCAAATTGTATAATTAGTACTAAAAGTATCAAAAAGGTTAAAAACATTAGAACATAATCCCAAACATACATTACTTGGATCCGAAGAAAAATATTGATATATATAATCAAACAACTTCCATGATATTGAATATATTGGATGTATCATCAAGCCATCATCATTATCCTGAGCATGCAACATCATGTCGTATATAGTCTTAGATGATATGAATAATCATTTCAAGAATGGTTTTATAGGAAAGTAATGCAATACCTTTGCATGAGTTTTATTATTTTATTTATTCTAGGGGTTTCATTGACTTATAATCTTATTTTTTTTCATTTAATTCCATATGATTGTATGACATATTTTTCATTCTTATTTATCAGTCTCTTCTCCCAAGTAAATCATGCAATCATTATGGCATGCAAGTATCTTTGTATAATCAATCCAAAGTTTTTTATGAATTTATTCATTTCATAGAATGATTTAGGGATATTAGATTCACTAAATCAATCATTAAGAAAATATAAAATCATGGAAATTACTTTTTTATTAATTCTATAGAGACACATGATATGATACAACTTAAGTAGAACAAAAACTTCTAATACTTTTCACAACCTTAATATAGTTCTTGATATTTGTCTTCACCTAATTCATAAATATCATTTTTTGGTCACTAAAGTTATGTGAAACATTAACCTTTCTAGGAGAAAATGAATGTATTATTGATCTATTTAAATCATGGACATTTAATTATATAAAACAAAATTCATTATTTAACAAATATTGAAATGAATTCTCCTCTTCTGGATCACTTTGTATTTCATTTAAAGTGTTTTCATTTTTTTGAAATTCCATAAAATTTTATTCACCATGAAAAATCCAAAATACATATCGAGATAGAAACTATTTCAATATCATATTCTCATATACTTCATTTCTATTCAACCATCACTTGAATTCACAATCAAGACACATACATTTTATTCTACCATCCACTGATCAGTTTACAATCGCATAATCTAAACATTATTCCAAACCCTTGGCATACCAAGGTGTGTTTTGAGGTAAATTAAACTAAGGTTTATCTATATATATTGTATTGTGTTATCCCTATACATTAATATATAAAGATATAAATTTTTAATCAAACAAGTACAATCAAAATTAAATATCACCCAATTTTGCCATTAAATCTTTCATAAAAACTATAAAGGAAAATGGGATAAATCAAATAATTAATTTTTATTACTAAGATTTTAATATAAAAACACGTATAAAATAAATTATTATTTCTCACAAAAATAGATGGATAATTACATAAATTAGATATCCATAACATTTTAGCATAAAGGAAACCCATGAACGTTGTAATATATATGAAATATGTCTTCTTAAATTGAGATTTGGAAGATGAAGTGTCTTTATTTTTAAATATAAAATTAATTTTTTTTGTTTAAAAAATGATCTATATGGGTATAATATGACTCAAGATGATGTTATTTGAAGTTAGATTCATTATTGAGATAATTAATATTTAATGATGGAATTGTGGAAAACAACCTCTACATTAAATATGATAAAGATGTATAAATATTTGATATTTTTATGTAGATGATATTATTTTTATGGGGGGGGGTTGATCTCGTGACAAACTTAGGAGTCATGGAAGGATGAGTTATTGATATATTTATTTAAAATTAATTATAATAATGTGCAGATATTAAAAAATTCACACAGGGAAGCCTATATGATATTTGAAAAAAATAAATTAATTAAGATAAGTTTTAATGGTGTAAATCCTCAAACAACCTAGTGAAAATGTAAGAATAAAAAAATTATAACATAAAAAAATATGAATATTTGATTGATTCTTAATCAAGATTCTAAGTGAATGACATGTAAAGAGAATAAAATAACAGGAGTAATGGATTTTGAAAATAACAATCAACATTGTGGTATATAGAAGAATAAAATATAGGGTAAATGGCCATTGGCCCCACTAGTAAGCTTTTATGGTCACCCATTCAAATTAAGTGTTATAAATTTTATGTAATACCCTCACCTATGAATTGAACTTCCCCTCCTCGATCAATCAATATTCCAAAACATCAATCTATAATTATTTGCGAATCTATTTGATTGTCCTGTGAGATAATTTCTTATTTATTTATGAGTTATTTCTATTAAAATTAACTTTTCATATTGAGAATGTGTACCCAAATTTCCACATGGATTAATCATTCCATTTATATCCATGTTATTTTACCCCGCCTTATTTTTCTGGGTTTTTCAAAGTAATTTTTTCCCATTTGTATCTTCACTTTCTTAATTTATTTATACATTTTTACACCCTATCCAACATTAAAATGGTCTGGAATTTCAAATAATTAATCATAAATGACATTAGAAAACTAAAAAATAATTCCTTCATAAACTTACCTTAAAATAATATTCAATTACCAATTAATTATCAAACTAAATATAAAAAAAGAGTTTATCAAACATGAACTAGTTGGTCTCTATGTCACGGTAGTACCTAGAAGGGGGCTCTCCATGAAGGAGGGAGGAGGGAGAGGGGGGTCAGAGGGGATATGGGGTTTATAGAAAGGGGTATAATGGTAGAGGGAGGTCGGAGGGGGTGGGGGGTCACATCCGAGGTGGGGGCGGGGGGTTCACATCGCCTCTGAGGGGGGATCCGAGCCGGAAGTGGGAGGTCGGAGAGGAGAGTGTCATGGGGGGGGGGGGGGTTAGGATCACTGCTAGGGAGGGGAGAGGAGGAGGTCCGGGAGGGGGATAGGGGTCAGGGTCATGCATAAAGATAGGGGGAGGGAGAGGAATTAGGTATTTTTAAAGTTTTTTGGGGGATGTTTAATTGAAACCGTTGCTCATTGTTAAAATAAAAAATAGCATTGGTTTGATTAAACTCCTGCTATATTATATATATATTTTTAACCAGATTTATTTCAAAGAGATTTCTAGAACCTCCTCTAATAAACTTCCACCAAGTAGTTATTTTTTTGTAGTGTGTGGGTTTCATCTCAATACGTAAAATTAAATATATTTTGTTTCTTTTAAGTATGCATTGGCCACATTGAGAAGGTTTGTGTCTCTAAGTAAGAAGATGAAGATGGTAATATAATAATGCAATTTCTCTATTGGTTATATTCCAAAAATTAGGGGATACTCTTTATTCAATAATTTAAAAGATCCAAAGATAGAGTAATACTCTCCAAAGCTCTCATTGTACATACAACTACCAGAAACAATAACATCATAAAGTTGGGGCCACCAGATTTGCATCTAGACCATAACGAGTCAATAGAAATGGCTTATATTTTGAATCCAATTCTCCCATATGAACCCAATAATTCATGAGATAACATTTTGGGTGGGAAAATATCTCAGACAATAAAGACACTAGCTCCTGCATGATGAATGCAGGGTTGATGGGTTTACCCTTACCTTCCTCCATAAAGAATCAAATTTTTTCTGATCCCCTAGATCCTATCTACCCTCCACGTGTGGATCTTATAATGTTTCCTTCTAAGGAAGGAGATGATATGTCAGGCTTGAATGCATTAGGTCCCAAAAAAACATAGGACATGGAAGAGGAGAACCATAGGGGACAACCGATCTAAAATCCATGAGTTAGTCTTGTGTGGATCTAAACAAGGTGTTGAATCCTCTATCTCGGTGGAACATCACTCTAAAATATAGAAAGTTGTTGGAGAAGTATCACTTCTCAAATTATCGGATGTGGAGGCTGGTCTGATCGAACCACACCTAGGTCAATGAAAACTTTCTATTGGAACTTTTGTGGTCTATTCATCCCATTATCAGTTCATATGTTCCCCCAATAGAGTTATAAGTACAACCCCAACATGGTCTTCTTGTACTTGTAAAGCATGGACATGAGAGGAATTGCTTCAAAAGTTGGGTTTTAAAATAGATTATCAGTTGTCTAGATTTCCCATGTTGGTGGCCTTTACCTTTTTTGGAGAGAGGATTTGGCTGGTTTAGTGGTTGGTTATTCTTATAAACACATCACCATCTCATTTGGGTATCCTTGGAATCCTAAATGGCACTTCGTGTTTATTTATGGTTGTATAAATGCTAACGAAAAATTGAATTCATGATAGATGATTAAATATTTTAAAAATATGCTTCAAGGTACCATTTTTTCTATGGTTATTTCAATGAAATTATTTACCATCATGAGAAGACTGGTGGATCCAGAGAGAATGCATCCTCTATATAGAAATATTAGGATGGCTTGCTCCATTTTGGCCTCTCGGATCTGGGATACTCAGGGAGTCCATTTACATGGTTTCATGGAAGCTGTTTCACCTCAAGAATTTCTGAAAAGATTGATAGGTTTCTAGAATCTAGTTATTGGATGACATCATTCCCAATGTATGAGGTATCTCACCTTCATCCGGTTTAGTCTGATCGCTACCCTATTTTTCTCTAGATATAGGTGGTGTCTTTGGACTAAATACCTATATGGAGATTTCATTTTGAATGTATGTTGATCTATAATAAAAAATGCATGATGGTGGTCGAAGCTGCTTCATCTTCCACTCATGATAATATCTGGGATAAGACGAAATCAGTGGGTTTACAGTTGCAGGGCTGGAGTGGGATTCACTATAGGAATTCTAGTTAGAATATTCTTAAGTTTGAGAAAGCTATTGGGTGATTCTACAAGGATCAAAAACCTGAAAATGATTGGAAATAGGAAATTGTTTTATAAAATCAACTTGATGAGTATTTGAGAGATAACTAGAGATATTGGTTTTCTATATATAGAGAGGCCATCATGAAGAAGGGGAAAAAATACTAGGTTCTTCCATAATAAATCCTTTGTTATAAGAATAAATAATTTCTTTTCTAAATTGGAATTTGGGGATGACAGCTTATCCTATGATGGAATTATGATTCAAGAGCATATTGGGTCCTTCTTCAATGACCTATTTCATTATGAGGGCGGTGCCTACCCGGGGGATCTTCTGAGTTGTGTGGTGACAAAAGTCACTGCAGAAATGTCATTGGAACTGGAGTGGGACATCTATGGGGATGTAATTGTTACAGCACTGAAGTTTATTCATTCTTCAAAATAGAATGAACCATATGGTTTTCATTCTTTATTCATTAAGAACTTTTGACATATAGTGGGTCTGGATATTGTCACTTTGATGTAGGGATTATGGGACAACTCTATTTGTATGTAAAAAGTCAATGAAACCCTCATTCTTCTGATTCCAAAAATTTCTATAAGTGTTATAATTTATGAATTTAGATTAATCAGTTTGTGGAATGTGGTTTACAAAATTTTTTTTAAAGTCCTTGTACCTCTTCTTGGGTAGGGTCCATCCTTATATTATTTCTAAACATCAAAACACCTTTTTCCCCAAAATTTGTATAACTGACAATGTAATCACAGAACACAAAATATTTCACTATATAAAATCCAGACCTTATTCCAAGAGGGAGATTTTGGCCTTGAAACTAGGCATGTCTAAGGCCTATGATAGGGTGTAATGGAATTTCCAGGAAGTTGTTATGAGTAAAATAGATTTTGGATAAAAATGGATGAGATAAATCATGAGTTGTTTTAAGAAAGTTTCCTTTAACATAAATTTCAATGGTTTTCTCACAATAAACATCAATCCATCCAAAGGCCTTCATTTTGGTGACCCCCTCTCCCCTTATTTATTCCCCATTGTCATTGTTGTTTTCTATCATCTTTTATCAAAAGAAAATTTGGAAATGCATGTCAATGGGGAAATGTTTTTTCCATATAGTATCCCCATTACTCATCTATTTTTTTTTCTAATAATTTCCTCCTCTTCTCAAGGGAAACTTACCGGGAATGCGAGGAGGTCCTTATAATTATTGATGCTTTCATTAATTTATCGGGCCAACATGTCACCTTCCACAAGTCATAGATGTATTTTAGCTGAGGTATTCATGATGATATTAGAACTTCCATTTTTTTTTGTGTGGCATCAAAGTGGTGGAGAAACATATCAAATATTTGGGCCTCTCAATGGTCTTTGGGAACTCTAAAAGGTATTTTTTTCTATTTAATTATTAACAATGTTCATAAAAAGATTCAGAGATGGTCTGATAAGAATATCTCCAGGGCTTGAAAGGTTGTTCTTATCAAAATAGTGGCCTAATAGGTCCCATACTATGTGATGTCCTTATTCAAAATCTCGTGTTATTTTATTCACCAACTGTAACGGACCGGGTAGTGGCTTGTTGAGGAGTTTTCCAAAAACTTGGTTCCGTCAAACGATTTCACCTAAACGGTGGCACCGATCACAGTCTCACACTGAAATGGTGGCACCGTGACGATGGCACCATAACGGTCACACCGTCACGGTCGCACACTGAAACGATGGCACTGCTTACGGTGGCATCGTGAGGGTGGCACCGTAATGGTGTCACCTTGAGCGTGGCACTGCTTACGGTGTCCGAACATTGTTTCTTTTTCTAGTTTCTGACTTTTTCCGCTCCCACAATGTATATTTTGATGTAAAAATGATTTAATACCCCTTTTAGAATCCTTTTAAGGCCCATTAATGATATCTAAAATTCTCCATTTTTTAGGCCACCCTTGGCTTACCAAAATGTGTGGCTTTTCCTCAGTGACGCACCCTTTGTCTCATACTTTCCAGTTTCTCCCCTGTTGGCATTTTCTTCTATTTAAAGGAAACCCTTAAACTCACAACCATTATGTCCACCTCTCTGATGGGAATTATTAAAGGAAAATTTATTCCATCTTGTGTAACCACCCAACCGCGTGGTGAAACCACAATCTGCCTTTAAATCCATTCAAAATTCAATATCCCGTAACTCAAGGATCTCACCTTTTTATCGCAAAAGAATTTCTTCTTCTTCTTCTTCTTCTTCTTCTTGGCTGGTATTATTTTCTTTCCTTGGGCGTTTGGAGTCCCCCTTCCCGAGGAAAGTGGTGCGCCTATTCTGGATCTTTTCTGTCCACCCTTGGGGTCTTTGAAGTTCCTCCCCTGCAAGTCGCTCATCCCCAATTCTTGGCGCGTGGAGAAAAACATCGATCATTGATCATCCAAGTAGGGTTATTCCTTCCTCTCTCTTTATTGTGTATCATGTGGGGCGGGTATTCTAATGTTTCTATAGGTATGGATGAAATAAAACCTTAACAAATATAATAAACAAACCTTTAAAGAATCATGGGTGTGTTAAAGGATGCTGCTATAATCTTTTTCAATTGCTTATATGTTGTGAATTATATGGATTTATGTCCACTGAAAATTGTGGCCGTTGGTGGTCCTTCTTTGTGCACTAATGAACCTTTGAATTTTGGATATTTCTATGATTGAATGGTTGTACGTATAATTTAGTTAATCACATAAAGTTGGTTGATAAAATGAATTTCCAGTGAACTAGAATCCCTGTGTGATCACCCAGGTTAACTAAATAGAAAAGAAGGAATTAAATGAGGAGTGTGTTAAAATATGAAAACCCCTCCTTTCTCTGATTTTGTGGATGTGTGGTTGTTCTGCTAGTTCCTTGTGGGGTGACATGGATGTGTATGGGATACCCTGTTTTGGTTCAGTTGTTGGATTATGGATTTGTGCCCATATGTTGGGGCTTGGTTTGGTTCTAGTACTTCGAGGGATTTCACAGATCCCTTTTGTTGTTGTGACTTTACAAGAGAACCGGGTGTGAATGCTTAAATTGATGTCTGATTGTTTTCTCATTTTTTCCTTGTGGCTATGACTGTTAGTTTCCCAGTAGTGAAAAATTAATTAAATGAAATCTCTTGAATATGAAAACAAGAATGGGTTCAATGTGAATTTCTTTCTGGGAATGAGTTATGACTTGGTCGTGGGTGTTGTGCAGTTTATGAATAGTGACGAGGGTATTTGTGTATAGGCTGGTTATGGAACCCCTAAGCTGGGATGAGTGCTTGTTACCTATATGTATAATTAAGTTTATATGTTTCTTATTCTCACCCCACCCATGTTGAGGACTTTGTGCCGAACACCCCCATTTAATGGGGGAGTGTGTTTTTTCTAACACTCATATTAGTGGATGGTTATTAGCTCCTTTTTTTCTCCCTTTCCAGAGTAGCCCAAGACTCTTCGGGCATGCTGTGATGTCCTGAGATCCATTATCGCCTAGGATTCTTCAGGTAGGGTACGTTGTGGTGGTTGGCCCAGGTGTGTGTGGGCAGGTTGTTGCCATGTATCTTTGGGATGAGGCCCAGGTGTCTTCGGGCGTGGCGGTAGTTGTTCTGGACTAGGTGTCTACGGGCATGGTTATGGGTGGTTCTGTCCCAGGTGTTTTCGGGTGAGATGTGAGGTTGTGGTATCCTAGGTTTGTGCGGGAGGGGGATGGCAGTGGGACATCAGCAAGAATGGCGGGGAAGGTCTGACGCGTAAGATGTCTTCAATAACCAGTGAGAAAGTGGAGCAGGTTACCCAAACATCGATGTGTTATTACTATAACATTACTTGACTTGCGTTATTTGGGGGGTGTGCCTTGGTGAGGTCGGGGTGGATAGTTTCCTTGCTAGGTTATCCGATTATCTCCTTTTCCCACGGGGCATTAGAATGCCTCCCCACTTGTGCACAAGAGCTTTTGTTTTTCCCTACTGAGTATACCTGTATACTCACCCTACGTATATAAACTGTTTTCAGGTTTCCAGGAGGACTTCGAGGATCGTGCAGGACCGTACTAGTTCAGACCTTGGGACAGTTGCTGTTGCTGTTTTTTTTTCTTTGGTACTTTCCTTTGGTATTTTTTTGTACTGTTGTAGCATTCACTTTTGGACATGCATATGGGAATGGTTTTCTTTTGGATTTACTTTTACCTCCAGTTTTGGTGTTGTTGGGATTTACTATATTATCTCCTGATCCTACTAAATAAAAGGTTAATGACTTCCATATTGTGTGTGATTCTATACCCTTAGTGCTAGTCTCCACTCCGGGACCTATTGAAGGTGGGTCTTGGGGGTCATTATCTCTTCATCAACTTGAAGAAGGAAGGGTCTGAAAATCTATTGTCCCTTCCCTCATCTTGGTGAAGGAGGGTCGTGACATAATGGTATCAGAGGTGAGGTTTATGGTTGAGAGATAGGATGGAGCTTGGGGTTAGGCATAGTGAGGATTGTATGGGATGTTAGGGAAATAGTGTTGGTAAATCTTGGTGCATGAAATAGGCCAGGGAAGACCGGATAGGACACGAGATTTTAGGGCCCCCCGTGATCCGATGCAAGGAATCTGGGCCTACCGAATGACCAAGTGAGGATACACTGATTGCAGGGTAGAGACCTTAGTAAAGGTACCTATATCATAATGACTTGTGTTCTTGTGTTTCTTGGGTATTTTTGGGGATTTAAAATGAATAAGACGTCTAAGAAAATTTAAAATCAATCTTCTACACTAATCGGGCTTAGGAATTCCTTGGTTACCTTGCAGCTATTACACCTAGACAATGACCACGAGTGGTGTGGGCGATGAAGGCACAGGAGGTCAGATTGTCTGATTAGCAGAGGGCTGACCGAGAGGAGGAGGAAAATCAGTGGCAGATGATGCTTTGTGCCTTTCAGTGGTAGACCCTCGGGAAGTACGAGGGAACCACCTCATACATGGAGATGGAGATATGGATCGAGGAGCTGGTGATAGCTTTCAGCTTGATTCGGGCTCCGAAAGAGTACTGGGTTCCTCTGGATATAATCCATATGCGGGGAGTAGAGCGTTAGTGGTGGATGCTCTACCTTGGGGAGAAGAGAGAGGATGAGGTTATGTGGACTGACTTTAAGAGGGAATTCTTGGCGGAATTCCTCTCATCGACGATGAAGGCAGAGATGTGTTAGGAGATACTCTCCCTTCAGTAGGGGAGTATGTCAGTGAGGGAGTTGGGGATCAAGTTCATGGATCTCCTTTTCTTTGCTCTAGACCTCTTTCCAGATGAGGAGTCTCAGGTGAGACGTTTAGAGGGGGAACTTTGACCTTATCTTCAATATGACATTACCCCCTTCACCATACCAATGTAATTGGAGCTACAGAAGAAGGCTGAAGTGGTAGAGAGGATTCACATGCTGGGGGGTGTGCCATGATAGGGGAGCCAGTTGGGCTCGTCAAAAGGAAATTCCATCAGCAGGAGGCCTCCAATGCCAGGGCCTTCTAGGTTTTCGCGAGCGGGGAGCAGGCCCCAGTAGTTCTAGTTTTTATCTTACAATCCCCACCCTTTCCTTTCAAGCCCGGGACTGAGATGATTCATCTGTGGTAGCCGTGGGAACCTTCGGAATTAGTTTCTGACCCGAGTGCAGAATAGTGGGGGTGGTCCGGTGTAGCACCCACCTCAATACCATCAGTTTCCAGCTAGGCCCTTTTAGCAGTAGTAGTAGGGAAAGTGAGATACCGTTCCTCGTAGAGCAGACATTGTGGGAGGAGGCCAACCTCATGGTGCTCCTCAGGGACCTCGACCAGGGCATTATCAGGGAGGCAGCTATCATCCTAGGGGTAGAGGAGCTGGGCGTGGGTAGTTACACACCACAGAGGGATTAATTCCAGCAGGTCTGGAAGTTTTTCGAGGTGCGATCAGTTTGTTTAGTATTCTTGGATATGCCTTGTTTGATACAGGAGATTCGTACTCCTTTGTTGCACCCGGTCTGGCCCGTGCTCTAGGTTTAGATGCTGAGAGACTTCCAGTGCCCCTGGTGTTGAGTACACCAATTGGATCTTAGGCCGACTTGTTTTATGTTTTTTGAGGGTGGAGACTGATTATAGGGCCACATCAGTCTAGTAGGGATCTTATACTGTTGCAGATACAACCATATGATTTCATCCTAGGCATCAACTGTCTATTTTATGTACATGCTGTTATCAACTGTTTCTGAATAAGAGTCATGTTCTCTGATGAGGATGGCCAGCATGTGACTTTCACCGACGAGCGGGGTTTCCAGGAAGGCATCCGGCGAGTGGAGCCCCTCTTTTCCTTGTTAGCTAAGATTTCAGTGGAGTCAGCAGATACAGAGATGGTGGATGTCCCGGGGATCATCAGTGAGTTCATGGACATATTCCTTGAAGAATTGGTGACTCTACCCCCTTGACGTGATGTTGAGTTCAGGATAGAATTTCTACCCGGTGCCCGTCTGATTTAGATGGCTCCCTATCGGATGACGCCTTCTGAGATACGGGAGTTACGAATTCAGATTGATGATCTGATGAAGAAGGGGTTTTTTTTACCGAGCATGTTTCCGTGGGGTGCCCTAGTCATATTCATGAAGAAGGTATACGGTGGTATCAGGATGTGTATAGACTACCAAAGACTGAATCTGGTAACGGTCAAGAACCGTTACCCCCTCCCAAGGATAGATGAACTTTTTGACTAGTTAAAAGGGGCATGATGGTTCTCCAAGATTTTTCTATAGTCAGGATATCACTATTTGATGGTGAAAGAGTGGGATATCTCGAAGACTACCTTCAGGTGCATATATGGGTACTTTGAGTTTGTAGTCATGCCGTTCAGCATTACAAACGCACCAGCTGTGTTCATGTGGCTCATGAACTCCATCTTCTGGGAATATCTAGACTAGTTCATAGTCATGTTTATTGAAGACATCCTGATCTACTCAAGATTAGAGGAGGATCACACTGAGCATCTGAGAAAGGTTTTAGAGGTCATCCGACACCACCAGCTCTAAGGGAAATTGTCTAAGTGCGAGTTATGGACGAGAAAAGTGCACTTCCTTGGACACATGGTGTCCGAGTAGGGAATAGTGGTGGACCCATCAAAGGTCTGAGCGGTTGTTTCTTGGGAATCACCCAAAAATGTTGCAAAAGTTTGTAGTTTCCTAGGTCTGGTAGGTTACTACCCAAGGTTCGTGCCCAACTTCTCCCGAGTTGTGGTACCTTTGTCAGCCTTGACCAAGAAAGGCCAGGCTTTCATTTGGAGTGGACAGTGCGATGAATCCTTAAGTTATATAAAGAGGAAGTTGGTTAGTGCCCCAGTTCTAAGGTTTCTAGAAAAAGGAGTGGCATTTGAGGTGTTTTGTGATGCTTATGGACTTAGGCTGGGGTGTGTGCTGATGCAACAACAGGGGGTGAACTCTTATGGGTCTAGGCTGTTATGTCCCCATGAGCGTAACTATGCCACCCAAGACTTGGAGAACATAGTAGTTGTGTTCACAATAAAGTTATGGTGGCATTATCTCATTGGGGAACACTTTTTGGTCTTCACAGATCACAAGAGATTGAGGTATATCTTCTCCCAGCAGGACCTGAACTTGCGGCAGCAGAGGTGGATGGAGTTTCTTCAGGACTATGACTAAGAGATTTCCTACACCTCGGGAAAGGGGAACATATTGGATGATTCCTTGATCAAGAAGTCATGGAAGGATGCGGTTCGAGTGTCAACAGATGCTTGGAAGGAGATGGAGGAGTTGGATACCCTACACCTGGATGCAAGGGTTTATAATGGTAGAGGTTTCCTATTTCAGATGATAGTGTAGTCATCTCTGTTATAGCAGGTGGAGGAGTCTCAGTGGGGATAATTAGAGTCTGAAGTGATGCGCGATCATGTTAGCCAGGGAAATGCCCCAGAAGGATGGTCGGAAGACGGGTGAAATCAAATTATGTTTCATGGGAAGTTGTTCGTCCTGGTGGAAATGCGTTGGAGAGTTCTTGGTGAGTTTCAAAACTCACCCCTGGAGGTTCACCCAAGATCTTCTAAGATGTACTGGGGACTGAGGGAGCTGTTTTGGTGGCCCGTGGTGAAACGGGCAATGGAAAAGTTTGTGGCAAGGTGCCTGGTGTGTCAGCAGGTGAAGGCTGAACACTGCGTTCCAAGAGGTTTTCTGCATCCTTTAGTTGTTCCTGAATGGAAGTGGGAGGAAATCTCGCTGGATTTCGTCACAGGACTACCCAGGGTTCTGGGATGCTGTGATGATATCTGGGTAGTGGTAGACCGATTGAAAAAATCAGCTCAATTCTTGGCGATCAAAGAGTTAAGTGCAGTGGATTCCCTAGCACAATGGTACAAGGATGAGGTGGTTCTGTTGCATGGAGTTCTGAGGTCTGTAGTCTCCGATCGGGATACCAAGTTTACCTCATTAGTCTAGAAAAGATTGCAACATGCTTTTGGAACCCAGCTATGCCTCAGAACTGCTTTCCACCCCCATAAGGATGGGAAAATAGATCGAACCATCCAGATGATGGAGGATATTCTATGGGCATGTGTTTTGGAATTTGGGGGATTGTGGGTATGAAACCTTCCTCTAGTAGAGTTTCCCTACAATAATAGCTATCACACTACCATTGGAATGGATCCATTTGAACTTTGTATGGGAGGCCGTGTCGCTCACCCATGTGCTAGACAGAGGTCAGGGAAGCAAGTGTTCTTGGCCCGGAAGTTGTACAGGGAACGATAGAGAAGATTCAGATTATACGAGAAAGGATGAAGGTAGCTCAGGACCGACAGAAGTCATATGCTGATAACAGGAGGAGACCATTGGAGTTCGAGGTTAGGGACCACGTGTTCTTGAAGGTCACCCCTCAGCATGGAAAATGGAGGTTCAGCAGAGGGAGTAATCTTTCTCCTAGGTTAGTCAGGCCCTTAGAAGTGTTGCGATGGGTTGGCAAAGTGTCTTATCAGCTAGCGCTACCACCGCCGCTACTGAGAGTGCATGGCGTCTTCCATGTTTCTCAGCTCCATCGGTATCTACATGATGGTTCGAACGTCCTCGACTAGGAAAAGATAGATATTGAGGATGATGAAAAGTTTGTAGAGCTGCCAGTGATGATCGAGGATCGTGAGGAGAAGGTGCTCCGTGGACAAACCATTCCCTTGTTTCGTGTGTTATGGATGCATGGCGACCTTAAGGATAGTACCTGGGAGCGAGAGGCACAGATGCGCACCCAGTACCGAGAGTTGTTTTGAGTTTTCTTCTGTTTTGTTTCATACTTGTTTGTGATGCCGTACTTAATCTTGTTAGCTATGAGATGGGATATTCTTCTTATTCTCTAAATTTGTGTGTAGAGTCTGGACTATGGGGTGGGGAGGGCCTGATCCCTAACCAAGATGCATTAAAGTGGATGTGGTTAAACCCGTGCGAGCGAGTCAGTGCTGACCAAAGTGGATAGTATCTTGACATGAAGGAAGGAACTCACAAATCCATATGACTAGATGCTATGACCCTTGAATGTTTGTGTGGTTACTTGAGGGAGAGGTGTTCCAAGATGTCGATGAGGTTTACTCTTGAGAGGTATCTTTCTAGGTGGTTGTTCGGACCCCTCTCTTTTCTTGGGGTCTGGTTTTAATTCTCGAGGGTGAGAATGCTTTGAGAGGTATCTGATGTAATGGCTCGGGCAGTGGCTCGTTGAAGAGTTTTCCAAAAACCCAGTTCTGTCAAACAGTTTCAGTGAAACTCTGGAACCAGTCACAGTCTCACACCAAAATGGTGGCACCTTAATGGTGTCACTGTAACAGTCGCACCATTACGGTCGCACACCGAAACGGTGGCACTGCCGATGGTGGCACCGTGACAGTGGAACCATGATGGTGGCACCGTAACGGTGGTACCGTGAGGGTGGCACTGTGAGGGTGGCACCGTAACTATGGCACTATGAATGTGGAACCATGAGGGTGGCACCGTGAGGGTGGCACTGTAACGGTGGCACCATGAGCATGGAACTGCTTACGGTGTCTCACCTAACGGTGTCCAAGCCTGGTTTCTTTTTCTAGTTTATGACTTTTTCTGCTCCTGCAATGTATCTTTTGATGTAAAAATGATTTAATACCCCTTTTAGAAGACTTTTAAGTCGCACTAATGATATCTAAAACCCCACAAGTTTTGGGCGACCCTTGACTTACCAAAAAATTTGGATTTTCCTCAGTGTCACACCCTTTTTCCCAAACTTTCTAGTTTCGCCCCTGTTGGCGTTTTCCTCTGTTTAAAGGAAAAACTTTAACTTAAAACTGTTATGGCCACCTCTCTGATGGGAATTATTAAATGAAAATTAATTCCATCATGTGTAACCACCCAAACGCATGGTGAAACTACGATCCACCTTTAAAGACTTTCAAAATTCAATATCCCGTAACTCCAGGATCTCACCTTTTTATTGCACAAGAATTTCTTCTTATTATCCTTCTTCTTCTTGGATGGTATCTTTTACATTACTTGTAAATTTAGAGACCCCCTTCTTGAAGAATGTGGGGTGCCTATGATGGAGCTTTTCTTCCCACCCTTGGATTCCCCGAAGTTCCTCCCCTAAAAGTCATACAGCCCCAATTCTTGGTGCGTGGAGAAAAAATTCAATCATGGATCATCCAAGTAGGTTTATTCCTTCATCTCTCTTTACTTTATATCATGCAGGGCAGGTATTCTAATGTTTCTATGGGGATGGATGAAATCAAAACTTAAAGAAGATAATAAAAGGAATTTTAAAGAATAGTGGGGTGTGTTTAATGATGCGGCTATACTCTTTTGCAATTTCTTATCTATTGTGAACTATATGGATTTATGTCCATTGAAAATTGTGGTCATTAGAGGTCCTTATTTGTGCATTAATGAACCTTTATCTTATGGATAGTTCCATAATTGAATGGATGTACATTGAAATTAGTTAATCTCGTAAAGTTGTTTGATAAAATGAATGTCCGGTGAACAAGAATCCATGTGTGATCACAATGGTTAACTAAACGGAAAAGAAGGAATTAAATGAGTAGTGTGATAAAATCTAGAAACCCATCCTTTCTCTGATTTGGTGGACGTGTGGTTGTTCTGTTGGTTCCTTGTGGGGTGACATAAATGGGGATGGGATACACTGTTGTAGTTCAGTTGTTGTCTTATGGATCTGTGTCCATATGTTTGGGCTTGGTTTGGTTCCAGTACTTCGAGGGATCTCACAGATCCCTTTTGTTGTTGTGAATTTACAAGAGAATCGGGTGTGAATGATTAAATTACTGTTTGGTTGTTTTATCATTCCTTGCCTTGTGGATATGCCTATTAGTTTCCTTATAGTGAAGAATTACTTAAATGTAATCTCTTGAATATGAAAACAAGAATGGGTTCAATGAGAATTGCTTTCTGAGAATGAGTTGTGACTTGACCGTGCATATTGTGCGGTTTATTAATAGTAACAAGGGTGTTTGTGTATAGGATGGTTATGGAACCCCTAAGCCAGGATGAGTTCTTGTTACCTATACGTATAATTAAGTTTATATGTTTCTTATTCTCACCCCACCCATGTTGAGCATTTCATGCCAAACACCCCCATTTCATGGGGGAGGGTGTTTTTCCAAACACTCTTATGAGTGGCTGGTTATTAGCTCTTTTTTTTCTCCATTTCCTGAGTAGCCCAAGACTCTCTGGGTAGTCTGTGATGTCCTGAGGTCCATTATAGCGAAAGATTCTTTATTCAGGGTACGTTGTGGTGGTTAGCCTAGGTGTGTGCAGGTAGGTTGTTCTGAAGTGTCTTCCGGATGAGGCCCAGATGTCTTCGAGCGTGGCGGTAGTTGTTCTAGCCCAAGTGTCTGTGGGTGTGGTTATGTGTGGTTATGGCCCATGTGTTTGCGAGCGAGATGTGAGGTTGTGGTAGCCCAAGTGTGTGTGGGCAGGGGATGGCAGTGGGACTACATCAAGAATGGTGGGGAAGGTCTGACGTGTTGGATTTCTTCAATAACTAGTGGGAAAGTGGTGCGGGGTACCCAAACATCGATGTGTTTTTAATATTACATTACTTGACTTGCGTTATTTGGGGAGTGTGACTTGGTGAGGTTGGGGTGGGTAGTTTCCTTGCTTGGTGCTCTGGTTATCTTCTTTTCCCACAGGGTATTAGAATGCCTCCCCACTTGTGCACAAGAGATTTTGGTTTTCCCTACTTAGTATACCTGTATACTCACCCTACGTATATAAACTGTTTTTAGGGTTATAGGAGGACTTTGAGGATCATGTAAGACCATACTAGTTCGGACCTTAGGACAGTTGCTGTTGCTGTTTTTCTTTTCTTTGGTACTTTCCTTTGGGGTTTTCATGTACTTTTGTAGTATTTACTTTTGGACATGCATATGGGAATGGTATTCTTTTGGCTTTAATTTTACCTCCACTTTTGGTGTTGTTAGGATTTACTATCTTATCTCCTGATCCATCTAAATAAAAAGGGTAATTCCTTTCATATTGTGTGTGATTCTATACCCTTGGTGCTAGTCGCCACTCTGGGACCTATTGAAGGAGGGTCTCAGGAGTCATTATATCTTCTTCAACTTGAAGAAGGAAGGGTTTGGGAATCTGCTGTCCCCTCCCTCATCTTGGTGAAGGCGGGTCGTGACACCAACTCCATTATGACTTCCCGAATTTCATCTCAGGTCATTCTAATGGAAAAAAACCTTCACTAGACCATGTGGGATAAGCTAGCTTGCAGAGGGATGGGTTTCAGGGATTTGAACTTTTTTAATAACACCCTACTCACCAAACAATGATGGAAACTACTTCAAGACCCAAACAACTTGTGCAGAAAAGTTTCACAACCACATATTCACGTAAGGGATGTGTCAGCTTTAATCAATGCTTAGAAGAGAGCACTAATAAAAGACTCACATTTATTAGTGATATCTAAAATCAGTAATAAAGGTTTCATTTATCAGTGCTAAAAAAATCATAGATAAAATATTTTATTAAAAAATATCATTAATACATATATATAGTTTTTATATTTATTTTCAAAAATAATGTTTATTTATATATATTAATTAAAAAACAAATGTTTATAATTAATATAAATATGTTATATTATAATATTTTTTAATAATTCAAATACACATATAATGTTTTTTACAAAGCATTTATAAGTTTATAAATAAATAGATATATGTTTAGCTAATTATAAAATTATAATATTTTTTTAATTATAAATATATTTATTATATTTATAATTATATATAAATACTTTCTAAATATATTTGTTTATAATTATAATTTCTAATATATATATATTTTAATACATATATGCCCCTAATGATTTTGATATGTCAGTATAATTGACGCTATATGATCATAAAGTTTATTTATTGATGTGATTGTGAGTTATGTTTCAAATGTTATGATTACCTATATTATGATGACACACAAGAATATGTTATGTATTCATCATTATGAATGATCATTTATAAATTGACACTCGTATGATTCATTCATGTTATACCTACAAACTTATTATGTTCTCATAAATACATATAAATTATAATAAATATATTTATTATACTGATAATTATAAATTTTTAATTATATATAAATTCTTTTTAAATATATTTATAATTATATATAAATCTTTAGAAATATATTTATATAATTATATATATTTAAATAATTATACAATTATAATAAATATATTTATAAGTTTATAAATATATATAACTATATAAATATATTTATAAATATAATTTTTTTAAAAAATATATACAAATTTTTATAATTATAATTGTAAATAATATATATATATATATGAAAATAATTATAAAATTATAATAAATATATTTATGATGTTATAATTATAAATAGATATATATTTGTTTTAATAATTATAAGATTATAATAAATATATTTATTATATTTATAATATAATAAATATATTCATTATATTTATAATATAATAAATATATTAATTATAATATTATAATTATTTAAAGAAATATATTATATTAGGTGTTTTGGGGTACAATTATAAGAAAACAGACACACACGCACACACCCATATCAAGGTCAAATCCAGTCCATAGCCCTCCCAAGGGATATGCCAGAAAGGTCCCAAATATTTATATTATTTATATATATTGTTTGTGTGTGTGTGTGTGTTTATTGGGGAAGCAATACATGTTTCCCCTTCTATCACCCCCTACTGACGGGCAGGGGCTCCTCCACACACCAATGTCAATCAACACCATCCACACCCATTACACGCTGTCCCTGAAGACGGACCATGTCTCTTTCCAGAAACGTAATGGTCAGCCAAAAAAATGACCCCCCAACATCGAGTGGGGGAGGCACACACTGCTCATGATAAACAACACGAGACACAACCATTTGATGGCATAATATGATTCCAGACACAAACAACCCCCACAAATAATTGTGGGGAAAATATGTGCAGTGACTGAGAATCAAACCCAGCCACCCTGGATGCAATGGGATGTGCTGAACCAATCAACTATGATCCCATCTACTTTTAATTATATATATATATATATATTTATAATTATACCTGTAAATAAATAAATAAATATTTATAATTACAGAATCATAATAAAATATTTATTATATTTATAATTTTATAATTATAAATAATGATATAAATATATATAATTATATAAATATGTAAAAATATTTGGTGGCTCCTAATACCACCCAAAGCATGATACTTCTAGGGGTAGTCATGCATCTAGACCCTTCCCTCGTTGAAGTTCCTCACCTTTCGCCATGCTATAGATAATCCAACTTGTCAAATCTTCTTGTTGACACCCGAATCCTCCATGCATGAGATCTTCAATTTCCCCAAATTTAGGGAAGTGTGGTGTTCCATAATCCCTTCTATGAAACACATCCTAGGACCATCTTTTAGCTTTAATATTCTTCTCTCTTAATGGAATTATCTCCATACAACCATAGATCTCCCATTTATGTCTATTATTGCATAGATCTTATTGGTTAATATGAATGACATTATCATTAATCAAATCCAAAAACCACATTCCACCTGGATCATGCATGAAAACCACTAGTTATCAACTTGGAAACATTGTGAGAACTAGCTTGAAGGCCCTTATCACATGAATATCTTTTGCACTTGGAACCCCCTCTTTCTGGTACCTAGAAAATCAAGGTGTATGAATCTCTTTTAGAAAGAGGCCTCAATGGTTTTGATGTGATCGCTTGTGATTCAACCATAAGTATTATCACGACCAACATATCCACTCTCAATGTGTCTTTACCTCATGTAGTTGTGGAATCATAGAAGATCATCCTTGGTATGTAACTTTCCTTAGATCAAGGCTGGGATTTAGTTGTGCTGGAATCATACTGTCTACCAGTCATTCACATTGTCTCAGCCTTAGAGGCTAGTCTCTAGCCATTTGGGCCACTTATCTTGAAGATCCTATTTTTTCAAACAAAGTTTCTTGGCTTGATCCTTCTCCATCACCAAAAGGGAGGGGGGCATGGTGGCCCATCATATTTCTATGAGGAGTCTCTATGATGTCCCTCATGTTTGGTTGGATTTTTTCCCAGCTCGTTTTCCTTTATTATTTTACCTAACCTTTATTCTGTATTAATATGAGCTCAATATTTTCTTCAAAAAAGGATGGGAAGGATGATGGATTATTTATCTAATGTGTTGAAATTTTTAAGTAAACTACAAGAATAGATTTTTTGGAAGGATTCAAAAATCTTATATCCATCAGATTTTTTAGGTCCTTTGTTCCTGCTTTTACGATTTTGACTTCATTATATTTATCTATTTTAATTAATTTAATTTAGTTCCCAAACAAAAAAATTGGATTTGGCTCTTAAACCATGTTTTTAATAGTTTCTTATATATATAAAAATATACATAAAATCATTATATATATAAAAATTATTTTTAAAAATCCAAATCATTAGATAAATATTCCACTAAAATTATTGGAATTTATGAACTTCCATCCACATGTCAAAAAAATTATGTTGGAAAAAACCGAGAGAATATTTATAACAATTTCGTCCCAATTAGTAATAGATCTTTGTAGAACATATTTATTACACTATATCATTATCCCTACATAAAAAGTGAAATAAAGCCAGAAATTGAAAATCAACAAAAATTTCAGTATATAAAAATGTCTCTTAAAATACAAGATTGTTTAAAATTGAGTGTAAAAATATTACATCATCCGCCTAATGAATTGTACCTTATTTTGAATTATTTTTCTTGATTGTTACATTTATTTTGAAATATTTTTCTTTAACTGGTTGTAAAACCATACTTTTCAAACACTCAATAATTGAGGGAATCCCCTAATTCAAAAGAGTACATTTTTTTATATTTAGTTAGCAACAATAACTCAAATTTTCCCATTAAATCCTAACCCTAACCCACTTTAACTCATTACACACACACACTCTATATCCTTCATTTAAAATATAACTTTTATTTTATTTTATTTCACCCCATGATTCCACTCTCTCTCCAATCTATTGGAAACCCCACTTTCATAATTTTGACTCCTTTAATTTTCTATATTTTAATTAATTTTATTTAATTTTCAAACCCAAAAATTGGATTTATATCCTAAAACATAATTTTCTAATCATTTATTATATATATATATGTTAAATTACACTTTTTTTTACTTTTTTCTAATAATAATGGCAATATATATTCTTTTCTTCAAAATCTACAGAAAAAGATTCATAAATGATCAAAACAATGAAACTTATATATGTGTGTGTATATATATATAATACATAACAAATAAAATGAAACATATTTTATATTTTTAAATTAATTTAACTATGAATGGATCAATACATAATTAAATTAAATCAATACCAAATGTATTCAAATAAATAAATTTCACTGATTCAATATTATTAATAGATTTTCATTGTTTTCAAATTACGTGTAAGATATGGAAATTAGTAAAAAAATTGAAAATCATATTTAAAATCAAGAATATTTAATTACTTATAATTAAATTAACCTTCCTAAATTCCTCACACTATTAGAGAAATATCATCAGAATCTCTCAACACTTGAGAATAAAAAAGGAAGGGTTCAAAAAAAAATCTAATCTTATAGAAATAATATAATGAATTCTATTGAAAATAGTTGGTTAGGACATATCCTTCAACAACCCCAACATATTATTAAACATATAATAAAACATTAATACACATTAAAAATATTATTAAATATATTTCCATAAAATTCATATTTTTAGACAATGAGTTATAAATTTTATTTTCTAAAATATATTTGATAATATCAAATTTCAAATATTTCATATCAAAATTGGAGTTTTATTTTTGGATTTATAATTTTTTAAATTCATCCATTACATATACTACACACACAATGATCATAAATTAATTATATATAATTATTATTTCAAAAAAATTTCCCTTTGAAATTTCTATTTGCTATGATTTTATATATCATAAATTATAAATATGTTAAAATATAACTATATTGATATTAAAATATATTGAAATATAATTCATATGTAAATTGAAAATTTTATTTGTTAAAATATATATTCTAATATTTCATATTTCTATTCTGTTTATATTTAAAATTTATATATATATATATATATATTAGACATAATAATATTTTAAATTTATTAAATTTATATAGATCACAAATTTAATGAATCTCTATCCTATAATAATCCATATTGAACTTCTCTATCCATATTTGATATATCCCAAAAATTTATTAAGAATTTGTAGGGTTCAGAAATTATAATATATACACACCAGTACTACAACCCTTCTAAGAAAAAGCATCCTCAATGGATTCATGTTAGCTCCCAAAGGAAACTGTCATAGAGATTTTGACAAGGACATCGCTTTACACAGTCGGTCAGCCTTGGCTTCTTTTTTGGGACTGCAACTCAATTATGCAGGAGTCAGTGTTCTCCCAAAAGCTAACCTGGAATTGTGACACTGTTTCTGGATTCATCTTTCCGAATGATTCCTTTCATGACGAGTTTTTTTGTATTATTTTTTGGAAAAATATTTTTTTTAAATAAAGCTAGGTTAATTTTGTAAAAAAATTATTATAGAAATTTAGCATCGGTGATGCCACCTTTTGAATATGTTGAAAGGAGGAAAGGATTATACTACCTTTTCTACTCATCAACCTCAAACGATGATGTGGAAAAGGTGGCATCCGAGATACAAAATTTCTTGAAGATAAAAATGAAAGGGTTCATGGAAAGGGGGAAAGGGTGATGCTACTTTTTCCACCAATCGACCAAGATCAATGATGTGGAAAACGTGGCATTCAAGATACCACCTTTCTCAAAAATAAAACTGAAATATGACATCGATGATGTCTCCTTTCCTCGAACGCCCTATAAATATGGCACCTACCCCTCCCCCTTTTCCACACTCATTTTACACCCTCTCTCTACAATTCCACCCTCACACTCTCTCTAAGATTTGTCAGGTGCTTCTTCCATCATTCTTAGAAATTTTGGTGGCCTTAAAGGAGTGCCAAATGTTTTGAAGAATCATTTAAAAGAATTTTTTATAATTTATTTTAATGTTATCTATTTATTTAATTGATTTATTTTTGGTTATTTGTAAATATGTTATTTACTTAGTATTTTAGTTAGTTAGATATTACTATAAAATTATAGTTATTATTAGTAAATAAAATATTACTATTTATTTATGAATTTTGAGTAAAAAATTAATAATTAGTATTGGTAATTGATTTATTATTATAATAAGATTATTATTTAGTATAACATAGTAGTTTTTAAATATGAGTCACTTAATTAACAATTAATATTAACTAGATGATGAATAAATATTAGTGAAATAATGGTTGACTAATAATTAACTATTAAATAAGTCGTAATTAATAAATACAAAATTAATGATTAAGTATTGATTAACAAATGAATAAATTAGGAGTAAAGAATGATTAGATATTTATTAGAAAATAATTAACTAAGGAAGAATTAATTAAATTTTAACTAATAATTAACTAATAAATAACTAATTTATAACAAATGATTAACTAATGAATAAAGAATGATTGACTAATGATTAAATATTGATTAAAGAATTATTAACTAATGATTAAAGAATGATTAACTATTTATTAATGATTGATTAAATAATTATTAAATAATTATTAACTAATGATTAAATAATGATTAACTAATAATTTAAGAATGATTAACTATTGATTAAAAAATGATTTAAGAATGATTAACTAATGAATAAAGAATGATTAACTAATGATTAACTAATGATTAAATAATTATTAAATAATGATTAAAGAATGATAAACTAATAATTAAAGAATGATTGTCTATTGGTTAAAGAAGGATTAATTAATGATTAAAGAATGATTAAATAGTGATTAATGAATGATTAACTAATGATTAACTAATGAATAAATGATGATTAACTAATGATTAAAGATTGATTGACTAATTATTAAATAATTATAAACTAATGATTAAATAATTATTTAATAATGATTAATAATGATTAATTTATGATTAAATAATGATTAAGAAATGATTAAATATTGATTAAATAATGATTAACTAATGATTATAGATTGATTAAATAATAATTAGATAGTTATTAAAGAATGATTAAAAAATATTTAAGAGATGATTAAATAATTATTAAATAATTATTAAAGAATGCATGACTAAAAATTAAAGAATGATTAAATAATGATTAAACAATGATTAAAGATTGATTAACCAATGATTAAATAGTTATTAAATAATGATTAAAGAATGTTTAACTAATAATTAATGAGTAATTAGCTAATGTTTATAGGATGATTAATTAATGACTAATTAATGATTAACTAATGATTAACTAATGATTAAATATTGATTAACTAATGATCAAATAATGTTTAACTAATGATTAATGAATGAGTAAATAATGATTATCCAATACTTAAATAATTGTAAAAAAATGACTAAAGAATGATTTCATAATAATTAAATATTGATTAAATAATGATTAATGAATTATTAGCTTATAATTAATTAATGATTAACTAGTAATTAACTAATAATTAACTATAAAGTAACTATATATTATTCATTAATTATGTAATGATTAACGAGTGATTAAAAAAATATTAAGGCATAATTAATATAGGACTAAGTAATGTTTAACTAATGATTAGATAATAATTAACTAAGTAATAACATATGATTAAATAGTGACTAAAGAATGATTAACTAATAATTACTTAATGATTAACTATTAATTAACTAATAATTAGAAATAAAGTAACAATTTGATATCTGTTAATGATGTAATGATTATATTGTGATTAATGAATGATTATGGCACAATAAGTATATAAATAATCAATTATTAAGGAATAATTAACTAATAATTAATTAATTATTAGATATTTATTAAATTTGGATTAACATAGAATTAACATAGGTTGAAAGATGAAAAACTAGATGACAGAGTGGCTTAACTGCACAAATAATTTATTACTCCCATGATTTAGATGATTCATACCTTATTGTATGTATGGTTTGTTATTCTATATGAATATATATTAGATGAATCAAATTATATTTATAAACCACTAATCATACCTTTAGGAAAATTAAAAATTGTACTATGAAAAATTTGTGTCTTGTTTTAGGATATAAGATGGCATTCTAAAGTTTTGGTATAATAAGGATTATGTGGTTATCTAATAAATCAAATCTCTTTTTAGATAATATAAGTGAATGCAACTATACCACATATTTATCGAGGGGTTAAACCTGAAAACACCACATTAAGTTAGACTTGATCAAGATCTGGTTTATGATAATGGGCCTTGCTGCACAAATGGTTTGATAATCCCTGTGGATATGCTTTAGATTTTTTTTTATAAACTACTTAATATAACTTTATGAAGATTAAAAATTTTACTATGAAACATTAGTGTCATATTTTAGGATATAAGAATACGTTCTAAAATTTTAGTATAATAAAGTTCGTATGGTCAACCCTCATTGCTAATATTATTTACACTATGAGAATCTTGATTAATTTTTTTTTTCACATAGAGAATTATGTTTGTCTATGTCTACTGTAATGGGGAGGTTATTTAAACCATGTAAGGATATTATTATAAAACATAACCAACAATTATGGTTAGGATATATGATTATGTAACCATAAGAAAAATTTAAGAAATAATTTTTTGTTTCTTAAACCTGGGTCCTCGTTAAGAGATCCAGTCCATTAACTATAGAAATTTTCAATTCCTAGCTAAAATATGGAATCTACCATGTCTATTGTCTTTTGTTGATCACTGGTTCCAAGAAATAACTTTATTTTCCAAACGGTCAGATGGTGTCATGATGTGGTTATTTTTTGAGGTTTCTATTATACAAAAAAACAATGTCCAGTTGTATGAAAACATAGACATACAAGTGTGGTTGAAGAATTTCAATCCAAATAAAATGATGTTATTCCCTATTATGTTGAAGATGACAACATAGTTATAAATAAAAATAAATTTTAATAAAGATAAATAAAAATTTGGTTTACTATTTCTTTATTTTTTTGTCATAAAACATAAAAATCTAATACTTATTTCAAATAATGATAAATAAGTATTATATTTTTTTAATTACAATATTTAACACTTTCCAACATCTAAAAGAGATGTACGAAATATATAATAATAATCATTATTTTCTCATTCAAATAATTAAAATCATTATTTAACTACAACTTTATCCCATTTAATATGTAGTAAAAATAATAAATAAATAATACCAAATTCTAAAATCATGAGGATGATTTCAAAGTATTGAACAACATATTACGATTTCAAAACAAATATCCATAATGAATGTTAATATTAATTACTTACTAATTAAACTGCATAACCATAATAACATCACAATAAAAATTATTATATTTTTTCTGAAAAAAACGAGCAATAAAAATTACAATGATTTCAATAACTTTTCACAGCCATGATCAAAAAAATTCCACATATACCCCTGGATTTTGTAACCAAGTAAAAATTATAATAATAAATAAATAATTGAATTTAAAATCTAAAGTATAGGGAGAGACATTGTTTTGGGATTCCCAAAAAAATTGGAGAGCAACATTCAAATTTTAAAACACATGAGGAGAGAGATAGAGTTTTGGGATTCCCAAAAAAAATGCACATCAATTTTCAAATTTTGAAACAAATGAAGAGAGATGTAGTATTTTGGGTTTCCCAAAAAATTTCACAACAACATTGAGATTTCTAAAGAAAATTTGAAATCCAATTATCAAATAATAATAATAATAATTAAAATTCACAATATATTCAGATTTCAAAAAATTCTATTTCTTGAAGAATGTAATCCAGATTTTAAAATTGTAATTTAACACAACACATAATAAATATAAATATGAAAAACAAGGATTACTTAACCCCACTATGATTCCACATATAATTAATTTCAATTAATTTAAGATCTTTAAAATCTGTGCTTGTCACATAGATTAATAAAATTCAAAAGAATATAAGACATTACTTGATCCGTTGAATCTTCTGAATTTGAGTCTCCTTGATTTTCTCCCACTTAAAATAAAGTCTATCCTTACTCTCTCTCTTCCACTAAAGAATTGATGGAACAAACCATAATTGAATTGAGACATAATTGGCAAGTACATGACCCTTTAAATAGGGATAAAACCATTTTCATGGGTGGTTATCTAATTAACAATCAAAATCGAACAATTTTAGAATTTTATCCCCTATTATCCCATTATAATAATATTATGCAATATGACGCGAGTTATTGATACATGATGGGATTCCATTGCATGATTGTGGGTTTAGAGATGACAAGGTCGAAGTGGTTGAGGAAGAATAGTAACCCTTGGTTTGATGATGCCGGTTTCTCCACTGAATGTGATATGAAATCCATGGATATCAGCTCTATAGTCGAAGAGGGAGAAACAAAAGTACAAAAGATTCCTTCACTCGTAATAAAGGAAATGATATAACCCGACAATCTTCAATTATTGAGAGAGTGAAACTTTTTGAAAATCCAATCGTAAGTCTAGTGATTTCACTCCTTGCATACCAATCAGAGATTGATATTATGTAGCAGAACTCATGTTTGGATATCCGTTAGAATATCATCACGCAACTGTTGGTGCTAAACTGCCTACTCCTTGAGAAACAACTAGGATGATCTCCATTGATGCTCAAGTAAGGATGCATGTATTTGATTTTAGAACAAACTTGAAGCCAAGGATATGAAGGGGATATTTATATTACTTTTATATTGATGAATATTATAGATTTAAATTTAGATATTTAAAATATTGGTTTTAAGGAAACTCAAAGATTATATTTTTTAGAAACATTTACATATCAAATATCTGTGAAATATTTTAGATCATTTATCCCCACTTTTATGCTTTTGACTTAATTAATTTTATTTAATTTAATTAATTTAATTTATTTCCCAAACCATAAATTTTATTTATCTATTAAACCACATTTTTTAATCATTTTATACATAAATAAAAATATTTTCCCCATGTATAATTAGGTATGGTTTTATTTGTTTATTACCCCTCATTATGAACAAGGTAATAAATAAATAAATAAATATATAATCATTATATATATTAAAGAATTTTAAGAAACACCAACACATTAGATAAATATTGAGTTCAAATTATTGGAATTTGTGAATGTCCATCGATATGAGAAAATTTATTATGTTGGATAATAATAAGAGAGAATATTTATCACAATTTCGTCCTAAGTTTTAACAGGTCATAAGAGAACCTCTTTATTCCAACCTATCTCATTATCCTTCAATAAAAAGTGAAATAAATTTGGGCACATAAAATCATCAAACATTTCAGTATATCAAAATTTCTCCTAAAATTCTAGACTATTTAAAAGATAAGGATTAAAATATTTTCCCAGCAGACTATTGAATTGCACCTTATTTTGAATTAGTTTTCTTTACCATTATGTTGATTTTGAAATATTTTTCTTGAAATGGTTGTAAAACCATACTTTTCATACCCCCAATAATTAAGAGAAACCCCTAATTCAAAAGAGTACATTTTTTTATATTTAGTTAGCAGCATTAACATACATTTTATCCCTTAAATCCAAACCCTATCCCCCCTTTAACTCATTATATACATACTCTAAATCACACATTTAAATTATCCCTTTTATTTTATTTTATTTCACCCCATGATTACACTCTCTTCGATATTTTGGAACCCAAAATTTCACACTTTTATCTCAATTAATTTTCTAGATTTTAAATAATCATTATTTAATTCCCAAACCACAAATTTGGATTTATCTTTTAAACAACCTTTTTAATCATTTCTTATATATATATATATTACATTGAATTACATTTCATTTATCTTTTTTCACAAATTGTGAAAATAGGTATATTATTTTTTGAATAATCTATACAAAAAGATTCTAAACCATTCAAAACAATGAAATTTATATATATGTATGTATCTATTTATCTATATATACATATTACAATACATTTTTTTACTTTTTTTTCACAAATCATGACAATATTTTTTTTTCAGAATATATAAAAAAATATTCACAAACTTTGAAAATAATGAAATTTATATGTATAAGAATTTTTTAGATAAGAGAGATAATATATTACTGATAATAAAATTAGACCTACAAATCCAATCAAGAAAAGATTCAACCCAACACTAATCACCCCAATATTTCCCATAGCTCTACAATCGATGAGCCTCTTGATTACCCCCTCATTTGATGAAGTAAAATTTTCAGTCAACAAATCTTTCGATCAATGATCAAATATTCCCCAGGATAAGTCCAAATGGCTTCAAATCCTCCTCCTTTTTCTGATAAGGTGGTAATCACTTCAACGCAATCCGATTCTGCCAAAATAAATTTCCAATATTTTCATAGAGAATGAAGGATCCCATGAAGGATATAATATGTCTCTACCGCCACAGGACCCCAGGAGGCTTGTACAACCCTGCAATGGGCATCAACAACCTATCCATTTCTGTGATGAGAAATAAGTCCAACACCAACCATTAAATTAGCATAAGTGTTTGTATCTGTATTAATTTTTATAAAACCCTTTGGAAGAGGAGTATAACAATGATAATCCTACCAAGTACTACCCAATAAGGGAAACACATCAGTTTCATTCTAGCTATTCATCCTTTCAATGTCCCTCTTGATCCAAATACGGTATTGGGTCACCATATTCTGGAAAATGCACTCATTTATTTTAGTCCAAATCAACCAAGCAATTGTGAAAAGTAGCCCCACCACATTTGGTTCCAAATAAGACACCCATTTATTGAGATTTTGGACCAACCCAGTAGAAAGATCAAAGAATTTATAAAAATATAGGTCCCATTCCTTCCACACCACTTCCACCTCATGAAAAAATAGAATTGTGTGCACCTGAGATTCCACTTCTTGGAGGTAGAAAGGATAGCTGTTGTATTCTACAAGATGTCATCTTACCAAAAGGTTGAGGGTTGGAAGTATACTAATGAAAACCTGCCACCAAATAAATTAACCTTGTGTGGAGTAGTGAGCGACCAAATCATCCTCCAACAATCCATAATATGGGCCTGAGCCAAACCCTGAAATTGTATTTTTTATCCTGAATGGACTGAGTACCTCCTGAAGGATTCCCCCATCCATCAAATCTGATCAATACTCATTAATGGAATAAGAGGAATACTAAAAATGAAATTCATATCAAACTCATTAAACCATATGTAAATCTTTCCCCAATCACAGTTCTCCAACGAACTTTAAAAAAGAAAATTTCACCCAATAATCCAATGGGTGTTATGTTTTCCATCATGGGAACCCCCCAAAAGTTAGCCAACCATGAATGGATTTGATCAACTAGATATTCTATAAATTTGAACAATGACATGGCATAATATGGGATTGCCTGGGACACTAACATAATGAGAACTGTCTTCACTACCATAGATATCTTCCTACTAGACAATAAGTAAAAAAATATTTCCACCCTATCTAAGAATGATGTGAACACATGTTTCTTTTATATACTAATAACCGTGGAGAGGATCGGGTATTTTAGATTCTTGTTGATAAGAGGAAATACACACACCCATTGTAATTTATCCCTCCTTTATTATACCACACCTTTATTGAAGGATAATCCTAACATCAAAGGGTTAATAAGACACCCAGAATCCCCTTCATACAACTTGATGATTTTCATAAATGAACTGCACTCTTGTGGGATATCACATGAATAAAGGAGACTATTATATGAAAATAATATATATGAGATGGGGGGCCATTTCTACATACCTTATCACCATGTATAACTACTTTTTCCACTGATTTTAAAAGGAGATGAGAAAAAACATTATCCACAAGAATGAAAAGATAAGGCGAGAGTGGATCCCCTTTCCACAGACCTCTTAAGGGATTAAAACACTCCAAATGGGCCCCATTAATATTAATTCTGAAAGATAACTTTCTATAATATTTCATGATATTGAATATCCATTTCATCTCAAAGTCCAACCTAGAAAGAACAAGTTCAGGAAAAGGCCATTCGACTATGTTACAAGCTTTCAACATATCTAATTTCATCTGCATAATGCTTTTTTTGCCAAATACTGAGTTTTCATTGAATGTAATGATTCATACACAATGGTTTTATTGTTAGTAATAGATCTTTTTTAGACCAAAGCACTTTTATTTTTAGTAACATGTTGTGGGAATAACTCCCTATGCCTGGACCCTAAGATCCTGGAAAAGATTTTCTAAATGACATTACACAAGATGATAAGGGGAAATTTCATGATTTTATGTGGACACTATGTTTTTAGGATGAGAGTGATAAAATTTTCATTCAGGGATTCGAGAGAAGATATTCTTGGCCACATCTCCTTCATCAGGGTGACCACATCTGCCCAATAATATTCCAAAAGCATTTGAAAAGCATGAAACCCATCAGGCCTCAGGGACTTTGTAGTGTGAATAAGATGGATTTCCCCAATAAATTTATCATCATCGATATATCTTTCAAACTTATGGTTCATATCCTCTATCACAATTTTAGGAATACAACTAGTTAGATAGGAAGGAGTGTCAATACCTCCTATTTTAAAGAGGTTATAAAAAAATTAGATTAATGAAGTGAATATCAGTGTTATTGTTAATAAGCCTCCCAGTAGGGTCCTCATGTTGAGAAATGTGGTTTTTCATCCTCCATGCAGATGATTTTTTGGTTAAAATAGATAGTGTTATGGTCAACACCCCTGATATAGGATTATATTTCCCTCAATAACCAAAATATCTCTTTATCCCTTAGTGAATAATTAATATTCATTTCTAAAAAAGAGATATCACTAATAATAAAATCACAACAAATATGAGAGTGATGTATCTTCAAGTGAATTTTTGCAGCATTAATCCATATATAAAAATCCCCAAATAGAATCGAGATCTACTTAAGTAAATAGGACTTAGTATTACAGATATTGGAGGTAATGTAATAATTCGATGCTTTCCATGTTGACCTAACCACATTCTCACAAGAATTGTCTTGGATCCATAAAATTTAAAAAAAAGGCATGTGCCGACCTCCTCTTTTCCCCTTGATATATCATCAATAAAATGATGAAACAATGGTCAGAAGAAACTAGGGGTAGATGAAAAATAGAGAAAGCATAAAAGAGAGCTTTGAATTATTATCTTCTAACAAATCTAGCCAACCTCTCCGAAATATGATTCTACATTGATCTTACTTGATTCCATGTAAATGAATATCTAGAAAACCCAAGATCATGGAGAGAGTTCAAAATAGGTGAATTCCTAAAATCTTTTAATGCTGCCCCACTCCTCACACATCCCCATTATTTTTTCTTGATAAAGAAGAACCTCATTAAAATTGATCCCAACCATCAGAGGTATGGGGAGGGAGTTTTGAAATTGGTTCAACATGTTCCAAGATTTATGTTTATCTTGAAACCCCAGCCACCCATAGAATCCAACAAAAGACTAAGGTAGGGAACCTGAACAACAAATGTCATTACAATGTGATTACTCAAGAAGTTATTAACCTAAACACCAAGCTCCTCCTTCCAAAAGATGAAAAGACCACCAGATTGTCCCTCTCTCCCCACAAGAAAAACGTTGTTAAATCCAATATTTAAACCCAAAAGGCTAGTATCCTTGTTATCCAACATATTTTCAGATACAAAAAATATGCTATGGTGGCATTTTGAACTCCAATGAAAGATAACATGAACCATTTTAGGGTTTCCAAGACCCTGATAGTTCCCACAAACATTTTCATTTCTCTAGTTAGGGCTGGGACACACCCACATATTCCTCTATAATTTCACTTAACTATTCATTACCCACTGATTTACATATCTTTAGAAGTATCTATGTTATCTCTCCATCCTCCAAGCTCTGTTTGTGCTCACCGGCCTGTGCAGGGACTGGATCACCACCTCAGTCCCCTCTAATCATTCTTCTCCATGTACATTGTTTTTTAGAACCCGATGAAATTAAACTAATCATATCTTAACAATCCTAACAAATTAGAACTGGGGACTCATACCCAAGAGGAAGAACTAGGTTTGGGGGTTCACCGGAAAATAGATCCAATCCAGAACCAGGGTCTGGTGGTTCGTTACATTATTGTTGCGGACCAAAAGATGGTAAGGGCATGTCATTTGTGATCACTGAGACCCTAGATTATATAGGTTTTGGGTGCAGTGGAAGCATGGGGGGTCAGTTCCAAACTTTAATTTTTTCCATGATCGATGATAAATCTCGGATCAATACAAAGATAAATGCCAGTATCCACAAAATTGAATCAAGGATTTAGACAAAGAAGAATTTCCCCTGATACCAAGAGATAGGATCAACATTTTTTATAATTAATTTAATTAAATAATAATTACCTTCATGGTGAACCTTTCTTCGTTGATGCGTTTAACCACAGATCTGTAGTGCGCCTTCATTGCATTGTAGAGATCAAAGTTAGATCTCCTCTAGTAGTGATCCACATGTGTTCCCTGAATCTTAGGATTTCGTCAAAAGAGTATCCAAGTTCTAGCATGGAAGATCCTTGATCTTGCGTCATCCTCCTTCAATCACTTTTAGAACCACTTACAAAGCATTCTCCTTGATATAGTGGATGAAGACCGCTCTCATTCTTGAGAATGTTCTTAGAGGAGAAAGAACTCTCTATGCTCGAGAGAAATTCTCAAAATTGTTGTGTACAACCAATGGGATGGATTTATGGGTTCCTCCTTTGATAATTAGAGAATAATCACATAATCTAGAATTTAAATCACTAGGTAATAATAAATAATTTGCACATGTGTCATTACTTATTCTATTATTCTATATGAAACTCCCATGTCAAATAATAACAACAATACCATTATTTCCATGACATGTACTTAAATTTCAAGTTATATTTAAATATTATTTTAAAAAAATAATATTAAATATTATTTCTCACCGGACCCAAAACTTAGTCTTCCAATACTCCCCAATATTTACTAGGCCTTGAATAATGACTATTTATTTATTAAATAAATATAACTATATTATTTTATGATAAATAAATAAATATTATATTTACTAAAATATAAAATAAATATTTATTAAATATTACATCCACAATATATTCTCTCGAATAACTAGTGATGAAATAAATGTGATAAAGTATACATGAATAATTATCAAACCACAACTGGGAATATTTATTCAAATTGTTAAATAATAAATTATTTAACTAATATTCTAGATACAATTTGTGTGTGGCCCTCTGGGCCTCTTTCTTAGTGGAATTAGGCATACCTACCTAAATTACAAGGTTATCATCTTTAAACACACCGAAACTCCCATAGGGAAAGAAGTTAATTCAACAAAAACATGTCACCTCATATGAACTCTTAGCGTGTAATATAATCCCTTTGTCTTGATATCTCCAATCAAGTTGGTTGAATTCAAGTTCCATCAACCAATGTACTTGATTTTTCATTCTTTGACTTTTTGGAAATTGAAATTGCCTATAGAAAACCGTGGCCATGGATTTATTTATGCTATATTGTTTCCATCAAAGGGCATAAGATATCAAATTGACCTGTGGAAGAGAAGAGAAAATTCCTTTCTCACATTATTCATTAATATAGTATTACTCATCACCCAACATACCCTACCTCACCACGATCATATGTCTTCATTGTTTTCATTAATATCTCTAAGTGCGCGAGTCATAATAACCATTAAAAATAATCTTAAATTCTAAGGACCAATACACATGTCTGTAGATAGGATCATCTAATGACACTTATAAATGTGGATTTCTTACTAGTGGGTCTCATTCTCATAATATAATCCTAGAAATTACCAAGGGAATACACCATGAGAAGGTTCCTCAAAGGCCTATGAGTCTCCACCTTGATATCATGTATCATTTGTGTCCCTTCAAATGATATCATCCGGCTATATAACATATGTTCAAGAATAGTGTCACGACACTTCTGGGTTCTCATGATAGCAGAGATTTGCTATGACATTTTAGTGAGACAACTACTATTAGGACATTATCAAATATAATTTCATGTATAAGAACAATCATGATATTTAAGAAGATTGTTAATATCCATCCAATGAAAATATTTTTATCATAAAGTATAATAGAAGTTGGTTTTAGGGAACCAACAGTAACAAACTCCCACTTTCACTAGAGATAACTGCTAACAATCTTATTTCCTATAGCTCTCACATGATATTCATGATTCCAATGAGATATAATTATAGTTAAGGGGTATTCCATGTTCTCTTTCATAGAAAATATTCTCACTAAAACTTTGACCCATTGATAAAAATCCCTCAAGAGGTGATACTTCCAGAGTATGTGCTTTGTTTGTTGATGTGACATTGTCTCTTTTGTAAGAGGCCCCACTATAGTGTTATCACAATATAATGTGATAAGATATTTACTACTAGGTATCACATCAATCTCTTGGACAACGTTCTGAATCGAGATAGATTCCTTGGAAACATCCGAATCCTCTATATATTCAGAATCCACTATTGAATCAACAAAAAATGGCTACTTTGAACTCTTACAGTTCGTAGTTCCTCTATTGAGACGAAAAATTTATCTTTACTGCATATTCAGACCATTCTGATCTATCTGAAAACTAGCATAAACATACCCTCTGATTAAATGCTCACATTCTCCTCCATACACCCGAAACATATCCTTAGTTCTTCTCAAATACTCTAGGATAGTCTTAAAATAAATCCAATGTTGTTCTCCTAGATCTTCTTGATATCTACCTTCCATTCTCAGTGCATAGGAAACATCAATTATAGTACATAACATGGAATACATGATTGATCGCATCGCTGATGTGTATGGGATCTTAATCATTCTATCTTTCTCCTATTGTTTTTGGGGACAAATTTTCATAGAAACATGTAAACCATGTGATTATGGAACCAATACCCTCTTGGATTGTTCAATACTAAATCTCTTTAGTATCTGACCAATATATGTACTTTGACTTAGTCAAAGCAGTCTCTTGGATCTATCACGAATCATCTTGATCCCTAAAATATAGGTTGCTTTTCCTAAGTACTTCATGGAGAAGAAATTATTCAACCAGTCTTTAACAGATTGTAAGAATGGTATGTCATTTACAATAAGTAATATGTCATCAACATATACTACTAGGATGAAAACCAAATTCCCGTTAAACATTTTTTAAATACACAGCTCATATTCATTCTTAATGAAACCAAATTATCTTATGGATTCATCGAACCAAATATTCTATGACCTGGATTCTTAATTCAATCCATAAATGGACCTCTGTAACTTGAAAACTCTTTTGGAATCACCTGGTGTCACAAACCCTTCTGGTTTTGTCATATACACATCTTTTTGAAGGTTCCCATTACGTAATGCAGTTTTGACATCCATCTTCCAAACCTCATAGTCATGGTAAGATTCTATAGAAAATATGATTCTGATGGATTTAAAAATGAAAACTGGTGAAATGGTTTCTTCATATTCAATTCCTTGATTCTTTTTAAAACCATTATCCATAATCCATTCTTTATAGGTACTTACATTACCTTCCATGTCCATTTTTCTCTTCAATAACCATTTACATCCAATAGGATTTACATCAACTGGCATATCGATAAGAACCCAAACATGGTTCCAATACATGGAATCCATCTCAAAATTTATAGATTATATCCATCTTATATCTTCTGAGATCTCTATTTCTTCCTTGTAGGAGAGTGCTACATCATTTTACAACAATAAGGATTCACCATCCTCAGTGAAAAGAAAACCATATCTCTATGGTTCCCTTACTTATCTTACACTCCTACATAGTACTTGTGTTTCAGGAACTAGTTCCTCCATGGGGACCTGTGGAAATTGTTTCTATACCAAATCATGTGTATCTTTAGAAACATCTTCATTGAAGTCAATCTTTCTCCCACTATCCTTTTTAAGTATTTTTCCCTCTCATGAAAGATGAATAATCTAGAAACAATCAATTTATTGTCTTAGGGCTTGTATAGGTTGTATCCCATTATCTACTTGGGATACCCTATCACAAACCCCTCCCCACAAGGTATACCCCTCTTGGTCCGGCAATGTGAGAAGGGAGATAGTGACCCCTTGAGTCCCGTATCCAGCAGGCCTCAGGTTGGTGACTAGAACCAAGGGTATAATAACCACACAAATGGGAGGCATTACCCTCTAAGAGAACACATTCGAAAGAGAGAGATAAGAAAAACACCAACCAACTCCAACTTAGATTGTAATATAAACGAAATACCAATTACACATATGCAATTTCATGAAAAACTACCAAAACTGGAAGGGAATACTACAAGTATAAAAAGAAAGTAAAAACAATAGAAACAACGAATCCTGAACAGATCCTACAACCCCAATCTAGTAGTAACCAGCATGATCTCCAACCTTCTCTAAGTGACATGAAAAAAAAGTTTATAAATATATAGGGTGATTATAACAGTATACTCAGTAGGATCCTCCTCGAAGCCTATCATTCAAATGTAAAGAAATCATGCTAAAGCATAGTGAACAACAAGTGAAATAAACTCAACTCCTAAACAGGTATACTAAGTTCCTAGACTCACCATGGCTACTCTCACTAGATATCAAATACAAGAGTATATAATATAATATGGAATATCAAGGGTACACTGCCACTACTTTCCCACTAGTTTTCCTATTTTCCCCAATGTCACACATCCTAAGAATCTCTCTCCAAAAAGCCTTGCCTGCAGACACCTGGGAGAAGCACCAAAACATGCACCTCATGTAGCACAAGCACCACGTCCACCTAACCAAAGTAACCAGGGAGTTTCTAGGAGCCACCATAGCTCATATAATGTCTATCATATGACAAGAAATAAACCTCATTCTATTATATCCCATATTCTGAGTAAGTATCCTTAAGACATCATAGCCTATACACGTCACACCTATAGTAGTCCACAAGAAACTATATCCAGAATATATCTATGTGAATAACTAAAAGCAATTATATCCCTCTACACACATATATGGGGAAACTAACCACTGTGCCTACCAACACTTTTAACTACCAAGAGAAGAGAGTGGGGCCCAAGGGGGTACTTATCCATCCATCCTCCCATAAAAATGTTGGGGACCCCCTAGGGATCAAAATACCTAGGGTGTTAATTGCCCTAACATACGAGGTGGAGTAGCATATAGAAACACAAAAAGTACAAAATATACTATAGATCACAACCACAATATGGGAATAACCTAGTCGTACACTCAACTGCAGCTAACGTCTCTCGAATCCCAGTTGCCAATGCTAAGACTAGGTATCTTATAAGAACACAACCATTTAAAGAGATAAATTATGTTATCCCTTTTCATCAGTTTAAATTTATGTTAATTAATTTTTAAACATTAATTAACCATTTTTAATTCCACATTACATTTAATTAGAATCCCACCAAAGTTTCATGCCCACTAAGAATAACCAAACCATGTCCACCACATATCAGAAATATTACCTCATCATTTCATCCCAGCAAGCTCAAACCCCATGGGTTAGTATCATTTATTCAATCATTTATTAATAAAATTATTAATTTCCCAAATTCCTAGGCATTCTAGAAAAACATTCTGAGCTACTAAACACAAGGGGGATCAACATAGTTAGTAGTTGAACTACCCTTCAAGTCTTGTCCACCTGTTGAAAGAGAGTAAACCCATTCTCCATAAAGATTCTAAATAGGGAAAGCACGTGGAATAACCGCACATATTCAACCCTTTTAGATGGAGGGTAAGTAAGACCAGCTGCCTTGAGTTGTGGGGAAATTAAAGTAGATAAACAACCAACATGATTCGGAAAGAATCCAACATTCATATCCAACCCGTTTCATCATCTCTGGTGTCCTTCTTAACACCCACATGCATAAAACGATGCATGTAACCACTCTAGGCATCAACTGATGCCACAACCAATGGGCCAACCTACCCCCACATACCACAATAACCATCCAGGATCAAATCACAACACAAGTAGGAAACAAGCATCATATCAACTATGCTATTGGTCCTTAAATAAATAATTCTTCCTTCACATGCAATGATCTCTCACAAATCCAAGCATTAGGATCTTGGACTTTACAAGAAAGCGGGTAACTCAGAACCTTAAGAGGAATTTTATTTTATCAAATAAATAGTTCCTTAATCCATCTTGAATTTACTGGTTCATTATATTTAGGTTACAACTACAGGAAACCGAAACAATAAGCTACAAAAATTATTAAACTTTCTTACTGCATCAGTTTGATTAACATAAAATTACAACAACAACAACCAGATTCATTTTCATTCCTATTTATCTTTGAAAAATATTTACAATTAATCCTAGTTTACATTCTTTACCTATTTCTATCAAGAATGAAATGATAAAAAGGAAAGCATAGATATTTTACAATCTAGAAAAACAAAAGGCAATAACATATGATCGATACCAATTTATTTATTCACTTTGAATATTTATTATGTCAATTACATTGGGATATAGTGGGATAAAACATTATAACTCTACGATTTCATGTAATAGAATATAGAAGAAGCAAATCCCCTATCCTAAAAGGTTATTGAGGTTCTTTACACGAGAACGACCCATGAAACTGATCACGGTCGCCTCCCCCACGATAACTGCATCCACCCGAGGACGTCACATCATGACTGCACCAATAGACACCCAAGAAAACTCCATTAGATGGATCGAGATCAGATTCCATAACATGGAAATGAGAAATAGGAGAATAAGGATCAAATAAAACACAATAACTGATGTAGATCATATATTATATCGATGAAAGATTGACACTTGCTGCTTGCACCAAAACAAGGGGTGCACATGCAGCAGGAAGATACTTCAAGAGGAAAAGATCCATGAATTAAGGTTCGATCACACCAATATAATGGAAAGAAGGAAATGTTCAAGTGTATTACAATAGTTAAGAAGAATATATAACAAGGGAGGAATATATCTCACCCCTTTAGAAGATTTAACGGAGCAAAGGTTTATGGTATGCTAGACTTTCCATTAAAAGAGGATTTCATTAAACCATGCGATTTGACCATGTAAAGGCATCATGAGATTTAGGAAAATTAAGATAAGAGTTGTAAGATTTGAATCAGCCTTTAATCCCTTAAAAAAGGCCTTGAATGTGTTTTACGTCAAAGAAAATGCTAAATGGGAAAAATTGTAGGAAGCTAGAAACGCTGTTAACAAATGACTCACTGACATGAATGTTCACAATTGAGTCAATGACAACACTTTTCACAAATGCCTCACCAACAAAACTATTCAAAAATGAATCACTGACATCACATTTCAGAAATGACTCACTGACAGCACTATTCACAAATGACTCACTAAAAGCAGTCTTCACATATGGCTTATAGACAACACTGTCCAAAAATGCCTCACAAACTGCACTGTTCACAAATGACTCACCAACATCACTATTCACAAATGAATCACTGACATCACTATTCACAAATGACTCACCAAAATCACTGTTCAAAAATGAATCACCAACAACACTATTCACAAATGCCTCACTAACAACACTATTCACAAATGAGTCACTGACAACACTTTTCACAAATGAATCACTGAAAACACTGTTCACAAAACTAGAAACACTATTCACAAAGCTAGAAATTTGGAAAAGTGTTGAAAATAAGTCACCTTGACCTCCCAGAACATCCCAAACACCAAATTTTCACAAAAGGATGGACCAAAGATCTCTGGGACATTACATCAAAAACCTCTCAAAACATTATCATCCTCAAGAATTCAAAACTATCCTAGATAAGAAATTATAAAAAGGGGTTCGAACAACCACCCATGAAGGGGAGTCACCTTTAAAAACCTGTGATCACCTAAATCAAACTTTACTGGTCTCCTACTTTGATCGGCATATGATTTATGATGATCCTATGCTGCCATCAACCTCTCACGAATCACCAAAACCATCTCTGTCATATTCTGCACTAGTTTCGGTCTATGAATTACTGACTCTCCACCCCTAGTCCAACATAATGGAGAATGGAAAGGTCAGTCATACAAGGCTTAAAATGGCTCCATACCGATGGTGTAGTGAAAAATATTCTTGTATGTAAACTCTACCCATGGTAAGTTCCTCATCCACAAACCTCTAAAATCCAGGACACAAGAGTGAAACTTGTATTCAATATTCTGGATGGTCAACTCTGTCTGACCGTTCGTCTGTGGATGAAAATAAATGCTAAGGCATAGTTGAGAACCAAAATCAAGCTGGAGAACTCTCAAAACCCTGGAGGTTAAATGAGGATCCTGATCAGAAATGATTTTCCTTAGAACTCTGTGGAGTCTCACAACCTCCTCCATATACTACCTCAAAAAAAATTCGAAACTCGACTGCTTGATCACTATGAATTGGAATGATTTTGTAAAATGATCCACTACCACCCATATAGTGTAATGGCCTCCCTGATTTTGAGGTAAACCAGAAAAAAAGTCCATTGAAATGTCCTCCAAATTCCATTGGGGAACATATAATGGCTGGATCAAACCACTAGGAATAGGGTGCTCGACCTTCACCCTCTGGTAGACTAAACATCGAGACATAAACTCCACAACTTCACGCTTCAGCCTAGGCCACCAAAACTGACTCCTCAAGGCTTGGTACATCATTATCTTTCCAAGATGCACTGTTAAAGGTAGACTATGGATGTATTTGAGAACTGTCTCATGCATCGCCAAAGGAACGAAAATCCTTCCCTGATACAACACTCAGTGTTGTTCGTACTCAGACCAATCATCAGGGGCCTCACCACAAACAACTCAGTCTATCTAGAACTCCACCTGTAGATCCCCCATGTAGCAATATTCCACTTGCTACACTAGATATGATTTTACCGTCATATAAAAATGAAAACCTCTACCCCCCAACTTCTCCTATATAGATATGTAATGATAAAATTTCCTCTATAAATCTACAGGAATCTACAGATTCACGCACTATATCACTACATGACTTCCTGCTCAGCACATCAGCTACAATATTCCCCTTTCCAAGTGTATATGAGATCTCAAAGTGATATTCCTATAAAAGCTCCATCCACCGACGCTACCACAAGCTCAAGTCACACTGGGAGAAAACATACCTCAGACTCTTATGATCGGTGAAAACCACTAAGCGCTCTCCAATGAGGTAATGTCTCCACAACATTAGAGGAAACACCAAAACCACCAAATCGATATCATGGAGGGTATAGTTATGTTCATGAGGACGCAACCACTAAGATCCATAAGAAGCGACCGATCTATGTTTCATCATAACACAACCTAACCCCAGATGCGAAACATCATATAAAACATCAAAATTAACTCCCTATACTAGAAGACAAAGAACTAGAGAACTTACCAATTTCTCCTTTAGATACTCAAACATTTCCTAACACTGATCGGTCTACATGAATACCTGATCCTTCCTAGTCAATGATGTTAGAGGAGTCGCAACCTGAGAGAAATCGTCAAGAAATTTCCTGTAGTAGCCTACGAGACCAAGGAAACTTCACACCTCTGCCACTATCTTGGGGGATACCCAAAAAATACTTCTATGTTTGAAGTATTTATAGCTACACCCTACTGATATATTAAATACCCCAATAAAAGAACTTCTCGAGCCCAAAACCCACACTTCGACAACTTCCCAGACAACGACGGTTGATGAAGAACTCCAAAAATGGTGTGTAGATTCTCTGCAAGATCCTCCTTAGACATGGAGTAGACAAGGATTTCTTCAATTAAAAAAACTAAAAACTTATCCAAGAATCATGGAACATAGTGTTCATTAACCCCATGAACATAACTAGAGCATTCATCACACCGAACAACATTACAACAAACTCATAATGCCCATGAAGTCAATGAAAAGAACTCTTCAAGATATACTCATCCTTCACAAACATATAATGATATCCTAACTACAAATCAATCCTTCATAACTAACTTGAAACCTTATACTGATCAAATAAATCATCAATCCGTAGAATAGGATAGAGATTCTTCACTGTTACTTTGTTTAAGCAGTGATAATCGACACACAACTACAAAATTCTATCAGCCTTCTTCAGAAACAAAATTGGTGCACCCCACAACAACTCACTCAGCTGAACAAAACTACACTATATCATACTATTGATCTATATAAGAATCTCCTATAACTCATAATGGGTCATCCTATATAGATACATAGATATAGGAGACACTCCTGGTTGTAGATCAATCCCAAACTCAATCTATCACCTAGGGGGCAATGATACAACCTCTTCTGGAAAGAAACCAAGGTACACTTCGATGAACTTAGGAATCATCAACTGCTGAACCACCAAAGAACCCATCATCATCTCAGCCATCATGGATGACATGGACAAAACATGCCTCTGACCCATCTTAGGGCCTTGCTTGCCAACAAATACTGATGACTCTCCATCAGCATCAAAGAACACCACCTACATTTGGAATAAATCTATGATAGACTATACCAAATACAAAAAATCCATCATGAGGATGAAATCGTATGGTTGTATCCGTAAACATAGGAAATCTACCCAAGAGCGGTGCTGCCCCAACACTAGCTCACAGTCTTTACATACCTAAAACAAGTTAGCTCGACCTCCAACTAGCATAGTCAACACCAAGGGAACTAGAATACTATCTAACTTAATTCCCAAAGAATAGAAAAGGTAAGTGATATGGAGGATTGTGTACCTCTTGAATAAATCATGGGATTCACCCAAGTAGAAAACAAGAAATGGGTACCTTGAACATTGTTTGGCTCTCCTGGTGCTGGCAACCCTAAAGCATGAAGCTGACCATGACCTTATCAATAGCCTCTCTGACCCTAATTAAGAACTCTACCATGGAAACTCTATTCTCTCTATGGATGGGGAGCATCACGGGGCTGTCTTATGCCCACCCCATTTGATCTTGGCTGATCCAAAGATGGTGTAACCTGTTTCTGCTTCCTCAACTGAAACTTCCTCAATAGAGGAACCTAGAGTGGAACACCTGGTTCACGATGACCACTCTGAAAGGTCAGGAACTCTCACAACTTATGAACTTGGCCCCAATAAGAAAAATAATCACCTGATCTCTTGGAATAATCCCAAGAGCTACCACCCCAATATAAATGAGATGTTGAGGGCTGGGAACTACCCCTAGTCAAATGGAAACTCTTCTTCCCTAAAAACTAAAAACCCTAGACTAAAACTATACTTCATGAGGAATACTGATGACTCCCCTCTCATGATGAACCTATTTTGGTTAACATTGTATCGATGACCTCTACCCTCACCCGCACCTCAATATATGTCTTCAGTATAAATGGGGTGACCTACCGCTGGATCTCTAGATGAAAAGCCTCCCTGAAAATCCTCGCCCTGGCCTCCTTATTTGGAAATAAGTCTGAATCATATCTTAAAAGGTTCCTGAAATAGATTCCAAACTCTCATACACTGGATCTCCCCTATCGATGGGTAAGTAGCTCCCACCAACAAGAAGCCTTCATAGTAAAATAAAGAAAACTGACTTGGAAAATTTCTTATAACTCATCCCACAAGATCTCTAACTCCTCACAATCCATGTGGAAAAAGAACCACCACTACCTCACTGCCCCACGCCGCATCATCACAACCAAAGACACACAATGCTCCTTCCGAGAACAGATTAAGCTAAATAATATCTCAACATTCTTCAACCAGTCTTCTATGATCGCATCTGAAATAGAGCCATCATTCTTCTGTAGACTCTAGCTATGAAACTCACAGAGTGTCCTCCTCCAAGTGTCATAGTCATCAACCTCTATCCTACAGTGATCTACTAGCATGACCTTCTAGACATCTTCTGTGCGAACCTAATGAGGATGTTGAGTTGGAGACATACCTAAAAAATAACAAATAGTTAGATCTCCTAATCCTATAATATGGAAGACTCAACATTAATTAATTAATTATTTTATTTTATTCATTTTATTTTAACTAATCCCAAGTTATACCCATTAAAATATAGACACAAAGAAGAATTATTCATGATCCTTTACTAGGTCTCTACCTTATAATCGGTAACACATAATTTTGTAGACACTATAAACTTAAAGGTCCATTAAATAGATCACAATGGGGCCTAAAAGACTTTGTCTCAGCTGATATCTAGTGTTTTCATCACTTGCTAAACATGACTGACACTGTTTCCTTACCAACCCATGGAACCACACCTATGCCTGACACCAAAATCCAACCTATCTCTCATCCAAATCTCTGATACCATTTTTTCACAACCCCTCCCCACAAGGTGTACCCCTCCTAGGCCGGAAATGTGAGAATAGAGATAGTATCCCTCAAGTCCCGCCTTCAGTAGGCCCCAGGTTAGTGACCGACACTGAGGGTATAGTAACCTAAAAAATGGGAGGCATTACCCTCTAAGAGAACACATGTGAAAGAGAGATATAATATAGACAAAAACCAACTCCAACTTATACTGAAATATAAACAAAATCCCAAGTACACATTGTAGTTTCATGAAAAACTACTACAACTAGAAGGGAAAACTTCAAGTACCAAAGGAAAGTAAAAAAAACAACAACGACAAAGCCCAAACAACTCATACAATCCCAAGTTAGTAGTAACCAACCTAATCTCTATCCGTCTCCAAGTGACCTGAAAAAACATTTTATATATATATAGGGTGATTATAATAGTATACTCAGTAGGATCCTACTGAGAGTTTTTCATGCAAAAGTAAAGAAAGCATTCTAAAGAACAATGAACAAAAAGTGAAACTAACTCTTCACCTAAATAGGTATACTATGTTCATAGCCTCCCCATGGATACTATCACCAAGTATTTCATACAAGAGTATATGATATAATATTGAATATCAAGCATACCCTACTACTACTTCCCCACTAGTTTCCAACTTTCCCCAATGTCACATGTACTAAGAATCTCTCTCCAAAAAGGATTTCTCACAAACACCTGGGCGAAGCACCACAACATTCACCTCGTGTAGCACAACCACCATGTTCATGTAACCAATGTAACCAGGTAGTTTTTAGGATCCACCACAACTTGTTTAACATGTATCATATGTCGGGAATTAAAACTCAAGCCATTATAGCCCATACACCGAGTAAGGATCCTCAAGCCAACGCAGTCGATACACATTACACATATAGTAGTCCATAGGAAACTATATCTATAATATATGTGTGTGAATAACCACAAGACATTATAGCCCTCTACACACATATATGGGGAAAACTGACCACTATTCCTACCAATGCTACTAAATACCAATAGAAGAGAGTGGGGATAAAGGGGGTACTCTGCCATCTATCCTCCCATTAAAATGTTGTGGAAAACACCCCCAGGGCTCAGAATCCCTGGGGTGCCAGTTTCCCTAATTGATGGGGTGGAGTAGCATATAGAAACCCAAAAAGTACAAAATATACTATATCTCAAAACCAAACTATGGGAATAACAAAGTTTTAGGCTTAACTATAGCTAATCTCTCTCGAATCCCGGCTGCCACTACTAAGACTAGGTATCCTATAAGAACACAACCATTAAAATAGAAACATTAGATTACATTATCCCTTTTCATCAATTTAATTATGAATTAATTAATTATTTAAACTTTAATTAACCGTTATTAATTCGACATTACATTTCATTAGCATCCCACCAAGGTTTCATGCCCTCTAGGCATAACCAAACCAAGTCCACCACTTCTTATAAATATTACCTCAACATTTTATCCTAGAAAGATCAAACCCCATAGGTTAAAATAATTTATTCAATCATTTATTAACAGAATTATTAATTTCCCAAATTCCCAGGCATTCTAGTAAAACATTCTAAGATACTAAACATATGGGGGACCAACACGGTGAGTAGTTGAACTACATGTCATGTCTTTTCCATATATAGAAAGAGCATAGACCCATACTCCTTCAAGAAGATAAACACAAAAAGAACATGGAATACCGCACGTGTCTTCACCACTTTTGGAAGGAGGGTAATCAAGAATAGCTGCCTTGATTAGTGGGGAAAGTAATGCAGATAAAAACCAACAAGATTCAGCAAACATCCAAAATTCATATCCAACCTATTTCATCATCTCTGGTGTCCTCCTCGACACCCACATGCATAAACCATTTCATCTCTCCACTCTAGGAATCAACTAATGCCACAACCATTGAGCCTCCCTGCCCCCACATATCACAATACCCATCTATTCTCACATCACTACAAAATAAGTAAGAAAAAAGCATCATATCAAATGGGCTCTTAGATCTTAAACAAGGCATTCTTCTTTCACATGCAATAGGATCTCACGAATCCAAGTATAAGGCTCTTGGCCTTTATAAGCATGCGAGTAACTCAAAACCTTATAAGGAATTGACTTTTATCAAACAACCAATTATTTAATCCATCATGAATTAACCAAATCATCATTTGTAGGTTCTAACTATGGGAAAACTACAAATTAAGCTATCACAAATTATTAATCTTGCTTACTGCATCAATTTGATTAATATTAAATTACAACAACAAAAACCAGATTCATTTACATGCCTCTCTATCTTTGAAAAATAATTACAATTAATCATAGTTTACATTCTGTACCAATTTACTTCAAGAACGACATGATAAACAATAAAATCATAGATATCAAACTATATAGAAAAATAATAGGCAATAACATACGATCGATAAAAATTTATTTATTCAGTTGAAATATTTATTATGTCAATTTCATTATGATTCAATGGGCTAAAACATGTAACCTCTATGATTTCATGTAAAATAATATAAAAGAAATGAATACCCAACCTAAAAAGTTTCTTGACATTATTTACATGAGAAAGACCCATGCAACCAATCACGATCGCCATCCTCATGACAACTTCATCCACCTGAGGATGCTGTGAAATGACCGCACTAACTAACACCCAAGAAAAATCCATTAGAAGCATGGAGATCACATTAAATAACATGGAATAGGGAAACGAGAGTAGAAGGACCGATGAAAAAACATAAATGGAGGTAGATATTACCTTATATCAATGATGGATTGACACATGGTACTTGCACCAAAACATGGGGTGCATATACAACAAGTTGAAACTTCATGGTGAAAAGATCCATGGATTAGGGTTTGATCACAACACTCCTATGAGAAGAAGGAAATGTTAGAGCATATCAAACCAGGGAACAAGAAGGTAGAATAAGCGAGGAAGATATCTCATCCCTTAAGAATATTTAACAGAGCAACAGTTTAAGATACACTGGATTTTCCATTAAAAGCAGATCACATTAAACTATGCGGTTTAACCAATTAAAGTCATCCCGAGCCATAGGAAAATTAATATAGGAGTTATTCTCTTTGAAGCAGCCTTAAATCACTTAAAAAAAGGCCTTGAATTTATTTTATGTCAAAGAAAACTCTAAAGGGGTGAAGCTATAGGAAGATGGAAACACTGTTTACAAATGACTCACTGACAACACTATTCATAAATGGCTCACCGACAACACTGTTCACAAATGACTCACCGACAACACTGTTCACAAATGACTCACCGAATGCACTTTTGACAAATGACTCACCAACAAAACTGTTCAGAAATGACTCACTAAAATCATTGTTCACAAATGAATCACCAACAACACTATTAACAAATGAATAACAAATAACACTATTCAAAAATGACTCCCTAACAACACTATTCATAAATGAATCACCAATAATAGTGTTCAAAATGACTCACTAAAAGAAGTCTTTACAAATGGCTCATAGATAGTAGTGTCCATAAATGACTCACCAAAAAACTATTCACAAATGAATCACTGACAACATGATTCAAAAATGACTCACCGACAACATTTTTCATGAATGAATCATCGACATCACTGTTCACAAATGTCTCACTAACAACATTGTTCACAAATGACTCACTGAAAGCACTGTTCACAAATGATTCACAAACATGACTATTCACAAATGACTCATGGAAAACACTGCTCACAAATGACTCACTGATAACACTGTCCAAAAATGACTCACCAACAACACTATTAACAAACAACTCACCGATAGCACTTTTCACAAATGACTCACCGACAACACTATTCACAAAACTTGAAACACTATTCGCAAAGATGGAAATTTGGAAAATTGTTAGAAATAAGTTGCCTTGACCTACAAGAACAACCCAAACACCATATTTTCACAAAAGGATGGACCAGAGAGGTATGGACCATTAAATACACTATAAAGATACACCTCATTCCATGAGGTGTTAGTTTGTTGCCTGAGAAATCCTTAACAAACACCTCACATCCCCATACTCATTAATGTGATAAAATGGGTTTCTTTCCACTCCATATATTAAAGGGAATTCCATTTTACATTTTAGTTGGTACTTGGTTTAATGTGTATGTTTTAGTTTCTAATTCATATCCCAAAAAATATAATGGAAGATATGCATGACTCATCATTGACCTTACCGTGTCTAACAATGTGTAGTTCCTCCATTCACTAACACCATCCCAATGTGGTGTATAAGGTGGAGTGATTTGAGATAGAATCCCAAACTCCCATAGAAAGTCTATGAACTATTGGTTAAGATATTTCCCACCTTGATCTGATCATATCATATTTATCTTCTTTCCAACCTAATTCTCTACTTCATTCTTGAATTCCTTAAATTTCTCAAAGGACGCGAACTTATACCTCATCAAGTAAATATGTCCATATGTACTCAATTCATCATTAAAAGTTATGAAGTAAGAATATCCAACTCCAAATTCTTCTGAAAATGGTCCACACACATCAGTGTGTCCCAATCCTAGAAGCTCTATGGACCTTTCACCCTGTCCACCATTTGTTGGTTTGGTTATTTTCTCTTATAAAAAAGAATGACATCTATCAAGTGGTTTTATCTCAAATGAGTCTAAATAACCATCTTGATAGTGCTTTGTTAGGTGCTTCTCATTTACATAACCAAGGAGGTAATTCCACAATAGGGTGTTAGATGAGTCATGTGAACTTGATTTATTATCGATTTCCAACACTTGTTTTTGTGATTTAATACATACAGACCATTATTTAAATGTTCCATACCATAACATATATTGTCTTTATAAAAGAAACAACTTTTATTTATGAATTTGAAAATAAACCCATATATATCTAAACATGATACATAAATTATGTTCTTGGTAACAAATGGTACATAATAATAGTCATGTAATACCAAACTCATCTTGGTCAGCAACAAAAGGTTGCAGTCACCAATGGAAAGAGCAGCCAACCTCGAACCATTTATAACTCGTAGATCCACTTATCCTTTGGAATTTTTTTAAATATACTTGGTTTCTGTATTTGAATATAGATTTTAGCACCACAAGCTATATATAATACCCAATGTGTATAAATGGAAATACCGCACTTGATAAAAAATACACTGTTGGCTTCTCCTTTCCTCTGGGTGTAGTTCCTCTTCTAATGACCCAACATGCCACAAGAAAAACACATTTCATCCTTTTCATTTCCCTTTATCTAGAGCTTCTTCTACTTAGTCAGATGGTGCTCATGGTATTTATAATATTTATAAATCAAATGCCCCTTTACCTTGTCCTTTCTCTTCCTATTCACCATAAATACTATGGGTTTTTCATGCCCCAAGTCCTTATACACTTAGAAAATCTGTTTTAGAAGTTCTAATATGATCTTCTCATTATTTATCATATTATAATTCACAATAAAACTGTATAAGACCTTTTCCATTAATGATAGTATGAGATCTGTATAAAACTAATCTTGGAATTCAATCCATAAGATGTCCAGATGCTCAATGTTGATGATAAGATTTACCACAAAAGGCTCATCTGGCACAGACTCTCTATGATTAGTGATGAACAAATAATTAGAGATATCATTCCTCTCTTATTTCATCTTCTCTTGATAGATATATTGAAGGCGATAAAACATTCTATAATCATCCATTTCCTCATGTTGCTTCAAGAGTTTATTGGTCATAGATGATAGCATGGGGCATTGAACATCTGCAGAATCATTTAGATGTTTCTCATACACATAGAGCTCCTCATCACTCACCCCATTTCCATGAAAAACTGGTAAAGGTTCTTCTAGAACATATAATTTCTCTTCATGGAAAAGGATGACCTGAAGGTGCCTTTTCCAATCCTGGAAATTCATGTTGGAGAGAAGGATTTCCTTCTCAAGTATGGATCGTAATGATATGTTTGGTGTCATTTTTAATTTTGTTTCTAAAAATAAGATGATTATAATTTGAGTACTTTATCTTGATAAAAATTATACAAATAAGAAAAGAAATATTTATTACTCTTCCACTATTTTATCAAAACACAATAGCCCTTACCATTTTCTTCGAAATATCATGTTTCTTGGACATTCTAGTGGCAAGGATCCATATTTCTATTCACGTTACCCCAACATTGGATGGTCATAAAATTTTAAAGGTTTTAGGTTGGTATTCCAAATGCCAACTACATTAACTCGCAGCTCCTTGATCTGTTGAGTGGAGTCCCCAATCTTGAAATCCTTAATTTTTGATTTCCCCAACCTCTACCTCTCTTTTACACCAAGTCCATCTTTGGAAGTCAACCCTTGATGTAAACTATGTCAAGTCAACATAAAACCTCAAATTATAATTCCATAATAACAAAAAACCCAAAATTTTGTTGGTCTAGCACTTTGAACTATGTTTTAATTCTAAACGAATTATTGATAGGCTTTACTGACTCAAATATTTTATTGAGGAATTTTATCCTTTTTTCATAAATTCCAATTTATTATCTTTTCACATGATTTTTAATATTAAGTGGTATAATATTAAGTTATTAACCATGTATTAGATAATATTTACACATAATACAGTCTATTTTAGTTCTATCTTTTATGCTCGTTTAATTCATTAATTATGTGATCATGACAATACATCCATAGTGAATAAACCATGCAACTGAAATAAATAAAATAAAGGGTATGATCATGAGCTTTTTATAATGGTTTGTTTATCTAGATGTTGATAAATTAACCACTGACCTAGGGGAGAAACACCTTGAACTAATTAGATTCAGGTTTACAACTTTCAACCCATACACCTTTGTATATTCTTGGATTGGTTTCACTTCATCTCCTAACTTGAACTGTCTCCACCAGCTTGGGATCTTCATCCATTGCATATTCTTTTACTCACACGAAGGTGAGGGGTAAAAGGGGTTTACATAAAATAAACCATGGGCATGTGATCCCTATATAATAATGAGAGAAGGAACATGAGACAAACATTTAATTTAATAATAAATTGAAAGGGAAAACCATCACATATGAGGGTCTAGTCAAGATCATTATCATCCACATGCATGCAATGAATTTCACATTTAATAAAACTAGAATTAAATTCATTAATAAATATTATTTAAGATAAATTAAACTCAAATCGATTAATTGTTATCTTTAATTAATAAATCCTTTTATCTTAAACCCTTTCTGAATTTCCTTGAGTTTCTCATCCATTATAATTTTAAAAAAATTAATAAATTCATTTAAAATTAACTATGCACATAAGTTGTACCTTAGAGGTAACCTGGTGAATACCTATCCAAAACTACCCAACATGTATTATACTTGTATACACATTATTCTTTGTGACATGTAGCATGAACACAAAATTATAATTGCAATACAACTCATACATGATTTGAAACTCATTGAACATTACACAAATGTTAATTAAACATATATATACCAAACAACTAACACATGTTGTGTTTCAAATTTACACCCAAACGAAGGTACATGTATCAAGGGTTACATAATATAATAATAAATTTTTAAATTTGTGTAATCTAGAAATAGTACACGATGTGTAGATCCCACTATATGACATGTACCCTCATCACTGTGTATCTTAAGTAAATTCCTAGGGACTCGGTGTGTGAGGCGTACTTTCGAAATCATGGAGTACACGTCATGACCATTGGGCCACACGCTGTGTTGATTCCATGTTAAACGGTCCCCGGTTAGCTTAGTAATGTGTTGGATAAACGGACCGACCCTAACTTGAAAGGGACTACACGCTGTGTCTAGTGGTCCACATAACATGTAGTTAGGATGAACATGCGCTAGTATGTCCTGGTCAACACACGGTATAAGAACTAACTACACCATGTGTCATTAATGCACATGGGTTTAGTAATTACTGAACTACTCTTGATTCATTGAACACAACCACATGGTGTGTGATCCGGATTACACATCATGTATAGAATATTACATGATGTGTAACATCAAATACATGGTGTGTACTATCATGTTACCTCAAAAAAATTGTCAGTGCCTCCGGATGAGATCCACCCTTTAATTTTAATCATAAAATTATTCGTTTCTATTAGATATGTGAGAAATTATAAAGGATTAATAGACCTCAAAATTCAGATTACAAGAATGATTAAACTTTAATTGAAAAACAAAATCATTCGAGCGTAAAAGATCAAAAAATTATAAATGAAAATATGTTTGCTTTTATACCACTTTCAGGTTCTGGGCATAATGGAAGCATGGGAGGGTCAGTACATAACTTGTAAATTTTCCATAATCAATGATCAATTCATGATAAATACAACGATTAACACCAGTATCCATAGAATTGAATCAAGGAGTTAGAAAAAGAAGAATTTTCCGCAGAACCAAGAGATAGGATCAACATATTTTGTTTATAATTAATTTTATTAAATAAGATTTACCTCTAAGGAGATTCTTTATTTGTTGATGAATTTGACCACATATCTATAGTGTTCCTTCTTTGAATTGTAGATATAGAAGGGAAATCTACTCTAGTGGTGATCCACACATGCTCCACGAATATCTGGACGTCGCCGAAGGAGTCTTTGGGTGCTAACACGGAAGATACTTAAACATGCATCATCCTACTTCAATCACCTTGAGAACTACTTCCAAAGCGTTATCCTTGATCAGGTGGAGGATGATCACTCTCATTCTTGAGAACGTTCTTGGAGGAGAAGGAACTCTCTATGCTTAAGAGAAATTCACCAAATTACTGTGCACATCCAATTGGCTAGATCTCTGGGTTTTCCCCTTGGATAATTAGAGAATAATAACATAACTGAGAATTTAATTCATTAGGTAATAATAAATATTTAGCACAAGTGTTGTTACTTATTTTATTATTCATTGTGAAACCCCCATATCAAATAATAACAGAAATACCATTATTTCCATGACATGAGCTTATCATGCTAGTTATATTTAAATATTATTTTAATCAAATAAATTTTAATATTATTTCTCCCCGGACCTGAAACTTGGTCCACCAATCCTCCTCAATATTTACGGGGCCTTGAAAAATGACTATTTATTTATTAAATAAATATAAATGCATTATGCACCAATAAATAACTAATTATTATATTTACTAAAATAGAAAACAAATATTTATTAAATATTATGTCCACAATATATTATCTCGAATAACTAGCAATGAAATAAATGTGATCAGGCATACATGAATAACTATCAAACCACAACTAGGAATAATATTTATTCAATTTTTTAAATAATAAATTATTTAACTGAGATTCCGAATACACTTAGTGTGTGACCCTCTAGGGCTCTTTCTTGGTGGCATTAGGCGAACCAGCCTAAAGTACAAGGTTAGTGTCTAGAAATACTCCAAGGAACCCATATAGAAGGAAGTTAATGTCGTAATGACATGTCATCTCATACGAATGCATATCATGTAATATAATACCTTTGTCTTGATCTCTCAAGTCAAGAAAGTTGCATGCAAGTTCCATCAGCCCATGTGATCGATTTCTCATTATTTGACTTCCTGGAAATTGATCTTTCCCATAGAACACCATGGCCATGGATTTATTTGGGATATATTGTTTCCATAAAAGGGCCTGAGATATCAACTTTCATTATGGAATAGAAGGGAAAAAACCTTTCTCTCATTATTCATTAATGCAGTATTACTCGTGACGCACCCAACATATCCTACCTCGCTGCGAACATATGTTGTCAAGGTTTTCTCCAATAAATCTAAGCGTGTGATTCATAATACCCATTAATAACAATCATAAAGTCTAAGGACCAAGACACATGTCCATGGATAGGAACATCCAATGACACTTATAAATGTGGTTTTCCTACCGGTGTGTCCTATTCTCATAATATCTTCCTAGACATTACCAAGGGAGTACACCATGAAAAGGTGCCTCAAAGTCTTATGAGTCTCCACCACTGATAGCCAATATAATTTGTGTACCTTTAGATAATATCATCTAGATATAGAACTTATGTTCAAGAATATCATCATGGCACTTCCTATTTCTCATCATAGTAGGGATCCACTATGACCTTGTAGTGTAACTGCTACTCTTAGGACATTATAACATACAATGTCATGCAGAAGAACAATCAGGGTGTGATAATGAGTTTATTAATACCCACCCAATGAATATATGTTTATCATAAAGTAAAAAAAAGAATTTGGTTCTAGGGAACCAACTCCAACAGTTTAGAGGAGAGTCAGATCCTTCCCTTGACTGACATGCGTTTCCCTAGAGTCAACCAAAGCCGCTTCACTGCACAATGACACTCATTCTTTTCCCTGGTCCACATGAGTGATAGTAGAAAAATATGGTGGACCAAGAATGATGATATTATTGTGATTATGTTCTTACTTCTTAATAAAGGCCTTCAAAAGTCTGTCTCAATCATTTTTTTCACACTTAGTAATAAAAGACATTCCAGTAGTTTTTTCATGAAGCTAGGGACCATATTGCATAATAACATTGTGTTGTTCATTCTCCTTATTCAAAACATAATCCTTATATAATTATATGATACACCCACAAAAGAATCATAAAATTTTAAGCATTTCAAAATTCAAAGGATATCTATTTGTTATAATCCTCTATCGACAAAAACATGCCCCTCATTAGAGGATGTAATACATCGACCAAATCTCTGATCCAAACTATGGGTCCCCAATGAATTTGATCAGACTGATATCATTCTAGATATTTACCATTGTGTCCTCCAATTTCTGCATAACGTTTCTAGTTCTACCATGAAACATAATTCATTTGATACATATCTTGAAAGGTGATCTAGTTAGGATGATTTTTCGAATATCCGCTTCGCCTTTTCGGTCCTCCATTAGAATGATCTGGTTATCAAAGGACCATGGCCTACCTTTGAAAACCTTTCCTTTTTATTTTTCATTGAAAAATTAAAAAACAAGAAGGCACTCACCCACTTCTCTTATGGAAATGCCTTCCTACAACCTCCAGACATTTTGTAGAGTGTTTTTTAGAGCTCCCGGATTGAAAGGCCATTTTTCCATGAATTTATCAACAATCAGAAGAGACACACGATACAAAAGAAACAAATATTCATTCTTCCATATTGATATTGTCACTTTCTCATTATCTTTAAGTGCAATATTATTCCGTCAATTCACTAGATATGATTCCATGACATTTATTAAATAAACCGCTGGAAGCCTGAACAGAAGGTTTCGTGAGCCAATCCTTCATGAGAAAAACCAAAACGAGGAAAAATATACATGGATAGTAACTATTATGATCACACCACTATGAGATCACCCCACTTTGTGCAAGAATATCACCATAGTCACCCCCTTCACACCTCGTTCAAAGCCCTATGCGAGCCCAACACCCACATGAACAACCCGATCACATTCAAATCCCTGTGCGAGACCACCTACGTGAACAAAACCAACACGATACCACCCTGTGAGAGCCTGTCCTTCTCATGTTCAACCCAACACAGCCAACCCATAGATGATTATCTGAGAAAAACAGATCAGCAAGTTAGAGGTGAGTGAACATCGATAGATGATTGAGGCACCGTCGCACCAGTGAGGAATCGGGGGGCTCGAATCGAAACCGTGTACCAAACAAGATGAAGATCCAAAAGAACGACTCTAATATTTCGACCTAAATATGTAGCTCGAGTGGGCGAAAATGACAGACCTAAACCCAAATTCGTAACTAGGGGAGAGAAAATCAATGGACTAAAGCCAGTAAGGGCTGAAACTGACGATCCAAAGAAGACCGCCAAATAGGAAGATGAAAATGAAGGTTCTTCAGTCTAGTAAAGAACAAAATAATGAAGTGAGGCTAAAGTAAACTTCTCAAGGAAAATCACCACAATAAATGATATATAATTTAGGAGGAATCAAGGGTATCGATTCCATTGCAAGCTCACCAGGGCGCCACCAAAACCCTAGGAAAACCTAGGATGCTAACCTCTCTAGGGAGAGATATTTTTTCTATAAGTATATGTGTATATATATAATACATAAAAAATAAAATGCAACATATTTTTTATATTTTTAAAAAAATTAACTTTGAAAATCTCAATGCGTAATAAAATCAAATCAACATGTAACATATTCAAATCAATAAATTTCACTGATGTAATATTCTTAAGTGATTTGAATTATTTTAAGACTATGCATTTGTAATTTTTTTTGAAAATTATAATATTTAATTACTTATAATTAAATAAACCTTCCAAAATTTTGTACACTACTAGAGAAATATCATCAAAATTCATCGACACTCGAGATTGACAAAGGGTTCGGAAAAAATTCAAGATCGTAGAGGAACATTGTAATGAATTCTATTAAAAAAACTATTTTCCGATATAGAATATCCTTTAACAACCACATAATATTATTAAATATATATTAAAAATATTATTAATTTCATTTACATATAATTCATCACTACTCATACCTTTAACACCTCACAAAAAGGGTTTTAATAGTGAAAAAATGTTTTTTTTCTCAATGCTAAAAATAATCTTTTCATTAACACTATTAAAAGGGGGTCCCTTTTATTACTGCTAAATAAGTTCTGATAAAGGCCACTTTTATCATCATTTTTAGTGAGAATAAAAGTATCATTTTATTAGTGCTAAAAAATGATGAAAAAATCCAAAAAAATATTTTTTTTTAAAAAATATTAAGTAAATTTGAGGGTGGATTACCCCATATTTTATTAGTACTTAATACTCCATTTTAACAATACTCATATAGCCTCACCACCCCTTTAATAACTCTATAAATACCCTCCCCCCTTTAACAATGTTTCACCTGAGGCCTCACCTCTTTCACAAGCAGAGGTCGACCTGCTAAAAATACCATCTCAACATATTGAGGATGTGCATCATGAAGAATGAGATCCATTTGTATATCATATTTATATAAATTATTTACATATTTTTTAATTAATGTATATAAATATACAATTAAGAATTTTTATTGACAAATATAAATTTGATAATTATATATATATATATAAAATTATGTAAATAAGATTTAGTTTTTATAAAAATTTATATAAATAAAATTTATATATTTTATTAACATATGTTTACTTATTATAATATAATTTTTATTTAAAAATATATAAATATGTATATATAAATTTAATTATTAATGGTGATCTTTGTATCTATGCTAAACAAAAAAGCGACGATTAAGGGGTGTTTGTACAGGTATATGAATGTGTAATAAAGTTACACTTTCTAACTTTAATAAAATGTAGTAGAAATAAAACATGTAACAACTACATGTAAACAAGTACATGAAATATTTTAACCCAAGGAGAAGGGTATCCAAAAAACTTGGATAAAGGTTTCTTGATTTATACTTTTCAGAAAGTCTGTCTTACCCACACTAAGGTAAGCACTCAATACGAAGATCGGTATCTGTCTTGCTATCCCCAAAATCCCTCAATTAAGAAGGTAATCGACAACTATGTCTTTTTATCCTCGAAATTCCATGATTGATAATATAAACAATCAAATTACCACTAGGAAGGTTGAACAAGTGTTCATAGCATTCGCACAAATAAGGTTTGATCAGAGCTTTCACAGAGTATCACTTCATTTTAGAGTTCAACAACTCTCGAAAAAAAAACTCCACAAATCAAAATAATTTCAAATGGCTGGGTATTTATAGAAAAAATCTCCAATGGTTGAATAATCCTCCAACAATCACATTTTTCCTTAAATTTACAAGGGACCTATACACATGGCACAGAGGCAATGGTTAAGTTAAAACAGATTGTATGACATCATTTTTAATAACAAAATATAAGAAACATTACTATTCTTAAGAAATATATCATCATTTTTCATAGTGCTATTGATGTCACTCCTTATCAGTTTTTTTGTTGAGATTTGATAAATGTTAACCCTTTTTGTTGAGACTTATGATATTATGCTATTTAATTGCACCATATTTTGAATTATTTTATAACCCTTTTTTCACAAAATTTATTACATATTAAGTCTTAATACATATTTAGTATTAGTGGAATATATTATATCGACATTAAAATATTTATATATTAAATAATATTTTTCAAAAAACATGATAATATAGGCCATATTGTAATGACTGTATCTAAAATTGTTCAAAAAAAATGATTTATATCAATATTTTTAATTAATAAATTGAAATTCAGACTTATCTTTGAAATTTTTGTTTTAAAAGAACATTCTATTGGGCACCAAAATTACATGCTTTACCCCACTTTACGAAACCTGGAAGAGTCAATTTTTCAATCGGGTAATGAGTAGAAGAAACAAAAATACAAATATAAATAGAGGACTACAAATAAAATAACGAAACCCTTTTTGGTATTAAAACATCCAAGATTCATGGAAGTATTACATGGAATCTGAGATGAATAATTTGAAACATCTAGCAAATTTTCCATAGAGTGCTCATATCTATTTTTTATAAACTCACAATCCATACAATCAGAGATAAAATCAAATATGCGCCATGGATAAAGCTCATGAAGGTGTTCCAATTTTATGGTCTCTTGGGTGGATAGATCAAACAAAAAAAAGGTGTGTATGAAGATATTTGGGCATAAAAACTTTGTAATCGTGGCACCCTTTTGGGAAAGATGACAAAACGATGAATGCGAAAACAACTGAAAAGCGAACATGTAGTGGAAATAAAATATTTCCTTTAAAAAAAGCCTACAGAACTAAAACGGATGTGGAATGAAAAAAATAAGTGCATAATATAAAGTTGACAACATAATTTTTTTTCATGGAAAACCCAATAAGGGGAAAACCATGGGACCCGGTCCAAAAAGAGGAATCCACTAAAATGTACATGGTAGAGACTCCCCAAAAATTTAAGGGATCTTTAAAGTAATACCCTATGATTCAAATGAAAAATGATTTTTGATAAAAGAAGACCACCAAACATGATCTGCTCTTAATATTGTGGATGTACAGTAAAAGTCTTATCACTGCCACCTTTTATAGAAAAAAAATCCACATGAAGATGTGTTGTGACGTCAAAAATGTGTCTCTATGTGAATTAATTCATGCATTCTTTAACTTCATTAAAAAAAACTCATTAATAGAGAAACCTCATGGGTACCATTTAAGGAATCACCCAAAAAACCCCCCCTCCGACTCAAGTGGGGATAATTTTAGACCATTTTTCACTTCTAAAAAAAATACTAGCCTAAACTGTAAAAATAAATCCAAAACTGAACTCTGACTAGTATCAACAATGCAACACGCCTCATGACTCATTATAGTCAATCAGACTTTCAATATCCTAGAAACACCTCTGGTACTATTGTTGTCTTCTTATAACATTCTTTGAGTCCTAAAAATACTGCTCCACCAGATGTCTACCACTGTATTCAGAAATCGAGGAACTCAACCAATCCATCTGACACCATATGTTAGGAATGATTTTATTTATGCTATGTGTTCACTTTTTGGTTGAAGTATTACATGGACTCTGAGAATAATAATTTGAAGCATCTAGAAAATTGTCCATAGAACACTCTGCTTTTGTATAAACTCACAAGCCACCAAATCAAAGTGAAACTCAAAGATTCACCATGGATAAATCTTGTGAGGGTGTTCTAATTTTATAGTATATTGGGTAGATATATCAAACTACTGATGGTGTCTACAAAAATAGTTGAGCATAAGAACTTTTGAATCATGTAACCCCTTCACAAATATGAACCTGATCGTGACTTCCATTATGAATGTTTCCTGATTCTTCCACTCACCTATTTTCTTCCCTCCACAGTCATGCCACACCCAATTCATCGGGATATTTTTTTCTCCCTTTAGTTGTTGTGCGATCAAACAAAGCAGGCCTTGATACTCCACTAGTGTATTTTTAGTATAATCAAGGCAATAAGTGGGGATGACATGAAGGGAGGGGTGGTCCAAGGTATCTCCATATGGTTGGGGTGCAGAGGTGATGGAAATGAAAGGATGGTTAATGTATTCTACAACCCATAAAAAAGAGTATATGAGTTTGGATTGTCAGAAACTAGTAGAAGGACCCCCTCACTAGGACCCCAAGATCACATGGCTCCAGCTTCTCAAAATCTGACAACTCAATTCCCTCATTCATCTCCCACACCCACCTTCTATAAATGAAAATCTAATATCATAGTCATAGTCCATAGGAACTCTTGATTAGGATTAAACAAATCATTATACACATGGATTGATTAAGGTACGGTTGGGTAGATGACTTGTCGTATGACAGAGAGGGTAATGATTTTGTAGTGCATAGGGTTGGTGTCTATAACAAGCAGGGCGAAGTTTTTGGTCCTACATTTGGACAGGGGTTGTGGGATGGGCTTCCACTCCTTGGTTGTGGGTCTGTATATGACAAGAATAGTGTTGTTGAGGTAGCACAGTAAACCTTAGTTTGACTATGACAGTATCTCCACTGAAGGAGATATGAACTACATGGTCTGGAGATCTTTGGTCGAAGAGGGAGAAACACAATCACAAATGATTCCATCACTCCTAAAAAAGTAATGATATAACATGACAATGTTCACTTTTTAAGAGTGTGACAATTCACTTAAATCGAATCGTAAGTCATAAAATTACACTTCTTTCATACCAATCAAAGAGTGAGGATGTGTAGAGAAACTCTTGTTAGGATCTCCATCAGAATATCATCAAGAAACTACGATTGTTGAACTACAACTGTAGGGTGTTGGGGTTCATCCCACACATGGGTGTTTCTATTTTTGAGATATGATGTATCTTTTAAATTTGAATATCTTATTTTTTGGAAATTTAATATCCTTCCATCTTGTTTCTTCTATCATGAGATACAAGAGATATCATGATATCTTTTTTGAGATATATTTTCTATATTTCATTTTCAATAAAGATATGTGTCATATGGGAGTATATAAAAGGGGAAGTGGCTAGTGGTGAAAAGAATACAGATCAGCTCCAGATGTAGTCCACTGAGATCGGGAGGGAAGGGTCTACCACATCTGCAGTAGCCGGTGTGGCTCATCAGTGATGGACCACGAGACATCGATGGTGGATCTACGATGATATGGGATACCACATTTTGGTCTCATGTGCAGCACATCGACAATTAATAGGTGAAAAATAGTAGCGATGTGATCAATGATTGGGCCATGTATCCAGAGTCCTCTTGATTTCGGTGATCAAGCAGCGTGTCCTGGTTGAATATTGGTGGTAAATCATGATGGTGATATCATGAGAGATACATTCTTTGGGTGTCACGAGCTGGTGCGAGGCTGACACATGTTTGGGTGAAGATATTTGAGGTAGTGATGTTTGATCGACAAAAGGGTGATGTTTTTTCACTGATTGATCTTCTGATACATGGAATCAGTGGGATGTTTATCAAAGAGAAGTCATAGGTGTATTGAGGTGTGGTTTTCACATAGGTTTATTATGCTCTTTCATTTGTAATTCAAGTTCGATCATTACTTGTATTCTTGTGTTCTTTGATACATAGTGGATATTTTGGAATTGCCCCGTGGTTTTTTAATCCTCTACATGGGAGGGTTTTTTTGGGTTAAAAAATCCTACATGCTGATTTATTTATTCTACTTATATCACCTCCATATTTTTATGGGTTTATCATGATATTTTTGGCAAGAAATTTTCAGCCCAGAATCGGGATTCTCCCCAACATGTGGTATCAGAGGTGATGATTTGAGATTGAAATTTGTGGTGAGATTTTTTTTGGAAATCTTCAAAGAGGAACAGTGGAGCATGCATGAGGTATAATAAGCTTTGGAAAGAAGGTTGAAGGAGGTATTCTGTATCTTACACCTAATTATTTTCTTCAGAATGTGTGACTAGTGAAAAAAGAATTAAGATTTTAAAGTCAAGGTGATGCACTAGGTGCTCGCTATTTTGAGAATGGGAAGTGATTTTTTCCTAAAAGTGCTCCAGATTTTGTGGAAATCATGATTTTGAGGGAATAAGATATTTTTTGGTTCTGGTATTGGTGGTGAAAACATGGATATGATGAAGAATTCAGCATTTGGATTTCTTTTGCAGGGGGAGTAGTCAGGTTTCTTTCAGAGCTGCAAAAGGGTGTCTCATTTTTCTATAGAGGATAATGGTTGGTGAGATAAAAACATTTTTTTTGTTCAAACCAATTTTGTTGGATGGTATCTGCATTGGAGGGATGAAGGGGGATATTGGTGGGATTTAGCCCACACTTTGGTGTTTCCATTTTAGAAATATGATGTATCTTTTAAATTTGTAGATCTATTTTTTGGAAAATCAAGATTCTTCTGTAGTGTATATGCCAGCATGAGATACATGAGATCTCATGATATCTTTTTTGTGATATATTTTTCATATTTCATTTTCAATCACGATATGTGGAATATGGGAGTCTTTAAAAGGGGAAGTGGCAGGTGGAAAACAGAAGAGAGAGCTTCTCAAGATATAGGCCACTGAGATCATAAGGGAAGGGGAATTTGTGTCAGTATTATCCCATGTGGCTCATCGATGATAGAATACGAGACATCAATGGTGGATTTACGATGATAAGGGATACCATGTTTAGGGTATCATGTGCGGCACATCGACATTGAATAGGTACGAAGAAGCAGCGACGTGATCATTGATTGGACCATGTATCAAGAGTCTTCTTGATTGTAGTGATCAAGAGATGTGTACCAGTTTAAGATTAGTGGTACATCATGATGATGAGATCATGAGAGAGAAATCCTTCAGGTGTCGCAAGCTGGTGGGAGGCTGACTTATGTTCAGGTTAAGATCTCTAAGATAGTGACATTTCGTCGATATAAAGGTGACGTTTAGTCACCGATTGATCTTATGATTCATGGCATTAGTGGGATGTTTATCAGAGAGAAGGATGAGGCATATCGGGGTGTGGTTTTCATAGAGGTTTTCTATGCTCTCTCATTTGTAATTCATGTTAGGGAATTACTTGGATTCTTGTATTTTCTAATTCATAGTGGATATTTGGGAATTGCGTTATTTTTTAATCCACTGCATGAGAGGGTTTTTCCATATTAAAAAATCATGCATGCTGATTTCTTTATTATGCTTATATCACCTCCATATTTCAATGGGTATCTCAAAATATTCTTGGCAAGAAATATTTGTCCTATAATCAGGATTCTCTCCAACACTATGATGGTCTTCATTGATTCCCAGAAAAGATGTATTTTATTGGAGAACTAACGTGAATCGAAGGACAAGAAAGTGGGAACTTATATCAATTTTCTATTTACATATCTTATACATTTAAATATACATATATAAATTCATGGTTTTAAGGAAACTCTTAGATTTTACTTTTTGGAAACATTTTCACTTTTACGCTTTTCACTTCATTACTTTTCTCCATATAAATTAATTTAATTTAGTTCCCAAACCAAAAATTTGAATTTCTCTATTACACTACCTGTTTAATCATTATAATAAATATATATATAGATACATGTTTTTTTGAAAACATTGAAGTGTCTTAAAGCTTAAACTCACCTATAAATTTTCAGATCTAAAGAAGAAATACACCGAATCATGAATTTTAATGACCTAAATCACATATCAGAAGGGCCCCATACTCTGTTATTAGTATCCAAATATCTTTAAATAATATATAAGGGTGATATAATATATATTATGAAATTATATTTATCAAAATTATCCATAAATAATAATAATTTTTTAAAACCAAAATTGATTTACTCGAAGGTTGGACACTATTTCCATTGTTATTTAATTTATTATATGGTTATATATATCAAGATATATATTAATTTTATATTTTATTTATAATATTTTATATTTTGAGTTTTTTGAAAATAAAACTATGATATAAAACAATGATTTGAATTTTTAGGTTAAAATAAATTAACAATTATTCTATGAAACATGTACAAATTATTTTATGAGTTTTCATCTAATCTAATATTTCATAGTCATAAATTGATTATAATGAAATGAATAATATTTTTTAATAATTATCTTAAAAATTAATGATAATTATTTTGATAAAAAATTACAAAAAACAAGATGCAACATAAAAGAGACAATATACGAAAACAATGGTTATCACTAATTTTCAATACAATCATTAAATTTTTAATTTTAATTTAATTAGAAGTGATTTTAGAAAACCCCTTCTAATAAGAACATGACCCTCCAGTCGGAAATCCACATTTTTATGTGGCATTGGATGTTCCTATCTGTGGGCATGTGTATTAGTCCTTACACATTAAGATTATTATTAAAGTATATTATGAGTTACGTACTTTGATGTATTTTCGAAAACCGTGATGACATATATTCATGGTGAGGTAGGTTACATTGGGTATGTCACGAGTAATATTGCATTAATGAATAATATGAACAAGGATTTATCCCTACTGTTCATTAATAGAATTTAATATCTCAGGGCCATTGATATAAATGATATAGCCTAAATAAATTAATGGTTATGGTGTTCTATAGGCAGGTACTATTTTTAGAAAGTCAAAAAAAGAGATATCATGCATATAGGTTGATGAAACTGGAATTCAACCTACTCAATTAGAGATATTGTGATGAATAGATCATATTACATGGAAAGATTCTGTACGAGTTGACATATTGTTGCAACATTAACTTATTTCTCTATGGTTGTTTCAGTGTGTTGCTAGACGATAACCTTAGACTTTATGATGGTTCGCCAAATTCCACTGAGAAAAAGGAATAGTGGGTTACAAACTGTGTTTATCCAAAATCTCGGTTAAATAATATATTATTATTTATTATTTAACAGGTTGAATAAATATTATTCTCTCACTTTGTTTAATAATTATTCATGTATGCTTGATCACATTTATTCTATCACTAGTAATTTGAGAGAATATATTGTGAGTGGAACATATAATAAATATTTATTTTTTATTTAGTGAATTTAATATTTATTTATTTATTGGCTAATAATGTATTGATATTTATTTAATAAATAAATAGAAATTATTCAAGGCCTAATGAATATTATTGAGGATTTACGGGCCGAGTTTAATGGTCCGGTTAGAAATAATAAATATTGAATATTATTTAATTAAATAATATTTAATTAAAATTTGAAAGTTAAGTGCATGTAGAGAAATAATAATATTTCTATTATTATTTGACATTGGGTTTTTCTGGGATTAAATAAATAATTAAGGGAACTTGGGTAATTATTTTATTTTCACCCTAGAAATATAAATAATAAATTATGTTAATTTTCTAGTTATCCATTTCAGTTGTGCATAATAGATCTTGGAGAATCCTCTAAATCATATAGATATACCTTCTCCAAGAAGACTACTAGGAATGGCAAGAAATCATCCTCCACTATCCCAAGGAGAACGCTTTTAAAGCGATTCTCGAGACGATCAAGGATGATGACGCAAGTGAAAGGATCATTCAAGAAAGAACCCAAAGACTCCTTAGGCGACGTCTGTAGACTTCTAGAACATGTGTGGATCTTTCATGCTAGAACTCAACAAGATTGATTTTAAATTAGATCGGCAGCCTCAACACAAGTTCTAAAGTCCCACATAAAAATAGAGCTGTAAACCGAGCCCAAAATTTCATCTGCATGAATAATATAAGTAAATTCACCGACTATGGTCCTTGTATCCATGAATCCATTAGGAAAATCCTTGATTTTTACCCAAATAATTCTTTTATCCATATAAATTTTAATAGCATAAAAAATCAAGAAGTATATTTTCTTTCAAGAGAGTTCAAAGATACAGGTGAAAATTTGATTATCTTCATGTATAATAGAAGGGTTTTCAACCCTAAAGTGGACCAACAACGAAATTCTATCAAAACATGAATTAGACTGAGTGGAACCCAGTATAGAGTAACATCTAGTGTTTAAGAAGGTAGTTTGATTTGAAGAAATGACCTTTTGTTCAGAAATATCAATAATCTCAAGTTTATACCTACCAGCAAGGAGCCCGAGGAAACCTTCCATGACAGGGTTGGCTATACCCAAGTAGTTTCAAAAAAGAATCCTCATTTGATTTTTGGTTTGGGGGTGAGTCCCCTTTTTCATTCCTCTCAGTTAACCTTTTTTATTTCCTGATTTCCTTTTCCTTTGTGGAGTGTGTAGCTGTTATGTGCTCCTTAGAAGCATCAATAATCTGGACTTCCTTAGAGACATTAACATCCCCTATCATTGGGGTTTGGATAGAGGGGTCAGGATCACCTGCTCCCCCTTTATTCTCTAGAGTATGCTGCTTTTGTACTGAGTCAGCTGTGTCTTTGGGGGGGTACCTCGGCTCCTCCTTTAATCTCTACTAATTTACCCAATCCCCCTTTATTTTCTAGATGATTCTATTTTTTTCGTAATATTAAATGACTCATCCAATTGAATAGTTATAATGATGTTCAAGGAGATTCTGTCAAGGAGAAAATCCTCAAGTTGATATGAGAAGGTAGTAGAAACCACCTCTATTGAAAGAGAAAGAATCCAATCTTCATTAGATGATTCATCCATTTTGCAGCATTTAGATGTTGGCATAGACTTCTTATCTTTCTACTCATCTAAGGATTCCCACAAGGAAGTCATGGTCATATAGAATTTTCCTTTAGTTCCCTTCAAAGGTTTAGAAATATCTTTTTCCTATAAATCTCTGGATTAATCTTCTTATTTCTTGATACTTTCTTCTAGGAATGGGAGCTAGAAGCTAGTGTGACCAAGTTCTTAACTACCCTGCAGTTCTGAAAATTGTGACCCACCATCTTGCAATGATTGAAAAATTGGGGAAGATTCTCAAATTCAAATATAATTACCAAATTATGGTTATTTGAAACCAAAGAGATTCACCTTGGTACAAGGGATAACATTTCAATCTCAATGAGTAATCTTGTGTATAAAAAAATTTATCCACTAATGGTACACAGATAAATTTTTAGTGGAGTTCTAATTCCAAAGGGTTGGTCATTAATTATTTTAGGATACCAGTACACCCATGGGAGTCTGTGGATCTGAGTCCAAACATATTGAAGAGATTTATTTTTCCTGAAAGGATTGATGTTAGGGTCTCAATCATAGAGCCTGAAAAACCTTGATTTAAAATTCAAGTTACCCGCATGCCAAGCCTTAACGAGATCATCTTGTTTTTATAAAATGATGTTAAAATAACCCTTGTTTATTGGGATCATTCTCTATTTCAAATAATTCCATCAATGGGATATCTGATCATTCAAATCCATGTAGGACAAAGGTTTCATACCCTTTTCATAAATGATATATCCTAGCACTAAATAACTGTATAGATCCATTATTTTCTTGAGAACATCTGGATCTACAACCACCATGATAGAACCATCTTCTGAACACTTTAACACTAGAAACATTGTGAGAATAGGGTTTTTAGGACTTGAAAGACCCTCAACAAAGAAAAGTTCTTTATGAGGAATATTGTATGTAGCATAATTCACATTAGGGACCTTCTGAGAGGACTTGAAATACCATTCCTAGTCTGCATTGAACAAATCCATGGACAATCCAGATCTTAATCGAATGTAAGTTCATCTTCACTGAGTTGAAAGAGGATATTTCTCTCACCTTTCATCCTTAATCATTCATGAAAATTAGGTTTAATAAGTCAAAAATTCTTCAAATAAAAAATATTAATACTATTTGGAACATCATTTATGTCCTTATATATTTTATTCTCCCCTCTTAAATGAATTTTTTTTACCATTTGTATCCTTAAACATGCCCCTTAGATAATATTTTTCATCCCCTAAGGTTTTTGTTCTATGTGTTTCATAGTTATAACTATGCATTATAGGAGGCTGGGGGGAAACATGAAACACCATTCGACATAATTATTGGTATCAATGAACTCCTTGGAGTTTCCACAATTTTCGGGGAAGTCATTGCAAAAGTTCAGTAGAGTTATCAGATTTATTGTTATCATTAGAGTCATCACTATCACCATAATCAATGAAGTTGCGACAGCGTAAAATCAATCCATCATAGGGATTTGCCTCACGAAACAAAATACCCATCAATAAATTGAAATATAGGGAATTCCCTACACAATTTATTTGACGACTGGTAATAAAACCTGACACGTGTAATAATCTCAAGGGTGTACTAGAAAATTTATTTAAAAGGGTAAGTAGATATGATGCCTGTCTGGGTTTCCATAGCTCAAAGAGAGAGATCACATAATAAAAAAAATCCCCTTTCCATTTTAAAAAAATAAAAAATAAATCATAACTTTTGTTAATAAATATTCAGAATTTTTTTTTCTTATTTTAAAAAATAAAAACATCCCTTTCCATTGAAAAAAGTATTTTCATCGAAATCATTATGAATGGAACAAAAGAAAACTGAATTGACCCAAACCAAATTGACCTAAATAGAACTAACATGAATAGAACTCAAAAAAATTGAACAAAATCAAACAATCTTGAAATGAACCTAATTGACCCAATTTGAAGAGAATCCAATTGAAGTGAACCAAACTAAAATGACTCAAATTGAACCAAATTGAATCAAGCCGAGTTGATTGGAACCAACTCAACTAGAACCATACAAAATGAAAATGAACTGAATCGAAGCCAAATGAATAAAATATAATAAAATCAAATGAAAATAACTAAATAGAATCCAACCTAATTAAATATCTCTAGATTGAATATGAATATATATACATACACATACACATACATACAAAAAAATACACATACATGTAAATGTACACATATATATACGCATAATCATACATTTACATACATGTATATGAAAGAATTCATATAACTACTATATTTTATGGTTTTTGTGCCCGTGGAAGCGAACGATCACCAATAGCAGTCGCTAATACATTTTTATTCTTAGTGTGAGATTTTTCTTACTCAACCTTTTCTTCCCACTGATCTGCCCTAGCTTTTCCCTATATATAAGTCAACCCTACACCAACGATCCCCACGTCACACCCCGTTTCCCATACACTATAGCCCGATGCACCTCCATTCTTCTTCTAGTGACCCTGATCCCCTGTCAACTATCTTGACTAGTGTATAGCCATCCTTGACTCCATATCACCACTCAAACCAGTTTTTGACCACCGTTAATCTCCCATGACTGATGAGTCTATGGTTAGGTAATATCATTGGCGGCTACAAGATGATCGGCTTCCAAAAGCATGATTTTATTTGGGGTTTTGGGTGGGATCTTTAGGGTCCACACATGGTGTTCGGTAAAAGTCATTACTGACAAAGAAGTTTTTCCCACCAGTGGTGGTCGTAGGGTGGTCTCTAAAGACCTTTAGTGTCCGATATTGGCAGTCGCTAAAGGTCCCTTTTCTAGTAGTCTATGCACACATTCATACAATGCACATAAACATAAACACATATGCACAACACACACAAACACAACACAATACATGCAAGCACATACAATAAATACATAAATGCACAAATACAGACACATACATACACATGCATACATACGCATACAAATACATGTACATATATTTTAAATTATTTATTATGGATATAAATATATAAATCACAATATGAATCACATATTTAAATAAATATATTCATTGATATATTTTATAATTGTTTAAATAAAATATTTTTATATCTTAATTATATACAAAATTTTAAATTAATGTATATGAATATAATATTATGCACTTTTATTGACTATTATAAATTTAATAATTTTTTACATATAAAATTATGAAAATAAGATTCGTTTTTTATAAAAATTTATATAGATCATATTTATATATTATATTAACATATTTATACTTATTATAACATAATATGTATTTAAAAATATATAAATATGTATATATAAATTATATTATTAATTTTGATATTTGTATTTGAGATAAACAAAAAAGTGACGATAAAGGGGATACTTTTATCAGCACTAGAAAAAATGCAAACAAATAGTGCTCTTTATATGTGCTTTTTTAGTGTTGATAAACATTACCTTTGTCATCACTCATTCCTAGTTCTACAAAGGTAATTAATTTGTCCATGATTTTTTTTGAGCATTGATAAATGTTAACACTTTTCATTGAGTCTTAAGATATTATGCTATTGAATTGAACCATATTTTGAATTATTTTATAAATGTTTCTTTACAAAATATATTACGTATTAAGTGTAAATACATATTTAGTATTAATCAAATATATTATATCAATATAAATATATTTATATATTAAATATGATATTTAAAAAAATTGTTAATATAGGCCTAATTGTAACAACTGTATCTATAGTTGTTAAAAAGAAAAGATTTATGTCAATATTTTTAATTAAAAAATTGTTATTCATATTTATTTGATAATTTTTTTAAAAAAAATGGTTCTCTTGGGAGACAAAATTTCAAGCTTAACCACACTTTATGAAATCCGGAAAAGCCCATTTTTGAGTCGGGTAATTAATATAAGAAATAATTATACAAATATAAAATAGAGGACTATAACTTAAAAAAAGAAATACCATTCTAATATTAAAACATCCAAGCTAAATTAAAGTATTACAATGACTCTGAGAAGAATAATTTGAAACATCTAGAAAATTTTCCATAGAAAACTCACTTCTAATTTTTATTGTAAGGGCCGCAGTGTAGGTGCGTAGAAACAAAACACAAAAAAAAAAGAATCAAAATGGAGAAAAACATGATTTTAACGTGGTTTGGAAATTTTCTTACATCCTCTAGAGAAAGGGGGCAGTTCAATCTCTCCAGTTCTCATCTGAGGATCAAAAAGATTTTACACACATGATTACAACCACTACATCTCATGGGAATTAATCTCATTTTAAAGAGTAACCAAAACCAGCTATCTTTTGTTGTTAGTGGGTATCCCATCTACCCTTTATAAAGTTCTTCTATGTCTCTATATGCTATCTTACTTGACTACCCACCAAAGTAGACCTCTCCTATAACTGACTATTGTGCATCCGATGTGATTATCTGGAGAGAATAAAGAGTTCCCATGTCTCTCCTATGGATGTAGGCAAACCTTTAGAACCGCATAAAATTTCATGTTGCTCTGTTTTGCTTCTCATTTTGTGTGTTTCTGTTGCTACACACTTTCACTGTGGCTCTTAGAAGTGTTAACAGAGGGATCCAGAGTGATCAAAGTCGAAATGGATAACTGAAAACAAGTTTTCCAGTGATCGGAAAATTGAAAGTGGTTGAAATTTTTTTCCGAGTTCAGATCGGTGAAAAGGACAATGAGATGATTTCAAAGGCACATGAAGTGTTGAAAACAGAGCTGAAACTAATGAGTTAATCTCGGTCAACATTTGGTCAAAACTGTGAGTAAATAGTAATCTTGTGCCAGAGAAGACAGTACTGTTCACGCCGCTGGGGAATATTCCAGCAATATTCTGGAAGCTGGTCTAGTGTACCACGTCAGAGCCACATCATCGCCACATCAACATGTGAGCTGGACTGTTGAATTTGTTTTGTGAATATCTCAGCCAATCAGACTCTGTTTTTGGCCATCCAGGACTGGATTCACACTATTTAGACCGTTATGGATGCATTCGTATAGTTAATTTTTCAAAATTCACACACCATAATGTGGAATCAGAAGGGTGAGACATCGACAGTGGTTATTGGGTTTTGCAACTACGATGATGGCTGGTGGCCAAGCATTACCAATGTTTGAGATCAAGAAGTTCGATGGTGGAAACAATTTCGTCTTGTGGAAAATAATAGTGAAAGATATTCTTGTGCCATAGGGCATGATAAGAATTCTGATCATAGAAATGTTCAAGGAAACAAGTAAAGATGATTGGGAAGAGCTCGAGATGTGGGTCATTAGCACAATTCGACTGTCTCTTATGAATGAGGTAAAATACTCGGTGTTGGAAAAAACCTCACCGAAAGAGACCTAGAAGAAGTTGGAGAAACAGTATATGTTGAAGTCTCTCACAAATAAATTATTCCTAAAGAATAAATTGTACTAGTTGTGCATGGATGAGGAAATGATTTTTTTGGATCACACTAATTAACTCAACAACACCCTGACAAAATTATTGGGGCTTGGTGTCAAAGTTGGAGAGGAAGAAAAAGAACATTGATTTTTTCATCACTACCAAGTTCATTTGATGGGCTTGAGACTTCATTTCTCATGGGGAAGGAAACATTCAAGTAGGATAAGGTGATGGTGTCGCTTTATGATTCATAAGAATTCCAAAGACCTGTTACACATTCAGATGAGAAAATCATGCTAAGGCAAGATGATCAATGTCGGAGGAGCCGATATCGGATGTTTGGAGGTAAAGAATTGTTTCCAAAATGAAGGTGATGTGATACTAGATAAATCACATGTTTTTTGGTGTGAGAAAAGGGTTACTATAAAAGTGACTGTGGAGAGTGAAAACGATACGTTACTGGGAAAGAGAAAGTTGAATATAAGGATGAAAACATCACATAATTATTTATAAATGAGAATGAAATCTGTGTGATCCTCCATGATTATTTGGAGAGAATAAAGAGTTTCCTCGTTTCTCCTGTTATTATTGGAAAACTTCCCGAACCACGTTAAATTTTTTGCTGCGACATTTTTCTTATCATTTTTTTAGTTTCTTTTTCCACGCACCTCCGTTGTAGACCTTACATGTATAAACTCACAAGGAACCCAATTAGAGAAAAACTCAATGATGCACTGTGGATAAATCTCGTGAGGGTGTACCACTTTTACGGTCTCTTGGGTGGCTAGATCAAACCAGTGAAGGTGACTATGCATATAGTTGAGCATAAGAAAGTTTGAATTGTGGAACCCCTTCACAAATATGAACCCGACCATGCCTTTAATTATGCAAGTTTCTCGATTCTTCTACTCCCTCATTTTCTTCCCTCCACAGTCGTCCCACACCCTAAGCATCAAGATATTTTGTTCTCCCTTCAGTTGTTGTGCAATCAAACATAGAAGGCCTTCATAATCCACCAATATATTTTTAGTATAATCAAGGAAAATGAGCAGATATGACTGGATGGGAGAAGTGGTCCAAGGAAACTTTAGATGGGTGGGGCGTAGAGGTGATGGCAATGCAAGGAAGCTCCATGTTTCCTGAACCCCATGAATAGAGTGTAATAAATGGTCCATCAAATTAATTAATAATGTAATATATTATTGTAGAATATAATAAATGGTACAAAAATTATTATGGTACATTATTAATAAATGGTCCGTCAATAAATATAGTATGTTATCATAAATACGATAATTTATTATACATATATTTAATGTATTCAATTCAGTTTGAATATTTTTTTTATTACATTGATAGTAATCAATCTCCATTAATAATTATTGTCGATGGGGTAAATTGTGGTGGGTTCTTGATGGTAGAAACCCCCTATAAACATAAGCTCCCCTGCAGTCAGTGGATTAAGGAAACATACACCATATACATCTCCGTGCAGAGTGTAGAAGGCATTCGGGTTTTAATTTGATCGTTTTTTATTTTTACAATGGATGGAGGTATGTAACATATTTTGTTTATTAAATTTTTTTTTCCAATCCTAGAATTATACATTCTTTAAACTTTCAAACATTTGGTATCAGAGAGAGTTATACCTCTATCTTATAAAATAACTTCTTACACTCTGTTTTATAAAAAACTCTTATATTTTCAATTTTGGAAATGAACTATTTCATTATCTATCGTCATCCTTTTCATTTTTTCATTTTTTTATTAAATATGTTTTACACATTCTTACATCATTAGTCATGATTTTTTTTATTTTTTTAAATTTTATTTAAATTGGGTTTTTCCACATCGTTTCTAATTAAATAAAATTTACTTATTCAGTAAAACCGCATTAAAATGTACATGCACTTGTGGAAAATTTAGTAGTAAAATATATTTATATATCATTTTTTTCATTAGATGAAATATTAAATTTAATTTTTATAATTTTCCCACAGGTATTATGAATAATAAAAAAATTAAATATTTTATCATATAGTTTGTTGAATTATCGAAATTATAATTCAATAATTTATGAATTAAACTCTCAATTGATAATTCTGTGATTTTTTTAAATTTCATTAATAATTGGGTTGTTCCACAACATTCTTGATTTAAATAAAAATTACATATTCATTAAATCACATTAAATGTTATATGAAAAATATAATAAATCTTATCCCATTGGATTTTTTATTATATTTTTAGTTTAAATATTAAATTTAATTTTCATAATTTTCTCACAGGTATTATAATAATTAAAATTTTAATATTTTTTGATTTGGTTTGTTGGATTATCAAATTATAATTCAATTAATGAATTAAAATATTACTTGATAACTCTTGATTGATTTCATGAATCTATTAAATTAAAATTTCACCCCCAGGAAATTTTATATTTTTTAGACTCATGCTGACATGATTTACTATGTAAATTGTATAATTAGGTCTAAAAATAATATATTCAATTTGTAGTTATGCCGTCATAATTTTCTGATATTCATAGTGACATTCCTAAATTAAAGGGTGACAACTATAAAATTTGGAAGGAGATAATTCTTCTTCATCTGGGACTGATAGAAATTGATTATGTTTTTTAAAAAGATGAACTGCATTCAATTAATAATGATAGCACACTAGATGATAAATCACATCATGAACATTGGGAGAGGTCAACCTATCTTAGTATGATGTTCATAAACATTGAACTATGTGTTAGAATTAGTAGTTCAGTCGATGGGTATAATAATGTTCATAACTTGATAAAAACTATAGCTGACCATTCCATCTCTTCAGATAAACAATTAGAAAGAACATTAATCATGAAGTTCTCATCTTTGATACTCACCACCATGGAAGTTGTGTGAGAGCACCTCATAGAGTTGAGGAATATTATAGCTCAACTTAAGAATCTTGAGGTTGATATATCTGAGCCGTTTCTAGTGCATTATATTCTCAACACTCTATAACATAAATATGGGCCACTTAAAATCTCTTATAACACACATAAAGATAAATTCTCAATTAATTATTTAAAGACTATGTGTGTACAAGAGGATAAAAGGATTGTGGTGGAAATGGGAGAAACCAAAATGATGACAACACACTATAAATATAAGGTTCATAAATTTTAATCCAATAAAAAGGGAAAGAGAAATTTCTTCCTCGACCTAATATTATAAAGGAAGTCATTTGTTTTTTCTGCAAAGGAAAATGAAACGTAAAGAAAATTTGTCATAAATTTCAGAAATAGATTAAAAAGAAAGGTATTTCAATTTCATTGGTTTGTTATGAATCAATTATGGTTGATACAATTTATAACACTTTGTGGATTGATTCTCTTTTTATAGTCCATATTGTGAATACCTTACAGGGTATGAAAACCCTAAGGAAACCAGTGGACAATGAGTGTGGAATGTATTTAGGAAACAAGATTCTCTCACATGTGGAAGCGACGAGGACATGCACTTTAGTGTTATCCATTGGGTTTACTTTGATTTTGGAAAATACATTTTATATTCCAAGTTTCTCTAGAAACTTGATTTCAGTTTCAAAACTCATGTCATTGGGTTTTACATTCAGTTTTTTTGAAACTAATTTTTCCTTGACATATGGAAATGAAGAAGGTGGATGTGGTACATTAAAGGATGGGATTTTCTCAATTGATTTGCAAAGAAAAATTGATAATTATAACATTCATGTTCATACTGGCATTAAAATAACTGTTATAAACAAAAAATATTCTATGTTATGGCACCAGAGATTAAGTCATGTCTTCAAATAATTATTCAAATATCATTTAATAATGGAGTATATAGAATTATTGATTTCACTGATTTTGAAACCTCGGTGGATTTTATTAAGGGATAAAAAACCAATAAATCAAAGAAAGTTGAAAATATAAGTTCATCCATATTAGAAATCATACATACAATCATATGTAGCTTAGATATGGATTTACATAATAATAATTTCTTTATTTGATTCATTAATTACTATTCATGATATATGTATCTATATTTGCATCATAATAAAAATGAAGCACTTGATGCCTTTAAAATTTTTAAGTACGAAGTAGAGAAATAATGTGGGAAACAAATTAATATCATGAGGTTAGATTGAGGTGGATAATATTATGAGAGATACACTGAGTATGAACAATTTCCATTCCAATTTTCAAGGTTTCTTCAAGAAAGTAGAATAGTTACACAATAAACTATGCTAGGTTCACTAGAAAAAAATGGTGTAGCTGAAAGAAGAAACCAAAAATTAATTTACATGGTATGAAGTATGCTTAGTAACTCTAAGATACCTAAATTATTTTGGACAGATGCACTTAAAGCGGCATCACACATTTTGAATCGAGTTCCAAAAAAGGCAGTTTCAAAAACACCTTTTGAATTGTTTAAGGGTTGTAAACTGAGTTTTCAGAATATACACATTTGGGGATGTCCTTTGGAAGTGCGTATTTATAATGCACATGAAAATAAGTTGGATCCTAGGACCACTGGTGGCTACTTCATTGGATATGTTGAATGGTTTAAAGGATATTGTTTTTATTTTCCATCATTAAACACTATAATTGTGGAACCAAGAAATGAAAAATTTCTTGAAAATGACATGATTAGTGGGATTGATTTTATCAACAAAATTCATGATGAATACCATTCAGAAGATCAACCCTCTAATTCAGGTGATAGATTGATAACTATTCTCAACAAACCTCATTTTCAAACAAATATCATTCCAAAAATGGTTGATGATCTTCCTTTGGATCAAATAGTTCAAGAATCAGAAAACCTTGAACAATTAGTTGAACCACAAAATCCTCCAGAAAATAATGATGAAACATTTTGAAGATCCACAAGGATGAGAAATCCATCAATTTCTAGTGATTATATAGTCTATCTACAAGAATATGAATATAATATTGGAGTAGAAAATGACCCTAAAACATATTCATATGCCATGAGTCTTGAGGAGTCAAATATGTGGAAAGATTCCATGAGGGAGGAGTTGGATTCCATGAAGAGTAATGATGTTTGGGACCTTGTAGAGTTGCCTTTTGGTGTAAAACTTATTGGATGTAAATGGGTTATTAAAACATAGAAGAATTCATTATGCAACGTTGAAAGATACAAGGACAAACTAGTTACTAAAGGGCTCACTCAAAAGGAAGGGATTGATTATACTAACACTTTTTCTCTAGTATCCAAAAAATATTTATTATGCATCATATTGGAATTATTAGCTCATTTTTTATTTTGAATTACAACAAATAGATGTGAAAACTGCTTTTCTGAATGGTAATCTAGATGAGGAGGTTTACATGAAACAACCTGAATGATTTCTCTCTAGTAATGGTGAGAATTTGGTGTGTAATATCAAAAGGTTTATTTGTGGTTTAAAACAAGAATCACAACAAAGGAATTTATGATTTCATGATGCAATTACTTCATTTGGATTCAGATAAAATATTATGGATCAATGTATATACCAGAAGGTTAGTGGGAGTAAAATATTTTTTCTTGTTTTATATGTAGATTAAATTTTACTTGACACTAATGATAAGGGTTTCTATATAAGGTTAAATTGTTTCTCTCCAAAAGTTTTGACATGAAAGACATGGGTGATGAATCATATTTCATTGGATTAAAGATTCACATGGAAAGGTTGATAGGAATTCTAGGCTTGTCCTAAGAAACCTATATTAATAAAGTCTCAGAGTGATTTTGTATGAAAGACTTTGCACCAAGTATACAACCCATTGTTAAGGGTGATCAATTCATCATGAACCAAACCCCTAAAAATGATTTTGAATGAGAACAATGAAATCCACCCTTTTACTTCTGTTGTTGGTAGTTTAATGTTTTCTCAGGTCTGCACAAGGCCTAACATTATATTTGTAGTGGGAATGTTGGGAAGATATCAAAGTGATATGGGTATAGAACACTAGAAGGCTGTGAATAAGGTATTGAGATACCTCAAAGGCACTAAAGAATTCATGCTTATATATAAATGCACTCACAATTTGGAAGTCATCGGATACACAGATTCAGACTCTGCCGGTTGTGTTGGCTCACACAAATCAACTTCATGATATATATTTATGATGGATGGAGGAGCTATTTCATGTTGAAGTTTCAAAGAAATGATAATATAAACTTATACTATGGATGATGAGTTTGTTTCATGTTTTTAGGAAACTTACCATGGTGTATGGATAAAAAGTTTCATTTCGGTACTTAATGTTATGAATTCTATTTCAAGGACATTGATTATATATTGGGAAAATTCAGATGCTATTTTTATGACTAATAATAATAAAAGTGGGAGTCAAAGTAATCAAATTGAAATTAAATACTTAGCCATAAGAGAATGTGTTAAAGATAAAAAAGTTGTCATTCAGCACATCAACACTAAATTGATTATTATAGATCCTTTGACTAAAGGCATGCCTCCATTGAAATTCAAGGATCATGTAATATGTATGGGATTAAGTTCTAAATTTTAAATTTGTTGATTTTTATTTGGAACTCTTTATATTTAAGTATTTATCTCTTAAGTTTAAGTGTACACATTCATTATTTGAGAAATATTTTTGCAGCTATAGAATAAACCATACAGTTAAGGTTTGTTCATATGGGGAATAAACCATGTGGTTAAGGTTTCTTCATTCAGTTATCTAAGGTTACATGTTATATTGTGATACATGGAAGGGAATACTCATTATCTAGAGGAATACCACTATGATCCATATATCATGTTTTGTTCTTAAAGAGGGATATTGGATTCATTCACATTAATTGGTTTGGACCAAGTGGGAGAATGTAAAAAATAGACCATAAAACTAATTAATAATGTAATAAATTATAGTATAATATAATAAATGGCCCAAAAATTAATATGGTAAATTATTAATAAATGGTCCACCAATAGATAAGGAACTTTATCGTAAATACGATAATTTATTATACAAGTATTTAATGTATTAAATTCATTTTGAACAATATATTTATTATATTGATGGAAATCAATCTTCATTAATACTCCTTTTCGACAGAGTAAATTGTCGTGGGTTCTTGATGGTAGAACCCCCAATAAATATAATCCTCCTACACTCAGTAGATTAAGGAAACATACACCATCTACATCTCTGTGCAAAGTGTAGAAGTCATTAAGATTTTAATTCGATTGTTTCCTATTTTTATAATGACTGGAGGTAAGAAACATTTTTTTAAATAAATTTTTCCAATACTAGAATTATACATTATTTAAAATTTTCTAACATAGAGATGATATGAGTTTGGTTTGTCAGAAACTAGTTGAAGGACCCCCTCACTAGGACCCCCAGATAATGTGGCTCCAGTTTTCCAAAAATCTGAAAACTCAATGCCCTAATTCTACTCCATCCAATAGCCTGAAGGCCTTCATTTTTTATTGATTTTTGATAATAAAACTTTCATGGGATGAGGTGGAACCCTTAGAAGGCCCGTTGGAGAAAGTATTATGTAGACCGTAGGCCTTAGAGGAATTAATTTCCCATAGGCTTTAAACATTACATAAAACCCAGACTAACTACTTGGAACTGATCCTCCCCATCATCTTCATCATGATATCAACTCTCTACCTTTTCATGGTTGTTTGGATAGGCTTTCCCATGCATGCACAAACTTTTTCCAATGGCAGGTTCTATACCCTCTCATTATTTTAATCCGTTTAGCTTTTGATATTGTGAAAGCTCCTTTCTCACCCTCTTTCTCGAGCTTATTCCTTATAGGTTTTCTGGTTAGCATATTCACTTAAAGTGGCCTGAAGGCCCTGAGGTGGCTTGAAGGCCTTACTGATTCGAAGGTCTTGGTATCCCGAAGGCCTTAAAGGAATTGGGGACCAAATCGGTGGCCCAAATCCCCAAACATGGGAATAGTCCAAGTTTCTACAGTGCCAAACAGTACCTACTACAGTGAAATTATGCCCCTACCTGGATTTGATCCTGGGTCTCCTAGATTCACTTAATGAGTCCTCACCAACCGGGTTGAGGCTCATGTGCCATTATACTCCCACACAACGTTTTGGAATTGAAAATATAATATCGCAGTCGTCGATGCCCACTTAGGATTAAAGAAAAAAATACATTATAGTCATGGATTTATTAAGGTACGATTTGGATGAGGGAATACCATAGGATAGAGAGGGTGAAGATATTATAGTGAATATGGTTGGTGTCTGTAACAAGTTGGGTGATATTTTTGGTCTTACATTTGGACTTGGGTTATGGGATGGGCCGCCACTACTTGGTTGTGGGTTTGTAGATGACAAGGCTAGAGTTGTTGAGGCAGCACAGTAACCCTTGGTGTGATGATGCCACTATCTCCACTAAAGGTGATATGAATTCCAATGAGAACAAATCTCCAGTCAAAAAGGGCGAAACATTAGCACAAAGGATGCGGTAACTCCTAATGAAGGGAATGATATAACTCGACAATGTTCGATTTCTAAGAGCACGACGCTTTTTGAAAATAGAATTGTAAGTCAGATGATTCAACTTCTTGCATACCAATCGAAGATTGAGGATGTGCGATGGAACACATGTTAGGATCTCTATTCGAATATCTTCTGGAAATTTTGGGTGGTGAACTGCCTGCTCCTCACCAACTACTCAGATGATCTCCATTGAAGCCCAAGTAAGGAATCTCTTAATTGATCGGAGAACTGACGTGAATAAAGTATAGGAAAGGGGATACTTATATTTTTTTTATTGATTTATCTTATACTATTAAATTTACAATTCTAATATCTTGGTTTAAAGGAAACTCCAAGATTATATTTTTGTGGACATTTTCCCCACTTTTACGCTTTTGAATTAATTACTTTTCTCTATTTTAATTAATGTAATTTAGTTCAAAAACCCCAAATTTGGATTTATCTCTTAAACTAAATTTTTTAATCATTATAATATATATATATATACACATTTTTTTGGAAACATTGATTTATCTTATACCATAACCTCATGTATAAATTTGCCTATCTAAATAAGAAATACACCGAACCCTGATTTTAAATGACCTAAATCACACAGAAGAAGGGCTCTGTAATGTGCTACTCACATCCGAATATCTTTAAATAATATTTATGAGTTACATAATATATATTAAAAAATTATATTTATCAAAATTATCCATAAATAATAATAATTTGTTTATACCAAAATTGATTTAATCAAAGTTTGGAAACTATTTCCTTTGTTATTTAATTTATTATATGGTTATATATATCAAGATATATATATATATTTAATAAATTTATGTTTTAATTATGATATGTAATATTTTATAAATATAAAAAAATTACACCATGATATAAAACAATGATTTGAATTTCTGGTTTAAAATAAATTAACAATTATTCTAATAAAAATGTACATATTATTTTATGAGTTTTCGTCTAATCTAATATTTCGTAGTATTAAATGGATTATAATGAAATGAATAATTTTTTTGAATAATTATCTTGAAAATTAAAGATAATTATTTTGTTAAAAATTCACAAAAAAACAATATGCTACATAAAATAGACACTACAAAAAAACAACAGTTTGCATCGGTTGCAATACCACCATTAAATTTTTATTTTTAATTTAATTAGCAGTTCTTTTAGAAAACCACTGCTAATAAGAACAAGACCCACTAGTTATAAATCCACATTTATTTGTCATTGGATGTTTCTATCTATGGGAATGCGTTTTGGTTCTTAGACTCTATGATTATTAATAATGAATATTATGAGTTTTGTACTTTGATGTATTGATGAAAACTATGAAAAAATATGTTCTCCATGAGGTAGGATAGATTGGGTGCATCACAAGTAATATTGTATTTATGAGTAATTTTAGAAATGATTTATCTTTTCTGTTCATTAAAAAAAGTTGATATATTAGACCCATTGATGGAAATGATATAGCATAAATAAATTAATGGCCATGGTGTTTTATAGGCATGCTATTTTTTCACAAAATAAAATAAAGAGATATTGAGCATATGCGTTGATGGAACTGGCATGAAACCTGCTCAATTTGAGATATTGTGATGAAGAGATTATATGACATAGTATGTGTCTATATGAGGTGACATGTCTTTGCAACATTAACTTCTTTCTCTATGGCACTCTTGGTGTGTTGTTAGATGCTAATTTTGGACATTAGGCTAGATCGTCTAATGCAGCTGAGAAAGAGGCCTAGATGGCCACACACTATGTGTATCCAGAATCTCAGTTAAATAATATATTATTATTTATTATTTAATAGGTTGAATAAATATTATTCCCGCATGTGGTTTAATAATTATTCATGTATTATTGATCGTGTTTATTACTTCACTAGTTATTTGAGAAAATATATTGTGAGCATAATATTTAATAAATATTTATTTGGTATTTAGTGAATAAAATATTTATTTATTTATTGTTGAAAATGATGTGATATTTATTTAATAAATAAATTTAAATTATTCAAGGCCCAATAAATATCATGGAGGAATGATAGGAAAAGTGTAATTGTATAATGAAAAATGATAAACATTGAATATTATTTTACTAAATAGTATTAAATTATAATTCACAAGTTAAGAGAATGTCATCAAATAATAATATTACTATTATTATTTTACATGAGGGTTTTCTAGGATTAAATAAATAATTAAGTGAACTTGTGAATTTATTTTTTTAACCCTAAAAATTTAAATGCCCAATTATGTTATTTTTCTCATTAGCCAATTCAGTTGTTCACAACGGATCATAGTGAATCCTCTCAAGCCTAAAGAGCTCCCCTCTCCAAGAATGCTCCCAAGAATGAAAATAAATTGCCCTCCACTGGATCAAGGATAATTCTTTAGAAGTGATTCTCAAGGCGATCAATGTGGAAAATGAAAGCGCAAGGATATTTTTTTCTAACACCTGGAGACTCCTTCGGTGACATTTGGAGATTCCTGGAACACGTGTGGATCACTACTAGAGGAAATCTACACTTGGTTTCTACAATGCAACGATGGTGCACCACATATTTTTCACCAGATTCATCAATGATGTAATAATTAATTAGTGGTAATTATTTATCTAATTAAATTAATTATAAACTATATGTGTGGATTTCCACTCTCTTGGTTTCGACATTCCCTCCCTTGTAAATTTATTTGATTCAATTTCATTGATCGCAACATTCATTGTCACATATATCTCAGACTGATCATCGATTATGGGAAAAAATAAATGTTGGGAACCACCCTTACTGTGATTTCGATATGCTCAGAATATACACACCTCTCTGACCTCCCTCTCCCCAAGTTGGTTCCCTTATTTGGCGGCGACATGGACCACCCCTCTGACCCCCTCCCCCCAGTTTGGATCCCCTCCCTAGTGACAACACACCCCCCTTAATGTTTTCACCCATATATATTAATTAATAATTTTTATGTAACTACTCTATCGTACATTGGATTTTGTAGTTGATAATTTTAATTTGATAATCAATTCTTTATGATTTACTTATTATAGTCTGAGCCCATTATAATTATTGTATAATCACTCTATATTTTTATTACAAAAGTAATGTATTACATATTCTTATATCTGATGAATTTTTATTGAAGTTATATGATTGAGCATTATGATTTATTTGTTGTGTAATCACACTATATTTTACTTTTGGATTATGATTGAATGGACCGATGGCCAAATTTTTTTATTGATTTTGGATAAGCTTCCTTTTAAAGGTAAAGGAGGAAACCATGACTTCAAGGACATCAAGAAATTAACAAAATTCAAAAATTAAAAGGGTTGCAACCCAGAACAAGACTACAAAGAAGTGATTATACCCAACATAAAAAACATTAAGGAATGCCTCCACAAAAGCATGGCTACTCAGCAAGCTGTCCTGTGAAAAAACACACAGGCCCGATACCGATGGAAACGCCATACCCTCTCAATCTTCCAAATCCAAAAATCCATGCAAGATGAAGATGAACAAATCTATCCTCATCTGAAGCAACACCTTGTAGAATGTTTGGGATCCCCAAAAGAACATCCATTTCAACTCCAACAACAATCAACAAACAAGTTACTGCCAGATTCACAACTAACCAAACACACCATCAACACCACCAAAATACCCCCAATTCTAAATCCAATCAACCAAGATCCCAACTTCACCAAATCAAAATATGAAAAAAAACAACAGCAAAAAAATGAAATCCCCCCCTATGGGCTACTGGAGATGATCCTGAAACCACAGTCACACGCCATACCCGACGTCAAGCCAGGACAAAGCTGAGCAGAGATATTGAATCCGAAAGGCATGATAAAGCCGCCGCTGCGCACACCGAAGCTGACACCGAGCCCAACACAGCCGTGACTAAATCTTGAAAAGTCAGAAGAAAGCACAATAGAGAACATACCAACCACGACGAGATCCTGAATACATAGCCGTCACCAATCTGAGATCCTGACACCAAACCCCTCGAACCTGATGCATGCTGACACCGAGATGTGGTTTCGAAGCCATGGACATCAAGGCCATCGCTGAGCGAGCTCCTAAATCCTAAAGGTGCACTGAAGCTGCCGACGAGACATGAACGAAACTGGACCACGTGGATCTACCCTCCATCGATGCTGAACCAAGATGTGAAGCCGTTGAAAAGGCCAGGACAAGCCAGAGGAGGGGAGGAGGTGGCTTGGAAGGGAAACCCTAGGCGCACGAGGATGGGGGGAGAATCCGCCGCTTAGAGGCCAACATAGACTTTTGGATTATGGAATTTATAATTTATATAATTTTTTTAGCCGCTTTATAGTTTATTTCTGTATTATGAGGCTTTTCCATAAGAGAATATGAAACAAATATTTTTAATAGGAAAATGATACATATGAAAAACAGATAAGGTTATCCAACAATGTATTTGGGATTCACATCATTTATATGACAATACAAGATGAAAATCATCCACATAAAAAACTCATGACTTTATCTAAATTATCATCATTCCCTTTTGATAAAAAATATGTTTAATAAGACACAAATTTTTTAAATTAAAATCATTTATCCTTTTTGGAACATCATTTGACATTCTTATGTATTTTTTTCTCCCATCCTAAATGAAAAAAATTAACCATTTGTATCCTTCAACATGCCCCTTAGATAAAATTTTTGGTCCTTTAGGTGGTTTGAGCCGTGTGTTGCATAGTTACAACTATGCATTAGAGGAGGCTGGGGGGGGGGTGGACACAAAACAACGTTAGAAAAACTCGTCGGTATCACCAAACTCCTTGGATTTGATGAAATTACCGGCAAAGTTGTTGCCAAAGTATAGTAGAGTCACCAGATTCATCGTTGTCGTTAGGGTTATCACTATAACCACAATCACTGAAGTCTCTACAGCCTAAAATCAATTCATCTTAGGAATATTCCTCACAAAATGAAAAACCAATCTATAAATCCAAATACGGGGAATTACCTACACAATTGATATGACGATTGAAAATAAAACCTCACATGTGTAATAATATCAGGGGTGTACTGGAATATACATTTAAAAGGGTGAATAGAGTTAATGATTTTATGGGTTTCCATAGCTCCAAATGAGATCTCACTTAATAAAAAAAATCCTCTTACCATTTAAAAAAAAATTAAATCTTATTTTTTGTTTATAAATATTAAAAAAAATTGTTTTTATTTTTTTAAAAAATAATAAAATTACATTCCATTTTAAAAACTATTTTCCATGAAAATGTATTATTTTTATTTAATATTTATAATAAATTAATTTTTTATTCAAAAAATTCAAAAAAATAAATACAAATTTCCAAAATTTTCCAACAAAAAACAAAGAACAAATTTTTGTTTAAAAACCCCTTTAAATTTAAAAAATAATATTATAATTTTTAGTTAAAAATATTCAATGAAATTATATTTCACACTAAAAAATTCCTTTTACATTAAAAAAACATTTCCTTTTTTTCATTTGAATTACTAAAAAAATAGTCAACAAATTTATCCTTTTTTCCATTAAAAAACTAAAAAAATTATCATTTTCTATAAATAATCCTAATTGAACCCCATTGAATATAAAAAAATTGAATTTAACCAAACTAAATTGAACCCAACAAATTGAATCAAACTGAATCGATCGAAATCAGTAGGAATGGAACAAAAGAGAACAAAATCGACCCAAACCAAATTGACCCAAACCAAACTGACATGAATAAAACTTAAACAAATTGAAAAAAATCAAAAAAACTTGAAATGAACCTAGATGAACCAAATTGAATATAATCCAATTGATGTGAAAAAATCTAATATGACTCAAATTGAACCGAATTGAATTGAGAAGATCTGATTTGAACCCCCTCAACTAGAACCATACAAAATGAAAATGAACTGAATTAAACCAAAGTGAATAAAATAAAATAAATTCAAACAAAAATAACTGAATAGAATAGAACCTAATTGAATATATTTAGATTGAATTAACCCAATTTTATCCAAACTAGGATAAATAAACAAACCTAAGTGACTCGGCTCAACCCAAAGTGAATCGAAGCAAATCGAATTGAACCAAACCAACTAAAATCGACCAAAACTAAACCAAATCAAGTAAATCAATTTGAATAAAATTAAAATGATCCATCCCTACCCAAATAGGATCATAATAACATGACCCAAATAAAATTGTATTGAACTAACCCAAACAGACCTAGACCAATCCAAATTTAACCAGACTTACTTGACCCAATTTAGATCAAATTGTACCGGTCTAAACAAAACTGAACCAATTTGTTTTCATCTAAACATAACATAACTAAACTAAACCGAATCAAATAATACCAAATTGAGTCAGAAAAAATTCAAATAAATCTAACCAAATTGAATTTATTTGAATTAAATAGAATGGAAAGGAATCATACTGAATCAAAAGGAATAAACTTGAATGGATTCGAACTGAAATAAAATTTACCCAAACCAAATAAAAATTAAATAAACCAAATTGAATCAAACATACTAGATATAATATTAATTGAACTAAATCAAACTAACATGAACTAAAAGAAACCAAACAAAAATAAATAGAAGTGAACGAAACCAAAATGAACTAGAAAACCCTATTTTAGAAGATTCTAACTAAAGTGAACCAAACAGAATAAAAAATAACCTAACATAATCAATGATAATTGAAATGAAAAAAAAAACATAATTGAATGTAATAATTTTGAATTTAATGGATTCATTCTAAATAAAATACATCTAAACTAAACCAGACCGATCCATACTGAATGAACTAAAATAAATTGAACCAAATTGAATCAACTCATACAAAATTAAACTGAACATTACTATACAAAACTGAAACAAACTAAATTGAATCAAATTGAACTAAATCAGACTGACCCAAATCAAATTGACTCAAACATTATCAAATTGAAAAAAAATTAAACTAAACCAAAATGAAGAAAACCCAAGGGAATCAAAATAATTTTAACTAACCTATGAAGACATGAACCAAATTGAACTAAACCAAACTAAACCAAATATAATTTAAATGGTTCAAAATGACCTAAAATTTATAAAATTTCTTTAATTAACCTGAATCTAACTGAATACACATGACTAAAACTATGTCAAAATAAACTAAATATAATTTAACACGTTATGAGCTGAATTTAAGTGGAAATACATATTTAACATCCTAGTATCCATTGACTTATAAAGATAGTTTTTGATTTGTATAGATAAATATTTTTTTTGTTAAACTAGAAATAAAAGTCAATAAGGAAGATCATGACAAGGGTGATTAAACAATAAAAATAGAAAAATAAAGAGAACATAAGCTTTTAACATGCTTCTAACTACATTATACGAACATACATTGAGAAAAAATCGCCTTATGGATTATTTATTATACAAAAATAAAGCAAAAAAAATACAAAAGGACACAAAGAAGAAAATTACTGAAGAAACCATCTAAGGAAACAAACATAACTAAACCAAGGTTTGGTGACAAGAACCGTCACATGGAGTTAAAAACTTGCCTTCATAAATGAATTCATACTATAAACTTAAAATGTAATGACCCATATATATATGAAAATAACATTTTAAATTAATTTTGATAATATTTAATACACCACATTCACTAGATAACACAGAACAACCCAAAAATTCATTATCACTAAAAGAAATCAAGTTTCACTATTTATTCATTATTATATAAGCACATAGAAAGACTATTACAATTAATATGAACATTACACATCATGGAATAATATTTCGTATATTAGAAAAGAATATAATAGGGAGTTAAATGAAAAAGAATAATGCACACATTAAAGTAAATTCTGCAGCCCCGAATTCCCCCATGATGATCGCTCTTTTTATAAAGACTATAAAAATAAAGAGAAACAATAATATTATGATAAAATTTATCATGGAAAGTATGGAACCTTTGTAATTAAAGTACTGAATGATGACGAATAAGAATAGTTTGTAATGGTCAATATGACCATTGGGATCAGGCCATTACCTGAACGTTGTAATGTGACTGTTATATAATCATTTGAATAGGAATAATACCTAATAGAATAGTGAAATACAAGTTTAAAATTATTTTCAAAATTATTATCTGAAATAATTAAAATTTTACCAATATGTGCGATATTATCAAAAAACTGGAATTCATTATGGTGAATAAATAATTTGTTTTCCTTTAAGAAAATATTTTATAATAAATATGTAATTTTTATTTAAAATAATTATTTTGAAAATAATAATATTTTATATAAATAAAAAGGATATTTGAAACTATCACATCAAAGTTATGTTAGGGAGAAATTTTGAGAATTGTCTAAAATATATTTTTTCAATGAATAGTAAAAAAACAAAATTTAGTGTTTTTAGAATATTTTATGAATGTATAAATATCTAATAATGATTTAATAATTAATATAATAGAATAAAATAACAAAAATAATTTATATTATTAATATTGTGTAGTTTAATGTATTAAAATTATTTTCCAAACCTATAAATAACTTTTCATTGTTTGAAATAGAAGTTAAGCTTTTTAAAAATAATGTTTTGTTGAAATATTACTCTCTCATTCGCAATGTAATATTAAAAATTTTATTTGGATTATCTCTTGAATAAATGTAATAAAAAAATTCTTAAAATTTCCAAAACCATGAACTAAAACCATGGGTAAACCAATGGTTTTCCATTTTCCACAACAAATATTTTCAAGGCCTATATTTAGAAATTAATAAAAAATTCTCCTCATTCTACTAGAAGTACCCAACTCACCATCACGTTTAATTAACTCCCAATATATTTATCACATCTCACCCTATCTTAGCTCTCATTAAGTCATTTGAAAAATCCCTAATGCTCTCAAAGAGTCACCCCACCAATCTTTCGAAGCGATATTTAAGGTAAGGGTTCTATTCCACATATTTTCAATAATAAGAACTTCATTTGTTATAAGACCTTTGATTTATTAGTTAATGTATTATCATGTGTTCATAATAATCACTTAATGTCCAAATTATTCCCTATTAATGAGTTTATATACTTATCTCTCATTAATCTATTCCTTGAACTTTTATATACACCCGATTTGCTGTTGAAATTATCCCTTGATCTTCCATTCCATACCCTTGTGTTGTGAACACCCAACACTATTTTCTTTAATGGGAACTCACCTAGATATAACTATCATTTTTAATTGGGTACCTCCATAAAATAATACTACATTCCATACTTTTGGGATTGAAATGATGAAATATGGTCTTATTCTATATGATTGATATGGAAGATATAAATTTAGACCTATAAAGGGTGCACCCTAGTAGCCCTCCAATGTGCTGAGTAATGTATAAATATCATGAGATAATATGTATGGTACATGGGTGGTTATCCTAATAACACTATGTTAGGATGTATTTATTATTAGCTTAAACTTAATTTTATGATGTCACATTTTGTGTTTTTTTCACATTCCTATGATTCCATGATTTTATGTTGTCATTTTCTCATATCATCCCCCTTGTTAGTATGTATAATTATAACCAGGTTTTGTTATCATATTAAAATTATTTAATTACATTTATTATTTATCATCATGTTATGCTTTAATTATTCCATTTCTGGGATTTATAACTCACCCCTTCATTTTTATATCCTCAGGTTATCTAGTGACCTATTAAGAGTTCAAAAATGATGCCGTAATTTATTTTAATATAATGGTTTAAATATTTAATTTACCAAAGAAAATTGGTCTTCCAATATTATAGGGTTGTATTAAATGGATATTTATGTTAAAAATCTCTAAATAATAATTATTTTAATCAGGGTTGATATAGATTGTATCAAAGGGAGGTATATTAATTTTTTATAGATTTGGATTAGAAAATATTAGTGAAATCCATAAGGGTATCTATAAGCATTAAAACATCCTAAATTTTGGTAATGTAAGGGGAGTTTGGGTTTCCTATTAATGAAATCTATATAAACATAAAAAAATTGGATACAACCTCTATAATAGATATACCTAGGGTTAATAACCCCCAAAGGGTAGATTGGTTATTAACTTTTTCATCATCTGATGAACAACAAAGAGGGATAACTACACACTTGGTTTGAAACTCTCGAGGGATATGTTTCAGATAATTCATATGTTTTATACAAACCATTATGAAGGGTTTGAATAAAATAATAGGTTAAAGAAAATAATAGGAAACAGACCACAAATAACCTTTATTGAAACTTAGATATTAATAAGTTAGGGTATATATTTCATTCATTATAAGTTAATTAGTTTTCCATTTATATGCTTATTGAATCATGTATCCTCATCCCAAATATTCATTTATTATAGAAAATTATTGGAAATAGGAGGAATCATGTCAAAAACACATGCGACGGTTAATTTGAGGATTGAGCTAATGAAATTCCTAATAGGATGGGAGTGGGAATTGAGATCTTCATGATAATATTAGTGCAACTCAATCATGTTAGGAGTAATAATGTGAATCATGTTGAACACTCTCCTCATACTCAAGTTCAATTTTTTGTTGATCAGAGAGAAAATTGGACAAATACTATAAATTGTCTCCCTAGGTGCATAATATTCCCTCTGATACCAATTTTGTGTGTGAAAGACTCACTCCTACTAAAGTTTATGTACTCAAGTAGCAGAAACAAAACAAACCAGAAGAAGAAATATGTACATGGTTTGGTAGGGGTGACTTACATTCATGGGTAAGGAAGCAATATTTATTATTTAGATAACAATACACAAATTAAATATTTCCCATATTTTCCCATATAGTGGAACCCAAATTTATAGTCGATATTGTAAAGAAAGCTCAAATGGGGTATCTCCAAGAATTCTTCAAGCAGAACCAAACCCCCATAGTGGGACTCCTTTGGAGGTCACCCACCAAGGCTGAGTGTTCTTTGGAGGCACCAAACACCTACAGACTTCATCTTTCATTCACCCACTAAATCACCAATTATGTGGGTGGTGAGATTATCTATCAATATTCAACAAATATTTCTAGACTTGGGGAATTTTTGACAATCTAATTAATATTTAAATTTGTTTCATTTTTGATTCTCATCAGCCTTATTTGTGTGAAGGTTTTTTTCTTTTGAGCTGGACATGTCCCCAATTTTATCTGCTTAGAGTGGGATTGAAACCAAGAAGAAGACAGATGATTACTACATGATACACAAATTTTAAATCTTTTCCTCCACCACTTCCTTGAAAGAAGGGCTAGGATTATTCTTATTAGCATTGCGTAACACTTTAGTTTTATATTTAACCAAAGAACCATAAAAAAATTCTATAGATTCCCTAATATAGGTTAATTAAAATCTACTTACACTAAAATCAGAGGTAGGTTGAGAATATTTATTCCTAGGAAGTGATTCAGTCCCACCACACCTAAGACTAACAGTAATAAGAACATCCATCTATTTCTAAAATTTAATAACTCTAATAACCTTGCTCAGAATCAATACACCCAACCACGTCTATGGAATTAATTGATGTAAGAAGATCATTAGAATCAGTACCATCCTCCATAAGTTCCACCACTATTTGAAAATACTCAATACAAACCTTGAATAGAGAGATTTCATTTATACATAGAATTGGATCCATCACCTCAACACAAGCGTCATCACACTTTCATGAATCTACCCAAGACAACATTTTTATCCTATGTAAATGTTAGTTACTAAGCCCCTTCAACTCACAATGGTGATAGATGGCACTTTCACTATCATAAGAAATATTCAAATTGGAATCATCACCATCTTCTTCACTAAACCAGATAGATTATTGGAGTTTTTGGGAAAGAACCAATTCAATATATACCCTTTCTTGGTTTTGATGCTTCCCATTTATTATTCATTGTTCCAGCTATAAGAACCTCCTAATATAATTACAAAAAAACTAGATAATTGAAGAATGATGAAAATGAAGTGGAATATTAGGAAGGAAAATCTGGATCACCATTATTAAACTAATATTCATATCATGAATCATGGGTGTCCATCATAATAAACAGAAACTAAAAGACCCAAAACCCTAAGGGATATCAGACCATGGAGTCACAAATTCCACTTCATCTACACATCTGATAGAAATCAGATGATGAATGAGAATCCCAACCACCACCCTTTTCTTTAAACCTCATTATTTATTCATGTGCTTTTCAAAATCATCTATAGATGGCCTTTGTTAACTAAACCTTAGAAAATCGGAACACTTCAATGAATCCATTGTAAGAACCAGGCTAGTTGTAGAAATCTACACCATTGAGAAACTATTCACCAACTAAGAAATCCTCCGTTCAAAAACTATTGCGAGAACGGGAGAAAGTGTCAACTTATATGAAGGAGTAAAATGGGAACTCACCTCACCTCCCAAAGAACTCTCATTATTCTAGCCCTTCCGCTTAATTGTGGGAGGGGCTGCTGCCATTGTCAATGCCCATGGAACTTGAAGTGTTTCCCTATCCTGAAATGAGAGCTCACTCAATAAAAAATTCCTCTTTCCATTTAAAAAATATAAAAATAAAATAAATATTCTTTATTGTAATTTTCAAAAAAAATTAAAACATCCCTTTTCATTTTAAAAACTATTTTTCCTCAATTTTTTTTATTTTTCCTATAATTTTGTTAATAAAATGATTTTTCATTCAAAAATAGGAATACAAATTTTAAATATTTTATAAGTAAAAACAAATAGTGATATGATTTTTGTTAAAAAACCCCTTTAAAATTAACAAATCATATTATAATTTTTTATTTAAAAATATTCAAATGTATTTATATCTATACTAAAATATTCCCTTTACTTATAAAAAAATTTAACAAAACATATCCTTTTTCATTTTAAATACTCAAAAAATAAACAATAAATTTCTCATTTTCCTTTAAAAAACTAGAAAATATATCATTTTACTTAAATAAACCCAAATGATCACCATTGAATTTAAAAAAATTGAATTGAACCAAACTCAATTGAACCGACCAAATTGAATCAAACTGAATCGATCAAATCAAGAGGAATGGAACAAAAGAGAACTCAACTGACCCAAACCAAATTGACCCAAATAGAACCGACCTGAACAAAAATCAAACAAACTGGATAAAATAAAATTATAAAGACATGAACTTAATTGACTCAAATTTAATAGAAACTAATTGAATTGAATCGAACTGATGCAGCTCAAATTGGATTGAATTGAATCGAGCCGACCCAACTCAACTAAAATGATACAAAATAAAAATTATCTAAATCAAGACAAACTCTAACACCCCAAGATTTCAAAGTACGTTATTTATTCAAAAGTAATTCAATAACTTCCACTACATGAAACACTGAGTTCAAGCGCACCACAACTTACCAAACTAGCCGTTCAAAAGCGGTTATGAATAGTATTAACTAAATTTTCGACTATATATAATCCTTATAATTTTAGAATCCATATTATGAGTTTCTTAGAAATAATGTAAGAACTAATTCATTTTTTTTCAGATAAAAGAAGTATTTTTCAAAAAATGATCTTTTTCCGCCTTTTAATGGTGAACCATTTTTAAATCCAATATTTGAAACTTTTATATATTCAATTTGACAAAATAAACTTCTTCTTTATAATCGGGACATAATAATTTAGTTTCAATAAATTTTTGGTGTCTTTCTAATAACTTTCATATTTGGGTGAATAGAGAAAAATAATACATTTTAACTGAAAACAACTATTTTAATCCAAATAATTTATATTTTTAAATTATAAATTTTAATGGTTTTTAAGTATAAATATATTATATTTTTACCATTTAATCCAATTCTAGTAATTTTAAGTAATTTCACTTTGATATTGGACATAGAGAAGTGTCAATCTTTTGATAGATATTGTTTCTTAAAAATACGCCTTTTGGTTTTGATAACAGGAATTAATTTTAAATTAATAAATGAAAATTCTATGTTTTGAATTTTGTAAAATAGAAACTATTTTTGGATTTTGAATAACGAAATTATCCTAGGGTTAATTTTTGGTATTTTTCTGAAAACATTCAATTTTTGATGAATAGTGAAATAAACACTGAGTTATCATTTATAACCAAATTTTTATTTAAATAATTATTTATTTTAGGTCAAAATAGATACATAATATCAATATAAGTTCAATTTAATTCATTGGAGTCAATTTATAATAATTTTAGATATATAAAAATTTTATTGAACTTTTCACCGTCTTTTACCCACCTCCTAGGAGAATTTGAAAATTTACATAAAAATTAATTTTACCGCTTCTGTGAGTTGAATTTCAAAAATCTAAGACACACGATTAATATCAAGGAGTAAAATGTTGTTCAATAAGATAAAAATAATTTTTGGTGAATAGTAACTTTTTACTTTTATTTACTACGGTTAAAAGTAAATAGGGTAATTAAGGGTAAAAATGATATTATTATTACCCTAACACATGACCTAATTCTATTGGATAAGTTTAATTAGATAAAAAAGAAACCTTAGGAATACAATATGACCCTTTAGGTCCACTTGGATTAGATTAAGACATTTATTATTATTTTATTTAAAGAAGAGTTAAAAGAGTTAAAATAAAAGTTTAGTAACTAAACAATTTTTAATATAGGGTAATAAATAAGATAAATTAGACTATAAATATTCATTAGAAAGCTAAAAATATTTAATACATATTGGTATTTTATTTATAATTTTTAGAGATTAAATAATTAAATTTATTAATGACACAATGATGATGCCGTAATTAACTTATTAATGAAGGAATCAAATAAATAGTATTATAAATACTAAAGTAAATATAATTTCAATGTTTTTATCACATAAAATAATTTTCTAGGTTAATATGATATGTTAGGATTTATTAAATGTATTTTTTTAAGTAATAATGCTTTTATTATTGTAACAAAAAACAAATACTAAATAGTGTCAAAATTGACATAAAATAGTTTTTAAAACAAATATTATATTATTAATTAATATAATGGTCCTAAAAATCTACGGTTCTGCAAAAAGACTTATATAATAATATATATGACATTAATGAACCAATTGGGGCTCTAGTGGTAGTATATAGTAAGTTTATTAACCATATAGTGTAAGAATACAAGAAGACACGGTAAAAGTTAAATTATTTAACTTAGAGTTAAATCTAAATGATAAGGTTAAAATGGAAACCTAAACTTGTATAAAACCTATTGGTTGAGTATATTTAGACCCATAACCACCCTATCCTAGAAATAATTCACTTTGGAGCCATTATAAATGGAATATGAATTTATTATAAAATAATATTTTAAGTTTTTCCAAAGGTGCCCCTCACCCCTCTTATAAAAGGGAACTTCCCCTTCTCTCAAATTCACACCTCCAAAGCCATTTGGATCGGCCACAACCTACCCATATATCCTCCCAACTATCCTAAATTCATCCTAGAGGCATTCCTTTGGTCTGAAATCCAACCTAAGGAGCCCTTTTGATCAAATCAAAAGGAAGAACCCGAAGAAGAGGTAATTATTTCACCACCCTCTTTCAAGTTCTCTTATTCTTCCACTTACTAATTATTTGTTGTTTCCATTATAAAATTTTAAATCAATTATATTATATATAATTTGATGTTATTATAAATATGGAACAACTATATTCATTATTCTACCCATCTTATGAATGATAATATTAACATGCATGCGTACATACGGCTTACAGTCTCCATGCCGTGGTGTAATTTGTCATTAAACACTATGTTATTTGGATGGATGTAATGATGAGTAATATGTATATAAATAATAAAAATAACATACTAATGTCTCTTTAAAATTAATATACCATCAAATTACACACCTTTAAAGAAATGATATTGTCGCTCGTGTGTATGTACGAAATACCGTCTCCACGACGCGATGGGATTCATTTCCACGTTCACCATCCATCGACGATTATAAAAATATATATTACTAATAAGTATGTAATATATTAAATAATAATGCTACTGGAGATAAATATATATAAATATATATATACTTACATATATCTTATTCACTTAGTTCTGTTCAATACGATAGGAAAACATAGACAACCTTTACGCGTACGTACGGACTACCGTCTCCAAAAATGGTGTTTTTCATTTCATATATATGTCTATTATACGTATTTATATTCTAAATATATATGATATATAAATCATGTTTTATATTCTGGAAGTATTTAAATCTTGGTCTAAGTGATACAATCAAGAGTAACAAGTTAAAACACGTACGATAAAGAAAGCGATTATTACCTAAAATATTAATTTAACATGAAAATTATTATTAAATGGGTAGTATAAAGTCATAAATGAATCATGTATGATATCATAAATATTAATATGGTTCTGTTATAATTTAATAACACACTACGATCTTCATAAATAAGGTTAAACATACCCTCGACTAAAGGAAAGTGCAAGGTAAGGGTTAATTCCTCAATCTCATTATTATCCGAGATTGTTTATGTGTAAGTATTTACTGGGACATTTTTATCATCAATGTCCATTTTTCATAAAAATGATTTCAAAATGAATATTTTAAGGATTTGTAAAAGGTACTAATCATGATAAGAATTTTAAATGTTTTAAAGATTTATCTTTCTAAATCTTTTTAATTAATGTCCATGCTTTCAAAATGATTTTAAAGATTTATTTATATGGACATGAATGTTTTGAAATTATAATTCTTTTCAAAAGTATCAAAATGGTATGAGACACTTTGATTAAAAAATATATTTTAAATTACTTCCTTTATAAATGTGTGAATTTTAAATGATTTTACAAAAAGGATATTTCTCTCAAAAAGTTTTACTTATAATTTTCAACTATGTCAGCATCCTTTCCTGGATATTATTTTTTATTGAGGTTGATTTATTATAATAAAATCTTCCATATTATATTGAATGAGTTATGATATGTTTGACTGTGGATGTTCTATTTTTACACCATTCATGGTTTCTGGTTAATGTATTGATATTTCCTATGCTAGTTTTAATACGAATGTTTATGTTATGTTTCAACGTTTTCATATGAGGAATGAAGTGGACTTAGTAAGTAATGGGTGGAGGGCACTATATCTCCTCGATGCATCGGTAGGTCTCATGAGACAAACTAGTGTCTTGGCACAAAGCCTTGACAAAAATTTTATTTGTATTCTTGGCATGAGGCCTTGACTATGTGGTAATGATGTCCGGCGTTAGGCACTCCCTCATTATGAAATTAGTTATTACATATGATTATTCGACTAGTAGAATATCCATGTGTATGTTTATATGGTAATTTTTTATTTATTTTTTCCATATTATGTTCAAGTTTATGTTTAAAAAGGCTGTTGTTTTTATTTCACATCTTGTCTTAAAAGTTTATAGCTTCCACTAAATTATTTACCCTTACTGGGCATCTGAGCTCACTCCTTTCTTATGTTTTATTTTCCTAGGATTCCAAGAAGTGTATTATGATTGATATGCATGGTTAAGATAAAGGGAATAATGACATTCTCAAAGAACTAGTTTTTTGTATTGTATGTTAGAAAGTGTAATATAATGTTCATATATGCAATCTATTTTCCAAGACTACTAAACTGATCGGTCTTTCGGGACTTGATTCCTTGTAATCATGCCAATGTATTAAAATAATTCACTGACTCTGGGAATCTAGGGTCGAGGCGTTACAGCTGGTATCAGAGGGAGGTTTTTCAATAACCTTGGAAACTAGATTTAGATAAACTTTGATTAGAGCACAATACCCTAAGATAGACTTTGAGGATTAGTATAGAAGAACTCCCTAGAATTTTGGTAATGTAGATATTTTGTGAGTTTTCCAAGAAAATACATCCCGGTCTAGATACAAGTAGGTAGAGGCGGCTCTGGCACAGATGTACCTTGGGTAAAACCCGAAAACATCAATTTGAGCTAGACTCGAACAGGAACTGGTGTACAACAACGGGCCTTGCTGCACTCTTGGTTACGACACTCCTGGGGGATATTTTTATGATAATTCTCATTTTATTTTCAAATCACTATGAATGATTTACAAGTATATACCTCCTCAATGAAAAGAATTTTGTTTTTATGGATTATATCTATAAACTATTCAATTTATGTTAGGTATTTTACATGTTTGGAATTATGAATTGCGATTCATAAACTGACCTAGTGTATGCCATTGTACAAAAATGGAAACCAGTAGAAGGAATGTAAACTCCAACAATACATATGATCAAAAGAGTAAGAAGGAACATATCTTTCATAGTATTAAGCCAACATTTAGAAGGGGAATAGTCTACCATGTATTATCAACATATTATAGATTAGTATCTTGTGTTAATAAGATAAGTAAAGAATTATCTGATTCCTATGGCTTTGAAGGGAAGAAAGAGAAGAAAAGGATGGAAGAGAGAAATATGGATAAAGGGAAGATGGAAAAGAAGTATTTTACAATATGCAATAAATGTGGAATGAATCACCTTGGTAAATGCTTGATGAGAATGGGAGTTTGTTATAAGTGTGGAGAAAAAGGACACCAAGTACGTGAGTTCAAGGGTAAGAAAAAATTTTCAAATGTAAAAAGCTTCATCTTCAAGGCATTTAGTCACTACGCGAATCAATGTCCCATTCATAAGAGTATACCACAAATGATGTTATTGGATAATAATCAAGTTATGAGATACCTCATATGAAGAGGAATGAATATTGTTATTATGTTGTTATTATAGAATTATTTCATTTGAGTGTTGTATCAATAGTATACTGGTTACATGAATTATGGAGATAAATAAGGATTGTATTACAATACTATTTTATTGAGGATTTGAGATTATATGGTTCTAAGAAAAGTGAATTAATAGTAAGCAACACTTTTTTGAAAATACATAGTTGAAGGAAAGGTAATCCTTAATATGGTCCTGATAATGAGGTAGTGATTTTGGAATAAGAGATGGTTGATTTGGATAAATTATACTGGATATTCTTTACTTCCTTGAAACTGATTAATGATTTGTATATTCCATCATTACTGGAGTTTACAACATTTTTTGGATAGAAGGAGTATATCTAGTATTCTATAAGGAATAAGGGAGCATGAATATAATCAATAAGGTTTTATGGTAATTCAGGATATTACGGTGTTTTAAAAGAATACATGATGAAGGCATTCACATGTTATTGCCTAGAAAAAAGGATATTATTTGTGTTTAACTTCTTTATAAATTTTGGACAGAGAGTTTGGATATACTTATTTTGGATAATTCTAAAGGTTGGAATGGATTAAGTTTAAAATTGGATGCTATTGTTAAGGTTATTTTTGGACTGCCATAAAAAGAACAACCTGGAGGTCGGGTGACAACCCGTCACATCCGGCAAGGCCGCAAGACTTGAACCCGCAACTGAAGGGAGACAAGGGTGTATCACTTATCATTGACCCACGTGATGTCCTGGATTGAATAATGTAGTTTTTTTAAAGGGTCTGGTAGATGAATTATAAATTCATTTTTTAACCCTAAATGAATAGGATAAATAGAATATTTTTTAAAATTCTATTATATTTTAGAGTGAAATATGAGTTTATAGTAGAAATTAGTTGAAGGATGAAACTATACTTGTCAAGTATATATATAAATATAAATATATATATATTCCTCTTATATTAGGGATAAATTATTTATTAAACTTTATGGAAGGGATATTAAAACAAAAAATGTGCTATCCTAATACCTTACGTTTTGTTGAACCGATGGTATTTTAAATCATCATAGATTGGTGGCTTTGAGGCCCACAATTCTACAATTGTTTTTGATTGATGACCTCAATCACTCCCTATAAATATTTAATTTTTTCCTCCAATTATGTGTCTCTTATTTCCACCAATGTTCTCTTAATTGAGATCAGGATTTGGTGGTGACTTTTTCATTCCCCTTTTCCTCTTATTAAGACGAAATTTTATTAACCATATTTTTGATGTGGGTTTTCCCACAAAGGTATTCTCTATTTTCAATATTTTATTTTTGAAGAACAATTTCAAATTGCAAGGTTGCAATTTATTGAAGGAGGGAAGAATGTAACACACCAAGATTTCAAAATATGTTATTTCTTCAAAAGTAATTCAATAACTTGCACTACACGCAACACCGAGTTCAAGTGCACAATAACTTACCAAACTAGCCGTTCAAAAGTGGTTATGAATATTATTAACTATATTTTGAACTATATATAATCCTTATAATTTTAGAATCCATATTATGAGTTTGTTAGAAATAATGTAAGAACTAATTCATTTTTTTCCAGATAAAAGAAGTTTTTTTCAAAAAATGCATTTTTACCTCCTTTTAATGGTGAACCATTTTTAAATCCAATATTTGAAACTTTTATATATTCAATTTGAAAAAATAAAATTCTTTTTTATAATCAGGACATAAGAATTTAGTTTCAATAAATTTTTTGTGTTTTTCTGATAACTTTAATATTTCAGTGAATAGTGAAAAATACTATATTTTAACTGAAAACAAATATTTTAATAAAAATAATTTATAGTGTTAAATTATAAATTTTAATGGTTTGGAACTATAGATAGATTAAATTTTTACCATTTAATCCAATTCTGGTCATTTTAAGTAATTTCACTTTGAGATTGGACATAAAGAAGTGTCAATCTTTTGATAGATATTGTTTCTTAAAAATACGCCTTTTGGTTTTGAAAATAGGAATTAATTTTAAATTAATAAATGAAAATTATATGTTTTGAATTTGGTAAAATAGACTTTATTTTTCTTTTCGGAATAACGAAATTATCCTTGGGTGAATTTTTGGTATTTTTCTCAAAACGTTCAATTTTTGATAAATAGTGAAAAAACACTAAGTTATCATTTAAAACCAAATTTTTATTTAAATAATTATTTATTTTAGGTCAAAATAGATAAATAATATCTATATAAGTTCAATGTAATTCTTTGGAGTCAATTAATAATAATTTTAGATATATAAAAATTTTATTGAACTTTTCACCGTCTTTTACCCACCTCCTAGGAGAATTTGCAAATTTACATAAAACTTAATTTTACCGCTTTTGTGAGTTGAATTTCAAAAATCCGAGAGAAATGATTACTATCAATGAGTAAAATGTGTTTCAATAAGATAAAAATAATTTTTGGTGAATAGTAACTTTTTTACTTTTATTTACCACGATTAAAAGTAAATAGGGCAATTAAGGGTAAAAATGATATTATTATTACCCTAAAAAATGTCCTAATTCTATTGGATAAGTTTAATTCGACCAAAAACAACCTTAGGAATAAAATATGACCCTTTAGGTACACTTGGATTAGATTAAAATATTTATTATTATATTATTTATAGAAGAGTTAAAAGAGTTAAAATCAAAGTTTAATAACTAAACCATTTTTAATATAGGGTAATAGATAAAATAAATTCGACTATAAATATTCATTAGAAATATAAAATGACTTTCTACATATTGGAATTTTATTTATAATTTTTAGAGATTAAATAAGTAAAGTTATTAATGAAATAATGATGATGCAATAATTACCTTATTAATGAAAGAATCAAACAAATATTATTATAAATATTAAAATAAATATAATTTCAAAGTATTTATCATATCCAAGAATTTTCTAGGTGAATATGACATGGTAGGATGGATTCAATGTATTTTTTTTGAAGTAATAATTCTGTTATTATTTTAACAAAAAACAAATACCAAATAGTGTCAAAATTGACAAAAAATAGTTTTTTAAAGAAATATTATATAATTAATTGATATAATGGTCCTAAAAATATACAGTTCTGCCAAAAGACTTATATAATAATATAAATGACATTAAATAACCAATTGGGGTTCTAGTGTTAGTATATAGTAAGTTTAATAACCATATAGTGTAAGAATACAAGAAGACACAGTAAAAGTTAAATTATTTAACTTAGATTTAAATCTAAATGATAAGGTTAAAATGGTTATATAAACTTGTCTAAACCCTTTTGGTTGCGTATATTTAGACCCATCCCCACCCTAGCCTCGAAATAAGTTACTTTTGAGCCATTATAAACCGAATATGAATTTATTATAAAATAATATTTTAAGTTTTTCCAAAGGTTCCCCACACCCCTCTTATTAAAGGGCACTTCCCATTATCTCAAATTCACACCTCCAAAGTCATTTGGATAGGCCAAACCCTGAACAAATATCATACCAACAATAATAAATTTATCCTAGAGGCATTACTTTGGTCAAAAAGCCATCCTAAGGAGACCTTTTGATCAAATCAAAAGGAAGAACACAAAGAAGAGGTAATGATTTCACCACCCTCTTTCAAGTTCTCTTATTCTTCCACTTACTCTTTCTTTGTTGTTTCCATTATAAAATAATAAATATAGTATATTATATATACTATGATGTTATTATAAATATGGAACAAATATATTCATTATCATACCCATATTATGAATGATAATGACACCATACGTGCGTACGTACGGCTTACCGTCTCCACGCTGTGATGTAATTTGTTATTCAACACTATGTTATTTGGATGGATGTAATGATGAGTAATATGTATATATATAAAGAAAAAAACATACTAATGTATCTGTAAAGTTAAAATACCTTCCAATTTCACATCTTTAAGGAAATGATATTGTCGCTCGTGCGTACGTACGGATTACCGTCTCCACGACGTGATGAGATTCATTTCCACGTTCACTATCCATCGGTGAATATAAAAATATATATTACTAATAAGTTTGTAACATATGACATAATAATGCTACTAGATATATATATATATATACACACACACTTACATATATCTTATTCACTTAGTTCTGTTCAATACGATATGAAAACAGAAACAACCTTTATGCTTACGTACGGACTACCGTCTCCATAAATGGTGTTTTTCATTTCATATATATGTCTATTATACATATTTATATTCTAAATATATATTATATATAAATCATGTTTTATATTCTGGAAGTATTTAAATCTTGGTCTAAGTGATATAATCAATAGTAACAAGTTAAAACACATATGATAAAGAAAGTGATTATTTCCCGAAATATTAATTTAACATGGAAATTATTATTAAATGGGTAGTATAAAGTCATAAATTAATCATGTATGATATAACAAATATTAATATGGTTCTATTATAATTTAAGAACATGATATTATCTTCATATAGGAGGTTAAACATACCCTCGACTAAAGAAAAGTGCAAGTTAAGGGTTAATTCCTCAATCTCATTGTTATCCACGATTGTTTATGTGTAAGTATTTACTGGGACATTTTTATCATCCATGTCCATTTTTCATAAAAATGATTTCAAAATGAATATTTTAAGGATTTGTGAAAGTTACTCTTTATCACGATCATAATTTTAAATGTTTTAAAGATTTATCTTTCTAAATCTTTTTAATTAATGTCCATGCTTTCAAAATGATTTTAAAAATTTATTTATATAGACATGAATGTTTTGAAATTATAATTCTTTTCAAAAGTTTCAAAGTGGTATTGTAACACCCGAGACTTTTATGTGAAATATTTTGTTTTTATGTTATATAAATAATCAAAGGAATCTTTCACTACACACAACACTAGCTTGGCTTACTTTACACGCAATTGCGGCCTTCCTCGATAGCTTGCGTCGTACGCAATACCGAGTTTCACTAAACAATGATATGCTATTAAAATATTATTAAAAATAGCCGTTATGAATAGTAATAACCAATTTTTGAAATTTTATAAATATTATTTTTCAAAAGGGACTTCATTTTTGGATTCGGAATATCGAAATTAGCCTAGGGTGAAATTTTGGTATTTTTCTGAAAACTTTCAATTTTTGATGAATAGTGAAACCACTAAGTGGTAGTTAAAAAAACTGAATTTTTCATAAAACTTAATTTTACCGCTTCTGTGAGTGGAATTTCGAAAATCCGATACACACGGTTGATGTCAGTATGTAAAATGTGGTTCAATGAGATGAAAATAATTTTTTGGTGAATAGTAACTTTTTACTTTTTTTTAACACGGTTTAAAGTAAATAGGGTAATTAAGGGTAAAATGATATTATTATTACCCTAACACATGTACTAATTATATTGGACAAGTGTAATTCGACAGAAAACAACCTTAGGAATAAAATATGACCATTTAGGCCCACTTGGATTAGATTAGGACATTTATTATTAATTTATTTAACGAAGGGTTAAAAGAGTTAAAATCAAAGTTTAATAAGTAAATAATTTTTAATATGGGGTTATACATAAGATAAATTTTTCTATAAATATTCATTAGAAAGATAAATATATTTCCTACATAATGGTATTTTATTTTTAATTTTTAGACATTAAATAATTTAATTTATTTATGACACAATAATGATGCAGTAATTATCTTATTAATGAAATATTGACATAATTGTTGTTATAAATACCCAAATAAATGTAATTTAAGACTTTTTATGAATTAAACGCATTTTATAGGTTAATATGACATGTTATTATTGATTTAAGTAACTTGGTTCGAACTAATCATTCTGTTATGATTTTCAAAAAAATCAATTACTAAATAGTGTCAAAATTGACATAAAATAGTTTTTAAAACAAATATTATATTATTAATTGTTATTTTATTCCTAAAAATCTAAGTTTCGGCCAAATGACTTAGATAAGGTTATATATATTATTAATAAACAACTTTGGGTTCGTTTGGCTTGATATGGTAAGTTAATTAACCTTATAGTGTAAGAAATCAAGAAGACATGGTAAAAGTTAAATTATCTAACTTAAAGTTAAATCTAAATGATAAGGTTACAATTGATACCTAAACTTGTCTAAATTCTATTGGATGAGAGTATTTAGACCCCTACCCACCTTATCTTCTAAATATATCAATTTGGAGTTATTAAAAACCGAATTTGACTTTATAATAAAATAATATTTTTTGTTATTCCAAAGGTGCCCCTCTCCTCCCTTATAAAAGGGCACCTCCTCCCCCTCTTCCTCACACCAATTTGAGCCTTCAATCTCGGAAAAACCCTGAAAATTTCTCCTCTCCACTTCCATAGAAACATCCTAGAGGTTCTGGTCTTCTTCAAAGACCTATTTTAGTGCCCTAAAAGGAGGTCTCATAGAAGCACTTCAAAGAAGATGTAATGTCCGTTACCGATTCTTTCATCTTTATTTCTTCTTCCACTTATTTTTATTTAGTTGTTTCATTATTAAGTAATAACATCAGTATCACTCATATACTGATATGTTATTATAAGTATGAAACAACCCTATTTCACCATCTATCCATCCTACGAAAAAAGAAATCACCGCGCGTGCGTACGTACGGAATACCGTCTCCACGCCGTGGTGTAATCTATTTTCCACCACCACCTTAATTGGATGGGTATAATGGTGTAAATAATGACTATATATGACTATTATAATGTGATATTGATTCTGAAATAGTATACATACACTCCAATACAATTCCACGATCATATGAATGATATCATCACTCGTGCGTACGTACGGAATACCGTCTCCACGATGTGATGCGACTCGTTCTACATGATCTTCATTTCATAATGATTATATAAATGAATTGAATGAATTAATATGATATATATTACACTAATAAAATTCTGTAAATGAGGTATCTATAACCTAAAGATAAGAATAAGAATTTATTCGACAAAACACGCATAAGAACAAAAAGTAATAAACACCCGAATAACAAGTAGTAATGAAATATTACTAATAAGAAGCTAAGAATATGACCATATATGATACCATAACAATATGTATGATTCTGTAATAAGTCAATAACATTATTTAAATCATTATACAGGAGGTTCGGACACTTATGAAGCAAATCGGACCTAAGGTAAGGGAAAATCTCACAATCTCAATTTTTATCCGAGATTGTTTATACTTCAGAATTTTCTGGGGTGTATTTTATCATCCACATCCATGTTTCCTCAATATGTAATATTATTTCCATCCACCTACTATTATTTAAATCCAATTTTACCCTTCGGTGAGTTTTTAGTAAAGGATATGAAGGGAATCTTTTGTCGTTTTTCGTGCGAGGTACTTTTTGACTTTTCCGACAAAAGTACGAAGAATGTTTTCTTTTAACTTATACGACATGAATGAATTTTTAAAACATTATTTCAAAGAATCTTCCTTTACAAGTTTTCAAGTTTATTTTTAATCAACTTCTTTTAGATTAAAAATTGTATGACATGTTAAGAAAGGAAAATGTTTTTGAATTTGAAAGGATATTTTCTTCAAGAATGGAGTTCAAGTGTTTTATCAAAATTATTTTCCATCTAAGATAATACAGGGTTCTGTTTATATCCATATTATTAAATTGATTTGATTATGTTGTGATGGAATTATTCTTATGAATTCCTTTATCTTATATGAATTGTTTGATGATGTCGCGATGTTTAAGATTCCCATTTTTATTACATGGGTTATGCAATGATGTATGATTTATGATTTTGTGGCACACATAAGAATGGTATCATTATGAGATGGGTGGGACCTATATCTCCCTCCAATTAATTGGGTAAAGATTTTATATCTCATGAGATAGACATGGCTGGAACGGTAGGTTATACCGGTTCAGTGAAACAGGACTGAAACGAGGAGTGAACTCAGTTTAGAAATGGACTTTGTCCACTAAGATAGTCTTGGAAATGAGTCTTGACTAATAAGAAATGATTCTCTATGATTATGTGTGTATGTCACAAAGTTTCATGTTTTATGTTATGATTATTGGGATTCCATTTCACTACTATTATTTATCCCATGTTCTGAAATTATGATCTCTTTTACAGGTTAAGATTTCCAAAAGTTATGTTCTTATGAACATGATGTGATTGATATTTCTTTTGTTTACCCTTACTGAGCATTTTAGCTCACCCTTTTGTATTATTTATTTCCCCAGGTCAGGAAGAAGTTTATTAAGTAAGATATGCCAAAAGGGACTATAGATATAATGAAATAAATGGGAGAGTGTATAGACACTTTATGAACTAGTTGTTTATGTTTCCTAGTTTCTAAGGACACTATACCTATACGGTCCTTTCATGGTTTTGTTATATGTTGTAATAAGCATTCTTCAATTTTGAAGTATTAACAATGTATGTAAAGTATGGGTCGTTATAGTTGGTATCAGAGGAAAGGTATAGTGAACCTTTGGAAACTAGGATGTGAAAGCCTTAGTAAGAACCCTAAGGATAAGTCTAAGAATAGAACACGATATTAGTGTTTTAGAAATTGCCATGAATAACCTAGGATAAGACCTTAAGTGTGAAATTTTATTCTTGATTATGTGGTTTTCCTATTATAATTAGTGTTGCTCACACTATTCTTCTTGGTTTTAGTCAAGGGATGGAACTCGAAGGAACCTTGTTAATGCAGAATGCGACGGGAAATGCAATGATTGTCCCCCTGAGCAACCAAACGTTATGGGAGCTGGAACGCAAAATCTTGTTTCCATGCTCACACAACTTTCTCAAGCTATGAATCATGCAGGATTTCCAAAAGAGCAAAGGAAGAAGCAACATTCTGTTGAATCCTTCATGAGACAGCGTCCACCTTCATTCAGCGGGTCTACTGATCCATTAGTTGCTGAACAATGGATTAGTACTACTGAAAAGATATTTTCAGTTCCTCAATGTTCTGAGCATGATAAAGTCATCTTAGCAGTGTATCGTTTGGAAGGTGATGCTGATCAATGGTGGAATCTTATTAAGAATACAAGGCAAAGGGATGAAATTGAGTCCATGGAATGGGACGAGTTCAAGAACTTACTTTTCAATAAGTACTTCCCTCGTATTCTCTGAACAAATATGGAGAAATAGTTTCTTGAACTGAAGCAAAAGGATGATGAATCTATTGGTACCTTGAAGAAACTTTTACAAGACTTGCAAGGTACTCTTCTGGTATTATTATCCAACCTGAGAGTAAGATCGATCGATTCTTTAGTGGCTTAAAACCAAGTCTTCGAAGGGCCTTAGACATAAGGGACTTCAATAGCTAAGATGAAATCGTTCGATGTGCTCTCAAAGTTGAGATGGAGATTGGAGTAACCCATCAGTCATATGGGTTTGATAAGAAGAGGAAAATGGAATTCAAAGGAAAATCTAAAGAGCACACTGAAAAGAAGATTAGCTTTCCCTTATGCTCAATGTGTGGAAAGAAACATAGAGGGAGTTGTCTTAAAGGGACAAGTAAATGTTTCAAATGTGGAAAGGAAGGTCATCGTGCATTTGAATTCCGCGATGATGGGAAGAAGATGTCTAATGATGCAATCAAAGGATGGGATACACAGAATGAACCTACTACACTTCAATGTTTCAAGTGAAAGGAGATGGGGAATTATGCCAATAAATGCCCTAATCCAAGGGTTGATGATTATGGTCAACGTCAACAAAATCTTAAGGCTAAATACAAAGGAAAGTCACATGCAATTTCTATCAGTGATTTGGAGTATGATAACGATGTGGTGAAAGGTACACTTACCATCCACTCTAAAGTAGAAAATGTTTTATTTGATTCTGGATCCACGCAATCTTTTATTTCTGAATAATTTTCTAAGGGTATCACCGTATTACCTCAAAAATTAGATGTTGAGTTAGCTGTGACAACACCTAATGGCAAAACAGTCGCATCAAAAGTTTATAATTCTTCTCTGATCGAAGTTTGTGGGAAAGTGCTTCCTGCAAATCTTGTGATCCTTCCTATAGTGGAATTTGATGTGATTCTTGGCATGGATTGGATTTATTTATATGGAGCTCATATCAATTTCCAATGAATGGAAGTCACATTTCATATTCCAGATCAATCTATGATCGTCTATCAATGCAAGGATGAACAAAACCTTCCAGTGGAAATTCCTTCTACCATATGGGTCTTGATTCCACTAAATGAAGGTTATTTATCTCAAATGGTTGGTGAGAAACTCATGATTAAGAATATTCCCATTGTACGGGAGTTTGATGATGTCTTTCCGGAGGAATTACTGGGTCTTCCACCAAATCGTGAAGTTGAGTTTTCAATAGAACTCGTACCGGGTGCTTTGCCTATTTCAAAGACACCTTATAGAATGGCCCCAATTGAGTTGCAGGAATTGAAGAAGCAACTACAAGAGAATCTTGATAAGGGGTTCATACGCCCCAGTGCATCACCTTGGGGAGCACCTATTCTGTTTGTTAAGAAGAAAGATGGATCAATGAGACTTTGCATTGATTATTGAGAACTTAACAAGATCACTATCAAGAACAAATATCCTCTCCCATGCATTGATGACTTATTTGACCAACTACGCGGAGCTCAATACTTTTCCAAGATTGATCTTCATTCAGGGTATAATCAATTAAGGGTCAAAAGGGAGGATATACCAAAGTTGACTTTCTGTACAAGGTATGGACACTATGAATTTATAGTGATGCCATTTGGTCTTACTAATTCCCCTGCTATCTTCATGGATCTGATGAATAGAGTCTTTAGAGACTATCTTGATCAATTTGTGGTAGTCTTTATAGACGATATTCTTGTCTATTCAAAGGAAAAGGAAGAACATGAAGATCACTTGAGAATTATATTGAAGACCCTGAGAAAGGACAAGCTTTATGCCAAATTTACCAAGTGTGAATTTTGGCTTCAAAAAGTTTCATTTTTGGGTCACATAATCTCAAAAGAGGGGATATCTATGGATCCAACAAAAACAGAGGTTATCGAAAGATGATCGAGACCAAAAACAGTAACTGAGATCCGATGTTTTCTTGGTTTGGATGGATATTATCGACGTTTTGTGAAAGATTTTTCACGATTATCTAATCCACTCACCAAGTTGACTCGGAAATGAGTTAAGTTTTTCTGGACGGAGGAATGTGAAGAGAATTTCAAGGAGTTGAAAAGAAGGTTATCCAGTGCACCTGTGCTCACACTGCCTTGTAGTGGAGAAAGGTTTGTGATCTAAAGTGATTCATCCAAGAAGGGTTTGGGGTGTGTTCTTATGCAAAATGATATGGTGATAGATTATGCCTCATGACAGTTGAAAATACATGAGAAAAATTACCCAACTCATGATTTGGAGTTAGCTGCGGTAATCTTTGCATTAAAGATTTGGAGGCATTATCTTTATGGTGAAAGGTGTGATATTTATACTGATCATAAAAGTTTAAAGTATATTTTCACACAAAAGGAGCTGAATATGCGCCAAAGAATATGGTTAGGACTGATTAAGGATTACGACTGCTCAATTCATTACCACCCTAGGAAAGCAAACAAGGTGGCAGATGCATTAAGTCGACAAGACCATGCCAGTTTATCCATGATGAGGATCACAAAAGATCCAATATTTATGGATTTACAAAGGATTGATCTTGGAATTATAATGGAAGGGGAAAAATCTTATCTTTCTCAAATGAATGTTCAACCATATATACATGTGAAGATTAAAGAGGCACAGAAAGAATATGTCGAGTTACAAAAGAAGGTGAGAAATGTTCCTGAATTCAACCTTGATTGTGATGGGATAATAAAGTTCAGGAATCAGGTTTGTGTTCCTCCCATCCCGGAATTAAAGAAGGAGCTGCTGGATGAGGCTCATAGTTCTTCATTATCTATTCATCCGGGAAGCACAAAGATGTATAGGGACCTGAAAGAGTACTTCTGGTTGGATGGCATGAAAAGGGATGTTGCTGAATATGTCTCTCGATGCTTGGTTTGTCAGCAAGTTAAAGCTGAGAGACAGAAGTCTAAGGGGATGTTACAACCATTACCCATACCCAAATGGAAATGGGAAAACATCACTATGGACTTTGTCACAGGACTTCCTAAAACATCCAAAGGTAATAATGCTATCTGGGCCATAGTTGATTGTCTTACAAAGTCTACACACTTCATCGCCATTAGAGAGGATTTCTCTATGGATCAGCTTGCCAGGATATATGTGAAGGAATTGGTAAGATTTCATGGAGTACCACTTTCTATTATATTTGATCGGGATCCAAGGTTTACCTCAAAGTTCTGGAGAAGTCTTCAGCATACTCTGGATACAGAGTTGAGTTTCAGCACTGCTTATCATCCTCAGACAGACGGTCAGTCTGAGAGAACAATTCAAACTCTAGAAGATATGTTGAGAGCTTGCTCTATGGATTTGGAAGGTGGATAGGATAAACACCTACCTTTGGTGGAATTTTCTTATAATAATAGCTTTCACTCCAGTATTCAGATGGCTCTTTATGAAGCTCTCTATGGAAAGAAATGCAGGACTCCAACTTGCTGGGATGAAGTTGGGGAAAGAAAGCTATTAGGACCTGTTCTCGTTGATGAAATGGCAGAAAAGGTCAGATCTATTCAACAACACATAAGAGCAGCTCAGAGTCGACAGAAAAGTTATGCCGACAACCAAAGAAAATACCTAGAGTTTGAAGTGGGTGATAAAGTGTTCTTACGAATATCTCCCTAGAGGAGGGTCATGAGATTTGGAAAGAAGGGGAAGTTGAGCCCTAGATATATCGGTCCTTTCGAAATACTGGATCGTGTTGGGAAGGTAGCTTACCGATTGGCGGTTCCATCGAATCTCTCTGAAGTTCATGATGTCTTCCATGTATCTCTCCTGAGAAAGTACATACCTGATCCTTCACATGTACTTAGCACAGAAGTTGTACTGCTGGAGCAAGATCTTTCTTATGAAGAATAGCCGATAGAAATTCTGGATCGTAGCGCAAAAGTCCTACGAAACAAGACCACTCGATTGGTGAAAGTTTTATGGAGGAACCACCAATTAGAAAAATCTACATGGGAGCTTGAGGATATGATGAGGGAGAGGTATCCTCATCTGTTTGTTACAAAGTGACGAATTTCGAGGGCGAAATTCATTTTAAGGAGGGTAGAATGTAACACCCGAGACTTTTATGTGAAATATTTTGTTTTTATGTTATATAAATCATCAAAGAAATCTTTCACTACACACAAAACTAGCTTGGCTTGCTTTACACGCAACCGCGGCCTTCCTCGATAGCTTGCATCATACGCAATACCGAGTTTCACTAAAAAATGATATGCTATTAAAATATTATTAAAAATAGCCGTTATGAATAGTAATAACCACTTTTTGAAATTTTATAAATTTTATTTTTCAAAATGGACTTCATTTTTGGATTCCGAATATTGAAATTAGCCTAGGGTGAAATTTTGGTATTTTTCTGAAAACTTTCAATTTTTAATGAATAGTGAAACCACTAAGTGGTAGTTAAAAAAACTGATTTTTTCATAAAACTTAATTTTACCGCTTCTGTGAGTGGAATTTCGAAAATCCGATACACATGGTTGATGTCAGTATGTAAAATGTGGTTCAATGAGATGAAAATAATTTTTTGGTGAATAGTAACTTTTTACTTTTTTTACCACGGTTAAAAGTAAATAGGGTAATTAAGGGAACAATTGATATTATTATTACCCTAACACATGTCCTAATTCTATTGGACAAGTGTAATTCGACCAAAAACAACCTTAGGAATAAAATATGACCATTTAGGCCCACTTGGATTAGATTAGGATATTTATTATTAATTTATTTAAAGAAGGGTTAAAATAGTTAAAATCAAAGTTTAATAAGTAAATCATTTCTAATATGGGGTTATACATAAGATAAATTCTACTATAAATATTCATTAGAAATATAAAAAGATTTCCTACATAATGGTATTTTATTTGTAATTTTTAGACATTAAATAATTTAATTTATTTATGACATAATGATGATGCAGTAATTATCTTATTAATAAAATATTGACATAATTGATGTTATAAATACCCAAATAAATGTAATTTGAGACTTTTTATGAATTAAACTAATTTTCTAGGATAATATGACATGTTAGTATCGATTTACGTAACTTGGTTTGAACAAATCATTCTGTTATGATTTTTACAAAAATCAATTACTAAATATTGTCAAAATTGACATAAAATAGTTTTTAAAACAAATATTATATTATTAATTGTTATTTTATTCCTAAAAATCTAAGGGTCGGCCAAATGACTTGGATGAGGTTATATATATTAATAATAAACAACTTGGGGTTAGTTTGGCTTGATATGGTAATTTAATTAACCTTATAGTGTAAGCAAACAAGAAGACACGATAAAAGTTAAATTATCTAACTTAAAGGTAAATCTAAATGACAAGGCTATAATTGATACCTAAACTTTTCTAAATTCTATTGTATGAGAGGATTTAGACCCCTACCCACGTTATCTTCAAAATATATCAATTTTGAGATATTAAAAACCGAATTTGACTTTATAATAAAATAATATTTTTAGTTATTCCAAAGGTGCCCCTCTCCTCCCTTATAAAAGGGCACCTCCTCCCCCTCTTTCTCACACCACATTGAGCCTTCAAGCTCGGAAAAACCCTGCCAATTTCTCCTCTCCACTTCCATAGAAACATCCTAGGGGTTCTGGTCTTCTTCAAATACCTATTTTAGTGCCCTAAAAGGAGGTCTCAAAGAAGCACTTCAAAGAAGAGGTAATGTCCGTTTCCGATTCATTCATCTTTATATTTTTCTTCCACTTATTATTCTTTAGTTGTTTCATTATGAAGTAATAACATTAGTATCACTCATATAATAATATGTTATTATAAGTATTAAACAACCCTATTTCACCATCTATCCATCCTACGGAAAAAGAAATCACCGCGCGTGCATACGTACGGAATACCGTCTCCGAGCCGTGGTGTAATCTATTTTTCACCACCACCTTACTTGGATGGGTATAATGGTGTAAATAATGACTATATATGACTATTATAAAGTGATATTGATTCTTAAATAGTATACATACACTCCAATACAATTTCACAATCATAGGAACGATATCATCACTTGTGCGTATGTACGGAATACCGTCACCACGATGTGATGCGACTCGTTCTACATGATCTTCATTTCAAAATGATTATATAAATGAATTGAATGAATGAATATGATATATATTACACTAATACAATTCTGGAAATGAGGAATCTATAACCTAAAGAGAAGAATAAGAATTTATTCGACAAAACACGCATAAAAACAAAAAGTAATAAACACCCGAATAACAAGTAGTAATGAAATATTACTAATAATAAGCTAAGAATATGACCATATATGATACCATAACAATAAGTATGATTCTGTAATAAGTCAATAACATTATTTAAATCATTATACAGGAGGTTAGGACACTTACGAAGCAAATCAGACCTAAGGTAAGAGAAAATCTCGCAATCTCAATTTTTATCCGAGATTGTTTATACTTTAGAATTTACTGGGGTGTATTTTATCATCCACATCCATGTTTCCTCAATATGTAATATTATTTCCATCCACCTACTATTGTTTAAATCCAATTTTACCCTTCGGTGAGTTTTTAGCAAAGGATATGAAAGGAATCTTTTGTCGTTTTTCGTACGAGGTACTTTTTGACTTTTCCGCCAAAAGTACGAAGAATGTTTTCTTTTAACTTATACGACATGAATGGATTTTTAAAACATTATTTCCAAGAAGATTCCTTTACAGGTTTTCAAGTTTATTTTTAGTCAACTTCTTTTAGATTAAAAATTGTATGACATGTTAAGAAAGGAAAATGTTTTTGAATTTGAAAGGATATTTTCCTCAAGAATGGAGTTCAAGTGTTTTATCAAAATTATTTTCCATCTAAGATAATATAGGGTTCTGTTTATATCCCTATTATTACATTGATTTTATTATGTTGTGATGGAATTATTTTGATGAATTCCTTTATCTTATATGAATTGTTTGATGATTTCATGATGTTTAAGATTCCCATTTTTATTACATGGGTTATGCAATGACGTATGATTTATGATTTTGTGGCACACATAAGAATGGTATCATTATGAGATGGGTGGGACCTATATCTCCCCCCAATGCATTGGGTAAAGATTTTATATCTCATGAGATAGACATGGGTGGAACGGTAGGTTATACCGGTTCAGTGAAACAGGACTGAAACGAGGAGTGAACTCGGTTTAGAAATGGACTTTGTCCACTAAGATAGTCTTGGAAATGAGTCTTGACTAATAAGAAATGATTCTCTATGATTATGTGTGTATGCCACAAAGTTTCATGTTTTATGTTATGACTATTGGGATTCCATTTCACTACTGATTTATCCCATGTTATGAAATTATGATCTCTTTTGGAGGTTAAGATTTCCAAAAGTTATGTTCTTATGAATATGATGTGATTGATATTTCTTTTGTTTACCCTTACTGAGCATTTGAGATCACCCTTTTGTATGTTTTCTTTCCCCAGGTCAGGAAGAAGGTTATTAAGTAAGATATGCCAAAAGGGACTATAGATATGATGAAATAAATGGGAGACAATGTAGACGCTTTATGAACCAGTTGTTTATGTTTCCCAGTTTCTAAAGACACTATACCTATACAGTCCTTTCATGGTTTTGTTATATGTTGTAATAAGTATGATTCAATTTTGAAGTATTAACAACGTATGTAAAGTATGGGTCGTTATAGGTATGTGACACTTTGATTTAAAAATCACTTTTAAATTACATCCTTTATAAATGTGTTACTTTTAAATGATTTTACAAAAGGATATTTCTGTCAAAAAAGTTTACTCATCATTTTCAACTTTGTTAGCATCCTTTACAGGATATTATTTTTGATTGAGGTTGATTTATTATAATAAAATATTCCATATTGTATTGAATGAGTTATGATATGTTTGACTGTGGATGTTCTATTTTTATACCATTCATGGTTTGTGGTTAATGTATTGACATTTCGTATGCTAGTTTTAATACAAATGTTTATGTTATGTTTCAACGTTTTCATATGAGGAATGTAGTAGACTTATTAAGTGACAGGTAGAGCCCGCTATAGCTACTCGATGCATCGGTAGGTCTCATGTGACAAACTAGTGTCTTGGCACAAGGCATTGACAAAAATTTTATTTGTAGTCTTGGAACGAGGCCATGAATATGTGGTAATGATGTCCGGCGTTAGGCACTCCCTCATTATGAAATTAGTTATTACATGTGATTATCTGACTAGTAGAATATCCATGTGCATGTTAATATGGTAATGTTTGATTTATTTTTTCCATATTATATTCAAGTTTACATTTAAAAAGGTTGTTGTTTTTATCTCACATATTGTCTTAAAAGATTATAGCTTCTGCTAAATTATTTACCCTTACTGGGCATCTGAGCTCACCCATTTCTTATGTTTTATTTTCCCAGGATTCCAAGAAGTGTATTATGATTGATATGTAGGGTTAAGTTAAAGGGAATAATGGAATTCTCAAAGAACTGTTTTTTTTGTATTGTATGTTAGAAAGTGTAATGTAATGTTCGTGTATGCAATCTATTTTCCAAGACTGCTAAACTGATCAGTCTTTCGGGGCTTGATTCCTTGTAATCATGCCAATGTATTAAAATAATGCACCGAATCTGGAAATCTTGGGTCGGGGCATTACAAAAACCGATTAAAATCAAATAAAAAACAGAAAATGGATAAAATTGAACCTAATTAAATATATATCAATATTTAATTGACCCAGAGTAATCCATACAAGACTAATAAAACAAACCTGAGTGAACCGACTCAACCCAAAGTGAATCGAAGAAAATCAAATTGACCCTAACTAAACAAACCCATGTAAATAAATTTGAATGAAATTGAAATGATCCAACCCACCCCAAACTGATTCATCATGAGAAAACCGGATCAAATTGAATTGACCCAACCCAAACGTACCTGAATAGACTTGGACCGAACGTAATTAAATCCAACATAGCTTACCCAAATCAGATCGAAGTGAACCAATCTAAACCAAACTAAACCAATTTCAAATGATCCAAAAATATCATTTCTAATTCCATACCCTGATCTTGAGATATATATTTTTTTAGTATTTTCTTGGATTTGGTTCTTTTGGATGGGGTTCAGGTTGAGTTCCTAGTTTGAATTATTTTAATTTTGGATATTCTCGGTGAGTTTTTAGCATGTGCACTGTTTGTGTGCATGGTTTGAGGGATAACCCTCACAACAACAAAACCGTTTTTAGCGGTAGTTTTCAAAACTGCCTCTAAATGTTTTTCAATCAGAAAATTAAGAGAAATTTGTAGCGGCGTTTTTAAAAACCACCGCTATTTTATTTTACAATATATTTTTTATAATTATTTTAAAAAAATAAAAAAAATTACAATTATTTTTAGCGGCGGTTTTTCAAAACCGCTGCAAAATTGAAGAAAATAAAATAAAATAATTGTTAATTATTAATTATTAATTATTAATTATTAATTATTTTCAATCAAATATAGTTTATTATTTATAATTTTAACTAATTATAATGTGTTAATTAATAAATATTTATAATTATTAGTTATTAATAACTTTAAACTTAAAACAAATCTACAAAAACCTTAAAACCAGACTTTGACATCAAACAACCATAACTTCTGATCTGGGAGTCCATTTCAGCTCTACAACTAGTTAAATTGAAGATTATGAAATGAGATAAAACCAAGTAGATTTAAATCATGTCATAATCAAAGGAAAAATATATTCAAATTTCAAAAAGGTCGAAAATCGAATTTGAACTTCAAACGACCATAAATTTTAATCTGGGTGTCCATTTGGGATCTACAACATATCAAATTGAAGCATGTGATGATGTATACTCCATTTACGTTTAATAGCATCTATGCGAGCATTGTAACCCTTTTTATTTTCCCATAAAGGCCTAGATGGCCTCTGAAATAGAGGTTCTAGTTGCCGAACCCGATTTCATAAAATTCAAACATTTATAACTTTTGATACAGGTGTTTATTTGGCCTGTACCACCTATCATATCTAAGCTCATTTTATGATCTTCAATTTGACTAGTTGTGGAACTAAAAAGGAGTTTCGGATAATATGCTATGGTCATTTAAGTGTTTTTAGGGTTTTAAAAGGTTCTTAACATTTTATGATTTATTCATTTATTTATATATTTATTTGTTATTTATTTATCTAATATTAATTAATTAATTAATTACTTAATTAATAACTCAATTATTTATTTATGAATTATGAATTATGAATTATGAATTATTATTTATTTATTTATATATATATATATATTTATTATTTAGTTATCATGTACCCATTAATTATTAATTTATTTTTAATTAATTAATTAATTAATTAATTAATTAATTAATTAATTGATTAATTATTAGTTTATTATTCATTATTCATTTATATATTTATTTCTTATTTATTTATTATTTATATATTATTTGCACATTATTTAATAATTAATTATTAATTAAGAAAATTAATTACTAATTATTAACTATCAATTATAATTATTAGATATTATTAATTATTAATTATTAATTAATTAATTATATATTTATTATTTATTTATTTATTTATTCTTTATTCTTTATTATTTATTATTCAATATTTATTATTCATTATTTATTACTTGTTATTTATTAATTTATTTTTTATTTATTAAATATTTATTTAATATTAGTTTATTATTCACCCATTCATATATTTATTTATTAATTTATTTGTTATTTAATTATTCAATATTCAATATTTTTTAATTAATAATTGATTAATAATATATAATTTATAAATTTTTTAAATATCAATTTATAATTTTTAATTATCAATTATTTATTATAAATTAAAATTTATTAGTTACTAAAAATTATTTAATATTTAATATTTAATATTTAATATTTATTTATTTATTTATTATTTAATTATTTAGTTATTATTTAGTTATTTATTTGTTGATTTATTCATTTATTTATTCATATATTTATTATTTATTATTTACTAATTTATTGTAAATTTATTAATTAATTATTAATTATTATTTTATTGCTAATTTATTATTTATTATTTTATTTTTATAATATTAATTTATCATTATTGAATTATTGACTACTTATTTATTATATATTCATTATATATTATTTATTTATTTATTCACGATTTATTATTTATTAAGCATTATTTATTATCAATTATTTATTAATTTACGATTATATTATTAATTATTTATCGTATATTAATTTATTTTTTAATTAATTTATTATTTATATATTACATTTAAAATATATGTTATATGTTATATATTATATATTATATATTATATATTATATATTATATATTATGTATTATGTATTATATATTCTGTATTATATATTATATATTATGTATTATATATTATATATTATATATTATATATTATATATTATATATTATATATTATTTAGTATTTAGTATTTAGTATTTAGTATTTATTATTTACTATTTACTATTTACTATTTACTATTTACCATTTGTTATTTACTATATTTTATTTACCATTTATTTCCAAATTATATATTTCTTTTTTTATTATTCATTTATATTCGATTTATTAATTTGTATTTTTTATTTGTAATTATTAAATATTAATAATTAGTTATTAAATGTTAATAATTAATTATTGATTGTTGATTATTGATGATTGATGATTGATGATTGATTATTGATTATTGAATATTGATTAATAATTATTTAGTGTGTATCTATTTGTTATGTATTATTTGTTTTTCTAATTAATATATATATATATATATATATATATAAGTATATTAAATTCAATTTATTGACCACATGAAGAGGCTGCTGGAGTGGTAATGTCTTGGGAGAATAAGCAAGAGGTAAAGGGTTCAAATCTCACCCAACACAGACTTTTAATATATGACATTGGTATGTGCATGGACATGGGCTTGTGTATAGAGATGGGTATGAGCATGATAATAATAAATAATAAATAATAAATAAATTATGAAAATAAAAAATCAATAAATAAAAATAGTTAATTAATTAATTATGAAAATAAAATAAATAAATTAAAAAATTACAAAAGTAAAAACAATAAAAAAATTAAAAAAAATTAAAAATGATTTAGCAATGGTTTAAGCCTCCGCTAAATCATTCTGTGATAGTTTTAAAAAACTTATGCTAATTAATTGCTGACACACGATTTAGCGGCAGTTTTCCAAAAACGTTACAGAATGATTTAGCGGCGGTTTAAACAACAAAAAAATACAAATTTTGGCTTAGTGTGTGCTACCTGTTATCACAGAGGATGTTTCTAGTTCATTTTATTCTTGTATGGTTTGACTTCCATGGTTGGAGTTTGGCTTGGGACAAACCATGCAAGGTCTGGTTTAATCCTTGTGGCTTGCTTCAATTGCCTATTTGCAAGTGCACGACTTGCGCATAGTTAGATCAAACCATGCGATGAACTAGAAAGGGGTTATCTAGTTTGGATAATGGAATTTTTCATAGTTAGAGCACATTTTGGGATATCGTGCGGCCAACCCATGTAGGGTTATCTTTTCTCCAGTAGCGTGTGCATTCTTGGTGCAAGGTTTTTCAAATCATGCAGCCAAACCGTGCGATCTTCTTAGGTCATTAAAAGTGTGAAATTCCTCCTTTTTCCATCTTCTATTTTAACCCCATATCAGGATTTTCCTCCCCCATTCAACCTAGGTGCACCATGGGGCTCTCCATGCCCCTCCTCCCTTTCCCTATTTCCTGTATTCACTACAGGAATTTTACCCTTTACCAACGGTTCAGAACCGTTGGTAAAGGCTGGGAAACCGTTGGTATATTATATACCAATGGTTTCCCAAACCATGGCCAAGTAATCTATGGTTATAGTCTTATACGGACGGTTCTGTGTAAACCATTGGTATATGTGTTAAAGTAATAGTTATACCAACAGTTTCACAAACCGTTGGTATATATAACCCTTATACCAATGGTTTAGAACCATTGGTATATAGTGTACAATATAGAAGCTTATACCAACGGTTATAAAAAACCGTTGGTATAATATACACCAGAAGGCTATACCAACGGTTTTGAAAACCATTGGTATACATATGCTACAGCTCCACAGTAGCCAGTAGCCACCTCTAACCTGCAACTCTCCATGACCTGTAAGAACACATACAACCAGAATCAAAAAGCCTACATGGGATGTTTAAAATTCATCAATAATTCAGAAATTTAGAAATTTAAAATTCATTCCTCACTCAAACCACAACACAAGAGAAAAATCTAGAATCCAATACATCCAGAATTGAAATGCAATAACAACCATAACACCAATACAAAATTAAAATCCAAAACATCTAGAATCCAATACACATAACAGTATTCAAAATTTAAAATTCATTACCAATACAGCCAGAATCCAATACATCCAGAATTCAGAAATTTATAATTGAAAAGCAATAACACACATAACAATATTCAAAATTTATAATTCACTCCTCGCTCAAACCCCAACACCAATACACACAACAAAAAAATACTACATGTTATAGGAAGCACATGAGATGTTTACTCATGGTCATGGGGTGACTATCTTAAAACCAATAGAAAAACTTGTGTAGAGTGGACAAGGATCATGATACCCATAAGATAGACAATGGCAGTGGTCATGTTCTTAGACATAGGATGAGTTATAGGAAGCACTAGGGATGTTTATATTCCTCTAATGACTATGTATCCATGTATAAATGTTTCTTGATGTGTTAGTGGGAAACATCGGCCTGTCTCGACATATGAGATGGGTTACCAGAATAGCCTACTTGTTTTTCATAGATATTCAATTGGAATAAGGGGTATGTGGCTAATTTTAATTTGGTGTCTTGGGTGTGATGTGATATAAATCCCCATTTTGGGTAGTGGGTATGATTATTCAATTATGTCTTTGGTATTGGGTTCCCAAAGAGACTTTGGTTTGGTCCTAGAACTCAGTGTTTGAGGATGGGATTGGTGTATTAAATGTCATTTGTTTTTGAATTGGTGTAGGGGTTCCTCACATGAGAAGTGGAATTTGTGAGGCAGGACCATGGATCCTTGTGCTAAAGTATCAACATAATCCGAATACATTTGGTCGGTTTTCCGTATGCAAGTTGTTGTTTTCACTTAAAATCCTATCCATTTCAAATAAAAGTGACACATTTTGAGTGGTACCAGCCACACTGTGCCTAGATTGAGGCTGGTTTGACTCTTACATGTCAAAAATGAACCGTGGATCATTTTCATAAAATATCAATAGAATCTGAATGCATTTGGTCAGTTATCCGTAAGTAAGTTGTTGTTTTCACTTAAAATCCTGTCCATTTCAAATAAAAGTGAGACAATTTGAGTGGTACCTGCCACACCGTGAATCAAATTGAGGCGGATTTGAATCATAAACATAAAAAATGACCCATGGATCATTTTCCTAAAGTATCAACAGAATCCGAATGCGTTTGGTCGGTTTTTCATATGCCAGTTGTTGTTTTCACATAAAGTGTTATCCAATTCAAAAAAAGTGAGTCACTTTGAGTGGTACTAGCCACACCGTACTTTATATTGAGGTAGGGTTCACTCGTACATGTCAAAAATAAACCATGGATCCTTGTGCTAAAGTATAAACACAATACAAATCCATTAGGTCGGTTTTCTGTATGGCAGTTGTTTTTACTTAAAAGGGTGTCCATTTTAAACAAAACAAAGACAGTTCGAGCGATACTGGCCACACCGTGCCTTGGATTGAGGCGGGGTTGACTCGCACACATCACATATGACCCATGGATTCTTTTACTAAAGTATCAAGAGAATCCGAATACGTTTGGTTAGTTTGCCGTATGCTAGTTGTTGCTTTCACTTAAAATGTTGTCCATTTCAAATAAAAATGAGACACTTTGAGTGGTACTAGCCACACCGTGCCTCGAATTGAGGAAAATTTTACTCGTACACATCAAAAGTGACCCATGGATCCTTGTTCTAAATTATCAACACAATCAGAATCCGTTTTGTTGGTTTTCCATATGTCTGTTGTTTTTACTTAAAATAGTGTCCATTTCAGACAAAAGAGATGTAGTGTGAGTGGTACCGAACACAGTGTGCATCAGAATGAGGCTAGTTTGACTCTTACACAGCAAAAATGACCCATGTACCGTTTTACTAAAGTATCAACAGAATCTGAATGTGTTTGGTCAGTTTTCCATATACAAGCTGTTGTTTTCACTTAAAATCCTATCCATTTAAAATAAAAGTGAGACAATTTGAGTGGTACAGGCCACACCGTGCCTAGGATTGAGTTGGAGTTTACTCTTACATGTCATAAATGAAAAATTTATCATTTTCATAAAGTATCAATAGAATCCGAATGTGTTTGGTTGGTTTTCCTTATGCAAGTTGTTGTTTTCACATAAAATCCTGTCCATTTAAAATAAAAGTGAGACAATTTGAGTGGTACCAGCCACACTTTGCCTCAGATTGAGATAGAGTTGACTCATACACATAAAAAATGACCCATAGATCATTTTCCTAAAGTATCAACAGAATCCGAATGTGTTTGGTCGGTTTTCCGTATGCCAGTTGTTGTTTTCACTTAAAATGTTGTCCAATTCAAAAAAAAGTGAGACACTTTGAGTGGTACAAGCCACACTGTGCCTTGGATTGAGGAGAGGTTGACTCGTACACATCAAAAATAAACCATGGATCCTTTTGATAAAATATCAACACAATCTGAATCCGTTTAGTTGGTTTTCTGTATGCCATTTGATTTTACTTAAAAGGGTGTCGATTTTAAACAAAAATAAAGACAGTTCGAGTGATACCGGCCACCCCGTGCCTCAGATTGTGGAGAGGTTGACTCATACACGTCACATATTACCCATGGATCCTTGTCCTAAAGTATAAATAGAATACAAATGTGTTTGGTTAGTTTTCCATATTCCAGTTGTTGTTTTCAATTAAAATGTTTTCCATTTCAAATAAAGGTGAGACACTTTGAGTGGTACCGACCACACCGTGCCTCGGATTAAGGCGGGGTTGACTCATACATGTCAAAAATCACCCATGTATCTCTATGCTAAAGTATCAACATGATCAGAATACGTTTGGTAAGTTTTCTATATGTCTATTGTTTTTACTTAAAATAGTGTCCATTTCAAAAAAAGAGAGACAATTAGAGTGTTACCGGCCACACCATGCCTCAGATTGAGGAGGGGTTGACTCATACAAGTAAAAAATGACCCATTTATCGTTTTCCTAAAGTATCAATAGAATATGAATGCGTTTGGTCGGTTTTCCATATCCCAGTTGTTGTTTTAACTTAAAATGGTGTCCATTTTCAACAAAAGACAGACACTTGGAGTGATACCGGCTACACCATTCCTCGGATTGAGCTGGGTATGACTCGTACATCAAAATGACCCATTTATCCTTGTTCTTAAGTATCAATATAATCCGAATACGTTTGGTCAATTTTCCATATGCAAGTGGTTTTTTAACTTAAATTCCCATCCATTTCAAATAAAAATGAGACAGTTTGAGTGGTACTGGTCACACCGTGCCTCAGATTTAGGTGAGGTTGACTCCTACACATCAAAAATGACCCATGGATCATTTTCCTAAAGTATCAACAGAATAAAAATGCGTTTGGTCTATTTTCCATATGCCAGTTGTTTTTTTCACTTAAAATGTCATCCATTCCAAATAAAAGTGAGACACTTTGAGTGTTACTAACCACATTGTGCCTCAGATTGAGGTGGGGTTGACTTGTACACATCACAAGTGACCCATGGATCCTTATTCTAAATTATAAACACAATCCGAATATTTTTGGTCATTTTTCTTTATGCCAATTGTTTTTACTTAAAAGTGTGTCCATTTTAAACAAAAGAAAGACACTTTAAGTGATACCGGATCGTATTGAGGTAGGGTTGACTCGTACACATCACATATGACCCATGTATCCTTTTCCTAAAGTATCAACAAAATTAAAATGTGTTTGGTTAGTTTTCTGTATGCTAGTTGTTGTTTTCACTTAAAATGTTGTTCGTTTCAAATAAAAGTGAGACACTTTGAGTGGTACTGCCACACCATGCCTCAGATTGAAGCAAAGTTGACTCGTAAATGTCACAAGTGACCCATGGATCCTTGTAATAATGTATCAACAAAATCCAAATACATTTGGTTGGTTTTCCATATGCCAGTTTTTTTACTTAAAGGGTGCCAATTTTAAACAAAATAAAGACACTTCGAGTGATACCGATCACACCAGGCCTCATATTGAGGCGGGGTTGACTCATACACATCACATATGACCCATGTATCCTTTTAATAAAGTATAAACATAATTAGAATTATTTTGGTCGGTTTTCTGTATGCTAGTTGCTGGTTTCACTTAAAATGTTTCCCATTTCAAATTTAAGTGAGACACTTTGAGTGGTACCGGACACAACGTGCCTTGGATTGAGGTAGGGTTTACTCATACACATCATAATTGACCGATGGATCCTTGTTCTAAAGTATCAAAACAATCCCAATACGTTTGGTCAGTTTTATGTATGCCAGTTGTTTTTACTTAAAAGGGTGTCGATTTTAAACAAAAGAAAGACACTTTGAGTGATACCGGCCACAACGTGACTCAGATTGAGGTGGTGTTGACTCGTACATGTCATATATGACCCTTGGATCCTTTTCTTAAATTATAAATAGAATCTGAATGCATTTGGTCAGTTTTTCGTATGCTAGTTGTTGTTTTCATTTAAAATGTTGTCTATTTCAAATAAAAGTGAGAGACTTTGAGTGGTACCGGCCACAACATGTCTAGGATTATGGAAGGGTTGACTCTTACACGTCACAAATTACCCATGGATCATTGTGATAAAGTATCAATACAATTAAAATACATTTGATTAGTTTTTCAAATGCCAGTTTTTTTACCTAAAAGGGTGTCCATTTTAAAGAGAGCTTAGATTGCGATGCAAACGCCGAATTAAGAGTTCGAATGTCTCCAGAATCAAGGTAGATGGTCCTTAGGTATTTTTGAATTGTCTTGATGTTTCATATATGCCAAATCACCGCTCACCCAATGTTGGGATGTTGGGTCGGGGGGCTGTCCGGGGTCCAGGGAGGAGGGTGGGGGGTTGTTCGGGGTCCAGGGAGGAGGGTGGGGGGGGGGGGGGGGGTCAGGGGGGATATCTAGGGGACTATACAGGGGGCTGTCTGGGGTCTAGGGAGGAGGGAGGAGGGTGAGGGGGCTGTCTAGGGTCCAGGGAGGAGGGGGGGGGGGGGGGCTGTCCGGGGTCCAGGGAGGAGGGCGGGGGCTGTTCGGGGTCCAGGGAGGAGGGTGGGGGTGTGTGTGTGTGTAGGGTGGGGGGGGGGGGGGTTATCCAGGGTCCAGGGATGAGGGGGGGGGGGTGGGGCTATCTGGGGGGATATTTAGGGTACAGGGAGGAGTGTGGGGGTGGGGGGGGGGGGGCTTTCCGGGGACCAGGGAGGAGGGTGAGGGTAGTCCAGGGTCCAGGGAGGATGTGTGTGGGGGGGGGGGGGGCTGTCCGGGGCCCAGGGAGGAGGGTGGGGGGCTGCCCGGGGGGATGTTAGAGGTCTAGGGAGGAGGTAGGGGCTGTTAGGGGGTTGTTTGGGGGGATGTTCAGGGGTTGTTCGGGGTCCAGGGAGGAGGGTGTGGGGGGGGGGGGGTTGGCTAGGGTCCAGGAGGGAAGAGGGGGGGGGGGCTATCTGATGTCTAGGGAGGAGGGTGGGGGCTGTATGGGAGAGGGGGGGGGGGCTGTACAGGGTCCAAGGAGGAGGGTGTGGGGGCTCTCCGGGGGCTCTCCGGGGTCTAGGGAGGGGGGGGGGGGGCTATCCGGTGTTTTTCCTAGACACATGGGAAGGTATTTACATATTTTCTAAGAAAATTATTTCAAGGTTAAAAAATAATTTCAATATATCAACTTCTAATCAGACCATAAATTTTCTAAATTCCACTAAAAAAATTATAATTTCACTAAAATAGATAAAAAATAAAGATAATATGACCTACCGAGTCACACATATATTCAGGCACAATAAATCAATAAACATCCAAGGTTAGTAATATCAATCAAAAATGTAACTTATCAATCTGTCTGTCATCACCATCACTATCATCACCATAATTTTCACTCTTAGCCTTAGACTCATCATTGTCCCCATCATCATCCCCACCCTCCTCCTCACCATTATACTCAGCCTTAGCCTCCTAATCACCCTCCCCCTCCACCTTATCCTCCTCCTCGCCCTCCTCCTCCGCCTCCTCCTCTCCCTCCTCCTCCTCTGCCTCAGCCTCCTCCTCTCCATCGTCTCGACCACCACTAGAACTGCCACCTGGTGTACTATATATAGAACGTATCGATGACATATATTCATTACAAGCAGTGCTGGCCTCTGGTGGAAGTGTTGGATGTAAAACATTCATCAGTCTCATAAATGTAGTGTTTTCCCTAGGAGACTGTTCTACCATCTCTGTGGCCCTTTTTTCAGCTTGTTCTGCCTATTCCTTAACCTTATGCAACTCGGTGGCACTACAAATCATACCTGAGGAGGGCAAATACCTCATCAGAACTATACTCTTCTTTGGTTGGAAGTGTACTCTACCAGGGTGCTCATCTCCCAACACTAGATGTAATTGATTGTTTGAACCAAAATTGTCAGGTTCCTGGGCATAAAGGGCCTCTAAAGCAGACTGTTACAAATATAAATAGATTATTAAGTTAAAAAATAGAGATCAAAATTTTAAATCTACAAAGTAAAATTTACAATCTGCTATTGAGTCGGTTCATTAACCGCACTTGTATATTTCTTCTTTCTACTCGAGAAAAATAGTTTTGCTCAAGGCACACATCCTTCTATATTCAATTTATGCCTCTACAATGAAATTGAATGTAGAAAACCATAATTAAAAATAGGACACCAAAAAAAACATAGTAATTTCATAACTAAAATTATATAATAACTTTAGCAATCGAATAAATTATAAAGAAAGAAATAGAAACTGCAAGTCGTAAAGAATGATTATAAACTATCATACCTGCTGTCTCTCATGATCTGGCATCATAGTATGTCCCAATGTGTGGACGTATTTCTTAGCATCAATGTTTATTTTATTTCTTCCAGATGCATCCTAAATAAAATTCAATAATTATTATTAATGAAAAACCTGAAAATTTTCATTTAAATATCTCTAATTTGATTAATACCATAAATTGGCTAGTCTTCCAATGAGTAATCATCTATCGGTACTGTTCTAACAGACAATCATCGAAGGCAAGGACCACCTTTAACTCTGTGCCCACTCTAGCATGCCAGCCAATGTACAACTCATTATTATAATCTCTCCAAATATCACCTAAATCTTTTAGACGTGATGGTCGTGCACCCCCACCATCGGGGAAATTAAACTGCAGCTGACACCAAAATATTAATTATAATAAATACAAAAATTAATATATTGCATTAAATACAACATATTGTTTTACCCATATCTCTGCCTAGGCATTATCCTTGACTTCATTTGGAAGCTGTCTCCATGAGAGCGGGATGACAGGAATGATGTCGGTGTATTTGGCAAGCGTCGCCAAAAAACTCCGACACTACTGCCCTAATTTTTCCATCATCTGACTATATTCATTGTCGCCCACCATCATCTGCGTGCGGCGGTTCCACACCGAACGCATGAATGTACGGCCCTTCCCCCACCTTCTATCAGTAGATGTATCTGTTATGAAATGATTTTTTTATCAATACATGTTATAATGAAAATAAAAAATGGTGTAAATTTTTTTTAGGGTTTTATAAGTACACCTGCGATAGTATGATCAATGGGCGCTGCTAGATCCACAGAAACTGAAGGAACACCCTGTACAGATGGTGTGGGTCCCAATGTATGCTCCACAGAGACATACTATAGAGGAGAATTAGTCAAAGAATATGGAATATAAAATCCTAGAGAGAAGGAAGAAGATGTAAAAGAAGATGACAGGGATCACTGGCCTAATCCTGGATGGGGAGTGGGAATCACTATCAGATATGGTATAGATGGGTGAGGAGGCTCATATGTAAAGGGTAGTGAAAACATGGGAGGGATAAATATCATGTGTGTCCCTAACGACACATCGGGATCAGAATGTGGGATGTATGGTATGTCAGTGGGAGGGGTAGGGTCTAATTGGGTATGCCGACCAGATCATCTAGCTTCCTTACTACCCCCTCATATGAACACCCCAAGTACTGGGACCACTATTAAGATGCTCACCAAATTACTGTCTCCTAATAGATGGATCCTGAAAAAATGTTTAAAAAAATTAATCAAATGTCATTATATATTATTTAAATAAATATATTTGAAATAAAATACTCACTGCAGGCACTAGTGGTGGAATGCCCTATTCATCCATGCGGCGACTATTGTCCATAATCTGTTTTTGACACCTCTCTTAAATTGGTTTCATTTTCCTTCATTTGAAAACAAATATGGAAGTAAATAGAAAAGTATAACTAATGTGTAATCCAAAAAACAAAATAAATGATAGGGAATAGGGGGATTCATGGATAATTTAACTAACCATTGTTTTAGGTGAGTCTGAAAAAATATATAATGAAGTCAATAAATCATACAAGTTGTAATAATGAAATTTATTTTTTTGTAGGATGATTATTTACTAAGTGTCATAAGTCTATTAAAATCATGGAAAATTGATTCTACTAGTCTCATAAGTGGTGAAGTAGTTGTCAAAATGAGGGAAAAATTTAATTTCTTCAGCTCAGGTAGATGATGCAGGTTTTAATATATGTTTTTAAAACGAATACAAACCATCATTTTCATTACCTGGTAAAATGTTAAAGAGAGGTCTTAGAGACATAAAAATTTTATACAAATCACAGTTGAAGCATTGAAATGTTAACCAAGTTAGAAATGTTGGTTTCATAGGTTTAAATACAGTTCAATTCCAAATTACAAAATGCAATTCAAATAAAAATTCCAACCAATAAACATTGAAAATGCACATAACGGTCAAATCAGATACATCATATTTGTAATAAATATTAAATTAATTTGAATAGTACCAACCTTAAAAACCCAACTCATGGTAAACCAAAATAATTGAGAATATGGATGGATGATTCTATATATTTTCCACCACAACGTTAGGTTCACAATGAACTCTGAAAATTGAGCTATTAGAGTAATAAAAATAAATAAATGGATTGATTGCAATGGCAGTAGGGACAGTGTCAATTCCATCATCACCATCAGAAAAAATATGTCTTGGAATTACTTCAACTATGACACCAAATTCAGGTTGAAGTTGGTCTTTCACATAAAAAACTTTTTTATGCATTGATGCCAATACATATGGTTCTTCGGTAGAAAGAGTGCGAGTCATATTAATTACTCAAAATCCACAATCATCAATAAATGTGCCCTGTCTCATAATCGAATCAAACCAATGGAATTTCATTATCGTGAATCATCCATGAGAGTAATAATCCAATATTATTATTTTTTCAATGAATCAATAATTACCCATATTTTCAAATCACGGTCTACTATTTGATGCAATGGAATAACAATCTATTGTGGCAGTAACCATAACACCATCATGTTGTGTTCTCATGTTCTTTTCTCGTTCAGTGAAAATAAATTTGTACCCGTTGATAACTATTGATTTACAGTCACAAACCACGGTATTTGGAAAAAAAGCCAAAGCTATTATTTCCTCTGAGACAGAGTCAGAAGGAAAACTCAATACCTATAATATAAAGGAATATTAAACTTAATTAAATATTGATTTAATTATTTTAAACAGTAATATATTTACCTTTAATTTTAACCAAGCAGAAAACTCATTGGTATTCAAAGTCTCCTTCTTTCTCAAGGATAACGAACAATGATTTCTATTTATCATTTTTCTATGTTCCCTGTAGATAAAAAATATGAATTGATTAACATATATATATGTAAGATATACATATTGAATTTTGTTACCTGATGTAGTCATCAAACAAATCAAAGTTGAACAAAACAATGCGATGTTCCATCTCCCGATCTTCAAGGATTAATGTCTTCAATGTATATGATCCAAAAATTCCTCCTCTTTGAGGAAGTGATGGAAAACAGGGTTCAATTTTGTCATACTCTTCTTCTTCATTTCTCATAGGTTTGTTCATTCTTGTAGTAAGATCAGGAAAATACATTGAGGAGAAATCCATAAATTTTTGAGCCAAGTAACCGTTCACGATAGAACCTTCAGGATGATTCCTTTTTTAGACATAAGACTTTAATGTGTACATATTTATTTTAGTTGGATACATCCAATGAAAACAAATAGGTCCTCCAAGAAGTATTTCAGTGGGAATATGGACAGTCAGATGCAACATGCATGTGAAAAATGATAGAGGAAATATTCTCTCTAACTCACACAAAATTAATTGGGCATATATCAACATTTTTTACAATAAAGACTTGGAAAACTTCTTAGCACAAATATCTCTTAACAATTGGCACAACCGAATAACAGTCACCCTTACATTGTTGGAAAAAAGATGACAGATTGCTATTGGAATCAACTCATGCAGAAGAACGTGATAATCACGAGTCTTCAAAGACTTTAACTTCAACTCTCTTCTGTTGACCCATTTAGATATGTTGCTTGAATAGCCATCATGAAATCTAATAGTACCTAATACTTCTAGATTTTTTTTTCATAGGTGTCATCACATAAGAAGCACATGGAACTTGCCATTTATTTTCACTGATATGCACAAGATGCAATTCTGGTCTGATTCCCCAATCCACTAAGTCACGCTGAGACTACAAATCGTCTTTTTTTCTTTCCCTTAACATTTAGAAGTATCAAGAGCAACATTTCACATATATTCTTTTAAATGTGAATTATGTCTAAATAATGACGTAAAAAATTGGTTGATCAATAAGGCAAATAAAAAAAGATACTCCTCTTCCTCCAATTTTAACAAGTTTCAGTGGAAACATTCTTTCTCTTTCCATATTTCATTTGACTCTTACCGAATGAAAAACTAAAATCTTTCAATTCATTAAGAACATCAGTTCCAAACATATGCTGAGGTGGATCATCGGTCTCTATGGTATTATCAAATCTTTGACGATTATTTCTATACGGATAGTCCATTGGCAAGAATCATCGATGTCCCATAAAACTGAAACTACAATGATGTTTCAGTCTTTTGGATCATGTATTATTCATAAAAACAGTACATGATAGTTTTCCCTTCGTCCTCTATCCAGACATCATTGCATAAGCTGGAAAATCATTGATCATCCACATAATCACATCACGCATCTGAAATATGTATTTTGAATATGAATTGTATGTGCGCACACCCACATCCCAAAGAAGTTTCAACTCTTTTATTAAAGGTTGCATGTATACAACAATATCAATGACTAGATAAGAAGGGCCAGATATGATTATAATCATGAAAGTGAAAGGTTTTTTTGTACACAACCATGGGGGGAATATTATAAATCTGTATAAAAACTGGCTATGTGTTGTGCGAAGTAATCATCTTCCCAAACTGATTAAAACCATTGCATGAAAGACCCGGCCTCACATTACGCATGTCAGCTGCAAAATATGGATATCAAGCGTCAAATATCTGCCATGAAAATCCATCTGCAGGGTGAACCAACTCATCGTTAGTATTCTTTCTCTCGGTATCATTCCATATCATTTTTATTGATATTTCATCAGATATAAAAAGATTCTGGAGTCTGGGGATCATTGGAAAGTTCCAAATTACATTCTGTGGAATGCAAGATGGTGTTCCATCAGATTTTGACTTCTAGCGGGATGTGCCACATTTTATATAATCATTTAATTCAATGGTTTCCTCCCAGAATAAACTATAATCTTTTAGTCAAGCATGAATTTTGTTTCTTGAAAATCCAGGTTCCTCAACTAACTTCCATGCCATATAGTGGTTTGAGGGAATATCTGCATCATCTGGAAGTAAATCCTTCCACAATGTAAGAATGTAATAAATTGCTATATTAGAAATCCCATACATAGTTTTCCCATGAAACAATCAAATTAAAAATTCCAGCTTTTTCATTTTATCACATTGTCGATATACTGGAGTCGTGGCAGCATCATTCAATTTTTTCACCCTGACAATATCATCATTTTCATTAGATGCATCATCTTTCCTCATATCGAAGTCTTCTTGAGTCGAAATCCGTTATTTTTCATGATGAATAATAAATGGAAACTATTCATCTAACAAATTCTCCAGTCCAATCATTTCATTTCGATCAAATTTTTTTGAGATTTCATTTTCTCCCCATTGTGATACCACACATAGTAGTTTTCTTGAAAACCATATTTGGTTATGTGGTAGATGACTTCTTTATGGATCAAACAAGGTCTACCAACATAATTAGAACATGGGAAGTGTATGCAACCACTATCTAAAGCATTGTGAAATGAAAAATCTAAAAAGATCTCCAAATTGTTTTGAAAATCTCTTGATATCCGACCAGTTTCATACATCCAACTTCTATCCATTCTGTAAAAAGAATTTTTATAATTCATTTCATCATAACCAATTCAATAAGATTAATGTTTAATTGAAAATATATTTAAGGAATAATGACAGTTATCTTTCAAGACAATGAAATAAATGAAGAAAGGTTGAGAATAGAAGGATAACCTTATAACTAGCTCTAGGGGGTGGGGGTTGTCCAAGGGGGTGGGTTGGTGTCCATGGGGAATGTCTAAGGGGGTGGGAGGGCTGTGCAGGGGGTGGGGTGGTGTCCAGGGGGGGTGTCCAAGGGGTGGGGGTGTCCAAGGGGTGGGGTGGTGTCTAGGGGGTATTTTCCAAGGGGGTGGGGCTGTCCGGGGGGGGGGGTGTCCGGGGGTGGGGGGGGTGGGGGTGGGGGGGTGTTTAGGGGGGCTGTCCTAGGGGGTGAGAAGGCTGTCTAGGGGGTGGGGTGGTGCCCGGGGGGGGGGGGGGGGTGGTTGTCTGAGGGCTGGGGGATGTCCAAGGGGTGGGGTGGTGTGGTGTCTAGGGGGGCTATCTAGGGGGGGGGGGGCTATCCAAGGGGGTGGGGTGGTGTCCAGGGGGGTTGTCCAAGGGGGTGGGGGGTGTCTAGGGGGTGGGGTTGTGTCCAGGGGGGTTGTCCAAGGGGGTGGGGGGTGGACATCTCCCCTCCCTCCCTGGACAACCCACACCCCTCCTAAGAGAAATTTGTATAAGCAAATCATCATCAATTTTCTTACCCCATCCAACCATACCATACCACCAAAGGAAAACCCTATAACTCAGAAATATCCTAATGTTATACACAATCCCATAGGAAATAATCGATATATGGACAATATCACCAGCCACCCTCATCCACATCCAAGTATAACACCCCTCTAGGTTGTAACCATACCCCATATGCACAAGGAACTCACATAACAATTTCCAACTTACCCAACTCACTCAATAATAAAACCCCAAAGAGTCACTCAGACCATTATCTCTTTCAAAAACATTCCATGTACTACATGAATAAAAAAATAAGGATGTCGCCATACATCTTCTTATAAAGTGGTGTCACTACAAAAGGTCTACCAAAACAAAACCACACTAAGAAAACATCTTACATTTATCAATAGTGAAAACAAGATAAATAATACAAATCAACAAAATAGGTTATCTCATTATACATGAAATTGATGAATCATATTTCTAATACACTATACATGAAATCACCCATAAAACTAGATTCATTATACAACAAATACCTCTCATAATTGAGATAATATAACCCACAAAAAATTGAACCATAATTAATAAACACCTCAAATGGGTTTTCACTATCCACATGGCACACTAGAATGCCTTACTGTAAAAATGGAAAGGATTACCACTAAAAGGAACTTCAACCCAAGGCCCCCATCACATTAAATAATATAAAACCTCACTCTCATGATCAGCTCTTGCAAAAGCGTCTTGTGGCATGGGAACATGATAGGAGAAATAAAAATACAGGAAGAAGTAGACCACACGAATCTCGTTTAGGCGAAATCAAAATAGATAAAAAACAAAAATAGATGCACTACATTCCAATTATAGATTGGAAGTGTAGAAGTAAATAATTACCTGATTGATTGCAGAGAGATCTTAAATATATACCTTGGGGTGAAAGAGAGTGTCAGGAGAGCATCAGGAGCGATTAGGTTTATGGATGAAATCACACGGAGGGATTCTAGATGTGCTACTATTTGGGGGAAACTTTCCCAACGGTTTGTTAAAACTTTTGGGAAAGAGAATATTTACCAATGGTTTTTAAAAACTGTTGGTATATATATCGATTTTCCTAACGGTTTGAGTAAACCATTGGGAAAATCTTGTTCTCATCCCATTATCCCAACAGTTTCTTCAAACCGTTGGAAAAAATTAAGTATACCAATTGTTTATTCAAACCATTGGTATAAAAGTGTTGGGACAAAACAATTTTCTAGTAGTGATTAAATCTTCTTGATGGTTCATAGGTAATTTTCTATGAGTTTTTTGTCGATTTCCCCTTCTCCTCTTTCTTCTCATGGTGTTTATTGGTTTCTCTTGGTGGGGTTTTCCTCTTAGATTAACTTGAATGGATAATTTTGATGTGTTGGTCAAGTTATTTGATATTATAGTATGCATATTTTCTCTCATGAATTGTTCTTCCTTCTCCCAAAGTTTCATTGAATTTTCATGTCATTAAGGTAGGTGTTTCTGTCCATTTACTTTTTGACACATTCTGCTAATGCTTAATATTTCCTTGAATACTTTTAAAATGTTATAATCTTACTTGTGATGTGTTGGTATAAATTTTTATAGTTTTATCATGATGGAAAATGGGTGTGAAATGGTTTTCTAAAGGAATTTTTAATTATACCAATATTTAAATGAATATAAGTGTTTGATGAAATTCCAATTGAACTTTTAAAGTGAAATTGGGTGTTTTGGTTGGTGGTTTCCCTTGTTTATACATTGGTCATATTGTTGTATTTTTGATTAGATGTTTTATGTGGAATGTTGTGAATTTTATTTTGTGACACTTATGTGTGGTTTTTTGTGTTATTTTTTTAAAAGTGATGTTTCTTTAAAAAGTTTTTTGAGTGATTTTATGGACACTTGAATAGTGTAACTAAATTTTGGTTTTGGTTTTATTAAATGGATTATTAAGTGGTTTTGTATTTTAAATGATATTTTGGATTCTTTTGGAAAGGTGTGGGTTCTTAATGGTTACTTGTGTCCTGTTTGGAACCTTGATAAAATTGGTTCTTCTTTGATCCATGGTTTTCCAAAGTTTTCTCCTACATTCCCTATTTATTTTTCCAAAATAGTTCCTTTACTTTTAAATGGTGTGTTAGTTCTTCATCTGACTTTAAAAGAGGATTCAAATGCTTTTCTGAAATCTTGGACAATTTTAAATTTTCATATATGGTTTGGTGAAGTATTGTTCTAAAGGAATGTTTGGAAATTTATGATGTTCATGGTAACTATGTGTTGAAAATGGCCCATTTGTAACTTTTAATGTCATTTCATGTTTTTATCCTTTCCTTTGAAATAGTTTTGAATTTGAATAATAAATACTTGTTTGGCATTGTGGGCATGAAAGTGGTGTTTTATATCAACTTTCAAAATCATGTAGAAATGAATCTGTAAATATATTTGGAATTGGAAGTGTTAATGTCCTGATTAGAACATAAAGTTTCCTTGGAAAATTTGGGTTTCATGTGAAATCATGAAAAATACCAATTGGAACTTTGTGTTGTTTTTAAAACATGTTTTGGAACTCATGTGATGTATGGGACAGTGGGTATCTTGGCATATTTTGGAAAAAATAGATTGAAAACATGGTTAGTGTAAATGCCCCATTAGAATTTTAAAAATGTTTTGGAATGTGGTTCTGATTACAGACAATGGTGGTTTTCATGTGAGATTTAATTGTTTGATGAACATGCTTGTGAAAGAAATGGATTTTCATGTGTGTTTGTGATGACTCGACTCTTGTTTGGAGACCACTAGACCTTGGGTTGTGATCCCCTCTAGTGGATCATGCATGGGAATGCTGTAGGTATTTTAATCTGGTTTGGAAACCAATAGGCCTTGGGATGTCTTCCCTTCTACTGGATCGTGCATGCAGATGTTGTGGGTTATGGTTTTTATAGCATGTTTCACTGAGTATTATTATAATGGAATTCTTGGGCATCATCAAGAGGGTCAAGTGATGGTATCTTTTTGACCATTATTTTACGGGTTGGTGCCCTTGGATTTTCTAAGAGGGCAGATGGGATGTTCCTCTAAATTGACCATTTTAGAGTGGCCAATTGGTTATTGACTATATAGATAATCCATATTCCAATAGGTGAGTCTGATTTGAGTATATCCAGGTATTGTCTCTATATATGTTTACAAAATACCTATGATTATCTATATATATGTTTTGTTTACTTCTATTTCTGTTTGATATTTTCCCTACTAGTTTATGACTGTTTATTTTGTTCCATTATTGTCTAAATAATCCCCTTTTGGTTACATGGTATGGATTTGTATTTGGGATTTGGTTTTGAACTGGGTTGTGGAAAGTGTAACAATTTTTGAAAAGGAAATCTACGTGTGTGGATTTAAAAACGTACTTTGTGGATGGCTATGTTTGGTTATTTAAAATATTTATAAGATTATTTTCTAAATGTATTTTAAAACTAGTGTTTATGGACTGTTTTGGGAAAAAAATAACAAAAATTTATTGTGATTTCCTACTTGAATATTTAATATCACATCCTACATGTTTCACTCGACATTGATATACCTGATATTTTCTGAATGTTTATGTTTATGGTTAAATTATTCCTTTGGATTATATTGGTCTTGTTGTTGGTGGTGACCAAGAGGTCACCTGAATATCATGTTGCGTGGTTCGGTTTTAGTTTTATATTCAATTTATGTTGTTCACTATCCATTGTATTTGGATCACTATGTAAATTTATTGATATTAAATTGTTGAAATTGTTGTGTGTTCAATTTTAGTATTTTGATCCTGGTTTTTTATTGAGATAAATTGTTCCCATTGGATTATTTTGGTGCCTGATAATAGTTTTTAACCCATGGGGATTAGGAACTCCCTTCGGGCCTTGCTCTAATAGAAAATACCCTATACCAAAAGTTTGGAATCGTTGGTATAGGTCTTTAAACCATTGTTATATCCTTTACCAACTATTGGGAGGACCGTTGGCTAGTTTGGAATTGGGATAGGTCTATACCAATCGTTCTGGGAAAACCGTTGGTATAGGTTCTTTAATTATTTGAGTTATACCAATGGTGGAACTATAGCAACGGCTTGGACCATACCCTTGGTATAATGTCACTATAATAATCCTCTACCAATCACTACTGGAAAAGGGATCTTTCCCAACAGTTGTGTACCAACGGTTCAAAGAAAACCGTTGTCATATCATGTCTTTCCCAACGGTTTCTATAAACCGTTGGGAAAAACCCCTCAATGCATAGTTTTCCCAACGGTTGTATGAAACCGTTGGGAAAGATAGGTTTGCCCTTTGTTTTCCCAATGGTTATATGGAAACCTTTGGGAAAGATAGGTTTTTCCCAACGGTTTCTTAGAACCGTTGGGAAAAGTGGTGAAGAAACCTTGTTTTCCCAACAGTTCCATAGACCGTTGGGAAAGGTTGGTCTTTCCCAACGGTTATTAAAAACCGTTGGGAAAAAAAGCCCCAAATACCAAATCGAGCCAGTGGCCTCCCCACATTACAGAAGCATTCGCCTCGTGTCCTCCTGGAGCGATTCCTTGCAGAAGGACCTCCCAATCCCCACATCGTCCATCAGATAAGCACCTACCAGGTTAGACTCCTATATTTTATCAACGATATAGTTCCAGCTCTTATAAATCATATACTTCTATTCTTGATTTTGTTATTCCCAATTATTAGGGTTTTTGTAAAAATTTATGATTGTTTCATGGTGGTCATGTGCACCACTATAGGTACATTGATTCACTAATTTATTTTGGTATTTCCATAAAATTCGAATACAATTTATTAATGAGTCAATGTTGGGTGTTAACATGACATTCATGTTCTTGATTTTTGTTGAACACCTTATTTATGGTATGGGGTCAGATTATTTAAAGTGTAAACAAATACTTATATAGAATTTCCTTGTAAAACCTGATGGTTTAATTCTAGTTAAATGGAATCATAATTTTTTATGTTATTAATATTTAGTAATTGGTGAGGTGAATCATATATGTATATGAAAAATGGATCAAGATCATTTAGTATTGGATAGAATTATTCCCTAGTAATGTGAGACCCTTATGTTGTTGGGTGAGTATGGAGTAGTGAGATATATTGCTTGTTACTTACCTTTTTTCAATTCTATGAGCTAATGATGGCATGCACTAATTTTTTGAGATCTTTCAATGTTTTTATGGTTTTGATAGTGATCCATGATGTGTATCCTAGTATGTAAGATCCTGTTGGGTATTAGACCCTAGATTGGGTGAATTTGTATGCGGTAGGGTGCTTTCTAGGATGGGTTGTAGTGATGTGATGGTAACTTATGAGAGGGGTGGGTCTTACTAATGTGGATTCATTCTATATCATAAGCATGTAAATATAATTTGTATTATGATAACTAAATGTGAATGATGTGTGATCAAATATTGTCTTATCCTGGAGAATTCCTTGTGATATATTGATATGGTGGCATGAGTGATGATGCATGTGGTGACATGACCAACATACATGTGTTTCATGGTTAGTGATCAATTAGGCTAGTGATCCTATGATCATTGGGATGTGACTCTCAATGATTCAAGAAGAGTTATTAATATGATAACATGAGGGTGTGTTCCTATTTGGTTTTGTCATTCGGCCAGTTTGGACCCCCCCACGCGCGTTTATCAAGCGCGCGCAACGCTTAAAGAACGCATAATGAGACCTCCTGCGCAGACCGCACGTCCGATTGACGTTCCGTCTGTGTGTGCACGTCGCGAATAATAATGGGATTGTTGTCCTGTGATTTCAGGTCAATCTGATGTCTTCCGCTATGAGTTTGAACGTTAGACGCCCATTTTGGCCGTTTATGACACCAGAACGGTGTTCACGGTCACCGCGGGCACACGACACATCCGATTGACGTGCCTTCTGCTCGCCCACATCACAATTCACTCAACCTTTGATTTCGTCCGATTTCACGCCATTCGGAATTCATTCGGCCAGTTTGGACCCCCCCACGCGCGTTTCTCAAGCGCGCGCAACGCTTAAAGAATGCATAATGAGCCCTCCCACGTAGACCGCACGTCTGATTGATGTGCCTTCTGCGCGTGCACGTTGCGAATAATAATGGTATTGTTGTCCTGTGATTTCAGGGCAATCCAATGTCGTCCTCTATGAGGTTTACCGTTAGACGCCCGTTTTGGCCGTTTATGACGCCAGAATGGTGTTCCCGGTCACCGCGGGCACACGACACGTCCGATTGATGTGTCGTCTGCTCGACCACATCACAATTCACTCACCCTTTGATGTCGTCCGATTTCAGGCCAGTTTGGACCCCCCCCACGCGCGTTTATCAAGCGCGCGCAACGCTTAAAGAACGCATAATGAGACCTACCGCACAGACCGCACATATGATTGACGTGTCATCTACGCGTACACGTCAATAATAATAATTAGAATGTTTCACGGTGGTTTCAGCTCAATCCGAGGTTGTCCGCTATGAATTTTCCCGTTGGACGCCCGTTTTGGCCGTTTATGACACCAGAACTGCGTTGTCGGTCACCGCGGGCACACGGCACGTCTGACTAACGTTCCGTCTGCTCGACCACTTCATAAATCACTCACCCGTATTTATCGTCTGATTTCAGGCCATTCCGACATCGTTAGGCCCATTTGGACCCCCCTCACGCGCGTTTACAAAGCGCGCGCATCACTTAAAACACGAGTATTGAGCCGTACCGCGCAAACCACACGTCCGATTGACGTGAGGTCTGCGCGTACACGTCACGAATAATAATTATAATATTGCACGGTGGTTTCAGGTGAATCCAAAGTCGTCCGCTATGAATTTGACCGTTTGACGCCCGTTTTGGCCGTTTATGACACCCGAACTGCGTTCTCGGTCACCGCGGGCACAGGGCATGTCCGATTGACGTGACGTCTGCTCGACCACTTCAGAAATCAATCACCCGTATTTTTCATCTGATTTCAGGCCATTCCGAAATCGTTGGGCCCGTTTGGACCCCCCTCACGCGGGTTTACGAAGCGCGCACATCACTTAAAACATGAATATTGAGCCGTACCGTGCAAACCGCACATCCGATTGACGTGCCGTCTGCGCGTACACATCACTAATAATAATTATATTGTTGCATGGTGGTTTCAGCTCAATCCGAGGTCGTCTGCTATGAATTTGACCATTGGACGCCCGTTTTGGCCGTTTTTGACACCAGAACTACGTTGTCGGTCACCGCGGGCACACGACACGTCCGATTGACGTGCCGTCTGCTCGACCACTTCAGAAATCACTCACCTGTATTTGTTGTCTGATTTCAGGCCATTCTGACTTTGTTCGGCCTGTTTGGACCCCCCTCACGCGCGTTTACGAAGCACGCTCATCACTTAATACACGAATATTGAGCCGTACCGCGCAAACCGCACGTCCGATTGACGTGACCTATGCGCGTACACGTCACGAATAATAATTAGAATGTCTCACGGTGGTTTCAGCTCAATCCGGAGACGCGGTGTGGCCGACACCACTCAAAGTGTCCGTATTTTGTTTCAAAAGGACGTCATTTTAAGTGAAAAGCATCAACTGGAATATGGAAAACTGACCAAACGCATTCTGAATCTGTTGATAATTTATCCCAACAATCCATGGGTCATATGTGACGTTTATGAGCCAACCTGGGAAGAATATAAGTCGCGGTGTGGCCGGGATAAGTCTAAGTGGCTCTCTTTTGTTTAAAATGGACACCATTTTAAGTATATACGGAAAAATGACCAAACGGATTCGGTTTTTGTTGAAAATTTATGAGAACGATCCATGGGTAATATGTGACGTGTACGAATCAACCCCGCCACAATCGGAGACGCGGTGTGGCCGACACCACTCAAAGTGTCGGTCTTTTGTTTCAAAAAGACGTCATTTTAAGTGAAAAGCATCAAGTGACATACGAAAAACCAACCAAAGGCATTCGGACTGTGTCGATACTTTAGCACAAGGATCAATGGGTCATATGTGATTTGTACGAGTCAATCCTATGACAACCCTGCTTTTTATTACAACTAAAACATGCTTTATTACATAAAACTTCACTTGATACAACAAAGAAGATCGAGAGGTTTAGTGTCTTTGGGGCTTAGGATCATTACATAAAAACTTTAAACTTGAAATACAACATCCTTATTGAAAACTTCCTTTACATGACCACTACATTCCTTCGTACTTAGCATTGCATGGGATAACCTGAGGACATGCATAAGAAAAGGGTGAGCTATAAAGCCCAGTAAGGGAGTACACAATGAATAACATGAGGAGTACAATACATGTTAGGCAATAGGCATATCAATAGAGCATAAGAGAGACATGAACATAAAGGCATGATAAAGCATGATAATCATAACATGGAAATGTGGCAACAACACTTAACATTGAATTAGCATGAGCCAAGGCTCATTGCACATGGAGCATGAGTAAACCCTCATTGCACTTGAAGCACGAGTAAACCCTCGTTGCACTTGAATTAGCATGAGTCAACACTCATTGCACATGACGTATCATAATACTATACTTTACCCAATGCATTGGAGCGCTATCAGGGCGCACCCTTCTTAAACATTTCATTTCATGCATAAGTGTGCCACATGGATCATAAAACATGGATTCATAAAACATAATCATTTCTTCCACGATAAAGGAATGTGGAATTCATACATGAAACTTTACAATCAATACGTTTATGTGCATAAAGGTGAATACCCTTGATGGAGAAATGGGCATGGTATTCACTACACAAAGACATTGGCTTAGAAAATTGGTGCGATTTCGGCAGCGTAACGGCGTGACATAAGAATTCATAAAAAAGGTTGATGAGAGAGAAAGGGGTTCCTCATCATATTTACATGAAATGGACAGTAAGGAGATCATATATATACATGTCCCAACAACAGAAATGGAATTTAGATTCATGATACAAAAGTATTGCTTGAATATAAAAGAAGAGAGAGAAGTTCCTTTCGGAATTTCGGCATAGTAACGGGTGTACATGGGAGGCATTTAATGAGAGAGAAAGGGTTCTCCCATCATTAAAACAATAAGAGGGAAGTATGGGGGAGGTGCGAAACCATACCCCAACATTCATAAATTAAATTAAAAGGGCAATACAACTTAAAGAAAATTGACAAAAAAAAAGAGAAAGGAAGAAAAAACCCTTACTTGGAAGTGTGCTTCCAAAGGCTAGAGAGAGGCTTGTGAGAGGCTTCTTGGGAGCTTGGGGCACCTTGAGAGGATTCTAGAGAGAGTAGGGCAGAGGTTGGACGAACTTCAAGGGCTTTGAGTGAGGAGGAAGTGGGAGCTTGGGTGGGTTTATATAGGAAAGGTGAGAGAATTCTTTATTATTTAGGTTTGGGACCCCTTATATTAAAATAATCCAAACCACAAACCATCCCATGGTATTTGCCCATGGTTTCTGGAAAATGAAAGAGGAAAACAATATTTTACAAGTCCAAGGTCCGAACTTATTAAAAAATTAGGGTTGCTTATGTGGAGGTGAGTCACACTCCCATGGAAATTAATTTAAAAAGGCAAAGTGTTGAATAAGTCTTGAGGGCTCCATTAATGCTTTGAAAAGTGAGTCAAACAAACCCAAAACCTCATTATTTTAATGATAAAACATATATTGGCCGAACCTAAGGATTATGGTATTTTATTACATCACCATTGGGTTATTATGATGTCATAAATCACATTATAAATTTAAAAGGTATTTAATTTTTACCCAAAAATTGGACTGTCTCAGAAAATTATGAAAAATTCACCGTTGGATAATTTCGACGTCCTGATTCCAAAAATAATATTTATTTTATCTAAATAATTTTCTAAATATGTGAATTTTCACTTTTAAAATAAAAACCGACATTTATAAAAAATTCACGGGTTTTGACAGAAATGGCTTTCAAACCTTAATAAAAATTTTAATTGCATTCATAAAATTATAAGATCATTTATATTTAATGACAATTAATTTAATATTAATAATAATATTTTATTAAAATATTATTTAATTCAAAAATCCTCTAATTTAATAAAATATAATTCTTAATTAAATAATAACTAAAAACACCATTTGTACTTTAAAAACTAATTACAATGTATCAAAAATGACTAGAAATTATATTCATTATTATATATAAAAAAAATAATGTACATGAACATGGTTCTACTTATTTGTTACATAACCCCTTAAAATAGCCGCATAAGACCTAAGGGTAAGGTGCGCGATGGTGACAGACTCTTGGGGCTGCTCGGATAACATCGCTCGAGTGGTAATCTCTATCAACTTCCATTTTTCCCGTAGACGATCACGTTCGAGCTTGACTTGATGAAGCTCAGCTTGGGCTTGGTCAAGGGCAAAGCCCAAAGACGCCACCTCTTTACCGAGCTCCGACAAATGGGCTTCGTAAGGGGCAATTCTACTGGATGAGGCCATCGCTTCCTTTGTCTGAGTAGAAAAATTGGTTCGTTAAAGCCTTATATTTAAACTACCCAGATGATCACTGTTCAACGACTATAAAAGTAACGGTCACAAATCTTAACGTAAAACTTAAAGAAGTTGACATCTTATAAAAACATAAAGAAACATTTAACTGGATCAAGAGGGATTTTCCATTAATGAAAATTTGGGTCGTTACAACATTCCCCCCTTAAGAAATTTCGCCCTCGAAATTTTCCTTTCCCCACACTAAAACAAATGTGGGTAACTTAGCTTCATCATATCCTCCGACTCCCAAGTTTCTTCTTCAAACTTGTGGTTTCTCCACAACACCTTGACGAGGGGCATTGTCTTATTTCGTAGAACTTTTTCTCTACGATCTAAGATCTTCACTGGTTGCTCCTCATAAGAAAGATCGTCTTCTAATTGTACCACCTCGGAAGAGAGTACATGTGAAGGGTCTGGTATGTACTTCCTTAAGAGGGATACATGGAAGACATCATGCACCTTGGCCATAGTAGGTGGAAGTGCTAGTAGATAGGCCACAGCCCCAACACGATCAAGAATCTCGAAGGGGCCGATGTACCTTGGACTTAACTTCCCTTTCTTCCCAAACCTCATGACCTTCTTCCACGGAGATATGCGTAAAAACACCATGTCTCCGACTTTAAACTCAAGGTCTCGTCGACGATTATCTGCATAACTCTTCTGTCGACTTTGGGCTGCCTTGATATGCTGCTGAATGGTTTTCACCTTCTCCACCATTTCTTCGACCATTTCTGGTCCAAGCAGCTTACGTTCACCGACCTCATCCCAACATGCCGGTGTTCTGCACCTTTTCCCATATAGGGCTTCATATGGTGCCATTTGGATGCTCGAGTGGAAACTATTATTATAAGAGAACTCAACTAGAGGAAGATGTTGATCCAATCCTCCTTTAAAGTCCATTGAGCACGCTCTCAACATATCCTCAAGTGTTTGGATAGTCCGCTCGGATTGGCCATCAGTTTGAGGATGATAGGCCGTACTGAAGTTCAGTTCAGTATTCAGAGCATGTTGAAGACTCTTCCAAAACTTAGAGGTAAATCTTGGATCTCGGTCCGACACAATAGACATTGGTACTCCATGCAACCGTACCACTTCCCTGATATATATTCGTGCCAGTTGATCCAAAGAAAAATCCTCTCGAATAGCAATGAAGTGTGCAGTCTTTGTAAGACGATCCACAATAACCCAGATTGCATTGTTGCTTTTGGATGTCCTTGGAAGTCCAGTGACGAAGTCCATGGTGATGTTCTCCCATTTCCATTCTGGTATGGGCAATGGTTGCATCATCCCCTTAGACTTCTGCCTCTCTGCCTTCACTTGCTGACACACCAGGCACTTTGATGTATATTCGGCGATCTCCTTCTTCATATTATCCCACCAAAAGTTTTCTCGGAGATCTCGATACATCTTTGTGCTCCCTGGGTGAATAGAGAAATTTGAACTATGTGCATCATCCAAAAGTTCCTTCTTCATCTCCGAACTTGATGGGACACATAGTCTTTTCCCAAACCGCACAATTCCTTCTTCATTAACATTAAACTATGAGGATTTTCCCTTTTTGATAGCTTCCACTTTTTCTTGGATTCTCGCATCATCCTTTTGAGCATCCTTTAACCTTTCCAAAAGAGATGGTTGAGCAATCATTTGTGAAAGGATTGATGATGTTCCCTTCTTTATGATTCCCACGTCCATCTTCATCAAGTCTAAGATGATTGGATCCTTCTCAATTCTCATCATTGATAGAATTGCTGGATCCTTTCTACTTAGGGCATCCGCCACCTTGTTCGCCTTCCCAGGGTGGTAATGTATTGAACAGTCATAATCCTTTATGAGCTCTATCCATCTTCTCTGGCGCATATTAAGCTCTTTCTGTGTGAATATATATTTAAGACTCTTGTGGTCAGTATATATCTCACATTTCTCTCCATAGAGATAATGCCGCCAGATTTTCAAGGCAAAGATCACCGCCGCCAACTCCAGATCATGCGTTGGATAGTTTCTCTCATGGATTTTCAACTGTCTTGAGGCATAGGATATCACTTTATCATTCTGCATCAGCACACATCCTAAGCCCTTCTTCGAAGCATCACTGAATACCACAAAAAGTTCCCCACTTGTGGGTAAAGTGAGCACAGGTGCAGTGATAAGTCTCCTTTTCAACTCCTTGAAGCTTTCTTCGCATTCATCACTCCAAGCAAACTTTACTCCCTTTCGAGTTAGCTTGGTAAGAGGGTTGGACAATCGTGAGAAGTTTCTCACAAATCGTCGATAATATCCAGCTAACCCCAAGAAGCTACGGATATCAGTTACCGATGTTGGCCTCGGCCATCCCTCAATTGCATCTGTTTTGGAGGGGTCCACAGATATCCCATTGCTTGTGATGATATGGCCCAAGAATGAGACCTCCTTCAACCAGAACTCACACTTGCTGTACTTGGCATAGAGCTTCTCCTTGCGCAAAGTCTCCAGTACAGTTCTTAAATGCTCCTCATGGTCCTCCTTGGTTTTGGAGTATATTAGAATATCATCTATAAAGACTACCACAAATTTATCTAGGTAATCTCTAAAGACTCTATTCATCAAGTCCATGAATATTGCTGGAGCATTGGTGAGTCCAAAAGGCATTACTATGAATTCATAGTGCCCGTACCTTGTACGAAAAGCAGTCTTGGGGATATCTTCCTTCTTCACCCTTACTTGATAATATCCCGACCGCAAGTCGACCTTGGAGAAGTATTGTGCTCCACGCAGCTGATCAAACAAGTCATCGATTCTTGGGAGAGGATACTTGTTCTTTATCGTGATTTTGTTAAGTTCACGATAATCGATGCAAAGCCGCATTGACCCATCCTTCTTCTTGACGAAGAGGACTGGTGCACCCCATGGTGATGCACTTGGGCGTATAAACCCTTTATCCAGATTCTCCTGTAGTTGTTTCTTCAGTTCTTCAAGCTCAACCACAGCCATTCTATATGGAGTCTTGGATATTGGTAGCGCCCCAGGTATAAGTTCAATTGAGAACTCAACATCTCTTCTTGGAGGAAGACCAGGAAGTTCCTCGGGAAATACTTCAGCGAATTCCCTCACAATAGGCATTTCTTCAAGGGTGGTTTCTTCCTTGGACTCAATCATCTGAGCCAGATATGCGTGCTCATAAGGTAGTAATATCCATGCTTGAGATGATGGAGCTAAAGGAGATTCATCTTCCTCCTGACACTTGTAAAGAATCGGGGGTCGATTCTCCATATGGAGTGTGATTTCCCTCTCCCGACAATTTATGTTGGCTCTATATAAGGAAAGACAATCCATGCCAAGAATTGCATCAAATTCCACCAAAGGGAGTATGACGAGGTTCGCTGGGAAATTCAATCCACAGATTATAACAGGGGAGGACTTATACTCATGGGATGCAATGATTGCCCCATTTGCCGTACTCACCGACATCTTTACTTCCATGATTTGTGGTGGTGCAGGGATTATTCTACTAAACTTTTGAGATAAAAAAGAATGCGTAGAACCTGAATCAAAAAGTACGTTCGCTATTATTGAATGAATAACTAGCGTACCTGTCACCACTTCGTTGTCGGGGTTCACTTCGGCAGAAGTGATGGCAAAAGCTCTTCCTTGCTGTCTTGGAGGTTGTTGATTGCCTCCGATAACCCTTGGATTAGGGCACTGATTCGCAAAATGACCCGGTTCTTTGCATTTGAAGCCTTGAACAACGCGTTGAGGTTCGAACGGAGCGTTCCTCCCCTCCGTCGCAGCCGCAGGTCCTTCTTGCTGACAGTTAATAGCTAGGTGCCCTTCTCTTCCACATTTGAAGCATTTTCTTGTCCCCCTAAGGCAATTCCCAGGGTGCTTCTTTCCACACTTTTGGCAAGTGGGGTGCTGGAATTTCTTAGCGCCGTTGGATTTATCCATCGGACCACCAGCATTGAAGTCCACCTTCCGCTTCTTGTCCCCATGATACCCCTGTGATTCTCCGATCTCCATTTCAACCTTAAGGGCACATCGGACAATCTCCTCATAGCTGTCAAAGTCACGGATCGCTAATGCTTTCCGCAAGCTAGGCTTCAGCCCACCAAAGAAGCGGTCAACTTTGCATTCGGGGGTAACGACAAAGCCGGAAGCGTATCGTGCAAGCCTTGTGAAGTTTGCCTCGTACGCTCCCACAGATTCTTCATCTTTCTGCTTGAGGGAAAGGAAGTCCCTTTCCATCTTAAGACGGAGGGTGCGTGGAAAATATTTATCGAAAAACATCTTCCGGAATACCTTCCATTCCAAAGCCTCGATCTCCTCCTCAGGCTTCGTATTTTTGATCAATGTCCACCATTGATCAGCTTCACCCTCCATACGATAAGCCGCCAGGAGAACCTTCTCTTTTTCAGAGCAATGGAGGATGGAGAATATCTTCTCAATGGAGTTGATCCATTGTTCAGCGATCGTGGGATCAGATGATCCACTAAAAGTAGGAGGCCTTTGTCTCATGAAGCTTTCAATAGCGACTTGTTCTTTCTTAGGGGGGGTTGAACGTTCCTCTTGACCAGTGTTTCTATTCAAAACTTGAGTTAGCTGAGAGAGAAGCGTGACAAAGTTCGCGATTCCCGCTCCCATCGGATTGGGCATCTCATTAGTACAATCATCGCACTGATCTTCACAACGGTTGTTAGCCCGAGTTCTCTTATTACCAGCCATTGGCTGGAATAAAAGGAAAGTTAGGGGTAACACATAAAGGGTAATCCAAAGACAAAAGTTGATGACTTATAAATAAACTTTAATCTCTTTAACTCATGAGTCTATAACATTCAATCCAGGCTTTTCATGATCTTCCTTCTAACATATATTCTTAGGGGCATTTTTCCCTTAATAAGGGTTCATACTAAGATTGTGAATTTATCAAAACATATCCCCCGGGAGTGTCGTAACCAAGAGTGCAGCAAGGCCCGTTGTCGTGCACCAGTTCCCGTTCGAGTCTAGCTCAAAGCGGTGTTTTCGGGTTTTACCCCTAGGATACATCTGTGCCAGAGCCGCCTCTACCTGCTCGTATCCAGACAGGGATGTATTTTTTTGATAAACCACTTACTTAGTACTTACCAAAACTTAGGGGAGTTTTTATTATTCTTAGTCTTGTATCTAAGGTCTTACTAGGGTTTCCTAATCCCAAAAATAACTAAACCTATCCTCTGATACCAACTGTGACAACCCTGCTTTTTATTACAACTTAAACATGCTTTATTACATAAAACTTCACTTGATACAACAAAGAAGATCGAGAGGTTTAGCGTCTTTGGGGCTTAGGATCATTACATAAAAACTTTAAACTTGAAATACAACATCCTTATTGAAAACTTCCTTTACATGACCACTACATTCCTTCGTACTTAGCATTGCATGGGATAACCTGAGGACATGCATAAGAAAAGGGTGAGCTATAAAGCCCAGTAAGGGAGTACACAATGAATAACATGAGGAGTACAATACATGTTAGGCAATAGGCATATCAATAGAGCATAAGAGAGACATGAACATAAAGGCATGATAAAGCATGATAATCATAACATGGAAATGTGGCAACAACACTTAACATTGAATTAGCATGAGCCAAGGCTCATTGCACATGGAGCATGAGTAAACCCTCATTGCACTTGAAGCACGAGTAAACCCTCGTTGCACTTGAATTAGCATGAGTCAACACTCATTGCACATGACGTATCATGATACTATACTTTACCCAATGCATTGGAGCGCTATCAGGGCGCACCCTTCTTAAACATTTCATTTCATGCATAAGTGTGCCACATGGATCATAAAACATGGATTCATAAAACATAATCATTTCTTCCACGATAAAGGAATGTGGAATTCATACATGAAACTTTACAATCAATACGTATATGTGCATAAAGGTGAATACCCTTGATGGAGAAATGGGCATGGTATTCACTACACAAAGACATTGGCTTAGAAAATTGGTGCGATTTCGGCAGCGTAACGGCGTGACATAAGAATTCATAAAAAAGGTTGATGAGAGAGAAATGGGTTCCTCATCATATTTACATGAAATGGACAGTAAGGAGATCATATATATACATGTCCCAACAACAGAAATGGAATTTAGATTCATGATACAAAAGTATTGCTTGAATATAAAAGAAGAGAGAGAAGTTCCTTTCGGAATTTCGGCATAGTAACGGGTGTACATGGGAGGCATTTAATGAGAGAGAAAGGGTTCTCCCATCATTAAAACAATAAGAGGGAAGTATGGGGGAGGTGCGAAACCATACCCCAACATTCATAAATTAAATTAAAAGGGCAATACAACTTAAAGAAAATTGACAAAAAAAAGAGAAAGGAAGAAAAAACCCTTACTTGGAAATGTGCTTCCAAAGGCTAGAGAGAGGCTTGTGAGAGGCTTCTTGGGAGCTTGGGGCACCTTGAGAGGATTCTAGAGAGAGTAGGGCAGAGGTTGGACGAACTTCAAGGGCTTTGAGTGAGGAGGAAGTGGGAGCTTGGGTGGGTTTATATAGGAAAGGTGAGAGAATTCTTTATTATTTAGGTTTGGGACCCCTTATATTAAAATAATCCAAACCACAAACCATCCCATGGTATTTGCCCATGGTTTCTGGAAAAGGAAAGAGGAAAACAATATTTTACAAGTCCAAGGTCCTAACTTATTAAAAAATTAGGGTTGCTTATGTGGAGGTGAGTCACACTCCCATGGAAATTAATTTAAAAAGGCAAAGTGTTGAATAAGTCTTGAGGGCTCCATTAATGCTTTGAAAAGTGAGTCAAACAAACCCAAAACCTCATTATTTTAATGATAAAACATATATTGGCCGAAACTAAGGATTATGGTATTTTATTACATCACCATTGGGTTATTATGATGTCATAAATCACATTATAAATTTAAAAGGTATTTAATTTTTACCCAAAAATTGGACTGTCTCAGAAAATTATGAAAAATTCACCGTTGGATAATTTCGACGTCCTGATTCCAAAAATAATATTTATTTTATCTAAATAATTTTCTAAATATGTGAATTTGCACTTTTAAAATAAAAACCGACATTTATAAAAAATTCACGGGTTTTGACAGAAATGGCTTTCAAACCTTAATAAAAATTTTAATTGCATTCATAAAATTATAAGATCATTTATATTTAATGACAATTAATTTAATATTAATAATAATATTTTATTAAAATATTATTTAATTCAAAAATCCTCTAATTTAATAAAATATAATTCTTAATTAAATAATAACTAAAAACACCATTTTTACTTTAAAAACTAATTACAATGTATCAAAAATGACTAGAAATTATATTCATTATTATATATAAAAAAAATAATGTACATGAACATGGTTCTACTTATTTGTTACATAACCCCTTAAAATAGCCGCATAAGACCTAAGGGTAAGGTGCGCGATGGTGACAGACTCTTGGGGCTTCTCGGATAACATCGCTCGAGTGGTAATCTCTATCAACTTCCATTTTTCCCGTAGACGATCACGTTCGAGCTTGACTTGATGAAGCTCAGCTTGGGCTTGGTCAAGGGCAAAGCCCAAAGACGCCACCTCTTTACCAAGCTCCAACAAATGGGCTTCGTAAGGGGCAATTCTACTGGATGAGGCCATCGCTTCCTTTGTCTGAGTAGAAAAATTGGTTCGTTAAAGCCTTATATTTAAACTACCCAGATGATCACTGTTCAACGGCTATAAAAGTAACGGTCACAAATCTTAACGTAAAACTTAAAGAAGTTGACATCTTATAAAAACATAAAGAATCATTTAACTGGATCAAGAGGGATTTTCCATTAATGAAAATTTGGGTCGTTACAAATCCCGCCTCAATCCGAGGAGCGGTGTGGCCGACACCGTTCTAACTGTGTCTCTTTTGTTTAAAATGGACATGATTATAAGTGAAAAGAACAAATGACATATGCAAAACTGACCAAACGCATTCCGAATCTGTTGATAATTTATCACAATGATCCATCGGTCATATGTGACCTGTACGAGCCAACCCGGGCTCAATCCGAGTTGCGGTGTGGCCGAGATCAGTCTAAGTGGCTCTCTTTTGTTTAAAATGGACATCATTTTATGTACATACGGAAAACCAACCAAACGCATTTGGTTTCCATTGAAACTTTAGGAGAACGATCCATGGGTCCTATGTGACATGTACGAATCATCCCCGCCTCAATCCGACATGCGGTGCGGCTGACACCACTCAAAGTGTCCATCTTTTGTTTCAAAAGGACATCATTTTAAGTGAAAAGCATCAACTGACATACGCCAAACTGATCAAACACCTACGAGTTCTGTTAAAACTTTAGTAAAATGATCCATGGGTCATATGTGACGTGTACGGGTCAACCCCTCCACAAACCGAGCCACGATGTGGCCGATACCACTCAAACTCTCTCTCTTTTGTTCAAAATGGACTAAATTGTAAGTGAAATCAACAACTAACATACGGGAAACGGACCAAACGCCTTAGGATTATATTGAAACATTAGTAAAACAATCCATTGGTCATATGTGACGTGTATGAGTCAACTCTACCTCAATCTGAGGCACCGTGGGGCCGGGACCATCCAAACTGCCTCTCTTTTGTTAAAAATGGACAATAGTTTACGTACATACGCCAAACCGATCAAACGGATTCTGATTGTGTTTTAACTTTATGAAAATGATACCTGGCTCATATGTGATGTGTACGAGTAAACCCCGTCTCAATCCGAGGCCCGGTGTGGCCGACACAACTCAAAGTGCCTCTCTTTTTTTTAAATGTATTTAATTTTAAGTGAAAACAACAACTGACATACGAGAAACCGACCAAACGCCTATTAATTATGTCTAAACTTTAGGACAACAATACATGTGTCATATGTGACGTGTACAAGTCAACCCCGCTAAAAACTGAGCCACGGTGTGGCCAGGACTACTCAAAATGTATCTCTTTTGTTAAAAATGGACTAAATTGTAAGTGAAATCAACAACTGACATACGGGAAACGGACCAAACTCCTTCAGATTCTATCAAAACATTAGGACAAAGATCCATGGGTCATATGTGATGTTTAAAAGTCAATATCGCCTCAATCCGAGCTGCGGTGTGGCCGGAACTACTCAAACTATCTCTCTTTTGTTTAAAATGGACATAATTTTAAGTGAAAACAACAACTGACATACGCCAAACCAACCAAACGACTTCTAATTCTATTAAAATGTTACTAAAATGATCCATAGATCAAATGTGATGTGTACGAGTCAACTCTGCCACAATCTGAGCCGCGGTGTGACCGGGACCACTCAAACTGTCTCTCTTTTGTTCAAAATGGACTAAATTGTAAGTGAAATCAACAACTGACATACGGGAAACTGACCAAAAACCTTCGGATTCTATTTATATTTTAGAAAAATGATCCATGGGTCATATGTGATGTGTAAGAGTCAACCCCAACTCAATCCGAGGCACCGTGGGGCCGGGACCACCCAAACTGCCTCTCTTTTGTTCCAAAGGGACAATATTTTATGTACATACGCCAAACCGATCAAACAGATTATGATTGTGTTTAAACATTAGGAAAATGATTCATGCCTCATATGTGACGTGTATGAGTCAACCCCGCCTCAATCCGAGGCCCGGTGTGGCCGACACCACTGAAAGTGGCTCTTTTTTTAAAAATGTACTTAATTTTAAGTGAAAACAAAAACTGACATACGGAAAACTGACCAAATGCCTACGGATTCTGTATAAACATTAGGAAAACAATTCATGGGTCATATGTGATGTTTATGAGTCAACCTCGCCTCAATCCGAGCCACGGTGTGGCTGGGACCACTAAAACTTTCTCGCTTTTGTTGAAAATGGACTAAATTGTAAGTGAAATCAACAACTGTCATACGGGAAACCGACCAAACGCCTTCGTAACCTATTTACACTTTAGGAAAACAATCCATGGGTCATATTTGATGTGTAAGAGTCAATACCACCTCAATCCGAGGCATGGTAAGGCCAACACCACCCAAACCGTCTCTCATATGTTAAAAATGGACAACATTTTACATACACACGCCAAAATGATCAAACAAATTCTTATTGTGTTGAAACATTAGGATAACAATCCATGGCTCATATGTGACATGTACGAGTCAACCCCGCCTCAATCCGAGGTCCGTTGGGGCCGACACCACTCCAAGTGTCTCTCTTTTGTTTAAAATGGACATAACTTTAAGTGAAAACAACTGTTGACAAACGCCAAACCAACCAAACGCATTAGGATTCTATTGAAACTTTAGAAAAACGATCCATGGGTCATATTTGACTTTTACGAATCAAAACTACCTCAACCCAAGCCACGGTGTGGCCAGGACCACTCAAATTATGTCTCTTTTCTTGAAAAGGGACTAAATTGTAAGTGATATCAACAACTGACATACGTGAAACAGACCAAATACCTTCTAATTCTTTTGACACTTTAGTAAAACAATCCATGGGTCATATGTGACATGTACGAGTCAACCCCACCTCAATACGAGTCACCGTGGGGCGGAGACCACCCAAACTACCTCTCATTTGTTCAAAATGGATTAATATTTTACGTACATATGCCAAACCGATCAAACGGATTTTGATTGTGTTGAAACTTAAGGACAATGATCCATGGATCATATTTGATGTGTACCAGTCAACCCAGCCTCAATTTGAGGCATGGTGTGGCACTTACTGAGTCACAAGTGATGAGACTCCTATGAAAATACATTTTCACTATATATTATAAAAGTGGTTGTCGTATGAAGATTGAAATGGGTGTAAATAATATTTGATTTATTGAAACTCTGATTCAACTATACTGGATGATTTTTGTCATATGAAGATTCAAATGGGGAATTATTCACCATGACTCTATTCAAAGAGGTGGTGTTCTTTTTTGTTGTTTTAAGTGATTCAGTGTTTTTGTCATATGAAGATTCAAATGGGGAATTATTCCGCATGACTCTATTCAAAGATGTGGTGTTCTTTTCAGTGTTTTTTATGCAGGTGTATGCACTTGAGGGGCCACTGGAGGGGCTGTTGATAATTCTGAAAATACTGAATACCAACGGTTGTAAACCGTTGGTATACTTTGCCATACTTAAACATATGCCAACGGTTTCAATGAAACCGTTGGGAAAATATCTATACCAACGGTTTACAACCATTGGTATAAAATAAAAACCATTGAATTCCCAACGGTTTGATGAAAACCATTGGGAAAAATACTATACCAATGGTTGTGAACCGTTGGTATAAGATGAGAATAATAGTATTCCCAATGGTTCTAAACCGTTGGGTAAACCTATACCAACGGTTCAGCAAGAACCGTTGGCAAATCCACACCTACAGTGGGCTACCCCAACGGTTTACTTCAAACCGTTGGTATATATCTTTCCCCACGCCTTACTTCCCTACGGTTTGGACAACCTTTGGTATAGAATATACCAACGGTTCTCCAACCTATACCAACGGTTCTAAACCGTTGGTATATCCTTTATTTCCAGTAGTGAATGGTTCTATCCAAAACCATCGGTACAGGTCCATATAAGTGACCTATACCGATGATTTTGTCCAAACCATTGGTATATGTCCAAATTAGTGATCTATATCAACAGTTTTGGCCAAAACATTGTTGTAGGTCAGTTTTTTAGTAGTGCTGTCTTAGGTAGAGCAAGGTATTTGGTTGGATGGAATCTCGACCTAGTTCGTGGAAAATAAACTGAACCTAATTGAATAATACCAAACTAAATCGATCCCAATTTAACTAAACCTAAAAAAATTAAACCGAATCAAATCAAATAGAACGAAAAAAATCATACCAAATGAAAAAGATAAGACATCTACGGATTTAAATTGAACTAAAATTTACCTAAACCAAACAAAAAATTAATGAACCAAATTTAGTTGAACATGCCATATTTAATCTAAATTTAACTAAATCAAACTAACATGAACTAAAAGAAACCAAATGAAATGGAATGGAAGTGAATGGGACAAAAATGAACTAGGAGACCCTATTTGAGAAGATTATAATTAAACTAAACCAAACAAATTGAATATTAACCTGAAATAATCAATGATAATTGAATTTAAATGGAATAAACACAATTGAATCAAATCCATTTGAATTAAATGCAGCCATACTAAACCAAATCAATCTAAACTAAACCAGCTCGATCCACACTAAATGAACTAAATTGAATTGAAGAAAACTGAATTGAATCGTACTAAATTAAATAGAACATAACTATAAAAAATTGAAACAAACTTAACCAAATAAAATAGAAAATAATTAGATATCCCCAACCCAACTTGACTAAAACTTGATCAAATAAAAAAAACTAAAGAGAACCAAAATGAAAAATTACTAAGGGAACCAAACTGATTTACACTAACCTGAGACGAAATGAACCAAATCAAACAAAACCAAAATAAATAAAACATAATTTAAATGGAGAAAAAAACCTATAAAGGTTAATATTTCATTAATTAACCTGAATCTAACTGAATAAACCTTATAAAAATTATGTCAAAATAAGATAAATGGAATTGAACTTGTTACGGGCTCTATCGATGCAGTGATCTGTATTGAGCATCCTAGGATCCATTGACTTATAGCATTGGATTTTGATTGGTATAGATAAATAAATTTTCATGAAACTAGAAAGAATAAGCAATAAAGAAGATCAATTCAATGGCGCTTCAACAAAAAAATAGAAAAAGAAAAGGAACACAATATTTTAACATGCTTTAACCTGCATTAGACCAACATACATGAAGAAAAAAAATCAAAATATATATTATTTATTGTAAACAAATAAATCATCCAAAAAAATGGAATCAAATACATAAAGACTAAATAAATTATCTAAGGAAACAAAAATATCTAAATTAGGTGGGGGTGATTTGACCCGTCACATGTATTTAACAACCTACCTTCCTAGATAAACTCATGTTACACACCTAAAGTGTAATAAACCTAACTTTTATATATGAAAATCCCCTTTTAAAATAAATTTGTAAAATATTTAATAAAACATATGCACTTGATAATATATAATGGTATATAAATTAATTCTTAGTAAAAGAAATCTTGTTTCACAATGATTGTTTTATTATATATGTTCATCAAAATACTATTACATTTAATATTAACATTACATAACCTGGAATAATATTTTATATATTGGAAAATAATTTAATAGAGTGATAAATGAAAAAGAATAATAAACACCTTAAAGTAAACTCCATAGGTCTGAATTCCCCCATTAATACTGCTCTTTCCATAAAGACTCTAAAAAAAAGAGAAGCATTAGAAATATGATAGACATTATCAAGGAAATTATGGAACATTTATAATTAATGTACTGAATGATGAATGATAATGGTGGGCTATATATATGGTGTAATGGTCAATATGACCATTGGGATCAAATCATTACCTGACCATTGTAATGTGACTGTTATGTGACCATTTGAATTTTAATAATACCCAATAGAATAATGAAATACTAGTTTAAAATTATTTTCAAAATTATTATATTAAATAATTAAAATTTTACCAATACGTATGATATTATAAAAAAACTAGAATTCATTAAGGTTACTAAATAATGTATTTTTCTTTAAAAAATAATTTTATAAAAAATATGTATTTTTTATTTAAAATAATTATTTCTCAAACATGATATTTTATCAAATAAATAGGACATCTGAAACCATAACATAGAAATTAGGTTAAGGTGAAATTTTTAGAGTTTTATAAAATACATTATTTTTTTCAGTGAATAGAAAAAAATAAAAATTTGTTTCTTTAGTATGTTCTATGAATTTATAAATATTTAATGATTTTTTGATAATAAATATAAGATAATAAATTACAAAAAATAATTTATATTTTTTATATAGTGTATTTTAATGTGTTAAAATGATTTTTCAAAACTATAAATAACTTCTCAATGCCTCAAATGGATATTTAGCTTTAAAAAAAATGTTTTGTGAAAGTATTACGCTATCATTCCCAAAGTAATATTAAAAATTGTATTTGGATTATATCATGTATAAAATTTAAAAAATATGCCTAAAATTTCCAAAATCACAATCTAAAACCATGTGTAAACCAATGGTTTTTTATTTTTCACAACCTAGATTCTTGAGGACAATATTTAGAAATTAATAAGAAATTCTCCTCATTTTTCTACAAGTACCCACCTCTCCACCCTATTTTATTCACTTACATGATCAGTATCTAATACCACCCTCTCTTAGTCTTTCACTAGGTCCTTTAGATAAGACAAAAATATCTCAAAGAATCACCCCACCAAACTTATGAAGTAGTATTTAAGGTAAGGGTTCTCTCCCTCCTCTTTTCAATGCAATCACTTTATTTATTATAAGACTTTTTATTTCTAAGTGGTTATGTTCTCATGTGTTCATAATCCCCCCTTATTATCCAAACGATTCTTTATTAATGAGATTATACCCTTATCTATCTTTAGTCTATTCCATTAAATTTTCTATACACGTGTTATGCTGTCAAAATTGTCCCTTGATTTTTTATTCCATACCCTTGTGTTGTGTATACCCAACCCTATTTTATTTCAAGGATATTCACCTAGATATAACTATCATTCCTTTATTGGGTCACTCCATGTATAATACCTACATTTCTTACTTGGGATATTGAAATTATGAAATATGTTCTTATATTATATGATCGACGTGACACACATAAATTTAGGCTTATAAATGGTGCACCCTGGTAGCCCTCTAATGCATTGAGTAATGTTTACATATCATGAGATACTGTACTTGGTGTATGGGCGATCAGCCCAAGAACTATGTATTATGATTTCTGGGGTGTTAGCTTTAACTTATACTTATGATTTCACATTTTATGTTGTCTTTACATTCCACTAATACCATGATTTTATGATGTCATTTCCTCATGTCATCCTACTTGTTAGTATGTATGATTATAACCTCTTTTTTAATCATTATATTCCTCATGACTCACATGTATTATTTATCATCATGGTATGATTTAGTTATTCCTTTACTGATCTCCCCGAAGGTAGTTGGGGTAGCAGGTGGGATAGGGTGTGGGGCGCCGGTCGTGGGGTTGAGTCCCTGAGCTATTTTCTTATAGCGTTCATACTGTTTTAACCCAAATTTTATTCACTTAGTGATATTTATAACTCACCTATTCCTTTTTATATACCTATGTTATCCAATGTAGTATTAAGAGTTCAAAGAAAACTAGGATCACATTATAGAATTTTAAATAATGATGTTGTATTTTATTTTAAGCTAATAGTTTATGTACCTAATTTCCCAAAGGCACTAGGCCACTCATTCTTCTAAAATTGTATTACATTGATATTTATGTAAAAAATAATGAATTAAAATGTATTAGAAACATAGGTTGGTATAGTTGGTATCAAATTAAGGTCTATTTATCATTGGGATTAGTATTAGAAAACATTTGTTAAATCCTTTAGGGTATATCTAAGTACTGAAACATCCCGAATTTTAGTAATTATGGGGAGAGTTGTTTTCCATGAAATGAAATTTCAATTAGATACAAAAAAAGTCGATATAGACTCTATAATTGATGTACTTTGGGTTGATAACCCCCCAAGGGATGATTGAGTATTGAATTGATCATCACCCAATACATGATAATGAGGCCTAACTGCACACCTAGTTTGTCACTATTGGGGGATATGTTTCAGATAATTCATATGCTCTTTACAAAAAATTACGATTGATTTGTATTAAATAATTTTTTAAAGAATCTGATAGGAAATAAACCATGGATTACCTATACTGAAACATATATTTTTTAAGCTAGGGTATATATTTCATTCATTATAAGTTATTTACTCTTCCTTTTATATGCTTATTTTATTAAGTATCGTCATCTCAAATTTTCCTTAATTTTAGAAAATAATTGGAAATAAGGGGAATCATTTCAACTAAATATGCAATGGGAAATGTGATGATTTGAATAATGAAATGCCTAATATGATGGGTTCTGGATTCAATAAATTCATTATAGTATTATAAAAACTGAATCATGTTATAAGTAATAACATTAATCATGTCAAACACTCTCCTTATACTAAGAAAGGGAAAGTCACGACTGATCAGAGTGAATGTTAGACAATTTATGTAATATTTCTCCTAGGGTGCATATCTTCCCTCTGATACCAATTTTTTATGTGAAAGCCTTACTCTCTGAGAAGTATATAAACTCAAGTAGGGAAGAAAAAACAAATAAGAAGACAAAATATTTATATGGTATGGTCAGGGTGACCTACATCCATGAAGAAGGTAGTAATATTTATTATACAAATAGGAATACCCTTGTATTTTCCCATAGAGAGGCACCCAAATTTAATTCTAGAGAGGTGGAGAAATATAAAATGGGGAAGCTCCAAGTCTTCATTGGATGGCACAAAATCTCCGTAGTGGGTCTCCTTTGACAGTCACCAACCAAGGATGAATATTCTTTTGCAACACCAACTCCCTTCAATATTCTTCTGTTAACCACCCACCACATCACCAATTTCTTGGGTGGTGATATTATTTTTCAATATTAAATAGAAATTTCCAGACATAGAGACTTGTCGACCCTCAAATTGATCTCCAAATCAGTTTAAGATATGAATCTCATTGGACTTCTCTGAGTAATGGTTTTCTACTTCTTAGTATGAGAGGTCCCCAATTCTATCTACTTAGAGTGGGATTATAGAAAAGAAACCGAGATATTATTTATACCCACTTATATTATTTTTATTTTTTCTTCCATTTCCACGATAAGAGAGGAAGGATGATGCCTATTAGCATTAGGTATCACTTTGGTTTGATATTATAACAAATAACCATACAAACTTGCTGCAGAACCCATTATCTAGGTTATTTATAATCCCATTACACTAACATCATCATCAAGTTGATCATATTTATTCACAGGAAGGGCTTTAAGTACACCGACCCAAGAAAATCAGCAATAGGAACCTCCATCTCATTTTGGAATTCACGTACTCCAATAAAATTTTAGGGAAGCAATACACCTAGCCACATCTTTATAATTCACCAGGGAGGCTGATCAATAGAATCCGGACCATCCTCTACTAAGGGAATCGATGAATCTAAAAGATTAAGTGGAATTTCATGAAAATAAATCCAAACCATCATTATTGTACTATCTTTCATCTCAAGAATCACTAGTGTCAATCACAATAAATATAAATCACAAGAAAAAAACCCAAGGGATACTAGACCATGAAGTCTCAAAGTCCACTTCATCTACACATCTGGAATAAATCAGATGAGGAATGAGAAGCCCCACTACCACCCTGTTCTTAAAACCCCATTATGTATTCATGTGCTTTTAAAAATCATCTATAGATGGCCTTTGTTAACCAAATATAGCAACAAGGGTAAAAATATGTGAATCTACTGTAAGAGCCTACCCGATGGTAGAAATATATACCACTGGGAAACCATTCAACAACCAAGCAATGATCAAGTTAGAAAATATTACCAGAATAAGAGAAATATAGTCGACTTATGTAAAGGTGTAAAATAAAAATTCACCTCACCTCCCAAAGAACACATGAGATTTTAGCCCCTCCCCTTAAGAAACTGAGGTGCCATTTTCATTTCCACTACTCAAGTTACACAAAGGATTTCTATATCCCTAAATGGAAGATCACACAACAAAAAAGCTTCTTTCCATTTTAAAAATATACAAATTAAATAAATCTTTTATAAATATTATAAATCTATTTTTCATTTTTTAAATAAAAATATCCCTTTTAATTTTAAAATTTTATTTTCTATAAAAAATTATTATTTTTTCCTCTTAGTTTTTTAATAAATTATTTTTTCATTCAAAACATTCAAAAATAAAAATATATATTTTCAGCATTTTCCAACTAAAAACAATAAACACTATCATTTTTTTAAAAACCCCTTTAAATTTTACAAATAATGTTATAATTTTTACTTAATAATATTCAAATAAATTTCATTTTTCACTAAAAAATTCTCTTTAATTTTAAAAAAAGAATAAAAAATAAACATTCCATTTTTTCATTTAAAATACTCAATAAATAAATAAATTTATCCATTTCATTTAAAAAACAAGAAAATTTCTCATTTTACTTAAAAAATGTAGAGTGGGTCCCATTGATGAAAAAAAATAAATTTATCCAAAGTAAATTGAACCAACCAAATCAGATCAAACTGAATAAACTGAAATCAACATGAATGGAACAAAAAATGAACTAGATCAACACAAACCAAATTGACCCAAATTGAACCGACCCAAAAAGAACTCAAATAAATTTAACAAAATCAAATGAGCTTGAAATGAACCTTATTGACTCAAATTGAGTAAAATAAAATTGAATAAAACCAAACTAATATGATACATAGTGAACTAAATTGAATCAACTCGACTCGACTAGAACCATACAAAATGAAAATGAGTAGAATCAAACAAAACTGAATGAAATTAGTTGTAATCCAACAAAAAATAAATATAATAGAATCTAAATGAATACATTCAGATTGAATTTATCAAATGTAATCCAAACTAGGATAAAAAAACCTATGTGACTTAACTCAACCCAATGTAAAGTGAAGCAAATCAAATTGACCCAAACAAAATAAACTTGACCGGAACTAAACCAAACCAAGTAAATCAATTTGAATAAAATTAATATAATCCAACAAACCCAAAAATAAATAATCCCAAGATGAAAAAAATCAAATCAAATTGAACTAACCCAAACATACTTGAATAGACCTAGACCAAACCTAATTGAATCAATCTTACCTAACAAAAATCAAATTTAAGTGAATCAGTCTAAACCAAACTGAACTAATTTGAACTAATCCTAATTTAACATAGCTAAAATGAACTCAATAAAAAGATACCAAATTGAATAAAACCATATTCTACCAATAACTACCAAATTGAACTGACCTTAATCAAATTGAATGGAACTAATTCATACCAAATCAAAATGGGAAGACCTAAATAGATTTAAAACAAAATTTAATTAACCAAAACCAAACAAAAAATAAATGAATCAAATTTAATTGAACACAATTAATTTAATATAAATTGAAATAAATAAAACTAACCTAAACTAATATAAACCAAATGAAAATAAATTGAACCAAAAAAAAACAAAACTGAACCCTATTTGAGCATATTTGAACTGAACTAAACCAAACTGAATCAATACCAACCTAACATAATCGATGATAATTAAATTGAATTGAAACAAACATAATTGAATCAAAACCATTTAAATTGAAAGGATTCACACTAAATAAAATCAATACAAACTAAAACATCATGATTCATATTGAATAAAATAAATTGAATTGAACATAATTGAATTGAATCATACTAAATTAAGGTGAACATATTTATACAAAACTGAAAAAAACTGAAATGAATGAAATTGAACTACACTAGACAAACCCAAACCAACATGACTCAAAATTTATTAAATCAAACAAAATTAAACTAAACCAAAATGAAAAAAACCCCTAGGGAATCATACTAATTTGAACTGACATGAGATAATATGAAACATGTCAAACTAAACCAAATAAAAGCAAACTGAAATTAATTTAAATCTCCCAAACCATCCCAAATGGAAATGTTTTTCCTAATTAACCAAAATAAAACTAAACACAGCTGACTAAAACTATGTCAAAACCAAATAAAAATAATTGAACTAGTTTCATGCTGCATTTATATGGAAACCTGTATTCAACAGCCTAGGATCCACTAACTTAATGAGGTGGATTTTTATTTTTATATATAAATGATGTTTCAAAAAATTAGAAAGAAAATTCGATAAGAAAGATCAAGAAAAGAGTTATTAAGAATGAAAAATAAAATGAGAAAAAGAACACAAGATTTTATGATACTTCAACCATAATTAGACCATCATGCACGAAGAGAACATCACTTTATATATTCTTTATTATACAAAAAGAAAGAAGCTAAAAATTTAAAGGGACAAGTAAAGGCCTGAAGAATATTTCCAAGGAAATAGACCGAACTAGACCATGTTTTGGTGATTAGACCAATCACATGGTGTTACCAACACTCCATCCTCGATAAACCCAAGCTACACACCTAAACTTCAACTACCCAATTTTGTTATATTAAAATCCCCTTTGAAAATTTATTTGTGTAATATTTAATAAAACACTTTCACATGATAATATGGCACGATCAAAAAATATTTATTATTTATAGAACTCATGTTTCATAATTAATGTTTTATTATATAAGTTCATCAAAAGACTATTACATTTCATATGGACTTTAAAAATCATGGAATAATATTTTCTATAATAGTAAAGAATAAAACATTGAGATAAATGAAAAATAATAATGCACACAATAAAGTAAACTCCATAGGCCTGAATTTCCCCATGAAGATCTATATTTCCATAAAGACTATATAAAAAAATTTAGGTGCTTGTAATATGATAAACATTATAAAGGTAAGTGTGGATCCTTTGCAATAAATTTACTGAATGACAAGGAATGAGAATAGTGGACTAAATACAGAGTGTAAAGGTCAATATGACAGTTGAGATATGAACATTACCATACCATTATAATGTGAGCATTATATGACCATATAAATAGTAATAATACCCAATATAATAGTGAAATACAAATTAAAAATTATTTTATAAAATAATTAAATTTTATCTAATACGTATGATATTATAAAAACAGAATTCTTTAAGGTCAATAAATAATGTGTTTTAATCTATTTTTTTTATAAAAAACATGTAATTTTAATTTTAAATAATTATTTCTCAAAGTTATTAATTTTTTAAATAAAAAAGTTATTTGAAAATAGCATGTCGAAATTAGGATAGTGTGAAATTCTGAGAATTTCCAAAAAAACATTATTTTTCAGTGAATAGTAAAAAATATAGTTATGTGTTTTCAATATGTTTTATGAATTTATAAATATTTGATAACGATTTAATAATCAATATAATATAATACGTCGAAAAAATAAGTTATATTATTTATATAATACATTTTAATTAATTAAAATGGTTTTCCAAACCTATAAATAACTTTTTAAAGCCTCAAATGGAAATTTACCTTTTTTGAAACAATTATTTTATAGAAAAATTAGTCTTTTGTTCCAAAATTAAATCTAAAAATTGGAGCTATATTCTCTCATGGATAAAATAATAAAACAATTCAAAAAATTTCTAAATCCATGATCTAAAACTATGGGTGAACCAATGGTTTTTTATTTTCTACAACCTAGATTTTGAAGGCATATATTTATAAATTAATAATAAAATATTCTCATTTTTCTATAAGAACCCACATATCCACCACATTTAATTCACTCCCAAGATATTATCACATACCACCCACTCTTATTCTCTCATTATGTCCTTTGGTGAATCCCTAAAACTCTCAAGGAATCACCCCATGAAGCTTACGAATTGATATTTAAGGTAAAAATTGTCTCTCTCCTCTTTTCAATACATGTACTTACATTGTTATAATACTTTTGATGTCCAAGTGTTTATTTTATCACATGTTAATAATCATCCCTTACTAACCAAATTATATCCTATAAATGAGATGATACACTTCTCTCTCATCAATCCCCTCTATGAAATTTTTTATACACCTGTTATAGTGTCGAAATTATACCTTGAATTTCCATTCCACACCCTTGTATTACGAATACCCATCCCTATTTTATATTTCGAGGGTATTCTCCAAGATGTAACTATACTTCATTTATTAGGGAAATCTATGTATGTAACCCATATTTTTAATCATAGGATAGAAATGACAAAATTCACTCTTATGTTATATGATCAATGCGACACACATAAATTTTGACATATAGCGGGTTAACCTTAGTATCCATCTAATACATTGAGTAATTTTTTACATCCCATGAGATTCTATGTATGGAGTGTGTGTGTGGTTAGACTAAGTACACTATGTTATGACTTCATGGTGGTTATCCTCAACGTATAGAGTTTTAAATAATAATATTTTATTTTATGTTAAGTTAATGGTTTATGTATGTAATTTCCAAAATCCACTAGGACTCTCAATATTCTATGATTGTATTACATGGATCTTTGTGTTATTTTTTTTTTGAAATAATGTGTTTTAGAAATAAGGGTGTTATAGTTGGTATCAGAGAAAGGTTTATTTATTTTTTGGATATTAGGATTAGACAAAAATAGTGAATTTCTTAAAGGTATATATACATATTAAAAGATCTTGAATTTTTTTAAAGTAAGGGGAGTGTAGTTTTCCTAGAAATAACTTCCCTTTCTGGATACAAACAAGTCGATACAGGCTCTAGAACAAATTTTCCTAGGGGTAATAACTCTAAAAAGATTAGATTAAGAATTCACTATATCATCACCTAATGAATGACATAGAGGCCTAATTTTACACCTCGTTGGACACTATAACATATCTAGTCTGGTTTATATAAAAGTGACCAGTTCGGTTGGTCACACGACCTAAATCCCACCCATATGTACACTATAGACTGTCGAATAGTAGTGAGGATCTGTGTTGGTACATGGGGAGAGTATACCCACATAAATAGAGCACACCATAGTGGTATAATAAATAAGGAAACAATGGAAACATAATAAATTAAGTATAGTAGTAGATGTAATACATCCAGATTGATGAATGATAGATATAAAAAATAAAAATTATTCAATGACATATAAAAATGATGTCATGATTCCATACAAAAATTGGTATCAGAGAATACATGGAAGATGAAAAAAAATATAATACATGCTATAAAAAATGAACAAAAAGGGGGAATGGTATCTCCAATAGCATCATGATCATATGCTTAGTCCTCTGCTCATATACTCCATCCTAGTATAGAAAATCAAGAATCCATAGTTGGGTGATACCCTTTATTCCTACCGATATCGATAAAGTGTTCCCAGGTACCAAATGACGACCCGAATAGTGTGTGAGTAAAACTCAGAAGGCTGCCTGCAATGGTGTCTAGCACTATCGAGTCTTTGAATATAAAACTATGAGTGTACATGTAATAATAAATATAAATAAGTAAATAAATAAACCACATCATTCTAGGTTCCTCATGAGATACCCATCTGATATTAACTGATTCGACTTAAACCAAAATTTATTTGAGAACTTTACATTTTATGTTTATATTTTTAAGAAAAATACCTGAGGTATACAACCAAGGAATATATATAAAATGAAATTCATTTGAAGTCACATAATTTCAATGGCATTAGGTTTTATAACATTGGTAAATTCCATAGGGGTGTAACATTGGTATTTAACTCTAAGGAAAAAATTACTACCCAATCCCTAAGAACATGTCTTAGGAAACCCCAGTTCTAGAATTAAAGGGATCCAAAGGTAGTAACCGAGGTGGTCTGTAATATCAATCCAAATACAAGGATAATTATCTAAGTAATTCAATTTATATAATATCTAGAAATATAGGTGGACCCTCAGTGATAATCCAGGGTATCCACAATCTAAGACCAAGATCAAATCCAAGTGTGGTCACTCACATGGAAGATATATCAACGAATCAGTGGAATCCCATGAGCTCATCCAAGGAAAACCACAATAGGATTCCAATTATCTCTCAAGAAATGATTCAACTTTAAAAATTGAAAGTCTGTAACCATAAAAAATTATCATTCAATATATAATAAAGTCCACTTAATGATATTAATAGCTATTATCATGATTCATAATTAAACATGGTCTAGGTGGTATGTCCTTAACATTCAAATTTCATTTAAATAATAATCCATTTATGTTATATACATACAAGAGAAAGTTAACCAACTATAGAGGGTGGTTCAATTTTATATCCTAGGCTTAAAAGGTGTAGAAAAGTATGAACAATTTAATTTAACAAAATTAATCCATTTCATGGATAAAATCTAATTTTACAAAACTTAATTGGTTAATTAATTTCACTATAAGGAATAGGATTCATGGGATTTTAAAGAGACACAACCTAAGGGGTGGCTCACTTTGAGGTAGAGGACCTCCAATGATGCTAGTTAGGGTGAAAGGACAACCCATTCTAGGTGTTTACCATTTATTTAATCAATATGGCATTCAAAAGGGAGTCACATAGAAATTATAGTGTGTGGAATTAGTATTCATAATATAAACATCAATAATTCTAGGAAAAAAGGTACAGAACACCTACCTTAAATGGGTAGTCAACACCTCATCCATCATAGACCATTAACTAAGTCTAGAATGGATAAAATTAAAGAAATAGACATTAGCCTTGAAAATAGGTCATATTAGATTGCACCGATTAAGCATTACATATGGAGAAATAAACAAAGTAAAAAAGAATGAATATCTTACCGATGGAAATCCAACATGATAAAAAACAATTGATTCCAAGGTTGAACGAGGAAGGAAGATCAAATCCTAGGTTTAGAGGAAGAAAATCCAAATTGAGGGATGGGGTACTGTGTGAATGAGAAAGTGAAGAGGGAGAATAAAGGTTAAATAAATGAATGATAATATCATCATTTCACACTTCTTAAATAGGCTCATAGTTTCACTAAACATATTTCTAAACCACGCACCACCACTACCCATATATCACACCATCATTCTTAGCTTATGCATTGTTTTCCAAATTGGGAGCACACAATGTGAATCACCTATATAAACATTATAAAAAATTTCACCTTGGAATATTGATTCCCTCTCATGGTTTTACAAACAATGCACCTCCTCTTTGGGGGTGAATTATTGATCCGTAAGGTTAATACTAACCATGCTCTAACTACGCTCCTTAGTTCAATTTATCAAAAAATAATATCAAGGATCTAAAAACGACACTCCTAAAACCATTCATAACCCACATCATTAGAGTAAAAATGAAATATTTAGACCATAATTTAAAGGGTCCATACCTTATGAGAAAACTTGAGATGTTACAACCTTCTCCCCATAAAACAACTCTTCCCCAAGTTTCCCTTCCAAGGGAGGTTTAGAATCATCTAAAAATAACTCTGTCCATTAAGAATATTTACCAACCTCTCACTCCTATGTCTCATCCTATACATAGCTGTGTCATTATACTACTAAAACTAGAGGATCAAACCTACCATATAGAGCCATCATGCTCCGATCAATGATACATATAGGATGCTCCTCAAATGAAGAATCTACCTTTAAGTCAACCTCATTAGGCTGAAATACACGAGACATGTCTGAATGATAATTGTGTAACTTAAAAACATGAAAAAATCATGAATATACTTATATATTTTAGGGAGTGATATCCGATAAGAAACAATCCCAACCCTCTCCAGAACATCAAAAGGTCGGACAAAACAAAGTGATTGATTACCCTACATTTGAATTCATTGATTCCTCAGTCTAGGCGTAACATGAAAAAAGACATAATCACCAAACTCAAACTCTAGAGTTTGGTGGCGAAAAAAGTGTAAGACTTATGCCTAGAATGAGTTGTAGCTATTCATTTAAAGATAAGTTATAATTTCTCATAGGTATCTTGAATGAGTTGAGGTCCTAGTGGTGCAACCTATCCCAACTATATCCAGAATATGGGTGAAAAACACCACCTACCATATGGGGGCTCATAAAGATCAATTTTAATATTATATTGAAAACTATTATTATAAGAAACCTATGAAAGAGGCAGGTGGTTCTCCCATTCTTTCATGTACCGAATCCAATATTTTCTCCTTGTGGCCACATTCCTAACACATCCCTTGCAATTCACAATGGAAGTTTCACTCTCATATGAAATATTTTGACTGAAACCATCACCATATTCTACACCAAACTAGAAAGAGTCCAAGAAAGGTTGGGTAAATCCAATTTTACACATAACCTTGCTTGGACTTGATGATTCCCATTCAATGTTTGTTGATATACCTATAAGAATCTACCGATAACATTACCGAAACACTAGAGAATTGAATAATCCTAAAATTAAGTGGAATATCACGAAGATAAATCTAAATCATCATTATTATCCTATCTTTCATCTCAGGAATAAATAGTATCTATGACAATAAATAGAAACTACAAGAGAAAAAATACAAGGTATACGGGATGATGAAGTCTCAAAGTCCACTTCATCTTTACATCTTCCAGAAATCAGATAAAGATGGAGAAGCCCCCCACCACCCTATTATTCAAACCAAATTCAATATTCATGTTATTTTCAAAATCATCTAGAGATGTCCTTTTCTAAACAAATCTTTAAACTAGGGTAAACCTATATGAACCCACTGTAAGTGACTATCCGATGGTAAAAATCTCCACCACTGTGAAACCATTCAAAACCAAGAAATCCTCAAGTCATAAAATATTTCCTGAATAGGATAAAGGGAGTGCACTTATGTGAAGGGGGAAAATGATAAATCACCTCACCACCCAAATAACTCCAAGGATTTCTGCTCCTCCCCTTACAAAAAGGGAGGGGTTATTTTCATTTTCACTACTCAAGGTACCCCAAGGGTTTTGATAGCACAAAATGAGAGATCACTTAAAAAAAATACTCATTCCATTTTTATTATATATATAAATAATCCTATTTTTGTTTAGTAATATTTAAAAAAATATTTTAAAAAACATCCCTTTTCTTTTATAAAACTTATTTTCGACACAAATTTATTATTTTTTCTTTTCTATTTTTTAATAAATTAATTTTTTCTTCAAAACATTCCAAAATTGAAATAATTTTTTTAGAATTTTCAAACAAAAATCAATGAAAAATAATATTTTTGTTTAAAAAACCGTTTAAATTTAACTAATAATATTATATTATTTAGTTAAAAATATTTGAATAAGTTAAATTTTATACTAAAAAATTCCCTTTAATTTCAAAAGGGAAAAGAAAAAACATTTTCTTTTTTTATTTAAAATAATGAAAAAATAAAAAATAAATATCTCCTTTTCCTTTTTAAAACTAGAAAAAGTCTCATTTCTATTAATAAAATCCCAAATAAGCCCCATTGCATATAAAAGAAATTAATTGTGGTAAACTAAATTGAACCAAAAAAATCAAATCAAACTGAATCAATTGAAATAAAAATGAATGGAATAAAAAAGAACAGAATCAACCCAATTTTTTTTGACCCAAACAGAACTGATGCAAATTGAACTCAAAAAAACTAAAAAAAAATTAAATGTGATTAAAATGAAAGTAATTTACTCAAATTGAATAGAATCCAATAGAAGAGAATTGAAGTGATGTAACTCAAATTAACCTAAATTGAATCGACCCAACCTGACCCGTCCTAACCTAACTTGAATAGAACCTTTGAAAATAAAAATGAACATAATAGAAACAAACCAAATGAAATCAAATTAATCCAAATAAAAAAATCAATAGAATTGAATCTACTTGAATATATCCAGATTGAATTGACCAAAATAAATCCAAACTAAGAAAATAACAAACCTCAGTGGCCTAAATCAACCCAAATTAAAGAGAAACAAATTAAATTGAACAAAAAATACTAAACATGAACCAAACTAAACCAAACAATGTAAGTCAATTTGAATTGAATTAATACAGTCCAACCCAACACAAATTGAATATTCCAAAGAGGATCCAAAGAAAATCAAATTTTACTAACCAAAGAAGCCCAGATAGGCTTATATAAAACCCAATTGAATCAAACTTACCTCACCCAAATTTGATCTAAGTGAACCAATCTTAACTAAATTAAACCAATTTGAAATCATCAAAATGTAACATAACTAAACTGAAACCAATAAAAAAGATACCGAACTGAATCAAACTGTATTCCACTAAGAATAACCAAATTGAACTGATATGAATCAAACAGAATATAACTAAATCATACTGAATCAAAATGGGAAAACCTGAATGGATTTAGAATAAAATAGAATTAACCTAAAAGAAACAAAAATTAAATGAGATAAATTTAATTAAACACACTATATTTAATCTAAATTGAACAAAATAAAATTTCCTAAACTAAAATAAACCAAATGAAAAGAAATAGAAGAAAACAAAACAAAACATAATAGGTAGACCATATTAGAGAATATTAAAAATAAACTAAACCAAAGAGAATTAAAATTAACCTAACATAATCAATGATAATTCAATTTAAACGAAACAAACATAATTTAATTAAATCCATTTGAATTGAATGGATTCATACTAAATAAAATCATTCTAAAATAAACCACCTTGTTCCACAATGAATAAAATAAATTGAATTGCACAAAATTTAATCAAATCAAACTAAATTAAAGAAAACATAACTATACCAAACAAAAAAAATTAACATGAATCAAATTGAACTACTCTAGGTAGACCTAAACTACTTCACACTAACAGTATCAAATCGGAAAAAATAAACTAATCCAAAATGACAAAAACCCCATAGAATCAAACTGATTTGAATTAACCTGAGATATCTTGAAACCAATATAACTAAAACAAAACAAACAAAACCAAAATTAATTAAAATCACCCAAACCATCCTAAAAGGCTAAATTTCTTTAGTTAACCCAAATATAACTAAACATACTTGACTCATACTATGTCAAAACAAAACCAATTGAATTGAACTAGTTATAGGATACATTGATGTGGTAGTACGCATTCAATGGAATAGGATCTACTAAATTATAGTGGTGGATTAATATATTTATAGATAAATGATTTTTCAAAAAAATAGAAATAAATTTGGACACAGAAGATCAGAAAAAGGGAAATTCAACAAGAAAAATAGAAAAATAAAAGGAAAATCAGATTTGAAAATGCATCAACCTCTATTAGAATAACATTCATTAAGAGGATATCATTTTTTAGATTAATTATTACAAAGAATTAAATAATCCAAAATATAAAGGGACTCTAATAAGTAATGGACGAGAGAAACTATCCATGTAAATAGAACTAGCTAGACAAATTTGGGGTAATCAGCCCTATCAAATGAAGTTAAAAACCTTCCTTCCTAGATAAACACATGCTATACACCTAAAGTGATACAACCTGAATTATTTTTTATAAAAACCCCATTTTAAATTAATTTGTGTAATATTTAATAAAACACATGCACTTTATAATATGGAATGGTAAGAAAATTATTTATTTTTCAAAGAACTAATGTTTCATAATGATTTTTTTATTATATAAGTGAATAGAAATACTATAACATTTCATATGAACATTAAACATCATGGAATAATATTTTATACAATATTAAATAATAGAACACCAAGATAAATGAAAAATAAAAATGCACACATTAAAGTAAACTCCATGGGCCTAAATTACCCCATAAAGATATCTATTTCCATAGACTATATAAAGATATAGAATCATTTTGAATATGATAAACATTATCAAGGTAAGTGTGGAACCATTGTAATTAATGTATTGAATGACAAAGAATGATTATGGTGGACAATATATATGGAAAAAGGTCAATATGATAGTTGGGATCTGATTGTTAGATGACCATTATAATGAGACTATTATATGACGATTTGAATAATAATAATGATATTTTATTTTATGTTAATCTAATGGTTTATGTTTGTAATTTTCAAAATACACTAGGACTCTCAATCTTCTAGGATTGTATTACATGGATCTTTATGTTAAAATTTATGAAATAAAGTGTTTTAGAAATAAGGGTGTTATAGTTGGTATCAGAGAAAGGTGTATTTATTTTTTGGATATTAGGATTAGATAAAAATAGTAAATTTCCTCAAGGTATCTATAAATATTAAAAGATCTTGAATTTTATTAAAGTAAGGGGAGTGTGGTTTTCCAAGAAATAACTTCCCTGTCTAGAAACAAACAAGTGGATACAGGGTCTAGAACAAATGTACCTAGGGGTAATAACTCCAAAATGTTTAGATTAAGAATTAACTTTATCATCACCTAAGGAATGACATAGATGCCTAATTTTACACTAGGTTGGACACTATAACATCTCTGGTCTAGTTCATAGAAAAGTGACCAGTTCGGTTGGTAACATGACCTAAATCCCACCCATCTTTACACTCTAGAATGTTGAATAGTAGTGATGATCTATGTTGGTACATGGGTAGAGTATACCCTCATTAATAGAGCACACCGTAGTGGTATAAAAAATAAGGAAACAATGGAAACTTGATAAATTAATTGTAGTAGTAGATGTAATACATCCAGATTGATGAATGATAGATATAAAAAATAACCATTAGTCAATGACATATAATAATGATGTCATGATGCGATAAAAAAATTGGTATCAGAGAATACATGGAAGATGAAAAACAATATAATACATGCTATAAAAAATGTACAAAAAGGAAGAATTATATCTCCAATAGCATCATGATCATACGCTCAGTCCTCTGCTCATATACTCCATCCTAGTATATAAAATCAAGCATCCATAGTTGGGTGATTTCCTTTATTCATACCCATATCGATAAAGTGTTCCCAGACACCAAATGATGACCCGAATAGTGTGTGAGTAAAACTCAGAAGGCCGCCTTCAATGGTGTCTAGCACTATCCAGTCTTTGAATATAAAACTAGGAGTGTACAAGTAATAATAAATATAAATAAGTAAATAAATAAACCTCATAATTCTAGGTTCCTCATGAGATACCCCTCTGATACTAACTGATTTGGCTTAAACCAAAATTTCTTTGAGAACTTTACATTTTATGTTTATATTTTTAAGGAAAATACCCGAGGTATACAACCAAGGAATATGTGTAAAATGAAATTAATTTGAAGTCACATAATTTCAGTGGCATTAGGTTTTATAACATTAGTTAAGTCCATGGGGGTGTAGCATTGGTATTTAACTCTAAGGAAAAAATTACAACCCAATCCCTAGGAACATGTCTTAGGAAGCCCCAGTTCTAGAATTAATGGTATCCAATGGTAGTAACTGAGGCAGTCTATAATATCAAGAAAAATACAAGGAGAATTATCCCAGGAATTCAATTTATATAATATCTAGAAATAACAGTGGACCCTCAGTGATAATCCAGGGTATCCACAATCTAATACCAAGACCAAATCCTTGTGTGGTCACTCACATAGAAGATATTTCAATGAATCAGTGGAATACTATGAGCCCATGCATGGAACACCGCAATAGGAGTCTAAGTATCTCTGAGGGAATGCCTCAACATTAAAATTAAAATTCAGTAACCATAAACAATTATCATTCAATATATAATAAAATTCCCTTAATGATATTAATATCTATTAGCATGATTCATAATTACACATGGTCTAGGTGGCATGTTCTTAACATTAAAATTTCATTTAAATAATTATCCACTTAAGTTATATACATACAAGAGAAAGTTAACAAATTATAAAGGGTGGTTCAATTTCATAGACTAGGCTTAAAAGGTATAGAAAAGTATCACTACATTAATTTAACTAAATTAATCCATTTCATGGATAAAATCTAATTTTAAAAAACACAAATGGTTAATTAATTTCAATATAAGGAATAGGATTCATGTGATTTTAAAGATACACAACCTAAGGGGTGCCTCACTTCAAGGTAGAGGAACTCCAAAGATGATAGTTAGGGTGAAATGATAACCCATTCTAGGTGTTTACCATTTATTTAATCAATATGCAATTCAAAATGGAGTCACATAGAAATTCCAGTGTGTGGAATGAATATTCATAATATAAATGTCAATAATTCTTGGGAAAAGGTATAGACCACCTGCCTTAGATGTGTAATCAACACCTCATCCATCATAGACCATTAACTTAGGCTAGAATGAATAAAATTAAACAAATAGATATAAGCCTTGAAAATAAGTCATATTAGATTGCACAGATTTAGCATTACATATGGAGAAATAAACAAAGTAAAAAATAATGAATATCTTACTAATGGAAATCCAACATGATGAAAAATATATGATTCCAAGCTTGAATGAGGAAGGAAGATCAAATCCTAGGTTTAGAGGAATAGATTCTAAATTGAGGGGTGGGGTGCTGTGTGAATGAGGAAGTGAAAAGAGAGAATAAAGGTTAAAGAAATTAATGATAACATCATCATTTCACACTTCTTAAATAGGCTCACAGTTTCGCTACATAGATTTCCAAACCATGTGCCACCACTACCCATATACACACCATCATTCTTGGTTTGTGTATTGTTTTCCAAATTGGGAGAACACTATGTGAATCACCTATATAAACATTCTAAAAAATTTCACCTTGGAATGTTTATTCCCTCTCATGGTTTTACAAACCATGAACCTCCTCTTTGGGGGTGAATTATTGATCTGTATGGTTAGTACTAACCTTGTGCCAACCATTCACCCTAGTCCGATTTATCAAAAAAACTCATGGATCTAAAAAAGACACTCCTAAAACCTTTCATAACCCACAACATTAGAGTAAAAAAGAAATATTTATACCATAATTTAAAGGGTCCAGACCTTATGAGAAAACTTGAGATGTTACAACCTTCCCCCCTTAAAACAAATCTTCCCTAAGTTTCCCTACCAATGGAGGTTGAACATCATCTGAAAATAACTCTGTCCATTAAGCATATATACCAACCTCTCACTCCTATGTCTCATCCTACACATATCTATGTTATTATACTACCCAAAATAGAGGTGCCAACTTACCATATATATCCTTCATTCTCCGATCAATGATACATATAGGATTCTCCTAAAATGAAGCATCTATTTTTAACTCAACCTCTTTAGACTAAAGGATACGAGACATGTCCGAATGATAATTGTGTAACTGAAAAACATGAAAAAATCATGCATATACTTATATATTCTAGGGAGTGATATCCGATAAGAAACAATCCTAGCCCTCTCCAAAACATCAAAAGGTTGGACAAAACTAAGTGATTGACTACCCTACATTTGAATTCATTGATGCCTCAGTCTTTTTGTAACACAAAAAAAGACATAATCACAAAACTCAAACTCTAGAGGTTGGTGGAGAAACAATGTTTATGACATATTCCTAGAATGAGTTGTAGCTATGCATTTATAGCTAATTTATACTTTCTATAGGTATCTTGAATGAGTTGAGGTCCCAGTGGAGTCACCTATCCTAACTGTAAAGACCCGAAATTTTGAATAAATATTGTTTCCTAATTTTGTGTGTTTTTTTATTTTATTTTTATACTCAACAAAAATGTTTAATTTGATAAAATGAGTATAATTAAAATGAGACCATTGGGTTTTGACTATTATATGACCATTGGTCAATATGACCACTGGAAACTTAACGTTTTGATTGTTGTCTCTAAATACAAGCAATCTTGGTTAATTAATATAGAAAGAAGATTCAATGGCCTCACCCAGTAGTCTTGGACTGATCGAATCCCATCTAACAGAACTTAGGAAGGAGGTAGCACCACTGGGCTTTGCTCTGGACCAAACCCAATGCGAACTTCATCATGTGAAGCTAGAACGGAATCGCCTTCGTGAGAAGTTCAAATTGATAGAAATTAATACTCGTGCGATGTTGGCCGAGCCTCCCTCAGATTCTCTCACCTTAGCACACCTTACACTTAGGTCCTATGCTGGTGTGATAAGGGGCTATGTAAGGAGACCATAACTTCCTTGTGTAATCCTTTGTTTTAAATAAAATTTTGATTTCTTCTTATGATGAAGTTTATGAATTTTCAAATGTTCGGATAAATATAGTATGCATATTTTAATGAATTTTAGAGAAATGATATTTTAAAAAAATGTTTATGTAAACCTTAAATAATTAAAAATGTGTAATGATTTTCGAAAAATGGTCTTCTACAATTATGTTCAGTACGAAATTTAGAGTCTAATAAGATCAGCTTAATTTTTGATGAATAGTAAATTATGAATAGTGATTTTATGTTTAGGATTAGTAATGTGACCAAATGGATTAGTAATCTCACTTCAATAAAGCATTAATATAATCTAGGCACCTTGATTAAGTAATGTGATTCAATAAAATGGTTAAATAACGATTTCATAAATCATTATTCAAGTATTAGTTTTTTCAGGTGAATAGTGTTTTTTAATTAAAAATTAAATTAAAAATATTTAGATAATTATTTTTATAAAATGGATTTCATTTTTGAACTCAGAGCATCGATATTATGTTAAGGTAATTTTTGGGAATTTTTCTGAAAAAAATGAATTTTCGGTGAATAGTGTGTTTATTTAAAAAAATAAATTAAAAATATTTAGAAAAATATTTTTTATAAAATGGAGTTCATTTTTGAAATCAGAGCATTGATATTTGGTTAAGGTGAAATTTTGGGATTTTTCTGAGAAAGTTGAATTTTCAGTGATTAGTAAAAATGCAGTTTTAGGGTTTCAGTATGTTTAATGACTTCATAACTGTGTCATGATGATGTCATGAGATATTTTAAGGGTTGGCCGACCAAAGATGATTAATTTTTGTATTGGGGGCCCCATTTTTCCTAACTTCATGGGAAATATCTTGAGAGAGCACATGGATTTGAGAAACCCACTTATGAGGTGTCCCTTGCCCATTAATGCCTTGTCCCCTCACTTTCTGTATAAATACCAAGACATGCTCTCATAATTTGGACTCCAAAATCATTCTCAACGAAGTTCTGGTCTCCTTACCTCACAAGGAGTCCTCCCAAGGTTCCCCCAAGACCTCAAGGTCCAAACCATTGAGTTTTAAGAGTTACATTTTAAGGTAAGGGATCCGACCTCTCTCTTTCTTTTAAAGAAATCTCTTTTATGTCATTTCTTTTATTCTCCATGTTATTATGTTAAAGGATGTTCTTTTATATTCCTCTTACTGCCCTTTTAATGTTCATATAATGAGAGATCCCCTCTTACTCTCATTATTTCGTTTTATGAAGTTTTAAGTGGAGCCGTTAGGCTGCCGAAATTTTTGTAACGGGTTCTGTCTCCCTTCTCATTTTTCAAGATCTATTTTTCATGTAAAGTATTTCAAGTACCTTTTTATTATGTTGGGGTATGATCTCTAAATTTATCATACTAATCTTTTATGATCATATGATGAGGGACCCCATTTGATCTCTTCAATTCAGTATTTTGAAGTTTTAAGTGGCGCCGTTAGGCTGCCGAATTTTTAAGTGGTTCTTTCACCTTTCTCTTTTTTCAAAGTTCTAATTCCATATCAAGTCTTGAAAGTTACTTTTTATTATGTTGGGGTATGATATCTATATCTATCATACTGATAATTTATGTTCATATGATGAGATACCATATTTGATCTCGTCAATTCATTTTTGTTGAAGTTTAAGTGGCACCGTTAGGCTGCCGAATTTCTAAGGGGTTCTTTCACCCTTCTCGTTTTCAAGATCTACTTTCATGTCAAGTCTTTCAAGTTCCTTTTTATTATTTTGGGGTATGACCTATATATCTATCATACTGATCATTTATGTTCATATGATGAGAGACCCTATTTTATCTCATCAATTCATTTTTGTTGAAGTTTAAGTGGCGCCGTTAGGCTGCCGAATTTCTAAGGGGTTCTTTCACCCTTCTCGTTTTCAGGATCTACTTTCATGTAAAGTATTTAAAGTTACTTTTTATTATGTTGGGGTATGATATCTATATCTATCATAATGATCATTTATGTTCATATGATGAGAGACCCTATTTGATCTCGTCAATCCATTTTTGGAAGTTTTAAGTGACGCCGTTAGGCTGCCGAATTCTCATAAGAGAAATCATATTTTTTGTCTTCCTTTCAAGTTCTTCGTTTCATATGGTATATCATTCAAATTTCATTACCATGTTCTAAAATAATTTATATTCTGTTTCCCTCCTTTTTTATGAATCATTTTTAGTGGATGAACCATTTCCCTTCTCTTTTCAATGTTTTCTAAAACCATGTATCATAGCCGTTATGCTGCATAATTTTCGTCTCAAAATGCCTCCCTCTTTATCTCAAAATTATTTTATGTTATTAAGTGAATACTCAAAGCTCTTATTTCTACAGGGGTATTCACATATATAACAAAATTTTCTATTTTAAATTCTGGGAGTTACATACATGAAACCCGCTTTCCCTTAACCATGGGTTTAAAGTGACATAAAGATCATGTCTTTAAAGCAGTTTTTAAAACGTTATGATTATGAAATGAAACCCATTTATTTTATGATATATGGGTTGTTTATGAAATGATTGATGATGATATATGTGTATCACATGATAATAAATACATGCCAAGGGTGCGCCGAGATAGCGCTCCAATGCATTGGGTAAGGACTTAATCTCTAGAGATGACTTTTTAGACTGATACCTTGGTGAATAACCTTGGTAATTTTTAATGACACCTTGGGGATGGAACTTGGTGAAACAAAATGATTGTCAATATTAAATGTTGAAGCCACATCTTAAAGTTATGAAAAATGTTATTTTTATTATGATATGCCTCATGACTTCTTTCTCATTCCTTAAAGTTCTTTTCATGACCTTATTGAAGTATCTCAAGTTCACATGTAAAATGTTTCTCTTGATTCCCTTACTGGGCCTTCTGATCACCCTTTCTTTTGATGTATGTCCCTAGGTTATGAGATGAAGTAATGAACCTAGGATGAACATGAGGAGAAGTTTTTCAAGTTTTTAAGAAGAATGTTTTATGTTTTCATGTTTTAAGTTCCTGGTTTCCAAGTCACTAAACCTTAAAGATCCTCAGTTTTGTAAAATGTAATGAAAGTTTATGTGATAAAAAGGCGGGATGCTATAATAACTCTATCCAGAACAAGGGTGAAAACACCACCTACCATATGGGGGATCATAAAGATCCATCTTAATATTATATTGGAAACTATTATTATAAGAAACCTATGAAATATATAGGTGGTTCTTCCATGAACCATAAAAATCAGGGATTTATTCTTTGAGAATTTCCTCTAACATAAGTACTTTATGCTCAGATTGAACATCAGTATGAGGGTGATAGGTTGTACTAATTAGTAATTGTGAACGCACTACCTTCTACAACCCTTACTAGAACTATAATGTAAACTGAGAATCACTATCACATATTATTGAATGTGGAATACCATGTATTCATATAATCTCATAGAAATAAACCCTCCTATGATCATCTACTAAGAAGGAATCCCTAATATGTGAGAAATGGGTGACCTTCATCAGCATATTCATGATAACCCATACTAAATCACGTCTTTTGGGGGATTTCAATAATACCATATTGGAATAGGTAGTTTCATCATCCCATTTTCACTTAGGAATGGGTAATGAATATAAAACTCACACTGATCACTCTTGTCCTTCCTTCACCAATTGATAGGTGGAACACTGAGTAACAAAACCATATATCTCACTTTTTGTCCCATACCACCAATACCAGTGGTGTAAGTCATTGTACATATTTGTAAGACTGTGATTTACTTCCTAAAAAATGTCAAGAGACTCTTTCATTAATTCCTTTCACATGGATATTGGAACACAAACATGCCCCAGATGGTTATTAGCATTGGGTATCACTTTGGTTTGATATTACACTGAAGAACCATACAATCTTGATACAGATCCCTTAATTTGGGTTAATTCTAATCCCATTACACTAAAATCATAGGATGGTTGATCATACTTATTCACAAGAAGCTCTTTAAGAACACTGAATCCAAGATAACCAATAATAAGAGCCACTATCTCATTCTGGAATTTATGAACTACAATAAAATTTCTGGGAATTGATACACCTAGCCACATCTGTATAATTCATTAGGGAGGCCAATCATTAGAATCACGAATACCCTTCACTAGTTCCACCACCATTTAAACATTCTCAGTATGAACCTTGAGTAGATAAATTTCACTTGGCCACAAAATTACCTCTCAAACCTCAACAAAAACCTCATTAGACTTTCTTGCATGTACTGAATCTAACATTTTCTCCTTATGGCGACATTCCTAACACTTCCCTTGCAACTCATAGTGGCAGTTGCACTCTTTTATGAAATATTTTGACTGAAACCATCACCATATTCTACACCAAACTATAAGGATTCCAAGAAAGGTTGGGATAAATCCTATTTGACACATAACCTTGTTTGGACCGAATGATTCCCATTCAATTTTTGTTGATATACCTCTAACAATCTACCGATAACATTATCGAAACACTAGATAATTGAATAATCCTAATATTAAGTGGAATATCAAGAAGATAAATATAAATTGTCATTATTAGACTATCATTCATCTTAGGAATAAATAGTGTCTATGATAATAAATAGAAACTACAAGAGAAAAAATACAAGGTATACGAGACCATAAAGTCACAAATTCCACTTCATCTTCACATTTTCTAGCAATCAGATGAAGATGGAGAAGCCCCACCACCACCCTATTCTTCAAACCCCATTCAATATTCACGTTCTTTTCAAAATCATCTATAGATGGCCTTTTCTGAACAAATCTTTCAACAAGGGTAAACCTATATGAATCCACTATAAGTGCCTATCCGATGGTAAAAATCTCCACCACTGTGAAACCATTCAGCACCAAGAAATCCTCAAGTCATAAAATATTGCTTGAATATGATAAATAGAGTGCACTTATGTGAAGGGGGAAAATGAGAACTCCCCTCACCACCCAAATAACTCAAAGGATTTCTGCTCCTCCCCTTAAAAAAATAGAGGGATCATTGTCATTTTCACTACTCAAGGTACCCCAAGGGGTTTGATAGTACAAAATGAGAGATCACTAAAAAAAATCCTATTTCATTTTGAATATATATATAAATAATCCTCTTTTTTGTTTAGAAATATTAAAAATATCTCTTAAAAAACATCCCTTTTATTTTATACAACTTCTTTTCCACAAAAATTTATTTTTTTTCTTTTCTATTTTTTAATAAATTAATTTTTCCTTCAAAACATTCCAAAATTGAAATAATTTTTTTAGAATTTTCAAACAAAAATCAATGAAAAATAATATTTTTCTTTAAAAACCCCTTTAAATTTAACTAATAATATTATATTATTTAGTTAAAAATATGAAAATAAATTAAATTTTATACTAAAAAATTCCTTTTATTTTTTAAAGGTAAAAAATAACAAATAAATATCTCCTTTTCATTTTTAAAACTAGAAAAAGTCTCATTTACATTAATAAAATCCCGAATAATCCCCACTGAATATAAAATAAATTAATTGAGGTGAACTGAATTGAATCAAAAAAATAAAATCAAACTGAATCAATTGAAATGAAGATAAACGGAATAAAAAAGAATAGAATGAACCCAAACAAAATTGACCCAAACAGAACCGACACAAATTGAACTCAAACAAATTAAAAAAAATAAAATGAGATTAAAATGAAACTAATTTACTCAAATTGAATGGAATCCAATTGAAGAGAATTTAATTGATGTAACTCAAATTAATATAAATTGAATCGACCCAACTTGACCCATCCCAACCTAACTCAACTAGAACCATTCAAAATAAAAATGAACATAATAGAACCAAACCGAATGAAATCAAATTAATCCAAATAAAACAATCAATAGAATTGAATCTAATTGAATATATCCAGATTGAATTGACCCAAATAAATCCAAACTAATCCAAAAAAACAAAATTAAGTGTCTTAAATCAACCCAAATTAAAGAGAAACAAATTAAATTGAACAAAAAACACTAAAAATTACCCAAACTAAACCAAACAAAGTAAGTCAATTTGAATTAAATTAATACGGTCCAATCCAACACAAATTGAATAATCCAAAGATTATCCAAATAAAATCAAATTGTACTAACCAAACAGACTCAAATAGACTTATATAAAACCTAATTGAATAAAACTTACCTCTCCCAAATTTGATCTATGTGAACCAATCTAAACTAAATTATACCAATTTGAACTCATCAAAATTTAACATAACTAAAATGAACCCAATAAAAAATATACTAAACTGAATCAAACTGTATTCCACTTAGAATAACCAAATTGAACTGATATGAATCAAATAGAATGTAACTAAATCGTACTGAATCAAAATGGGAAAACCTGAATGGATTTAGAATGAAATAGAATTTACCTAAAACAAACAAAAATTAAATGAGACAAATTTAATTGAACACACTATATTTAATCTAAATTGAACAAAATCAAATTACCTAAATTTAAATAAACCAAATGAAAGGAAATAGAAGAAAACATAACAAAACTTAATAGGTAGACCATATTAGAGAATATTAAATATAAACTAAACCAAAGAGAATCACAATTAACCTAACATAATCAATGATAACTCAATTTAAATGAAACAAACATAATTTAATCAAATCCATTTGAATTTAATGGATTCATACTAAATAAAATCAATCTAAACCAAACTACTATGTTCCACAATGAATAAACTAAATTGAATTGAAAAAAATTGAATCAAATCATACTAAATTAAATAAATCATAACTATACCAAATAGAAAAAATTCACCGGAATAAAATTGAACTACACTAGGTAGACCTAACCCTACTTCACACTAACAGTATCAAATCAGAAAAAATAATCTAATCCAAAATGATAAAAACCCCATGGAATCAAACTGATTTGAAAAAACCTAAGATATCTTGAAACAAGTCAAACTAAAACAAATAAAAAAACCATAATTAATTGAAATCATCCAAACCATCCTAAAATTCCTAAATTTCATTAATTAACCCAAATCTAACTAAACATACCTGACTAAAACTATGTCAAAAAAAACCAATATAATTGAACTAGTTATTGGATACATTGATGTGGTAGTACGCATTTAATGGAATAGGATCCCCGAAATTATAGTGGTGGATTACATTATTTATAGATAAATGATTTTTAAAAAAACTAGAAAGAAAATTGAACACAGAAGATCACAAAAAGGTAAATACAATAAGAAAAATAGAAAACTAGAAGGAAAATCATATTTTAAGATTCTTCAACCTCTATTAGACTAACATTCCTGAAGAGGATATTGTTTTCTAGATTCATTACTACACAGAATTAAAGAATCTAAAATATAAAGGGAATCTAATAAGTAATGGATGAGAGAAACTATCCATGTAAATAGAACTAGCTAGATCAAGTAGGGGTGATCATCCCTATCACATGAAGTTAAAAACCTGCCTTCCTAGATAAACACATGCTACACACCTAAAGTGATACAACCAGAATTATTTTTTATAAAAACCCCATTTTAAATTAATTTGTGTAATATTTAGTAAAACACATACACTTGAAAATATAGAATGGTAAAAAAATTATTTATTTGTCAACGAACTCATGTTTCATAAGGTTTTTTTATTATAGAAGTGAATAGAAATACTATTACATTTCATAAGAACATTAAACATCCTGGAATAATATTTTATACAATATTAATGAATAGAACACAAAGATAAATGAAAAATAAAAATGCACACATTCATGTAAAATCCATAGGCCTAAATTCCCCCATGAAGATATATATTTCCATAGACTATATAAAGAAAGAGAATCATTTTGAATATGATAAATATTATCAAGGTAAGTGTGGAACCGTTTTAATTAATGTATTGAATGACAAGGAATGATTATGGTGGAAAATATATATGGCAAAAAGGTCAATATAGCAGTTGGGATCTAAATGTTAACTAACCATTATAATGGGACCATTATATGACCATTTCAATAGTAATAATACCCAATAGAATATAGAAATATTAGTTAAAATTTATTTTCAAAATTATTAAATAAAATAATAAAATTTTAACCAATACGTATGATATTATAAAAAACTCGAATTCATTTGGTCAATAAATAATTTGTTTTCCTTTAAAAAAGTATTTTATAAAAAATACGTAATTTTCATTTAAAATAATTTTTTATAAAATTTAATAAATTTTCTAATATTCAGTATATTTGAATCCATCATATCGAAATTAGGTTAGGGTGAAATTCAAATAATTTTCTAAAATACTTTGTTTTATAATGAATAGTAAAAAATATAGTTTTGTGTTTTTATTATGTGTTATGAATTTTTAATTATGTAATAATGATTTAATAAAAAATATAAGAGAATCCATGGAAAAAAGATATATTATTAATATAATTTATTTTAATGAATTAAAATATTTTTTAAAACTTATAAATTATTTTCAAAGCCTCAATTGTAAATTTAGAAGCTTCCAAATAATTTTCTGTGGAAATATTACTCTTTTGTAAAAAAATTAAAATTTTAAATTCTATTTCTATTCTATCACAGATAAAATAATAAATTAATATCTAAAAGGACCAAAACCAAGAGCTAAAATCATGGGTAAATCAATGGTTTTCAATTTTCCACAGCCTAGATTCCCAAGGTATATATTTAGAATTAATAAAAAGTTCTTTTCATTTTTTCCCAATATACATATATACACCACATTTCATTCACTCCAATGATTTTTATCACATAAGGACCTCTCTTAGTCTCTCATTATGTTCTTTGGTGAATCCATGAAGCTATCAAGGAGTCACCCCACCAAGCTTTCAAAGCAATATTTTGGGTAAGGATTATCTCCCTCCTCTTTTCAATAAAAACACTTCCTTTGATATAAGACTTTTATATTTATAAGTGGTTATTCTATCAAATGTTAATAATCATCCCTTACTATCCAAATGAGCCACTATTAATGAAATGATACACTTATCTACCATTAAACCCTTCCATGAATTTTTATATACACTTGTTATTCTGTCAAAATTATCCCTTGAATTTTCATTCCATACCCTTGTGCTAGGAGTACCCAAACCTATTTTCTTTCAAGGTAATTATAATATATATAAATATCATTAATTTATTTGGGACCTCCATGTATGAAACCCCAATTCATTACTTTTGGGATTGAAATGATGGAATATTCTCATATGTTATAAGATCAATGCAGCTCACAAAAATTTAGAAATAAAAGTCTGCGCCCTGCTGTCCCTCCAACACATTGATTATTGTTTAAATATCATGATATACTATGTATGGTGTCTGTGTGGTTAGCCTAAGAAAACTATGTTATGATTTATTTGTGGTTATCCTTGAATTATGATTATGTTGTCATGTTTTTTTACATTTATATGATACCATAAATTTCTGATGCAATTTTATCATGTAATCCCCACTTGTTAGTATGTTTGATTCTCACAAATTCTTGTTATCATAATACGCCTCTTAATATATATGTTTTATTTATCATCATTTTTTGATTTAATTATTCCATTAATGAGATTTATAACTCACTCGTTATTTTTTATGTCACTAGGTTATACAGTGCAGTATTAAGGGTTCAATGGAAACTAAGAGCACATTATAGAGTTTTAAATAAGGATATTGTATTTTATTTTAAGATAATGGTTTTTGTATGTAATTTCCTAAATAAATTGAGCCTAAAATTGTGAAATAATATCAATTAAAATTATGGATTTTTATAGTTTCTATCCAAATAAGGTGTATCTATTTTTGGAAATTATAATTAGAGAAAATTGGTGAAATACCTAAGGGTATATCTATGTATTAAAACATTTTAAAATTTAAAAATGTAGAGGGATTGTGGTTTCCATAAAAATTAAATCTTTATCTAGATTGAACTAAGTGGATACAAGATCTAGAAGTGATGTACCTAGGGGTAATAACCCCAAAAATCGTATATTGTGAATTAACATGATCATCACCTAATAAATATCACAAAGTCCTAATTGTAAACCTTATTCAACAATATATTTTCCTAGGTCTAATTCATATAAAAGTGACCAGTCTAGTTGGGAACATAACCTAAAGCGTGCCAACTTTTACACCATAGGCTACTGACTAATAACAAGTTTTTGTGTTGGAATGTGGGTTGACAATACCCTCATGACCATAACAAGACATAGTGGTATAATAAATTAGGAAATAATGGAAACTTGATAAATAAATAGTATCATATATAAAATATTTAGATAGATAAATGACAGACCTAAAAAATATCTAGTAGTCCATGTAATATAAAAATGATATCTTGCTACTATACAATAATGAGGATAATGGAATTTATGACATTTTGAAAAAAATACAATACATTCTATAAAAAATGAATAAAATGGGATAAAGATATCTATAATCGAATCATAATTATATGCTCAGTCCTTTTCTCCCATACATTATCCTAGTATTGAAAATCAAGCATCCAAAATTGGGTGTTTCCCTTTGTCCCTACTTGCATCCATAAAGTGTACTTGGGTACCAAATATCGGTCTGAATAGGGTGTAAGTAAAACCCATAAGGTCTCCTGCAGCGGGGTCTAGAACAATCCAATCAATAAATATAAAATTAAGAGCGTGTTATAAATTTAACGAAGTAAATAAATAAACAATATCTTTCTAGGTTCCTCATTGGAAACCCATCTGATACTACCTACTTTGGATTAAGCCAAAATTTCTTTGAGCACATTACATTTGAATTTTATATTTTTAAGGAAAATACTAGAGGTATAAAACCAATGAATCCATGTAAAATGATATTAATTTTAAGTAACATAATTTCAATGGAATTAGGTTTTATAATATGGGTGATGTACATAAGGGTGTACCCTTGGTAGTTCACTTAAGGGTAAAAAGTACTACTCGATATCTAGAAGTAATTCATAGTAAGCTTCCATACTAGACTTTAAAGGATCCCAAGGTAGTAACTGAGGTGATCCATAATATCAAGAAAAATACAAGGAGAATCATCCAAGACATTCAATTTATTTAATATCCTGAAACATAGGTGGACCCTCTGTGCTAATCCAAGTCATCCATAATCAAAGAAAAAGATAAAATTCAAATATGGTCTCTCCTATAGAAGACACATCAATGAATCTATGGCATCCCATGATCCTATCCATGAAAAAACACAACAATGGTGAAAGTATCGCTCAGGGAATGACTCACCTCTAAAATTCATGGTCAGTGACCATAAAAAATCATGATGTAATAAATAATTATTCCTCTTTAATTATAGTAATAACAATTAGAATGATTTATAATTACACAAATTCTAGGTGAAATTATCATACCATTCACATATCATTAAAATACCTATCCACTTAATTTATATATATGTAAGTGAATGTTAACCCCCCATAGTGGGTGGTTCAATTTCGTTGTCCTAACATAAAAGGCTTAAAAAAGTATCACTCCATCCATTTAACTCAATTAATCCATTTCATTGATAAAATATAATTTAAAACACCTTAAAATGTGTCTTAATTTCAAAAAAAAAGGCATAGGATTCATGGACCTTTATAGAGAAACACCCTAAGTGGCGGCTCACATCAAGGTAGAGAACATCCAATGATGCTAGTCAGGGTGCAAGGAAAACCCATTCAAGGTGTTAACCATTTATTTTATCAATTTGGAATTTTAAAGGGTGTCACATAGAAATTCCAACATCTGAAATGATGTAACATAATATAAAAATAAATAATAATAGGGAAAATAGATAGAACAACTACCTTAGTCTGCTAGTCAATACCTCATAAATCATCAACCATTAACTCAGGCTGTAATGGAAGAAATTCAAGAAATAGAAAAAATACATGAAAATGGGTCAAAGTATCTTGCAGAGATTTATCATTCCATATGAAAAAAGAAATGAAGAAAGTAAGTAAGAAGAATGAAGATCATACAAATGTAAATCCACGATGATGAACAATGGTCAATTCCAAGACCGAATGAGGGAGGAAACTCAAATCATAGGTTGAGAGGAATAGATTCTAATAAGAAGGGTGGGGTGCTATGTGAATGAGGAAAGAAAAAGGGAGAATAATTATTAAAGGAATAATTAAATTCATCATTTCAAACTTTTTAAATGGGTTCACAGTTTGGATGCATAATTTTCCAAACCACCTCCCACCACTACCCATACAGAATACCCCCTTACATGGTTTAAGTACAGTTTTCCAAACTATGTTTACACCATGTAAATAAACTATATAAACATTCTTCAACATTTTACATGGAAATTTTGACTCCCTCACATGGTTTTCCAAACCCAAATCCTACTATTTGGGGTTTCATGGTTGATATTCTAGGATAGAAGTAACCATATGATAACAATACGACTTAGTCCGATTCTAGAAAAAATTGGATCTTCAAGATCCAAAAATACACAGAATCCCCTAAAACCTTTCATAACTTCTTAGGAACATTCATTATATTAAAAAAGAAAATTTAGATGATAATTTATGTTCCCTTTAAATTATTAGAAAACCCAAAATGATACAACCTTCCCCCCTAAAACTACTCAACCCCATGTTTCCATTACAGGGAAAGCTGAGAATCATCTGAGAACAACTTTAGCTTCTATGAATATATATCATCCTCTCAGTCACAGTTTTCATCCTATAAATTGTCATATTATCATACAACCAAAAATAGAGAAATTGGCCCACCACATAAAGTCTTCATGCTATGATCAACGATACATATAGGATGTCACTAAAATAAAGTATCTACCTCCAACTCAACCTCATTAGGATGAAGGACATGTGAGAAGTCTGAATGATAATGACGTAAATAAAAAACATGAAAAAAATCTTTCATATAACTATATATACGAGGAAGTGTTATCTGATTAGCCAGTGGTCCAACCCTATCCAAAACCTCAAAAGGTCAGATAAAATGAAGTGATATCTTACCTTACCATTGAATCCATTGATGCACCAGTATAGGCGTATCGTGTAAGAAGACCCAATCTCCCACCTTAAAATCCATAGTTTGGGAGTGAAAATCAGCATAAGAATTCTTCCAATACTGGTTAATACCCATCCATTTCCAGATAAGTTATCCTTTCTCCTAGGTCTCTGGGTTGAGATGAGGTCCAAGTAGCACCACCTCTCTTGCGTCTAACCAGTGTAGGGGTGAACGACATGACCTACTTTATAGGGGATCATAAGGATTCATTTGAAATTTATCTTGGAAATTGTTATTATAAGAAAAATATTTAATCTATATGTGTTTCTCACATGAACCTCCGAAATCAAGAATGATTTTATAAAAAGATTCATATAACACATGTATTGTATGCTTGGATTGACCATCAATCTGAGGGTGATAAGATTTAATCATTAGTACCTATGAACCCATTTTATTCTATAATTCCTTCTTGAACCACAATGTAAACTAAGCATCCATAGCTAATATTATGCTATATGGAACACCATGTAGTCATATAATGTCAAATACATAAAGACTCCAAAGATCATCTACTAAGAATGTATCCCTAATAGGTAAGAAATGGGTGACCATCATCAGCCTATCCATGTCATCCCATACAACATCACAACATTTTGGGGATTTTGATAAGCTCATTACAAAATCCTTATTGACATCATCTCATTTCCACTCAGAAATGGGAAACAAATATAAAATTACAACTTGTGTGTGGTGTTATTCCTTCACCTGTTGACAGGTGGAACACTAAGTAACAAAAACATCTACTTTTTTATTCATCACTAACCATGAATAATAGTGGTATAATTCATGGAATATCCTTGTAATACTGGGAAATACTCCCCAAAATAATTGATGATAATGTTTCATCAATTCCTCTGACAAAGATACAGGAACCCAAATATGTCCTTAAATGTTCAAGATCACTTCCCCATCAACATCCCAATCAGATGATGGGCCACTGACTTAAATAGTCTCCCTTAGGACCAGGCTCTCAGGAATAGAAATATGTCTTATATTTACTTAATCTAGAATTAATGAGTTTATTTCCAAAGCAGTAGGAATAAGCAACCCATGGGGCTCCTGACCATAAAGATGCTTCTTAGAAAAGAGATCCATCAAATGCCATTGAATACTAGAATCATTAAAAAATTTCATCTCTGTAGAACCCTAATATTTTATGAGATAGATTCTTTTAATTTCTTTGATGTTTTGTGTTGTACACTACACCAAGATTAACTTGTGCTATACACAACACTATATTAGCTTTCAGTATATACAACACTATTCTTTGTTTTTGTTGCACACAATTTCAAGTTCTTTTGTTTTTGTTCAATGTATAAATGAAATATGTTTGTATTCTGTTATAAAAAACACAAAAGGAAGCTTTAACTACATGAAACACTGACTTGTCTTGCGTTACATAAAAGAGAGACCTTCCTGGATAGCTTTCATCTTACGTGATATCGAGTTTCACTAAACAACAATATATTATTAAACTATAATTATTTAATGGGATATAAACTAGTCATTATGAATAGTATTAATCACATTTAGAACTTCATATAACATTATCATTCATCTTAAACATTTTCTAGAACATGATATGATAACAAAATTATTTTTTTGGATAAAAGAAGTAATTTTAAAATATCCAATTTTACCGCCTTTTGATGGAGACGCCTTTTTAAATATAGTTTCTTGACACCTTTATATGTTAAATTTTAAAAAAATAAACTTCTTCTTTGTAATTGTAACATCAAAATTTACTTTTGATATTTTTTTGGTAAATTTCTGATAAAGTTCATTTTTGAATGAATAGGGGAAAATACCACATTTAAAGTCAAAACTGCCTTTTCATCAAATTTATTTATATAGTTATATTGTACTTTTAATTTGTTTTAAAGAGTAATTGGATTTTATTTTTTTCATTTAATCCAATTTTGGTCATTATAAATAATTTTTATTTTAAATTGGGTATAAACACAAGTCCATATTTTGATTGTTATTACCTCTTAAAACCATGATTTTTGGTTATGACAATTGGAATTAATTTTAAATTAATTACTGATACTAATGTGATTTGAATTTTTAAAAATGGATTAAATAATTGGAATCATAAGGTCCAAATTTTTTGAATAGGTACCTTTTAGTTTTTGGACATTATGAATAATAACTTGAGTAATTATTTTATTTACCATGGTTAAAGGGTAAATCTAGTATATAATGGCAAAACATAATAATATTATAATATTAAACTACCCTAAAAAATGTCATAATCCTATTTTATGTGACATTTCAGTCCATGAGATTCATTTGGTCGATTTAGGGACCGCATGGATTCACTTGGAAGTGAAAATGACATTTTATAATAATTAATTTAATGTAAAGATAATTATAACCTAAAAAAATATATTTTACTAAATAGATTTCAACATAGGGTGATATATGTAGAGACCTGAATCTTAACGTACATGGACATTACATTACTTTTGCGGAATACTTAGTACATCACAAAAACACACACACAAGGACCGTAATAGTTTAGTGTCTTTGGAAACTCGGAACGTAATCTTCAAATCATGGTGAAAGATCATCAACATCTCCCATAAAGATCTTCCCTTTTTTTTTTCTTACCTAAAACCTTTCTTTATATCCTGGGGAAAAGAAAACATAAAAGGGTGAGCTCAAATTCTCAGTAAGGGTAAACAAAAGAAATATCAATCACATCATATTCATAAGAACATAACATTTTGGAAATCTTAACCTGCAAAAGAGATCATAATATCATAACATGGGATAAATCATAGTAGTGAAATGTAATCCCAATAATCATAACATAAAACATGTAACTTTGTGGAATACATACGTAATCATAGAGAATCATTTCTTATCAGTCAAGAATCATTGCCAGGACTATCTTAGTGGACAAAGTCCATTTCTGAACCGAGTTCACTCCTCGTTTCAGTCCTGTTTCACTGAACCGGTTTAACCTGCCCTTCCAGCCATGTCTGTCTCATGAGATATAAAATCTTTACCCAATGAATTGGAGGGAGATATATGTCCCACCGATCTTATAATGATACTATTCTTATGTTTGCCACAAAATCATAAACCATACATCATAGCATAACCCATGTAATTAAAATTTGAATCTTAAACATCGTGACATCATAAAAAAATTCATATAAGATAAAGGAATTCATAAAAATATAATTCCATCACAACATAATCAAATCAATTTAATAATAGGGATAGAAACAGAACCCTTTATTATCTTAGATGGAAAATAATTTTTCTAAAACACTTGAACTCCATTCTTGAGGAAAATATCTTTTCTGCTTCAAAAACACTTTTCCTTTCTTAACATGTCGTACAATTCTAAACTAAAAGAAGTTGATTAAAAATAAACTTGAAAACGTGTAAGGGGAGCTTCTTGGAAATAATGTCTTAAAAATCCATTCATGCCGTATATGTTAAAACAAAACATTCTTCTCGTACTTTTGTTGGAAAAGTCAAAAAGTACCTCGTACAAAAAACGACAAAAGATTCCTTTCATATCTTTTACTAAAAACTAACCAAAGGGTAAAATTGTATATAAACTATTGTAGAATTATGTAAATATTTCATATTGAGGAAACATGTATGTGGATGATAAAACGCACCCCAGTAAATTCCAAAGTATAAACAATCTCGGATAAAAATGAGATTGTGATATTTCCCTTACCTTAGGTCCGATTTGTTTCGAATGTGTCCGAACCTCCTGTATAATGATTTAAATAAAGTCATTGACTTATTACAGAATCATACTCATTGTTATGATATCATATATGGTTCACTTATGACTTTATATTACCCGTTCTTTTGTAAATTCCATGTTAAAGAGCGTTTTGGGTAAAATCGTCTCATTTGTCGTTCGTGTTTTAACTTGTAATTATTCATATGATTACTTAGATCATGATTACTTAATTCCAAAATATAAAACATGATTTATATATAATATATATTCAGAATATACATATATATAATAGATCGATAAATGGAAAGAAATACACCGTTCATGGAGACGGTAGGCCGTACGTACGCATGAACGCTGTTTTCGTTTCCTTATTGAGTTGAATGGAATTAAGTAGATGACATACATATATAAATAAATAAATTAGCTTTATAATGTCATATATTTCATTATTATTGCTTATATTACTTTATAATCATTCTTAAATGGTTAACATGGAGAATGAATCTCATCACGTCGTGGAGACGGTAGTCCGTACGTATGCACGAGCGATGATATCGTTTCCATAATTATTGAATTGAATTGAAGTGGATGATACAATATATCAGAATCAGTATGATGTTATAATAACTATATATAGTTATTATTTACACCATTATACCCATCCATGTAAGGTGTTGGTGGAAAAACAGATTACACCACGGCGTGGAGACGGTATTCCGTACGTACGCACGCGCGGTGATTTTTTTTTCTGTAGGATAGATAGAAGGTGAAATGGGGTTGTTTCATATTTATAATAACAAATAAGTATATTAGTGATACACATTTTATTAATTTATAATGAAACAAATAAATAAGAAGAATTTGAAGAAGAAAGAAGCTTGAAAGAATCGGGAGAAGAAATTACCTCTTTTTCGATACGCCTCTTTGAAACCTCCTGTAACACCCGAGACTTTTATGTTATATAAATCATCAAAGGAATCTTTTTCTACACAACACTTTCTTGGCTTGATTTACACGCAATTGCGACCTTCCTCGATAGCTTGCGTCGTACGCAATACCGAGTTTCACTAAACAACAATATGCTATTAAAACTAGCCGTTATGAATAGTAATAACCACTTTTTGAAATTTTATAAATTTTATTTTTCAAAATGGACTTCATTTTTGGACTCAGAATATCGAAATTAGTCTAGGGTGAAATTTTTGTATTTTTCTGAAAACTTTCAATTTTTGATGAATAGTGAAACCACTAAGTGGTAGGTTAAAAATTGAATTTTGCATAAAACTTAATTTTACCGCTTCTGTGAATGGAATTTCAAAAATCCGACAGACACGGTTGATATCAGTAAGTAAAATGTGGTTCAATGAGATAAAAATAATTTTTTGGTGAATAGTAACTTTTTACTTTTTTTTACCGCGGTTAATAGTAAATAGGGTAACTAAGGGTAAATATGATATTAATATTACCCTAACACATGTCCTAATTCTATTGGACAAGTGTAATTCGACCAAAAACAAACTTAGGAATAAAATATGACCATTTAGGCCCACTTGGATTAGATTAGGACATTTATTATTAATTTATTTAAAGAAGGGTTAAAATAGTTAAAATCAAAGTTTAATAAGTAAATCATTTTTAATATGGGGTTATACATAAGATAAATTCGACTATAAATATTCATTAGAAAGATAGAAATATTTACTACATGATGGTATTTTATTTGTAATTTTTAGGCATCAAATAATTTAATTTATTTATGACACAAAGATGATGCAGTAATTATCTTATTAATAAAATATTGACATAATTGATAATATAAATACCAAAATAAATGTAATTTAAGACTTTTTATTAATTCCACTAATTTTCTAGGTTACTATGATATATTAGTGTTGATTTAATCAACTTGGTTCGATCATATAATTCTGTTATGACTTTCACAAAAATCATATATCAAATAGTGTCAAAATTGACACAAAATAGTTTTTAAATCAAATATTATATTATTAATTGTTATTGTATTCCTAAAAATCTAAGGTTCGGCCAAATGACTTAGATAAGGATATATATATTAATAATAAACAATTTGGGGTTCGTTTGGCATGTTATAGTAAGTTTATTAACCATATAGTGAAAGAAAACAAAAAGACATGATAAAAGTTAAATTATTTAACTTAGAGTTAAATCTAATTGATAAGGTTAAAATAATATCCTAAACTTGTCTAAATTCTATTGGTTGATAGGATTTCGACCCATCCCCACTTTAGCTTCGAAATAAGACCCTTTGGAACCATTATAAACCGATTTTGACTTTAATATAAAATAATATTTTGAGATATTCCTAAGGTGCCCCTCTCCTCCCTTATAAAAGGGCACCTCCTCCCCCTCCTCCTCACACCAAATTGAGCACTCAAGCTCGGCCAACCCCAGCCATTTTCTCCTCTCCACTTCCCTATAATAGTCCTAGAGGTCCTGGTATTCTCCAAAGACCACTCTTAGTTCCTTAAGTGGAGGATTCAAAGAGGCGTTCCAAAGAAGAGGTAATATCCATTACCGATCTTTTCAATTTCTTTCTTCATCAACTTCTTCTTATTTAGTTGTTTCATGACAAAGTAATAACATAAGTATTACTTACATACTGATATGTTATTATAAATATGAAACAACCCTAATTCACCTTCTATCCATCCTACGGAAAAATGAAATCACCACGCGTGCGTACGTACGGAATACCGTCTCCACGCCGTGGTGTAATCTATTTTTCCACCATCACTTTACAAGGATGGGTATAATGGTGTAATGAGTAACTATTTATGATTATTATAAATTAATATTGATACTGAAATAATATATTTATACTCCAAAACAATTCCACGATCATAGGAACGATATCATCACTCGTGCGTACGTACGGAATACCGTCTCCACGATGTGATGCGACTCGTTCTACATGATCATCATTACATAGTAATTATATAAATAAATTGAATGAATAAATATGATATATGTTACACTAATACCATTCTGGATATAAGTTATCTATAACCTTGAAAGAAGAATAAGAATTTATTCGGCAAAACACGCATAAGAACAAAAGGCAATAAAGACCCGAGTAACAAGTAACAATGAAATATTACTAACAAGAAGCTAAGAATATGACCATATATGATATCATATCAATATGTATGATTCTGGAATAAGTCAATAACATTATTTAAACCATTATACAGGAGCTTCGGACACATACAAGGCAAATTGGACCTAAGGTAAGGGAAAATATCACAATCTCATTTTTATCCGAGATTGTTTATACTTTGGTATTTACTGGGGTGTATTTTATCATCCACATCCATGTTCCCTCAATATGTAATATTGTTTCCATCCACTTACAATAGTTTAAATCCAATTTTACCCTTCGGTGAGTTTTTAGTAAAGAATATGAAAGGAATCTTTTGTCGTTTTTCATACGAGGTACTTTTTGACTTTTCCGACAAAAGTACGAAGAATGTTTTTCTTTAACTTATACGGCAAGAATGGATTTTTAAAACATTATTTCCAAGAATCTTCCTTTATAAGTTTTCAAGTTTATTTTTGATCAAATTCTTTTAGTATGACATATTAAGAAAAGAAAAGTGTTTTTGAATAAGAAAGGATATTTTCCTCAAGAATGGAGTTCAAGTGTTTTATCAAAATTATTTTCCATCTAAGATAATAAAGGGTTCTGTTTTTATCCCTTTAATTACATTGATTTGATTATGTTATGAGGGAATTATTTTTATGAAGTCATTTTCCTTATAAGATTTGTTTTATGATGTCATGGTGTTTCAAGAATCCCATTTTTGTTACATGTGTTATGCGATGATGTATGTTTTATGATTATGTGGCACACATAAGAAAGGATTCATTATAAGATGGGTGGGACCTATATCTCCCTCCAATGCATTGGGTAAAGATTTTATATCTCATGAGATAGACATGGCTGGAACGGAAGGTTATTTCGGTTCAGTGATACAGGACTGAAACGAGGAGTGAACTCAGTTCAGAAAGGGACTTTGTCCACTAAGATAGTCTTGGAAATGAGTCATGACTAACAAGAAATGATTTTCCATGATTATGTGTGCATGCCACAAAGTTTCAAGTTTTATGTTATGATTATGGGGATCTCATTTCCACTTCTATGATTTATTCCATGTTAAGATATTATGATCTCTTTTGCAGGTTATGATTTTCAAAAAGATACGATATGATTTTTATTTCCTTTATTTTCCCTTACTGAGCATTTGAGCTCACCCTTTTATGTTTTCTTTTCCCCAGGTCAGGAAGATGGATATTAAGTAGAATATGCTAAAAGGGACCCTAGATATGATGAAATAAATGGGAGACACTGTAGAAGATTTATGAACCAGTTGTTTATGTTTTTCCAGTTTCTAAAGACACTATACCTATACGGTCCTTTGTGGTTTTATCATATGTTGTAATAAGTGTGCTTCAATTTTGAAGTATTAACAATGTATGTAAAGTATGGGTCGTTATAGTTGGTATCAGAGGAAAGGTATAGTCAACCTTTGGAAACTAGGATGTGAAAGCCTTAGTAAGAACCCTAAGGATAATTCTAAGCATAGAACACAATCTTAGTGTTGGCCATGAATAACCTAGGATAATACCTTAAGCATGAAAATTTTATTCTTGAATTATGTAGTTTCCTATTATAATTAGTGTTTCTCACACTATTCTTCTTGGTTTTAGTCAATGGCTGGAACCCGAAGGAACCGTGCTAATACGGAATGCGATGGGCAGTGCAATGATTGTCCCCCTGAGCAACCAAACGATATGGGAGCTAGAATGCAAAATCTTGTAGCCATGCTCACACAACTTTCTCAAGCTATGAATCATGCAGGATTTCCAAACGAGCAAAGGAGGGAGCAACATTCTGTTGAATCCTTCATGAGGCAGCGTCCACCTTCTTTCAGCGGGTCTACTGATCCATTAGTTGCTGAACAATGGATTAGTACTACTGAAAAGATATTTTCAGTTCTTCAATGTTCTGAAAATGATAAAGTCATCCTAGCAGTGTATCGTTTGGAAGGAGATGATGATCAATGGTGGAATCTTATTAAGAATACGAGGCAAAGGGATGAAATTGAGTCTATGGAATGGGACGAGTTCAAGAACTTATTTTTCAATAAGTACTTCCCTCGTATTCTCCGAACAAAGATGGAGAAAGAGTTCCTTGAACTGAAGCAAAGGGATGATGAATCTGTCGGTACCTATGAAGCAAATTTTACAAGACTTGCAAGGTACGCTTCTGGTATTATTATCCAACCTGAGAGTAAGATCGATCGATTCTTTAGTGGCTTAAAACCAAGTCTTCGAAGGGCGTTATCCATAAGGGACTTCAATAGATATGAGGAAATCGTTCGATGTGCTCTCAAAGTCGAGATGGAGATTGGAGTAACCCATCAGTCCCATGGGTTTGATAAGAAGAGGAAGATGGAATTCAAAGGAAATTCTAATGAGAACACTGAAAAGAAGATGAGCTTTCCCTTATGCTCAAAGTGTGGAAAGAAACATGGAGGGAGTTGTCTTAAAGGGACAAGTAAATGTTTTAAATGTGGAAAGGAAGGTCATCGGGCATTTGAATGCCGTGATAATGGGAAGAAGATGTCTAATGATTCAAACAAAGGAAGGGATACGCAGAATGATCCTACTACACTTCAATGTTTCAAGTGCAAGGAGATGGGGCATTATGCCAATCAATGCCCAAATCCAAGGGTTGATGATGATGGTCGACGTCAACAAAATCTTAAGGCTAAAGACAAAGGAAAGTCACATGCAATTTTTATCAGCGATGTGGAGTACGATAACGAAGTGGTGAAAGGTACACTTACCATCCACTCTAAAGTAGCAAATGTTTTATTTGATTCTGGATCCACCCACTCTTTTATTTCTGAAGACTTTTCTAAGGGTTTCACCGTATTACCTCAACAATTAGATGTTGAGTTAGCTGTGACAACACCTAATGGCACAACAGTCGCATCAAAAGTTTATAATTCTTCTCCGATCGAAGTTTGTGGGAAAGTGCTTCCTGCAAATCTTGTGATCCTTCCTTTAGTGGAATTTGATGTGATTCTTGGCATGGATTGGCTTTCTCTACATGGAGCTCATATCAATTGCCAAAGAAGGGAAGTCACATTTCATATTCCAGATCAATCTACGATCGTCTATCGATGCAAGGATGAATATAACCTTCCAGTGGAAATTCCTTCCATCCTATGGGTCATGATTCCACTAAATGAAGGTTATTTATCTCAAATGGTTGGTGAGAAAATCACGATTAAGAATATGCCCATTGTACGGGAGTTTGATGATGTCTTTCCGGAGGAATTACCGGGTCTTCCACCAAATCGTGAAGTTGAGTTTTCAATAGAACTCGTACCGGGTGCTTTGCCTATTTCAAAGACACCTTATAGAATGGCCCCAATTGAGTTGCAGGAATTGAAGAAGTAACTCCAAGAGAATCTTGATAAGGGATTCATACGCCCTAGTGCGTCACCTTGGGGAGCACCTGTTCTATTTGTTAAGAAGAAAGATGGATCAATGAGACTCTGCATTGATTATCGAGAACTTAACAAGATCACTATCAAGAACAAATATCCTCTCCCACGCATTGATGACTTATTTGACCAACTACGCGGAGCTCAATACTTTTCCAAGATTGATCTTCGTTCAGGGTATCATCAATTAAGGGCCAAAAGGGAGGATATACCAAAGACGGCTTTCCGTAAAAGGTATGGACACTATGAATTTATAGTGATGCCATTTGGTCTTACTAATGCCCCTGCTATCTTCATGGATCTAATGAATAGAGTCTTTAGAGACTATCTTGATCAATTTGTGGTAGTCTTTATTGACGATATTCTTGTCTATTCAAAGAGCAAGGAAGAGCATGAAGATCATTTGAGAATTATATTGAAGACCCTGAGAAAGGAGAAGCTTTATGCCAAATTTACCAAGTGTGAATTTTGGCTTCAAAAACTTGCATTTTTGGGTCACATAATCTCAAAAGAGGGGATATCTGTGGATCCAGCAAAAACAGAGGTTATCGAAAGATGGTCGAGACCAACAACGGTAACTGAGATTCGAAGTTTTCTTGGTTTGGCTGGATATTATCGACGTTTTGTAAAAGATTTTTCATGATTATCTAATCCACTCACCAAGTTGACTTGGAAAGGAGTTAAGTTTGTCTGGACAGAGGAATGTGAAGAGAATTTCAAGGAGTTGAAAAGACGGTTATCCAGTGCACCTGTGCTCACACTGCCTTGTAGTGGAGAAAGGTTTGTGATCTACAGTGATGCATCCAAGAAGGGATTGGGGTGTGTTCTTATGCAAAATGATATGGTGATAGCTTATGCCTCACGACAGTCGAAAATCCATGAGCAAAATTACCCAACACATGATTTGGAGTTGGCTGCGGTAATCTTTGCATTAAAGATTTGGAGGCATTACCTTTATGGTGAAAGGTGTGATATTTATACTGATCATAAAAATTTAAAGTATATTTTCACACAAAAGGATTTGAATATGCGCCAAAGAAGATGGTTGGAGCTGATTAAGGATTATGACTGCTCAATCCATTACCACCCTGGGAAAGAAAACAAGGTGGAAGATGCATTAAGTCGACAAGACCATGCTAGTTTATCCATGATGAGGATCACAAAAGATCCAATATTTATGGATTTACAAAGGATGGATCTTAGAATTATAATGCAAGGGGAAAAATCTTATCTTTCTCAAATGAATGTTCAACCATCTATACATGCGAAGATTAAGGAGGCACAGAAAGAAGATGTCGAGTTACAAAAGAAGGTGAGAAATGTTCCCGAATTCAACCTTGATTGTGATGGGATAATAAAGTTCAGGAATCGGGTTTGTGTTCCTCCCATCCCCGAATTAAAGAAGGAGCTGCTGGATGAGGCTCATAGTTCATCATTCTCTATTCATCCTGGAAGTACGAAGATGTATAGGGACCTGAAAGAGTACTTCTGGTGGGATGGCATAAAAAGAGATGTTGCTGAATATGTCTCTCGATGCTTGGTTTGTCAACAAGTTAAAGCTGAGAGACAAAAGTCTAAGGGGATGTTACAACCATTACCCATACCCGAATGGAAATGGGAAAACATCACTATGGACTTTGTCACAGGACTTCCTAAAATATCCAAAGGCAATAATGCTATCTGGGTCATAGTTCATCGTCTTACAAAGTCTGCACACTTCATTGCTATTAGAGAGGATTTCTCTCTAGATCAGCTTGCTAGGATATATGTAAAGGAAGTGGTAAGATTGCATGGAGTACCACTTTCTATTATATCTGATCGGGATCCGAGATTTACCTCGAAGTTCTGGCAAAGTCTTCAGCATACTCTGGATACAGAGTTGAGTTTCAGCACTGCTTATCATCCCCAGACAGATGGTCAGTCTGAGAGAACAATTCAAACCCTAGAAGATATGTTGAGAGCTTGCTCTATGGATTTAAAAGGAGGTTGGTATCAACACCTACCTTTGGTAGAATTTTCTTATAATAATAGCTTTCACTCCAGTATTCAGATGGCTCCTTATGAAGCTCTCTATGGAAAGAAATGTAGGACTCCAACTTGCTGGGATGAAGTTGGAGAAAGAAAGCTATTAGGACCTGATCTCGTTGATGAAATGGCAGAAAAAGTCAGATCTATTCAACAACACATAAGAGCAGCTCAGAGTCGACAGAAAAGTTATGCCGACAACCGAAGAAAAGACCTAGAGTTTGAAGTGGGTGATAAAGTGTTCTTACGAATATCTCCCTGGAAGAGGGTTATGAGATTTGGAAAGAAGGGGAAGTTGAGCCCTAGATATATCGGTCCTTTCGAAATACTGGATCGTGTTGGGAAGGTAGCTTACCGATTGGCGCTTCCACCGAATCTCTCTCAAGTTCACGATGTGTTCCATGTATCTCTCCTGAGAAAGTACATACCAGATCCTTCACATGTACTCAGCTCAGAAGTTGTACCGCTGGAGCAAGATCTTTCTTATGAAGAACAACCGATAGAGATTCTGGATCGTAGCGAAAAAGTCCTACGAAACAAGACCACTCGATTGGTGAAAGTTTTATGGAGGAACCACCAACTTGAAGAAGCTACATGGGAGCTTGAGGATATGATGAGGGAGAAGTATCCTCATCTGTTTGTTACAAAGTGACGAATTTCGAGGGCGAAATTCTTTTTAAGGGGGGTAGAATGTAACACCCGAGACTTTTATGTTATATAAATCATCAAAGGAATCTTTTTCTACACAACACTTGCTTGGCTTGCTTTACACGCAATCGTGACCTTCCTCGATAGCTTGCGTCGTACGCAATACCGAGTTTCACTAAACAACAATATGCTATTAAAACTAGCCATTATGAATAGTAATAACCACTTTTTGAAATTTTATAAATTTTATTTTTCAAAATGGACTTCATTTTTGGACTCAGAATATCGAAATTAGCCTAGGGTGAAATTTTGGTATTTTTCTGAAAACTTTCAATTTTTGATGAATAGTGAAACCACTAAGTGGTAGGTTAAAAACTGAATTTTGCATAAAACTTAATTTTACCGCTTCTGTGAATGGAATTTCAAAAATCCGACAGACACGGTTGATATCAGTAAGTAAAATGTGGTTCAATGAGATAAAAATAATTTTTTGGTGAATAGTAACTTTTTACTTTTTTTTACCGCGGTTAATAGTAAATAGGGTAACTAAGGGTAAATATGATATTAATATTACCCTAACACATGTCCTAATTCTATTGGACAAGTGTAATTCGACCAAAAACAAACTTAGGAATAAAATATGACCATTTAGGCCCACTTGGATTAGATTAGGACATTTATTATTAATTTATTTAAAGAAGGGTTAAAATAGTTAAAATCAAAGTTTAATAAGTAAATCATTTTTAATATGGGGTTATACATAAGATAAATTCGACTATAAATATTCATTAGAAAGCTAAATATATTTACTACATGATGGTATTTTATTTGTAATTTTTAGACATCAAATAATTTAATTTATTTATGACACAAATATGATGCAGAAATTATCTTATTAATGAAATATTGACATAATTGATAATATAAATACCAAAATAAATGTAATTTAAGACTTTTTATTAATTCCACTAATTTTCTAGGTTACTATGATATATTAGTGTTGATTTAATCAACTTGGTTCGATCATATAATTCTGTTATGACTTTCACAAAAATCATATATCAAATAGTGTCAAAATTGACACAAAATAGTTTTTAAATCAAATATTATATTATTAATTGTTATTGTATTCCTAAAAATCTGTGGTTCGGCCAAATGACTTAGATAAGGATATATATATTAATAATAAACAATTTGGGGTTCTTTTGGCATGTTATAGTAAGTGTATTAACCATATAGTGAAAGAAAACAAAAAGACATGATAAAAGTTAAATTATTTAACTTAGAGTTAAATCTAATTGATAAGGTTAAAATAATATCCTAAACTTGTCTAAATTCTATTGGTTGATAGGATTTCGACCCATCCCCACTTTAGCTTCGAAATAAGACCCTTTGGAACCATTATAAACCGATTTTGACTTTAATATAAAATAATATTTTGAGATATTCCTAAGGTGCCCCTCTCCTCCCTTATAAAAGGGCACCTCCTCCCCCTCCTCCTCACACCAAATTGAGCACTCAAGCTCGGCCAAACCCTGCCATTTTCTCCTCTCCACTTCCCTAGAATAGTCCTAGAGGTCCTGGTATTCTCCAAATACCACTCTTAGTTCCTTAAGTGGAGGATTCAAAGAGGCGTTCCAAAGAAGAGGTAATATCCATTACCGATCTTTTCAATTTCTTTCTTCTTCAACTTCTTCTTCTTTAGTTGTTTCATGACAAAGTAATAACATCAGTATTACTTACATACTGATATGTTATTATAAATATTAAACAACCCTAATTCACCTTCTATCCATCCTACGGAAAAATGAAATCACCGCGCGTGCGTACGTACGGAATACCGTCTCCACGCCGTGGTGTAATCTATTTTTCCACCATCACATTACAAGGATGGGTATAATGGTGTAATGAGTAAATATTTATGATTATTATAAATTAATATTGATACTTAAATAATATATTTATACTCCAAAACAATTCCACGATCATAGGAACGATATCATCACTCGTGCGTACGTACGGAATACCGTCTCCACGATGTGATGCGACTCGTTCTACATGATAATAATTACATAGTAATTATATAAATAAATTGAATGAATAAATATGATATATGTTACACTAATACCATTCTGGATATAAGTTATCTATAACCTTGAAAGAAGAATAAGAATTTATTCGGCAAAACACGCATAAGAACAAAAGGCAATAAAGACCTGAGTAATAAGTAACAATGAAATATTACTAACAAGAAGCTAAGAATATGACCATATATGATATCATATCAATATGTATGATTCTGGAATAAGTCAATAACATTATTTAAACCATTATACAGGAGCTTCGGACACATACAAGGCAAATTGGACCTAAGGTAAGGGAAAATATCACAATCTCATTTTTATCCGAGATTGTTTATACTTTGGTATTTACTGGGGTGTATTTTATCATCCACATCCATGTTCCCTCAATATGTAATATTGTTTCCATCCACTTACAATAGTTTAAATCCAATTTTACCCTTCGGTGAGTTTTTAGTAAAGAATATGAAAGGAATCTTTTGTCGTTTTTCATACGAGGTACTTTTTGACTTTTCCGACAAAAGTACGAAGAATGTTTTTCTTTAACTTATACGGCAAGAATGGATTTTTAAAATATTATTTCCAAGAATATTACTTTATAAGTTTTCAAGTTTATTTTTGATCAAATTCTTTTAGTATGACATTAAGAAAAGAAAAGTGTTTTTGAATAAGAAAGGATATTTTCCTCAAGAATGGAGTTCAAGTGTTTTATCAAAATTATTTTCCATCTAAGATAATAAAGGGTTATGTTTTTATCCCTTTAATTACATTGATTTGATTATGTTATGAGGGAATTATTTTTATGAAGTCATTTGCCTTATAAGATTTGTTTTATGATGTCATGATGTTTCAAGAATCCCATTTTTGTTACATGTGTTATGCGATGATGTATGTTTTATGATTATGTGGCACACATAAGAAAGGATTCATTATAAGATGGGTGGGACCTATATCTCCCTCCAATGAATTGGGTAAAGATTTTATATCTCATGAGATAGACATGGCTGGAACGGAAGGTTATTTCGGTTCAGTGATACAGTACTGAAACGAGGAGTGAACTCGGTTCAGAAAGGGACTTTGTCCACTAAGATAGTCTTGGAAATGAGTCATGACTAACAAGAAATGATTTTCTATGATTATGTGTGCATGCCACAAAGTTTCAAGTTTTATGTTATGATTATGGGGATCTCATTTCCACTTCTATGATTTATTCCATGTTAAGATATTATGATCTCTTTTGCAGGTTATGATTTTCAAAAAGATACGATATGATTTTTATTTCCTTTATTTGCCCTTACTGAGCATTTGAGCTCACCCTTTTATGTTTTCTTTTCCCCAGGTCAGGAAAATGGATATTAAGTAGAATATGCTAAAAGGGACCCTAGATATGATGAAATAAATGGGAGACACTGTAGAAGATTTATGAACCAGTTGTTTATGTTTTCCCAGTTTCTAAAGACACTATACCTATACGGTCCTTTGTGGTTTTATCATATGTTGTAATAAGTGTGCTTCAATTTTGAAGTATTAACAATGTATGTAAAGTATGGGTCGTTACACCTCCTCTTATGGAACTAAGATTGGTCTTTAAAGTAGACCAGAACCTCTAGGATGTTTCTAGGGAATTGGAGAAGATAATTTGGCAGGGTTTGGCCGAGCTTGAAGGCTCAAATTGGTGTGAGGAGGAGAGGGAGGAGGTGCCCTTTTATAAGGGAGGAGAGGGGCACCTTTGGAATTCTTAAAAATATTAATTTATAATAAATATAAAACCACTTAAAACCTCCAAAAATGACTCATCTCCGAATCTTAGATGAGATATGGTTGTAATATCATCAACCAATCAAATTTAGACATGTTAGGTATTTATTTTAAACATTATCAACTTGATTTATCCTTATTTAGTCAATTTAATTTTATTTGTGGTAATAACATTCTAAAATTTAAATTATAACAAATAATTACTAATTTGTTATGAATTCTCCAGAATTGGATGATTTATAACATTTTATACCATATAAATTTAAATTTTTAATTTTTAAATATATTTGTGATTTTTAAACATTTTTATAATATATTATTTTTATAAAATAACAATAGTGTCAATTTTGAAACTATTCATTTATTTGAATTTAAATAAAATATATACAGAAGATATGTTCAAACTAAAAGCTATAATATAATCATAAAAGGTCATATGTATCTAGAAAATTAGTGTAGCACATTAAATAGTTCATATAATATTTATTTTAATATTTTTAAAACAATTTATTTGATATTTTAATTAATAAAATAATTTCAACATCACTATTGTGTCATAATTAATGATAATTATTTAAGCCCTAAAAATTCTAAATAAATTCCTATGATATAGATAATTGTATTATATTTCTGGAGACTATTCATGTTATAAGTTTCATTAAGTTTATCACCATATTAAAATTATTATACTTATAAGATTTAAGAAAGTGACATGTTGTCACATTCTTTGGTTTAAATAATAATTAAATTATTTTCATGGAAAAAAGTCCATTAAATGAATATAATCCGACCCTTAAGTTATATGGGTCGAATTTTAGTCATCCAATAGGATTTTGGCAGGTGTTAGGGTAATTTTATAATCTTATATTTACCCTTAATTACCCGATTTACCTTTAACTATCGTAAATAAAATTTACCGTAGTTACTATTTATAATGCACAAAAATAAAAAGTAGTCTATTAACATAATTTGGACCCACTGATTCTGAATATGGAATCCATTTTTCAAAATTCAAAACATATAAGTTGCAGTAATTAATTTAAAATAAATCCCGTTGTTAAGAAAACGGGTTTTAGAAGTTAAAACATTGCCAAAGATTGAAATGTTTTTACCTATGAATTCAATGTGAAATTAATACTAATGACATAAATTATATTAAATGGTAAAAATATATTCTATTTATACTTTAAAACCACTCAAATTAATAATTTATCACTATTAATCATTTCAATTAAAAAAAGTTTTTTTAATTAAAATTTAGTAATTTTCGATATTCATCAGAATATGAAAGTTATTCGAAAAGTACCAAAATTTCACCCTAAGCTAATTTTGATATTCCAAATCCAAAAAAAAAGTCCATTTTGAAAAATAAAATTTACAAAATTTCAAAAATTGTTTATTACTATTCATAACGGCTAGATCATAATAATATTATAATAATATATCGTTGTTTAGTAAAACCTGGTATTGCGTACAACACACACTATCGAGGAAGGTCGCGATTGCATGTAATTCAATCCAAGTCAAGGTTGCGTGTTGTGTAATAATCCTTCGTTGTTTCGTATAACAGAATCCAACCATATTTCATTTATACATTGAATATATATATATATATATACTCAATGTTGCGTAGAATAACTATTTTCAAAATTGTGTGTAATACGATCCAAGAATAGTGTTGCGTATACTGCAAGCTAATACGGTGTTGCGTATAGTGCAAGGTAATCTTGGTGTAGCATACAACACAAGACATTAATTAAATTAAAAGAATATTTTTCACAAAATCTCAGGGTGTTACATTATACCCCCCTTAAAATGAATTTCTCCCTCGAAATTCGTTAGGGTTATAAATGGTTTACTACTCGAAAGTTTGTTTAATAGGAACCCACATCATAAAAAGGAATACCAAGACATGTCTTTAAAAACTAAAGTATGAAATGTAACGGTTACCCAAATTAACTCATCACTGGGTTTCCACGTTGGAGAACATAGGTGAAAATATGGATATGGATGAAAAATCTAATAATAAAGTTCTGATGGAGAGTGGTAGAGAACATGGCTATGAAAAAGCCAAAAATCAAAAAGCTATTTATTTGTGATGATCTAGGGTACCATCTGATTTATAGGATATAAGGGCACTAGGACAACATTTTTGGTTTTCAAGATCATTTCCCTAAAGTTGAAGAATTTGAATTAGAATAAATACTTAATTTATTTTGGTACAATCTCACTGTTGTTCGTGCCTTGAACAATTTCCACTTTATCTCTTAGAGAAATGATGTTGATTTTGTTATTCGTGAAGTGTTAGCAGATCATGTGATAGAATGACAGGTCATTCCATCTGTCTCAAAAAAAGGTTAGCAAAAGTTATTAAATATACATAAGTCGATCTATAGTTAGATTAATCATATATGGTTCCTAAAATGGACTTATACTTCATATATCATACTACTTAATATAATAAAACTAGTTTCTACTAAACAGGGACTTTCTGTAGGCCAGTGGTAGGTGATAAAGGCCAGTTGCACTTCAGTTGTGGGTTTGATTCCCATAGCCTTGTCCGACGCGATGGGCTGTCGCCCATCCTGCAGGTTGTCTTTTTTCTAAAACTATGTTACTATAACATCCCACAAATAATATCAAAAAAACTTCTATCCTTAATACTAACTTATTTCCAACATAATCCATTCCAATCTTTAGGCTTATCTAAAATACTTTGGTCCAAGCTCATAGTATAAATAAAATGATTTCTTGAAATGTCACATAACAATCACGTGAATGCCATCATTTATCCCCAATATATCATAAGATATATATCGTTGGTCAAATTACAATCATGTTAATACCTTAATCATGTATTCTCTTGAAGAATGAATACCCATTAATTGAACTATAGTGAAAACATGAATGCAGTTAAAAGTTAACACTTTCCACATACCAAAATCCTCAAAATTATATATACTCAAACCATGATATCACTTAGTCCTTATATCAATCATGAGCTCATGAATACTGTCAAATATTTCATTTTCTCATTTTCCCTTCATTATGTGCATATCATCTTTTTTTCAAAAAATATCTCAATTAATTTCCATGGTTACCAGTACCATAAAATTATTGAAAACCACAATAGACCAATACATAAATATTCCAATATTCCACGATACTATATACAACATTAATTTGGAATCCCATTACATAAACACTTAATCATTCCACCACATCATTGTCATATTCAACATCACCAATGGTGATCGCATGTGACTTCGCTTTATCCTTTCCCTTAAGTGGTTTCTCATGTCGATCATCACTAACCCTTGGATTAGGGCATTTATTAGCATAATGCCCCATTTCCTTGCACTTGAAGCATTGAAGTGTAGTAGGTTCATTCTGTGTATCCCTTCCTTTGTTTGCATCATTATAAATCTTCTTCTTATCATTGCGGCATTCAAATGCCCGATGACCTTCCTTTCTACATTTGAAACATTTACTTGTCCCTTTAAGACAATCTCCACCATGCTTCTTTCCACACTTTGAGCATAAGGAAACATTCATCTTCTTTTCACCATTATTATGATATTTCTCCTTGAACTCCATCTTTCGTTTCTTGTCAAAACTATGAGATGGATAAGTAACACCAACTTCCATTTCTACCTTGATAGCACAACACACAATTTCTTCATAGCTACTGAAGTCTTTTATAGCCAATTCCCTTCGAAGATTTGGTTTTAAGCCACTGAGGAATCGATCAACTTTACTTACAGGTTGGATGATAAATCCAGATGCATACCTTGCAAGCCTTGTAAAATTCGCTTTGTATATACCAACACATTCATCATCCTTTTGCTTTAGTTCAAGAAAATCCTTCTCCATCTTTGTTCGAAGAATACGAGGGAAGTACTTATTGAAAAATAAGTTCTTGAACTCGTCCCATTCCATGGACTCAATTTCATCTCTTTGCCTCGTATTCTTGATAAGATTCCACCATTGATCAGCTTCACATTCCAAACGATATACTGCTAAGATGACTTTATCATGTTCAGAACAATGAAGAACTAAAAATATCATTTCAGTGGTACTGATCCATTGTTCAGCAACAAGTGGATCAGAAGACCCACTGAATGAAGGTGGACGTTGCCTCATGAAGGACTCAATAGAATATTGTTCCCTTCTCTGCTCATTTGGAAGTCCAGAACGATTCATATATTATGTAAGTATAACAATAAGATTTTTCACTCCATCTCCCATAACATTTGTTGGTTCAGGAGGACAATCATTGCATTGTCCATTGCATTGATCAACATGGTTCCTTCGGGTTCCATCCATCGTCTAAAACCCAAAAAGAATAGTGTGAGAGGCAAAAATCATGCTAGGGAAAACAACATAATAAAAGGGGGAGTACCCTCAATATCTAACATCTTAGGTTAAATTCTAAGATCATTAGCGCAATTCTAGGACTATAACCTATACGTATACTTAACCTTAGAGACATCCCTAAACATACCTTAGAAATATCTTTAGGGATCTCACTAAAGTTCTCGCATCCTAGTTTCCAAAGGTTGACTAAACCATTCCTCTGATACCACCTGTAGAGACCCGAAGCTTGATGTACATGGACATTACATTACTTTTTCGGAATACTTATTACATTACAAAAACAAACACACAAGGACCGTAATAGTTTAGTGTCTTTGGAAACTCGGAACATAATCTTCTAATCATGGTGAAAGATCTTCAACATCTCCCATAAAGATATTCCCTTTTTTCTCTTACCTAAAACCTTTCTTTATATCCGGGGGAAAAGAAAACATAAAAGGGTGAGCTCAAATGCTCAGTAAGGGTAAACAAAAGAAATATCAATCACATCATATTCATAAAAACATAACATTTTGGAAATATTAACCTGCAAAAGAGATCATAATATCATAACATGGGATAAATCATAGTAGTGAAATGTAATCCCAATAATCATAACTTAAAACATGTAACTTTGTGTCATACACACATAATCAAAGAGAATCATTTCTTATTAGTCAATACTCATTGCCAAGACTATCTTAGTGGCAAAGTCCATTTCTGAACCGAGATCACTCCTCGTTTCAGTCCTATTTCACTGAACCGGTTTAACGAGCCGTTCCAGGCATGTCTATCTCATGAGATATAAAATCTTTACCCAATGAATTGGAGGGATATATAGGTCCCACTTATCTCATAATGATACCATTCTTATGTGTTCCACAAAATCATAAACCATACATCATAGCATAACCCATCTAATAAAAATGGGAATCTTAAACATCGCGACATCATAAAACAATTCATATAAGTTAAAGGAATTCATAAAAATATAATTCCATCATAACATAATCAAATAAATGTAATAATAGGGATAATAATAGAACCCTTTATTATCTTAGATGGAAAATAATTTTGATAAAACACTTGAACTCCATTCTTGAGGAAAATATCTTTTCTACTTCAAAAACACTTTTCCTTTCTTAACATGTCGTACAATTCTAAAATAAAAGAAGTTGATTAAAAATAAACTTGAAAACTTGTAAGGGAAGATTCTTGGAAATAATGTTTTAAAAATCCATTCATTCCATATAAGTTAAAAGAAAACATTCTTCTCTTACTTTTGTCAGAAAAGTCAAAAAGTACCTCGTACGAAAAACGACAAAAGATTCCTTTCATATCTTTTACTAAAAACTCACCAAAGGGTAAAATTGGATATAAACTATTGTAGAATGATGTAAATATTATATATTGAGGAAACATGGATGTGGATGATAAAATTCACCCCAGTAAATTCCAAAGTATAAACAATATCGGATAAAAATTAGATTGTGATATTTCCCTTACCTTAGGTCCGATTTTCTTCGTATGTGTCCGAACCTCCTGTATAATGATTTAAATAATGTCATTGACTTATTAAATAATCATACTCATTGTTATTATATCATATATGGTTCACTTATGACTTTATATTACCCGTTCTTTTGTAAATTCAATGTTAAAGAGCGTTTTGGGTAAAATCGTCTCATTTGTCGTTCGTGTTTTAACTTGTAATTATTCTTATGATTAATTAGATCATGATTACTTAATTCCAGAATATAAAACATGATTTATATATAATATATATTCATAATATACATATATATAATAGATCTATAAATGGAAATAAATACACCGTTCATGGAGACGGTAGGCCGTACGTACGCATGAACACTGTTTTCGTTTCCTTATTGAGTTGAATGGAATTAAGTAGATGAAATACATATATACATAAATCCATTAGCTTTATAATGTCATATATTTTATTATTATTGGTTATATATACTTTATAATCACTCTTAAATGATTAACATGGAGAATGAATCTCATCGCGTCGTGGAGATGGTAGTCCGTACATACGCACGAGCGATGATATCGTTTCCATAATTATTGAATTGAATTGGAGTGGATGATACAATATATAAGAATCAGTATGATGTTATAATAACTATGTATAGTTATTCTTTACACCATTATACCCATCCATGTAAGGTGTTGGTGGAAAAACAGATTACACCACGACGTGGAGACGTTATTCCGTACGTACGCACGCGCGGTGATTTTGTTTTCCGTAGGATGGATAGAAGGTGAAATGGGGTTGTTTCATATTTATAATAACAAATCATTATATCAGTGATACTTATGTTATTACTTTATAATGAAACAACTAAATAAGAATATGTTGAAGAAGAAAGAATCTTGAAAGAATCGGGAGAAGAAATTACCTCTTCTTCGATACGCCTCTTTGAAACCTCCTCTTAGGGCACTAATATTGGTCTTTAAAGTATAATAGAACCTCTAGGATGTTTCTAGTGAAGTGGAGAAGATAATTTGGCAGGTTTTGGACGATCTTTAAGTCTAAAATTGGTGTGAGGAGGAGAGGGAGGAGGTGCCCTTTTATAAGGGAGGAGAGGGGCACCTTTGGAATTCTAAAAAATATTAATTTATAATAAATATAAACCCACTTAAAAACCACAAAAAAAGACTCATCTCAGAAGATTAGATGAGATATGGTTTTGATATCATCAACCAATCAAATTTAGACATGTTAGGTATTTATTTTAAACATTATCAACTTGATTTATCCTTATTTAGTCAATTTAATTTTATTTGTGGTAATAACATTCTAAAATTTAAATTATAACAAATAATTACTTATTTGTTATGAATTGTCTAGAATTGGATACTTTATAACATTTTCTACCATATAAATTTAAATTTATAATTTTTAAATATATTTGTGATTTTTAAACAATTTTATAATATATTATTTCTATAAAATAACAATAGTGTGAATTTTGACACTATTCATTTATTTGAATTTAAATAAAATATATACAAAAGATATGTTCAAACTAAAAGCTTTAATAGAATAATAAAAGGTCATATGTATCTAGAAAATTAGTGTAGCACATTAAATAGTCTATATAGTATTTATTTTAATATTTTTAATACTATTTATTTGATATTTTAATTAATAAAATAATTTCAACATCAGTATTGTGTCATAATTAATGATAATTATTTAATCCCTAAAAATTATAAATAAATTCATATAATGTATATAATTGTATTAGATTTCTGGATACTATTCATTTTCAAAGTTTCATTAAGTTTATCACCATATTAAAATTATTATACTTATAATATTTAAGAAAGTGACATGTTGTCACATTCTTTGGTTTTAATAATAAGTAAAATATTTTAATGGACAAAAGTACATTAAATGAATCTAATCTGACCATTAGGTGATATGGGTTGACTTTTAGTCATCCAATAGGATTTTTTCAGGTGTTAGGGTAATTTTATAATCCTATATTTACCCTTAATTACCCGATTTACCTTTAACTATAGTAAATAAAATTTACCGTAGTTACTATTCATAATGCACAAAAAAAAGTAGTATATTAACATAATTTGGACCCACTGATTCTGAATATGGAATCCATTTTTCAAAATTCAAAACATATAAGTTGCAGTAATTAATTTAAAATAAATCCCGTTGTTAAGAAAACGAGTTTTAGAAGTTAAAACATTCCCAAAGATTGAAATGTTTTTACCTATGAATTCAATGTGAAATTAATGCTAATGACATACATTATATTAAATGGTAAAAATATATTCTATTTATACTTTAAAACCACTCAAATTAATAATTTATCACTATTAATTATTTCAATTAAAAAAATTTGTTTTTAATTAAAATTTAGTAATTTTCACTATTCATCAGAATATGAAAGTTATTCGAAAAGTACCAAAATTTCACCCTAAGCTAATTTCGATATTCCAAATCCAAAAATGAAGTCCATTTTGAAAAATAAAATTTACAAAATTCCAAAAAGTGGTTATTACTATTCATAATGGCTAGTTCATAATAATATTATAATAATATATCGTTGTTTAGTAAAACCCGGTATTGCGTACAACACACACAATCGAGGAAGGTCTCGATTGCGTGTAATTCAAGCCAAGTCAGGGTTGCGTGTTGTGCAAGAATCCTTCGTTGTTTTGTATAACAGAATCTAACCATATTTCATTTATACATTGAATATATATATATATATATATACTCAAGGTTGCGTAGAATAACTATGATCAAAATTGTGTGTAATTCGATCCAAGAATAGTGTTGCGTATACTGCAAGCTAATACGGTGTTGCGTATAGCGCAAGGTAATATTGGTGTAGCATACAACACAAGAAATTAATGAAATTAAAAGAATATTTTTCATAAAATCTCAGGGTGTTACAATATAACTGATATCTATGTTTGTAAATAGTAATTATAAATATAATAGGATTTCCTACATCATGGTATTTTATTTATAATTTTTAGACATTAGATTAATATATTTATTTATGACACAATTATGATGTACTGATAAATCATTAATAAAATATTCAAATAAATGAATTTATAAATATTAAAATAAATTTGATTAGAACATTTTGATGCCATAAAATAATTTTTGGATTAAATTGACATATTAAGGAGGAGTTATTTAGTTTGGTTAGAAGTAATCATATTGTTATGAACTTAACAAAATTCAATTACTAAATGTTGTCAAAATTGAAATAATTGGGGTTTTAAAAAAAATACTATTTAATTAAATGATATAAAAATCCAAAAAATTTAATGTTATGACAAATAACTTGAATAGTGATAAAATTTTTACAATTTATCCTCTTTATGTCTCTTTTCATTTTATAATTAGGATATTAACCATGTAGTTTAAAAATACAAGAGGACATGGTAAGAGTTACCTTATTTTACAAAGTGTTAATTATAAAAGATAAAGTTAATTTTTTGACATAAACATGTATAAAACCTATTGGTTGAGAATATTTTGACGCCAAATCATCTTATCCTCGAAAAAAATTAATTTGGAGCTAATATAAACCTAAAATATTTTTATAATAAATTAATATTTCAAGCATTTTCCTAAAGTTCCCCTCACCTCTCTTATAAAAGGGAACATCCCTTTATCTTTAAATCATACCTCTAAAGCCCTTTTGTTCGGCCAAAACATTCCAATTTAGCCTACCAACATCCCTCATATCATTATAGAGGTATAAATTTGGGTAGAGAGCCATCCTAAAAAGCCCTTTGGTTCAAATCAAAAGGAAACACACGAAGAAAAGGTAATCATTTTATCCCTTCTTTAAAAGTTCTTTTCTTCTTCTACTTATTATTTCTATATTGTTTCCATACCAAAGTAATAAATCCAGTATCGTAAATATAATTATATATTCATATAATCATGGGACAATTATATTTATCATTTTTTCCATCCTATGAATAATAATATCACCATGCGTGCATACGCACGACTTACCGTTTCCACGCCGTGGTGTAATTTTTTATTCTAAATTACTTTATTTGGATGAGTATAATGATGAATATAATATAAATAAATAATGAATATTAAATTATTATGATTATTTATAATTAATATAACATCAAGTTCCAAATCATTTAATCATTAAAGTAACGATATCGTTGCTCGTGCGGACGTATGGCCTACCGTCTGCACGACGCGATAAGATTAATTCTCCACTATAACCATCCACGAATGATTATATATATATATATATTATTCATAATAATGAAATATATTAAATAATAATTCCACTATAATTATATATATATATGTGTAAATATATGTCATTCACTTACTTCCATTCAATACGATAAGAAAACAGAAACGTCGTTCATGCCTGCGTACGACCTACCGTCTCAATGAATGGTGTAGTCCATTTTTTATATCCAACTATTATATATATTTATTTTATGAATATATATGATATATAAATCATATTATAATTTATGGAAGTAATTAAATCATGATCTATGTAATATGATCAATAATAAAAAGTCAAAAAATGTACGATATACAAAGTGATATTACCCAAAATGTTTCATTAACTTGGAATTGTTAATAAATAGGTTGTATAATGTCATAAAATAATCATATATGATATCAAAAATATTATTATGATTATTATATCAGTTAATATTATGTTTAAAAAAATTATAATGGAGTTTTCAACTCATATACAGAGTATTGGACCTAAGGTAAGGGATAATTTTGCAATCTCATTTTTATGTGATATTGTTTATACATAAGTATTTACTGAGGATATATTTATCATCCATGCCCATGTTTTCTAAAAACATTCATTAAATGGTTACTATTATATATATTTAGAAATTAATTTTTAAACATTTTTACATTTACTACATGGTATGTAAGGAATATTTCTTTTTTTAACATACAAGGCACTTTTTGACTTTTTCGGAAAAAGTATGAGGAGAATGTTTTTTAACTTATACGACATAAATGTATTTTTAAATTTTTAGACCACCTTATTTCAATGAAATTTCATCTAAATATCCTCATGTGTGTTTTCAACTAAATTATTTTCTTTTAAAATTCCTCGGCATTTTGAGAAATGAAAATGTTTTTGAAGAGGAAAGGATATTTTCCTCAGGAATTAAGTTCAAGTGTTTTGTGAAAATTATTTTCCATGTAAGATGATGCTCTTAAATAATGTTATGTTTATATCACTATTATTACTATGATTTGATTTTATAAATTATGTAACAATATTTTATATGGATTATGTAATGATCGAATGATGTTTTAGAAACCCATTTTATTTCTAGGGTTATGCTGTGATGAATGGTTTATGTTTTTTTGGAACAAGTAAGAATGATTTCATTATGAGATATATGTGAACTATATATCCCTCCAATGAATTGGGTAAATATTTATATCTCATGCTATATAAATAACTGGAATGAAAAGTAAATCTGGATCAGCAATACATGGCTGGAACGATAAGTAAACCCGATTCAGTAATAGAATTCTTCCAATATGATGGTCTTGGCCGCAATGCCTTGGATAATATGGAAATAATATTATGTGATTATTTGTTTTCCACAATTCCATGTTTTATGTTAGTTCTATGTTATCATTGTCATGTTCATTTATGATTTGTGCCTTATGAACTGCCCAGATTTACTTCACGACTCAAGATTTTGATATTTAAATTTTATGTTTATGTTTTTTTACATTATAATGTTCATGGATTGTTTTATATTCTCAATTTTTACCCTAACAGAGAGTTTGATCTCAGACTCTCTATGTTTTCTTTTCCCCATGATATAAATAAAGGGTTTAGGTAGGATAAAAATCATATGATCTTTATGGGAGATATGGAAGATCTTCATCATGTTTGAAGATGATGTTCCGAGTTTCCAAATACACTAAACAATTACGGTATTTGGGGGTCTTTTTGTGTCATGTATTAAGTATTATGAAATAGAAATGTAAAACCATGTACGTCAAGATTGGGTGGTTAGGGTTGGTATCAGAGTGAAGGTTTAGTTAACCTTAATAAAATAGGATGCGAAAAATTTAATGAGATCCCTAGATATATTTCTAAGGTATGTCTAGGGATGTCCCTAAGGGTAAGTCTAAATATAGGTTACAGTCCTAGAATTATGGTAATGATCATGAATAACCAAGTATTAAACCTATGAAGTTAGAGGTTGAATGTAATCCCCTTTATTATGTTGTTTTCCTAGTATGATTTTCTATTTCACACTATTCTTTTTGGGTTTTAGAAAAATGCTGGAAATAGGAGGATTCATGGTAATGGAGAATTTGATGGACAATGGAATGATATTCTTCATATGAAACCAAATTAAATGGGAGGTGTAAGGCAAACCATAATTATTATGCCTAATCAAAAATATAATAATATGACCAATAATCTAAACTTTTGTCAGTACCCACTTAATAAGAGAAATATGGAGTTTCATGGTGATCATAGAGGAAAGAAAGTGAAATTATCCTCATGTAAATCATGTGGGAAGAGGAATCTAGGAGAATGTTTCAAAGAAACTGGAAGATGCTTTGGGTGTGGAACAGAAGGGAAAAAATACAGTAATTGTAAAGGGAAAGCTTCAGTTAACACAATGAACCAGGATGATGATATTTCTAAGACAATCATCAATGATTAAATGTTATAAATGTGTAATTTACGGGCATTATTCAAATCTATGACCTAAGGAAAAGTCTCATGAAGAGAATAAGAATGGTCATATGGGTATTATTTATGTTGAATATGATGAAGAGACTACAAATTATATTTGATATGAAAGAAGTGTTGAGAAATAAAACGATGCAACTCAGTCAATAGTTTAATAATATAATGGAATTATTACATGATTATCAATAATAATGTTGTATAAGTAATTTTATGGTATTGTGGATTAATGAAATATTTAAGGATTGGTACACTATTTTTTGTCCTTAAGTATTTGAAAGTATATGTTGATAGATATCGATAACCATGAAAAGTGATTGAAATTTTTTTAGAAAGCACATGATATGTGCATAATGAAGGAATAAGAAGATAATGAGATGTTTGATAGTATTAATGACCTCATGGATGATATAAGGACAAATTTATACCATTGTTTAATTATATAAAATTTTTGGTATTATTAGTGTGTGGAACGAGTTAATTTTGACTGAATGCATGTTTTCACTAAGGTTCTATGGTAATTCATCTTATTATAATGTTTCATGAGAATACATGATTAAGGTATTCACATGTTTGGAATGTGACAATAAAGAACTACCTTATGATATATGGGAGATAAATGTTATGTCAATTTTGTTAAACTCATTCTAATGTTTTATATTTCCAGTTTTTGGAAGGATTTTCATGTTATCCATCTATGGAAAATATACATTATATTCCGATTGAAGTTTGTTAGATTAATTTATTATCTCACTATAGGAAGACTTATGCATATTTGATAAACTGTTCTAACATTTTTTTGAGACATATTGAATACCTATCATTCTATTGTGTAATTTTCTAACACTTCAAGAATGAAAAATTCAACTAAATTCCTTAAATAAAAGATAAAGTGGAAATTGTTCAGGGAATGACCAACGATGATATTACACTAAAATAAAGTAAGTATTTCTGATCATGAAAAATTCATCAAAATTAAGAAAAATGTATTGAAACAAAAAAAGTTATCCTACTACCTTATTATTCGATGAATCATATGGTCCATTAAATCATTGCATATTTATGGCTTTCTTTTAGTTAACTTTCTCTAAACCATATTCTCTATCACTATACATCAAAACATGATGGTTAGATTTCACTTCTATATCCATGTTTTCAATTACAACCTATTTTCACCTTTGTGGAAACCTAGTGATGAGTTACTCTGGGTAACCATTATGTTTCTAACATTCCTTTTTTTAAAATGATGTTATAGTATGCCTTTTTTACGATGTGGGTTTTTGTGAATGAAACTTTCAAGTAGAAAACCATTTATAACCCCGATGAATGTTGAGGGAGAAATTCATTTTAAGGGGGGTAGAATAAAATACCATGACATTTTATCATATATATTCTTTTATTTTATTTGATGTATTGTGTTGTACGCTACACCAAGATTAGCTTGTGATATACGCAACACCGTATTAGCTTGCAGTATACGCAACACTATTCTTGGTTTGCGTTGCACACAATTTCAAGTAATTTGGATTTTTTTCCATGTATAAATGAACTAAGTTTGGATTATGTTATAATTAACACAAAATTAAGTTTTAACGACACACAACACTGACTTTTCTTGCGTTACAAGTAAGAGATATCTTCCTCAATAGCTTGAATTGTACACGATATCAAGTTTCACTAAATAACGATATATTATTAAAATAATTATTATTTAATCGGATATAAAATAGACATTATAAATATTATTAACAAAACTTTTAGTTTTATATAAAATTATAATTCATCTTAAAAATTTTCTATAACATTATATTAGAACAAAATCAATTTTCTCTGATAAAAGATGTTTTAAAAAAAATGCAGTTTTACCACCTTTTGAGGGAAACACCTTTTAAATATAGTTTTTGACACATTTATATGTTATATTTTTAAAAAATAAACTTCTTATTTATAATAATATCATCAAAAATTTACTTTTTATAAAAGTTTGGTAATTTTCTGAATAAGTTCATTTTTTAATGAATAGTGAAAAATACTGCATTTTAAGTCAAAATTTCCTTTTCATCTAATTTATTTATATGGTTAAATTGTACTTTTAATTAGTTTTAAAGTGTAATTGGATTATATTTTTATCATTTAATTCAATTTTGGTAATTTTAATTAATTTAACTTTTAAATCGGACATAAACACATGTCAATCATTTGACAACTATTACTTCTTAAAACCCAACTTTTTGGTTTTAACAGCGGGAATTAATTTTAAATTAATTACTTCAACTACTATGTTTTTAATCTGAAAAAATTGATTTCTTATTTATAATTATAAGGTCCAAATTTTGTTAATAGTTACCTTTTATTTTTTTGGACTTTATGAATCGTAACATCAGTAATTATTTTATATACCATGGTTAAATGGTAAATATGGTAAATAAGGGTAAAAAATAATATAATAATAATATTAAACTACCCTAACACATGTTTTAATCCTATTTTATGATATATGTCCAACCATGGTAATACTTGTGTCAATTTTGGGACCCCATGTAATCACATGGATGTGAAAATGACATTTTATAAGAATTAATTTAAAGTAAAGATAATTATAACCTAAACATATATATTTTACTAAATTGATTTTAATATATGGTTATATAACTGATATATATGTATATAAATATTAATTATAAATATAAAAATATTTCCTAAATAATGGTATTTTATTTATAATTTTTATACATTAGATAAATATATTTAGTTATGACACAATTATGATGTAGTTATTACCTCATTAATGAAAGATTCAAATAAAAGAATTTATAAATATTAAAATAAATTTAATCTGAAAATTTTGATGCCATAAATGAATTTTATGTATGATATTTACATATTATGGATGAGTTAAAAACTTTGGTTTGAATGAATCAAGGTTTTATGACTATATCAAAATTAAATTACTAAATAGTGTCAAAATTGACTTAAAAGTTGTTTTAAAACAAGTACTGTTTTATTAAATGATATAAAAATACTAAAAATATAAATTTGGGCCAAGTAAATATAATGGGGAAAATTTTCATAAATGATACACTTTATATTATCTTGTCAATTTATAGTAAATATATTAACCATGTAGTATAAAAATACAAGAGGACTTGGTAAGAGTTAAGTTATTTTAAAATGGGTTAAATCTAAAAGATAAGGTTAATTTTATCACCTAAAAATTTATAAAACCTATTATATGATATGATTTTGACCCAAAATCATATTATACAAGAACAAAATTAATTTTTAGCTCTTATAAACCGAAATTATTTTTATAATAAATTAATATTTCAAGATTTTTCTATTCAAGGAATTGTATGATTTTCCTTTCAAATAACCATTATTCTAGATCATAGTAGGGGATTCAAATGTACTTGGAATAAATGTGGTGTATATCATGAATGAGAAGTTTTTGATGATTCAAGAGATTATTAAGGAATAAAAAGATCATCATAAATCTTATTTTGATTGGATGGGGAGACAACTGGAGTTCTTGTTTAAATATAATTTGTTCTTGAGGGTTCCCCCTAATCTTAGATAGAATGTTTTTGGATAAGTGACTAATATTTATCCTTGGTTTATTGATTATTTTGAGTTACTAAAGTTAATAGGAGAGGTTTTGAATTTGTTGTAACATCCACCGCAATTGGATCAATTACATAATTTTTTCTATGTGTCTCAGCTTCATTAGAATCTTGATGATGACTCCCATGTCATTGATTTGTTAGATTTGTATTCAGAAGATTATGTGATGTTTATGGAGTGATTGATTATGATTCATGAGTAATTGGAGAAGTCTTAGTGTGGTAATTTTATCCCTTGGTTCATGTGTTTTGTTGTAATACTGTTTTGGAGGACCCTATGTGGGAAAATGAGTCAAGAAGCATGATCAGTATCCCAAAATTTATTAAGACCTGTTTTGAGTAAGTTTTATAGTGATGTATTGATTTGGATTCTTTTTATGACTTTCATGATTAATATTTATTGTTTATATGATACGTTTTCATTAGTTATGGAATTTTATTTTCTTGAGAGGTATCTCCCTTAGAGTGTTTGGTTTTAGTGGTTTTTATTTTCCTTTTATGGTTTTATTTGATACTATAGTTTATGAATCTTTTGATATGTATCTAAAACAATGTGTTAGACCCTCCATGGACTATTACATTGCGTATTTTGGGAGTTTTAGGTTCTAGAAGAAGGTTAGAGGATGGGAGGTGGAGTTAGAGCTCAGATTTTAGTAGGAGGGAGTGTGTCACGACATGACCATGGTTGGTCTGACTTGAAAGAATGGATAGAGAGAGGGGTAGTTTTTATTTTTGTTATGTCATTATGTGAACAGATAAATCCCAACATGGGGTTTCATGTCACAATATGTGGTCGTGTCACAGATTGAGGGTGTACGCCATGAGAGGTAGGCACCTTACTATTTTTGGTTTGATGTTTGGTCATATAATGATGGAATTCATTAAAATAATGAAGTGTTCATAGGATGTTTTTTAGTTAAGGTAAATACCATTATCCATGGATTTAGTCATAGCATGGTTATCAGGTCATTGTGTGAATCTATAGGGTCATTTTGTTGTGTGTTTTTTTTTTCAATGTGGATTCGTTTAGGTTTACACCATGACTTTTGCAATTATGGTGTCTTATAAGGGTAGTGATATTCACACCATGTCCTCTATTAGTAATATTAAATTAATCTTGTTGATTGAGCATTAAATTGGGGATTGTGGGGAATATCATGACATGAATTTTAATGAATCATTAGATATATCCTTACTATTGCATGACCATGATCTATCATGTTGTTATGATTTTAATTTAATGTTTTATTATAAATTTAGAAACTCAATCTATTTGTTCCTTATTCCTTCATTTTCCCCAAAACTTAGCTGATAAAGATGATTATTTGGATACTTTTGACTACCATTTTATTTTCATTAGTCCTTGGATTTAAGAGAATTTTTTTTATCCTATGAGTGTTTCTATTCACATTTTTGGATTCTATCCATTTTCATCATTTTGTAATGTATTTCAAAGTGGTCCAATTTAGGTTTTACTAGACCTGGACCATTAATTTTATCAAGGATGTTGTGGTCTAGGTTTTTAGTTTTTCCCCATATGATTTTGGCCTTGTGGTCATCTCCTTCTCTCATTCTTATGTAGTCATTTTTAAGGATCCAATTGCGGTATGGGATTTAAGACTAATCCCTTTTATTTATATAAAATTATGGAATTTCCTTTTTCATATATTCGTGGATGGAAAGGATTAACTAAATGAAAATAATACATTTTCTAAAGAATATTGAAAAAAATGGGGTGATTCATTTGGGTTAATCTGATTCTATAACACTATTTATAAGTGATAGATTATTTGGTGCTACCACTAAAGTAGTTTTTTACTACTGTGATATTTGTATTATTATTGTGATTAAATCCTTTGTATCACCTTCCTCAAAAGGTCAATTACTTTAATATGGGAATGAAATGGTTTTGAGAAATTTTTAATTGAGGTGATGTTTCTCATGTAAGTTTGTGTTGAATAAATAGGAATTCATGTTTCTAAAGGGAAGCATGGAAGGGATATATTATTTAATTCTATTGTATTTAATTACTTCTATGATACTTATATGATGTAATGGTATGTTTGGTCTTGGTTGGATATTTTTCTGGCCAATTTTTTAGTTTAGAATGTGTTGTGTAGCGGGTACTATGGATGGGTTCCCATAGTTTTATAGGGGAGAAGTATTTGTTGATGTGATAAGGGTAGATGATGGATTTTCACAAAGAAAAATGGTTTTTGTGGTTAGGTGGGGGATTTTGGATTGTGTTGTGGAGTTTTTATTTATATTCTATGTGTTATGGAATATATGATTGGTAATACTAATTAAGGTAATGTGTGAGTGTTAGAATTGAATAAGTTGTGGGGTGTTAACAAAACATTTATACTTTAAATTAAAGGTTTATGGGAAAGAAAAAACATGATATATTCATAATAAATTATTTGAGATTAAATTTGGAAATGAATGTAATAATTAATGCTATTTTTTGTTAAATGGTTTGTTTAGAAAATGTTAAATTATGGAAATTAATGGAATAATTAATTTTATCTTTTGTTAAATGGTTTGTTTGGAAAATGTTAAATTATGTGCCTAAATGAGAAAAGTGATGATTTATTGCTATTTTTTTAAAATAGTAGGGTTTATTGGTGTTATATAAATGGAAATGGTTTCTTGTGAATGATAGTTATGAGGTGGTTACTTGTATGGGAATATATATATATATACATATATTTTTGTGTGTGAATGAAATTTTATCTTATCATTTATTACACACCGCATCTAAGTCAGATCAATTTATTGTTTCCCAAATTATTTGGGTTCTAATTGATTTTCCCACTATCTTGATTGTAAAGGGAAAATATGGATTTCCACTCATTCTTCCGCACTCTCCCTTCAAGGCATAATATTAGTTTTGATTGTATAAAGTTATGTTGTCTGAGATGATTCCATGAAGTTAGAGTGCCCTTGATGTGATGATAAAGTGATGATTAAGGGATTTTTATGTGGATGTAAAAATGATACATCATGTGGGTCATGCATGGTGAGATAAGGGCATGAGGTTGATTTAAGTCATTTTCACGATACCCTACTCTGAAAAGGAAATAATCTGCAGCAATGATTTGATGATAAGTGGTTATTATATGTTGTATGATTTGGTATTATGTGGTAGGTGGTACATGATAATAATGATGTGGTCATGTTTATAATTTTAGATGTTGATATGTAGTAATATGGGAGGAAAAAAATTGTTAGACATTTTCTATAAGGTAATGAGAGAAAAAGACTTATGGGGAAGTGGTTGTAGGGTACCTTTTTCAATATTATTTTTTGTATAATGTTATCATACATGGATTTGATATTGATAGAGGGTGTATAGGTAAGGTTTTGTGGTGGTTGACTTAGTGTATATTCTTGTTGATTATGTTGTTTTTTCATTGAGGCATCAATATGCCTCTTCCATATTATCATTAGATGCCTTTAGTATGATCCTACTAAGTATTTATTTATGCTCACCTATATATATGAATCTATATTTTTAGGTTTATTGGAGGGATTCAGATACTGAGTTGTAAATTACTATCTCATGGACCAGAGTTTCTGTTAGATTCATTACTGTGAGAGTTTTAATTTGGTATTTATTTCAGAGACCTTATTCTGTAAGATATTTACAATGAATTGGGGGATCATAATTTTCATTTACTATGATGAAATTTATGAGTATATTTACTTATATAATCCTATAATTTTGAGGTTAATGCCTCCCATTTGTATTTTTTATACCCTTAGTGATATTCATTGATCTATGTCATATTTTAGGTAGGTTTTTGGTGGTTATTATCATATTTACTATAGTCCAAGGAGGTGTTTCCAGTGGAAGAAGGTCATGAAATCACTTCATTTATAAATTGGACCAAAATTCAAAGTCTCATTGACATATTTGCAAATTCTCTTGGAACCTATTTTGTGTGATTATTTTGGGTCAATTTGATACCCTACACAAAATATGACTACATAATGATCATTAGGTCTAGATATGGTGATATAAAGAAATCTACCCATAAGAATTTTAGATTGTTTATGATTCACATTACACCCTCCAAAATTCTTACTCAAATTCACCCCAATATTCAATTTTATGAACACTAGTTTGAAACCTTTCATTCAAAACATAATAAAAAATTCTTTAACCTATTTTTCTTTCTAATTTAATATTGAATATTCTTTTTTCACAACATGAAATCCAAATAATAATCTCATTTCCAAATGAATTGAAGTTTCTATGTAATTATTTGGTTTTCTAGAAAATTCATTACATGTATACTCTTATGACCTATAAAAATAATATCATTAAGATATAAAATGAAAATAAGAGTAATTGTACTCATCTACATAAAATAAAAATGGATTCCAACCCTCCCTTTAGTGTATTTAATTTCTCTTATGTTTCTATCTAGATTTGAATACCAAGATGTAGGGGTATTCTTATATCCCATATAGAGGTTTCCTTATCCTTCACATCAAATTTCCTTAAATATCAAGAACAAAACCTGTAGGTTGTTTAATATATACTTATTTTTTAATTTCCCAATTTTATAAGGAGAAATTCCCATCAATTTGATAATTTTTCATAGTTTTGGAGCTTAAATATACAAGAACATTCTTATCGATTAATTTATTGAAATAAGAAACAATGTCTCCCCCATGTCACCTATTTAAACATAGGAGTATCATTCTCAAACAAATATTTTTTTCTTAAGACTTAACCATTATAATTTATCATGTTTATAAAACCCACATGGTTCCAATTACATTTTTCTATTTTTTCATGAAAAAATATAACAAGTTCCATTTCTTTCAATCTGATCATGCTTATCATTCATTACATATCTCCATTCTGTAGGCTCAATTACCTAAACAATTGATTATAGATCAAAATGATATGTATTGGTTGTTTGGTTGTCTAGTATTATTATTCTTATAATATAAACAAGTTCATATTTAATTACAATTTAAATTTCAAGTTCCACATGATTATTAATCCTATGATGTCACAGATATATAATCATCAATTGAACCATCATCATCAATGGTCATATCTAAATCAACATCCTCATGATTTAGTCTATTTATAGTTTCTTATTAACTCAATTTTCTATAATTATATATGCTATCCACATTATATTTTCAAAATATTTTACATTTGGATCACTAAAATTGTGTTTATTTTAAAAATAGTCACATAAAAACAACATAACATTTTATAGAACCTCTTGTTCCAACACTTGTATCCTCTTATATTAGCTAATTATAACAAAAAATAAATTTCATAGAATTCTCTTTGAACATTCCCAAATTTTAATTATTTATCTTAATTAAACATGGAATTTTTAAAAATATAAGCAATTCATAATAGGTTTCTTCTTGTACTAAATCACTTAGGTAGTAATATTGTTTTGGGTCTCAACTAGAATCTATTTTGAATGTTCACTACAATACTCATAGTTTATCTTAAGAAGAAAAATTAGAGCATAAATTCAGCTAGCATGGGTCTTCCCATCTCAACCGGGATTCTATTTGTCCTCTCCACAATTCCATTTTTATAGAGTGTATAGGCAGTACTATATCGATCCTTGATTTCATGAATAAAAATATAGAAATCAAATTAATTACTAGTGAAATACCTTCCACTATCAGTTCTTAATTTCTTAATATAAACCACTTACTCTTTCTCAACTTATCTTACATTGATCTTGAATATCCCTATATGTTTAAATTTTTTCTTCTTAAATGACATATTTCTCCTTCTTGAAAAATCATTAATGAATTTGATGAAATAGAGATCAAATTTAAAAGATTTATTCCCTATTATCCGACAAAAATATGAATCAACCAATTCCTGCATCTTTGAAAACTAAATAGCCACTCTATTATGACTTCATTATGTCATTTTTTACTTTTTATCTTGTTTAAAAAATAATTTATCTTTGTTTTTCTAACTATGGAAAATATCTTAACACTTCCCCCTTTGATTTTGTTTTCAATATATTTTAACCCAAAAGCTCAAATCCTTTAATCCACCATATATTATCATATTTTGATCTTATATAATATGTATTACTTGATTTCCTAGTTTTGAATAAGTTACTCATAGATCTTTTTCCGTTTTTGAAAAGTCTCACATCCCATAAACACTTGATGATGCAAAAATTTCTCATAAAAATGACTTTATTCTCGTAAACAAAAAGGTGGATGACACTAAAAAAATATTTATAAGTCCATCCAAAAACATAACATCACTAGAATTTAGTATTTGATCTTAAATCATATTTGTCCTAATAATTATGATCTTTAAAGAGTTTTCATTCAAAAATGTAACATCAATATCATCATGTTATTCAATATTTATCAAGATTTAGTTTATAATATTATATGATATAGATAACCAATATCATATATCTATGGATTTATTATCTTTAGTTCTTTAAGAGACACCATTAAAAGAAGTTACTTTTTTGATTTATCTATTCTTTGAACCTTATAATGTAAAAAAACATAATGGGTTTTTCTTGGAATTATTGTCATAAATTTTAAACACAATGAACTTGTTGATCATATATTTCATCAACTTTATCCATGAAATAAAATCTATTCTATGTATGAAATCAGGATAGATTTCTATCTATAAATTTATTCTTCTCAAAATTGATCACCATTTTATTTGGATAACTACCCATTTATTCTTTCATTTCCCAACTCCATGTAAATGATATGATAAACTAGAATACATAAGATTAATATATAAAGACTCAGAAACACCAATAATTTTTTATTAAAATCCAATAATATATAAGAATGATAATTATATCTATGAAATTCTACTTGTTGTATTGGTCCATTCCAAACTACATTTTTCTATTTTCTTGTGGAATGTTCTCCCCTAAAGTAATTTTCAACTCACATTGGAAGATGAGTGAATATTTCATGAAATTTATTAGCCAATAATAGTATAAATTTGGTTTTAATACTTTTATTTTCAGGTGAAGTAGATTTCATAACATTGTAATATGAATGACCAACTTGTACCATATTATATAGAATAACATTCATACAATATTGAGATTATTCATCTTTAACATATGAAATTTCCTTGAAATATTAATTAATCATATTTAATGATTTTTCATCTTTAAGACTCATATATTGTGTCATACCCAACTCTTCATCCTTTATAAAATTTTTTACAATAAGATCTTTCAATAGGTTTTCTTGTGCTGTAATTCTCTGCATGACATTCCTGATATATTAAATATAGTTCTGATTCTTCTTCTTTAATTCATCTTCATCTTCTCTTGCATTATGTACTCAAAACCTTTTCTTAATATTGTTGTTTTTTATGGAATGATTCATGTTATGATTTAAACATATGTTCAGTGTATCACTCATAATCCTACTTATAATTTCATGAAGTGACTTCATACTCTTCAATATGAGAAATAAATGTTTTATGTTTTTTAGTGGTTCCTTCATCATCAAGATCCCAGATTTGTATTAAATATTTGTCATCATATTCTTTTCTAATCATACTCATCCTTATACTTCTTTAGATACTATTATTTCTACTATTATCCTTTTCAGTCCCCCCCATTCCCATTTGAGAACTCCTTCTTCTTAGTGGGAGTTTATCTTTTTTTTAATTTCCCTTTAATTTATTCAATTTATTTGAAATAAGATCTATTATCCTCTTGTACTCTTTATCCAATTATTCATCATCTCTAGATTCACTAGAGGACTCATCCATTTCTTCCATGATTTTAATATTGTTCATTGATTTTAATTCCATATCACCCTTTATCTTTTTGTAAGTAATTACTGTATATATCTCATAATTAATAAGTGAATTATGTAACTCATAAATAGATAAGTGATCATTTTTATTCTGAATAAGAAACATTTTCCTCAATTCTATGAGGAAAATTTCACATATGTTTTTTAATAATGGTTAAGTATTCTAGAGTGGATCAAAAACCCTAATATTATTGACAATATCATTTATCCATGTAAATTAGTCATAAATAGTATCATAAATATCCATTATAATATCCTTAAAATTTTCTCTCCATATCTATAGTTTATATATTTTTACATTCTTATTACATTAAAAAATGTGATCAAGCTTATCCCACATCTCTTTAGTTGTTTTGAGTCCGATCACCTTTGTATAAAAGTTTTCAGATAAGGATATTAAAATTGTATTCCAAGTTATTCCATCAACCGTCAAATTTACTTTATCAAGAAATGTAGTAGGATAATATCTATCAAGTGGTGAAAACCCCACTATAAAAACATCATAAATTTAAAGGGACTTTGAGAGAAGATATGGAATCATCATATTCACATAACTATGAAATGTTTTACCATTATATATTAGAAAACCACTACTACTGAATAAATTATGATTATAAATCTATTTATAGATAATATTGGATATATTTTAGGGTTAATTCATTTACTTAATACAAATTTAAGTTCCAAGGTAATTTTTTATGTATCCCTATGACGGGTAGGGGATAAATGAAACTCTTTTTTTTAGTTTATTATTATAAAATTAACCTTTATGGATGGTTAAAGTCCAAATGAAATCTCTTAGAAATATCAATCTCACTAATATGTGGTTCAAATGAAATAAAAAAAATAATAGAAGAGATTTCTATAAGACACATATTTTTTCATTATTACAGAAAAGTGATTAAAATAGGTGGGAATGTATCATCCTTTACCCACCCATCACACTTGATGATTTTTACTCCCAGGGAAACCTTAAGACATGGTCAATATCCACATCCTTAGGAAAAATAATTATCTCATATTACTAGGGGTTTGGTTAAGATTATACTGGATCCCTCTAGTTTTTGATGATTCTCCACCTCCTCTTATGAACAAGATCTTTAGGGTGATCTTGGGTGTCTTTGTATCAAAATGTAAGAACATCAGAGTGATCCTAGATGTCTTCTCCAGTTAAAATATTTTTGTTTGATTTTAATTTAATTTTTATTTTTATTTATTATTTATGTGTTTAGTCCTTATTTTCACACAGTCCATTTTTTAATATTACTAAAAAATCACTTTACGGGTATGTGGAGAACCATACCTCCCGAATTAAGACACAACCTAATAAAACAACTATTATAGAGACAACATTCAAAATTAAAAAATCCATTCACCACGCTTGATCGACAGATGAAACCAATTACAAAATTCAAAAGTACCAACAAGAATAACGCGTGTAGAATCTCCAATACCTCCAAAAAAAGAACCATTTCAAAATTTGAAAATAAAAACGAAGTAAACCATCATCACGCCACTATCACCAATTCCTTGAGACACACACACTGAATTTAATGCTAGATCGATGTGCCACCATAGACCACCTCCATCGCCGTTGAAAGAAACCATCAGAAACCATCATCGCCTTTACTGATAGCTGATGAAGAAAACCAAAAAAATCATAGCCAAAGTTGAGGAGCTCGTGCTTGGAACAAACAGTCATCAAAACACACATCCCAAATCCCTGTTTTAACCACCACTCCCGATCTAAATAGAATATGAGTAGCAGATCATAGGGTCAGATCAATGGATCATGCGGTCGAGGGTTCTATAAAAAGGCCTTGTCAAAGAGGAAGAAAAACTAGGGACCATCAAAGAAGATGTGAAGAAACCAATGTAGAATATACTGTTGATACGAAGAAGACTGAAGCAGATTTCGTTGATTCATGGGAGTCCAAATAAGATATTGTCGATTCAAGGAAGACAGAATAAGACGTCGCCGATTCGAGGAAGGTAGTACCGTCTTCACCGGAGAGAAAGTAGAGAACAAGACCATAGAAGAAGAAACACAATGAAAAGGTTAGGGGAAGAGGAACCCTAGTCATTGAGAGAGAGAAAACAAGGTTTAGTGGAGATCAGAGGAACCAGAAGGAGAGATGGAGAGGATCACCATAGAAGGTCCTTCACCGCGAGGGGGGAGAGGTGGGGAGCGGTGGCAGCGATGCTAGGAAGAAACCCAAGTGCAGAGGAGAGCGGATACCCAGAGAGTTGGGGACCATTCACACCCCTTCGTCTATCCCCATCATCAAGGACATCTATCTTTCTAGCTATAACACAACCAACCCCAAATCTCCCACCAACGGGTGGTCAGTTAGTCTATATTTTAAATTTAATTTAGATTGTATTTATAGTTTATATTTTCTATGCGTTCAAAGTCACATACTCGAAACATAAGAAAAAATATTGTATTTCAAGTAGATAAATTTGAACATATATAAAATATAAACTATAATTATAATTTAAATTAAACTTAAAATGCTAACCTAATACAAAAAAAATTAAAATTAAACATATTTGACAAAAATAATAAATTTTTAAAAAAATTAATAGGCACAATGATAATAATTATTAAAAAACATTTATGCATAAAAATCACAATATAGAATTATTTTAATGTATTAAATTATTAATTACATTATTATTCTTCCTTAATACATAAATAAATAATTTGAGTGTTAATATGATTATTAATTGTTAATGTAACATCCAGGGTAAATAAAGAATTTGAAATTTTCATATTTATTAATATTTGTAAATTAATTATTTGTTTTACTTAAGTGGATGCTATGTTTGATGGAATACTCAATACACAACAACATGTTTCTTTGGAATCATAGGTTGTACACAACATTGAGTTATACTGAAAAATAATAATATAATATTATTTGAAATAGTAGTTAATGCCTAGTTTTTGTATTGGTAGGAATGGACTGAACTAACTGGAATATGAATATAAATGTTTTTTAAATGTTTTTACATTTATCCCATAAATTATAGAGGTGTAAAATATGATAGAATACAATTTTAATCATAAATACTATAATATTCATTAAAAGGTCGATTTACCACCTTTTGATGATGAACCCTATTTAAATATTGTTTTGTTCACTTTTATATTTTCTATTTGACAAAATAAAATTCTTCTTTAGAATCGTGACATCAAAATTTATTTTGGGTAAATTTTTGGTATATTTCTGATAAAATTCATTTTTTTAATGAATGGTGAAAAATACAGCATTTTAATTCAAAACTACCTTTTAATCTAACTTTTTTATATGTTTAGATTATCTTATTATATGTTTTAAAGTATAATCATATTATATTGTTTTAATTTAATCCAATTACGTTCATTGGATGAAATTTCACTTTGAAGTTGGGCATAAACAAGTGTTAATTGTTTGATAAACATTGTTTCTTAAAAACACGCTATTTGTTTTGACAATGGGAATTAATTATAAATTAATTAATGAAACATATATGTTTTGAATTTTGTAAAATAGACATAATTTTTGAATTCAGAATATAAAATATAGCATAGGCTTAATTTTTGGTATTTTTATGAAAAACTACAATTTTTGATCAATAGTTAAACCGCTATGTTGTAGTTGAAAACCCGACTTTTTCATTTTAATGAAATTTTACCGCTTTTGTGAATTTTATTTTGAAAAACTGACATACATGGTTTTTATTAATAATTAAAATTTGGTTCAGTAAAATGAAAATAATTTTTTGGTGAATGGTAACTTTTGACTTTTATTTATTGCAGTTAAAGGTAAATAGGGTTATTCATGGTAAGAAAATATTATAATAATACAAAGTTACCTTAACACATATTAAAACCTTATTGGTTGAGTCATGGATGACCATGGGCATCCTTGGGTCAATTTTGGGACCCCATGGATCTACTTAAGATTGATAATGACACTTTATTTTATTTAACTTAATGTAATGGTGAAAATGTAATAAACCAATATCTTTTAGTAAATTAATTTTTACATAAAGTTATATAATTTATATTTTCATTTATAAATTTTCATTTAAAAGATTAAATTATTTCATAAATCATGGAATTTGTTTATAATTTTTAGACATCATATAGATTTAATTATTTATGACACAAAAATGATGCAATATTTACCTCATTAATAAATATTTTAAATAAATAATATTATAAACATTATAATAACATCTAAAACGTGTCCAATTATTATTGGATGAATTTATGTCGACCGTAATTCATCTTATCTTCTATATTAATTATTTTTGGACATTTATAAATCGAAAATCATTATATAATAAAATAATATCTTCACACTTTCCTAAAGAGCCCCTCGTCCCCCTTATAATAAGCCTTGACTTCTAACCCATTACTCACACCTCTCAAAACTCTTAAATCATCCAATACCTTACCAAATAATCTCTAATGATATCTCTCCACATCCTAGAATCCTTAACATAGGCATAAGGCGCTTCAATAAGTCCTTCTGGTTCAAACCAAATGGAGTTACCGAAATTAAAGGTAATAGTTTCTCTTAACTTCTTTTCTTTTATTTTACTGCTATAACCCCTAAAATCTTTTTATTACATTATTTTTTAACGAAAACAGTGTTATCAATATACTATAATGTGGTTATTAGAAGGATTCAAACTACACTTACACACACCTCCAGATAATGGGTAAAGAACATACAGTTTCTGTGGATGACAAACTAACGCCTCAAGAAACGATGATTGTTCAATTATCTCATACCACCTCATATAGTGGTCATCATGATGAAACTATCTTTATATATGATATATATTATTTTTATTTATTATTTATGACTCTGTATTTTTAATTTATTGCATAATATTATGGTTTCCATTATGAGTAAATGCGATAATTTCATTTGAGGAAGTGCGGACTATCGCCCCCTCAAAGTGATCTGTCTCATTCAAACCATACGTGGGACATATAAAGGATGAAGTTATTTAAATTATATATTATATTATATTATAATTATAATATAAATATGTAACATAATGTTTTCATTCAAATTAAATACAAAATAGAAATGAAAGTAGCGTTCAAGCGTACGTATGACTTACCATCTCTATGAAGGGCACATTTCATTTTTTATCTCCGAATGTTATGTACTATTATAAATTAATATATATACTGGATATATATGATATATATGATATCTAAATAATTAATATAATTATAGATATAATTTAACCCTTACCACATGGACAACTTGTAATTATAAGTTGTTCATTTTTTACACAAGTACCAAATATCGACAAAACAACCATTATTAAATTAAATAATTAAATAATGTTTATAACATTGTAATAAGTTATATAGAATTAATAATAAACCTGAAAAAAGTTTCATAATAAATTATAAATTAAAAAATGTTTATTATTCAAGAAGAAAAAAGAACAAACAAGTCAAGTCGGACACGAGGTAAGGGATTTCTTATCTCACTTTCAATTCTGTGAGATTTCCATTTTTCGCCACTTATTTATGGCATGTGGTGTATTGTTTACTTCCATTATATATATATATATTATCATTATTCTATATATATTCAAGTTATTCTATGATTCATTTGGTGGTTATTACCTTTTTTCCATACGACTCGATTGATAACAACGTGGTAAGGGATTTTCATCTCACTTTTTATTCCCGTGAGATTCATGCTATATTTCCCACTAGTTCCTTTTATGTGGTGTGTGTACTACCCATGATTGTATTAATTGTGTAATATAATTCAATTTATGGGTATTTACATCTTCGTTTTATGACCTTTATTTCATGGGTTGTATGTTTTATAAGTTACCAAAGCGGTACGAAACCTTTTAACCCAACTTCCATTCCTTGGATTAATATTCTAATTCTTAATTATATCATGCTATTATTATGTGTGGAATCACTATTTATTTATTTATGTTGTAATTTACACTACCCATTATGTCGTTATACTTTTGATACACATAATCACACCATTGATAAATTCTCAAGTCATCGATATGAACTTGATAAGAGTAATTTTAACTCAATTTCCATTCATATAGTTAAACATCCAAGTCATTGGTTTTGTCTAAAAAAGAACATGTGTGAATTTACCCTGATTAATTTACATTGAATATCCAATAATATTGAGTGTATTTATATTTTTCAGGCATTATTATGTAATTTATTTATCCTTAAACTATGAATACAGTTTTTATAAGGGATTTCATCTCACTCTACATTCAATTGAGACTTCATTGTTGTTATGCACCAATTCACTCTTATATGGTTTATATACTATCCTTTGGAATATCATATCATGAATCACTTTATTATCATGATATTATAAAGTTCTGATTCAATTTTATTCCTCAATTATTTGTATTCTAGAGTCTCTCATTCTTTTAAAAACCCTTTAACTAAAATATCAGTTTAAATGTTTTAATGATTTATTCTTATAAATCTTTATCATTAATGTCCATGTTCTAAAAATGGTTTTAAGGATTTATTTATATGGACACTAATGTTTTCAAATGATAATTTATTTAAAATATACAAAGTGTTATGGGACACTATGATTCAAAAATCTATTTATTAAATGATTTAAAATGTTTTGAAAATGATTTGATAAATCATTGTTTATTTCAATATCTTGATTTGATATATTGTGAATGGAATGTCTAAATATTGTATTTCCTTTATTCTTTTGTTATGTGTTATGAATATGTAATGGTTATTGAGAATTGTTTACATATATTTGTGGTTCCATGATAAACCTAGGGCGGGTGAGCTCGAGATAGCTCTCTAATGCATTGGGTAATGTGACAGAGGTAAACATGATGTTTCTCCAAAGAGATTTACGAAATATATTGTGATTGGTATTCAAAGTGTAACTCCCTACGTATCTGTGATAGCTACAATGTAATTATGTTATAAATTCCATAAGTTACCTGTATGATTTATGATTTTTGTATGTTAGTCATAAATCTTATGATTTTGTAAGGTATGTTTTGATTGAAAAGTATGGTTTTATTGATTTGTATTTAATGGTGGGATAATGTTTTGCTCCTTATTTTATAACCCTTACTGAGATTTTATTTCTCATTCCATGTTTTTGAAATGTTTTCCACTATACTTAAATATGAATAGGGTCAAGGATGAGTTTATGGAAAAGTCATGATGTCTAAACATGGAACTTGACATGTTTCTTTTTAAGAGTTTTTATTTTATGAAAAAATTGATACTGAGTTGTTGTGTCTACATGTAATTTTCAAGTTGATATGTAATAGTTATGGCTTAATTTTCTAAAACATTAAACCCAACAAGATCCTCAATGTGAATTATTGACACAATTCAATATTATGTAATGTTTAAGGCCGAGTACTTGTAGATAATAATAAATTTTAAGTAAAAAAATAATTACATTGTTTTTAATATTTATTATTAGTTTTTTAATGGTTATTAAGGATTTTAATGGTTATTAGAAACATTATTATTATGTATTGTTAAACACATTGATAATAGGATATTAATTAAGTTATTATTTATTATTAGTTATTTTTAATAAAAATACTAATTACATCATTATAATTAATAATAATTATTATTTATTAATTAAATTAATAATTTTTATTAATAAAATTATTATTAAAATTGGGTTTTCTATATTATTATATTAATTAATTATTATTTTTCATGCCTCAGGTTGTGCATGCATTATTAAATTTCCTAAGTTTCAAAACTATATTGATTATTCAATATTAGTAATTATTATTAATTTTTTTTAATATTAATTAAAATATTAATTTCATTATTTTAAAATAGTATAATCATTACTGTTTAATTTTTTAGTCATATTAATTAAATTATTAATGGAATTATATTTAATTTTTATTATCACCCAATTACTTATCATTAATAAAATTATAAATTATTATTTAATTGGATTATTAATCATTATTAATCACATTATTAAATATTTATTATTTATTATTAATTACGTTAAAGATAAAAAATAAAACAAATAAAAATGTATAATTTTTACTCATTTCTTATAATAATTTTTTTATTATTAATAATAGATTATTCATTTAATTATATAAATGTGGCACACAAATACCACATCAAAAATTTAGAAAGGATTCCAAAGAACACATCCTTATAAAAGGGATTTTGGGTTAGATTTAAGGTCATATTTTTAAATTACATAAATGAACATAATATAGGATATAAAAATAGATAAATTCTATTTTTTAAAAAAATTTATTTATATGTATAAACAAAAAAAATAAAAAAAGTAAGAAAATATATAATTTTTTTAGAAATTCGAATCTCTAAAATGGTCATCGCCTTCATTAAATTTTTTTAAAAGAATGAAATAGGAATGAAAGAACCTTCTTTGAAACATTAATGAAGAAATAACATTCTCAGTCAATGCCTTATTTGGAAAATTTATGAAGATGGGGCAGTCTTAGAAATCACCATCTTCATAAATTTCCAAAAGAAAGTGATTTCCCATTAGGCATTGTTTATTAATTGAAAAATAAATAATACTTTGTTAAATAATTTCTAGTTCTTCCTATTTTAATAATTTTTTTTAATTTTTATTAGGTATAGTTTTTTCCTTTTTACACACACACACATATATATAATAAAAAAATATCAGTTTCAAAACAGTGTGATTAATTTAGTTTCTTTTTTCAAACTTTTTTTACACCACATTCCTATACATTTTTTCAAATTTATAAAAAATTCATTCATTGTTATGCATCAATCAATAAAAATACTTATAAATAATTTTTTTATGAAATTAGATTTCCATTTTAGTGTTTTTGTTTTCAAAAAATAGGGTGTTATTTCACATGATTTCAAACATTACTAATAAATAAATAAATAACCATGGGGATCAACTAAGAGTATAATAAAATGTATATTATTAATTTTATTATTTACAAAAAAGGGATGATGATATCAATAAAGTCAATAAAAAAGCGATGAAGTTGAAAATCCTGAATATGACTTAATCTTGAGCCGTAGTGATGACTATAGTGAGGTCATGATCTTAAATTTTAATGAGGATAATATTTTTAGATATTATTAATTTGATGTAGAATAAATATTTTAATTTATAACTTGATATAATTTCATTTTAATATCCATTTTATTTTCTTGACTACATTATATAAAAATATTAGTTAATTACTTTCTTTATGGATATTTTTGTTTTAATTGTTTCATTTATGATATCATGTATATGTTACAATTAATTTTTATTAAAAAAATGGTTAATATGGATAGTTTTAAATATATTTTCCACTCCAACTAATAAAGTACACTATTAGAACAACATAACACTTTTACCCCTACCGTGGTTTGCACTCCATCATATACATCATCATATCATTGTTATATTACAAAATGTATTCCATTTAATTTAATTTTAACTCTAAAATATACTTTACATACTTAGTCTTGTAATTTACTAACTAATTATAGTATAATCCCTCCATAATCATGTATGCCTTCAGCTGAGGATGTTAGGAAATTAGATAGGATAGTAAGAGAGAATCAATCCAACATGTAGACTATGAATCCAATACCATCAATATGATATTAATGGGTCACCATTATTAGAATGTTTTTCACTATTAAAAATTAAATAATTAAATATTTATACTGATTAAAAATTTTATTTTTTTAGAAGATAAAAATAATAAAAGAAGATATACTAACATAAATGCTCAAGATGTTTAGAGTTTCACCAATTTTAAGATAGTGGTATCATTTGACACATATAGAGTACCAATCGAAGATGTAGATGGGATTTATAGAATATTATAAGACACTTATCTATTGATGTGGTGTACCTACCCATACATTATTCAAATTTGATGCATATTCTCTTTTATTGTAAGAATAGGTTATTTAAAAACAAAATAAATTTATTATAATAATTTTCTACACATAGATGATTAAATTAAACATCATTCCCAAATATGTTTATTTTATAATGCATTTTATCAGTGTTGTTTTTAGTTACTAATCTATTTTGGCATAAAAGATGTGATTTGAAATTTATGGTTTTAAATGAACTAAGTGTAGAAAAGGAAATATTTCAAGTTGTTATTATGGAATGAATTTAATGAAACTTCAGCGAAAATGTTACAGATGTATGTACAACTCTTAAAAATGGTTCCTTAAGACCATTAATAGAAACTTTTAATAACCATAATATAAAATAACATAATAAATGTTTTATATTTGTATATTATTATCATCATCTTAATAAAATTTAATGATTTATTATGATTTATTTCATGAAATTTATCTAAAAATGTAAAAAGTAGAGAGAAGAAAATATTTTCCACACATATGGGTCAAAGTGTTATTTTGTTTTGAGATTTATCATGGTATAATGTGTTGTATTATGATACATATCTATAACACATAAGTAATTTATTTTTTATAAATTCCATTTATATATTTCTTTTATATAGACTAAGGATTTGGTTTATGATCTTGGAAGGATAAAAATGTAGTTTAATGTCCATAATAAAAAAATAGAAATTATGTAAATGACCATGCTTCCCACAAGGTTTTATGAATCTTATAACATCCCAGTTAAAGATCGAATAAATTATTTTAATATTTATTATTATTCGTGGATTATGAAGTTATATTCAATATAAATATATTTAGTAATTCTTAAAATCAAAAATTAAATAGTTTTATTAAACTCATTTCTTATATAATTTTCTAAAAGATTAATTTTAAAATTATAGAATTTTAATTTTAAAAATTAATTTTATATTTTAATTAATTATTTCAAAATTATCTTGGGATTGTATTTTAATAATTTTCCAAAAATATTTTCATTTTAATCAATTGTAAAAAATAGTTATTTTTGTTGAAAACTATACATTATTTTAAAATATTTTCAAGGTTAAAATATGTTTTGAATTAGTTTTAAATTTTATTTACTTTATTTTTATTAAAAAAATAATAAAATTATTGTTACGGAAATAAATTTTATTCTTGAGCTTACTATTAAAACATTTTATATTTTACAAGGAATTTTTTTTGAAAAATTGTTCTTCGTTGCGTTTTGCTGGTTTAATTTTAAATTAATTTATAAAAATTATGTTTTATAAATATTGAAAAATTGATTCCATATTTTTAATTATTGGATAAAGATTTAGTAAATAGATACCATTTAGTTTTGGTCAATATGATTAGTAAACTTATTAATTGTTTTACTATGGTAAAGGGTAAATCATTTAATTTAGGATATAAATAAAATAATCAGAACCAATAAATTTAAAAAAAAATAATTAAATGTTATTGGATGAGTAAATATTGATAATATAAATCAAATGGTATAATTTATGAATTTTTTAGGTCCCTATTATTAGATTTATTGCATTTCTAATATTTTATTTAAATAAAAGTCAAACATGTCACACACTTTCATTAAAGTTTGGTGTCGAAGCCTTATTTTAATGTTAAAGAAAAGAAAAGGCCTCTTTTAACTGGGTAGAGGGAGACCCATCACATATCCTGAAGGCCCAATGGGAATTTAGCACATTATATAGCTCGTAGGACCAAATTCTTGGCCAAAGGCCCATTTTGTGAATAGTACTGCTACAGTACCCAACTGTTACGGTACTCGCTGCTGCTACAGTGCCCCACCACCGCTATAGTGTCCTTCCACCGCTATAGTACCCTTCATTTATATATTATCTTTCTTCTATAGTACCACTACATGACTACTATAGTACCTTCACCCAATGGGGTTTGAACCCCCATTTTTCATGTAGGATTACAGGGTGCTTACCACTAATCCAATAATTTTAATTTGGTGGTATCTAGTGTATATGTTCTACTATAAATATAAATTTTAAATATAATATATTTATCTTAATCATAGTAATTTTATTTTATTTTTTAGGAAGGAAATAATAACCTGAAATTTTTACACAACGCTGATGTAGTAATTAATTAATTAATTGAAAAAACAAATAAAATATATTTAAAATATTAAAATAAATATAATTTCAAATGAATAATATGATCAAATAATTTATTATATTAATAAAACACGTTATGGATATAATAAAAGATTTTTGATAAATTTAGATGTTTTATCAATATTATTAATGTCAAAAAATTAATAGTTATAAAAATTGACATTAAGGATATTTTATAGTAAATAATATTCTATTAAATGATATAAAATAAATAAAAATATTAAATTAGAATAGGTGATTCTTATATGTTTTGAAATATAAACAATGATACATTTATGAATTTTTTTTCATTTTATTATAATTATATTTACCCTCAATGATTAAAAATCCATGTAGTCGTAGTAAGAGTTAAACATATTAAATAGGGGTCAAAACCTAAATATAAGGGCAAAAATACAGTCCAAAATTGTATTATTGTTATATTATGATGGTAAATTGATCTGTAAACATATTTTATTATCAATAAGTCACTTTAGAGCCATTTTGAATGTTAAGTCAATTAATATAAATTTAATATTATGAGAAATTCTAAGAATTCAACTCTCATTTCTTATATTAGACAACCTATTATTCTAAATAATTTACACCTAAAACCCCATTTGGATATTAAAATAACTTAAAAAATTCATTCCTAGAATCCATACACTCATTATATAGTTCTAGGGTTATGAATAATACCAATCTTAGAGGTATTAAGGTGTTAAGAAAATGACATTTTCCAAAGAAGAGGTATAATTTTTATCTGCATGATTTATTTTCGTTTCTTCTTAAACATACCGAAAACATTATAAAATCATGATAAAATAATTAATCCAGTATCCTAAATAAAATTATATGTTATAATGTTATTTTAATGACCTTAATCAATCCAATCTACCATCAAATGGGAAAATAATTTATCATCCATGTGTACAAAGGATTACAGCCTCGCAAACTGATATAATTTGTTGTTCCATCATTGTATCTCAATACGGGTTATAATTATGGAAATAATGTTTATATATGTTATTCATGACATATTTATTTGTATTTAAATATAATATATCATTTAAATTATTAGTAATTCTTGTACTGAAAATTCATAACATCGTTTATGCATACATGTGGACTACCACCTCCACAAAATGATGTGATTCATTTTTCATCACCATATCACATGGATGTCATATATAAGTATATTTGATGAATTGATATTATATATATGATATTATAAAAAGTATTTAAAATTAAAAAAATCTTTCATTGTTTCCATAATGATATTTGAAAGGTGGAAACGTAACTCAAGCATCTGTATGACCTACCTTCTCTATGATTCTAGCATAGTTCATTTTTAATTACCATATCTCATAATAGCTTTGAAAATAATAATTGATGTATAAAAATGATAACAATTTTTTTATTATAATCGTGGATATTGTAGAGTAATGACCACTTTAACCCTAGTCGGTTGACCAAATAATTTGGGACTTGAGTACCGAATATCATTGAAACGTCAGATATGAAATGAATTGATTAAGTAATTATATATAACATGGAAATAAGTAATATAAAACGAATAATAAAAATTAAAAATTTTCCTAATAAATTATAAATTTTCCTACATCTATTATTCATGACAATATAGAACGTATGTGACGAGTCAGATGCAAGGTAAGAGACTTTCTTTAAAAAATATATTTTAATGATTACCTTAAAAATATTTTTTACTTCCATATCCATATTTTTTAAAAAAAGTTTAAATAATATTATCTCTATTCTATTATTATTTTGTAAATTAATTTTTACCCATGTTTTTAATTATTTTAAACATGGATATAAAATAATCTTCGTGTCATTTTTTGAACAACGTACATTGTATCTTTTAAAAAAAACTGTAGAAATGTTTTTTTAACACCTACAATATGATTAAATTTTCTGAACATCTTGAATAATTTTTTAATTGAAGCATAATTTAAAATTTTACACAGATATTTTCAAAGAAAATGTATCCCTTTGTATGTGAATTGTTTCCCTAAAAAATGATTTCAAAATAAAAATGTTTCTTTTAACTAATAATGATTCCATGGTGCATGAATTCTTGATTTATTTTTAAGTTATGGTTAATGGTATTTTTTCTATTAATTAATTGTTCTATTATAAAATATGTATGTGTGGTCACACTATTAATCGATGATGGGTGGTTTTGTGGTAAATCAAGGATTGGTGGTTATGTTATTACTTTTAATGCATTGGGTAAGGAAGTTGATCGTATGGTTAATACATTTATAATATTGATTATAATAGTAATAAGAAGATTGATGTCCCAAGTAACCTATATGTTTTATTAATTATCTCTTAAATTAAGATGATGATCTTAACTTTTATGCAAATCATATGATATTTTTGAGTTGGGAAAAGTATTATTTTGTGAAAAAGTTATTATGAGTTTCTCTTATTTTTAAGGAAACCTTTATGAGATTTATTTTGAATTTAATAATTCAAATGAATTGTTTTTGAAAATATCTAGGAAGAGAAATTCATTTTTTGGGTATAAAATTTTTTATTTTGAAACCTAATTTGATTTCAAAAAAGTAAAATTTTTATAAGTGTTTATGGACTAATGGTTTCTTTATTTTAATTTATGTCCCTTACAAATATTTTGGTGCTCATTCTAATTTTTTTTAAAAAAATTATATGTTTTAAAGATTGCATAGAGAAAGGACGAATCCATGTTGAAAATTGTGATGATTTATCATTAAAAGAAACCATGTTTTATTTTAAAAAGTTTTGTTTGTTGGAAAAAATGGATACTGAGTATAAGTCTCCACATGTAATGTATGGGTTTATTTTGTAAAATTTTGTACCAGTTATCTAAAATTATAAACTAAAAATATCCACAAGATTATAAGAAAGTATATTCTATCTAAAATTCACTATAATATGTAATTCTTAAGGCTAGGTATTTATATTTGGTATCAGTGGAGGGTTTATATAACTTTGGAGAATATGATGTTTTCATGTGAGGTTAGATTAATTGTTACGGATAACATCATGGGTTTATAATTTCAAGGTTGATCATAATATAAAGTCTTAAAAACCCCTTATTATACTTTCTTATATTAAATTTTAAGGTGAATATTGATATTTTTTGGAGAAATTTTTTTGGGGGTAATTATGGTTTTTTTTAATTTTTTGATGAAAAATAAAAGGTATGAGATATCTTTTTAGGTTGAATTTTTTTTAATGTTGAACATATTATGGTTATTTTTTGGATTTTATTAAATTTTTTGGAACTTTATGAGGATTATATTAGTATAATTAAAAAAAAAGGAAAACTCGTTGGTTGGGAGATAACCCATTGCATACGCCAAGCCTACAAGGATTAAACCCAAAACCGAATGGTGAAAAGGGTGCATCACCTACTATTGGCCCACATGATTTCATGGCTTGTATTATATTATTTTCCATTATATAAAATTTAGGGATAAAGTTTAATCTCATTTTGGGAAAATATTTTTTAACGAATAAATAACCATGTGATTGGAAATTAATTTAGTGATCAATGTCATTTAAAAAGAAAAATATAATTTTGGGAAGAATTATAGGCTTAAGGTAAAAATTATACTATGCTTCTTTATTTGTGGATTAAAGGTTATATTATATTTTGGAATCATATATTATTTAAATTTTTTTTTATGATTCAGGTTACTTATAGCAATAACTAGCACATCTTACAGATTAAATGTTTAGGGAGTTCATATTTTTCCATGAGACTTCGCGTTTAAATGATGATATTTGGTGATAAGTGTTTAAATATATCTTATAAGAATATATGATCAAATAATTATGATTTTTGTATTTAAATATTATTATAGAATATGTTTTGAGGAATTATAAGTATAGTTTTTTTAATGATTTATGTTGATATTTGTGTAATAATATTGTTATTAAATATGTGTTTCATTATATAAATGTTTATTCTTTCTGGTTTTGTATCTAATATTTCACTAAAAATTTAGATTTTGGTTAATGACTAAAGATATGATGAAAATATTTTTTTATTTTTTTTTTATTTTTTGAACTATAAATGCTTATTAAAGAGATTATGGCATGAAAAATTTATACTTATACTTTATAGAAAAATTTAGGTCTCTGGTGGAAATTGATTAAAGGATGAAATAATAATGGCTACATAATTATATTTTATCACGTTCTTAGTATATCTAGTAAAATAATTCCCCAACTCTTTGAAAATGATGCTAAAAAAATGTCATCCATTTAGTTTTCTTATTTATACATCAATGGTCCTTTAACCTATCACAAATTTATGATTTTTTATAGATAACTTTTTCATGACCATGTTTTCTGTCACTCTATATCAGTCCTTGAGAGTTATTTTTGATTTCCATACCAATGTTTTAACTTACCAATTATGTTATCAATCTTGGAAACTTAGTATGTGTTATATCAGGTGAAATTAGTAATTTAATTTATCTCTTTTCAATAAAAAAACATTATTAATCATTTTTATGATGTGGGTATTCAATAAAGTTATTTTGAAAAGTTAAACCTTAGTTACCGATCCCGAGTTCAAAATTATGAAGATAAAATTTCAAAATGTGTGGGAGAATGTGAAAAAAAAGTAATGACAGAACAAATAATTTTAATATTTATTAGTATTCTTTAGTAATGTATTTATATTCATTATATATATATATATATTGATTAATTCTTAAAATCAAAAATAAAATAGTTTTATTAAACTCATTTCTTATAATATTTTTTTTGTTTAATTTCAAAATTATAGAATTTTCATTCAAAATAATTCATTTAATTTTTGATATAATAATTTCAAAATTATCGTAAGATAAAAGTTTGATAATTTTATGAAAATAATGTTTTTTCAATGAATAGTGAAAATACTGATTTTTATTGAAAACTATATTTTATTTAAATTTATTTACAGGGTAAAACTATTTTTTGGATTAGTTTTAAAATTTGAATTTGTTCATTATTATTTAAAATGACCCAATTATAGTTTCCCAAAAGGAATTTTTTAATTTAATTTAGTAAAAAAACATTTTATATTTAAAAGGCCGTTTTTTTGGAAAACGGATTTTCATTATGTTTTTCTAGATTAATTTTAAATTAAATTATGAAAATTATATTTTTTTAAAATTTTGGAAAATGGATTAAATATTTTTAGTCATTTAGTCTAAATTTTGAAATAGTTTCCTTTTATTTTTTTCAATATGAATAATAAACGTAGTAATTTTATCACCATGATAAAGGGTAAATCATGTAATTTAGGTAAAAAATCAAACGATTAAACTGTTAAGTGACCTAAAACTTAACTAAAACATATTTTATGTGTATATTTTGGCCACAATACTCTATGGGTATAATTTATTACCTTTAGGGATGGATTGAATGAGATTTAGACCTTCATAATTATTTATTTAAATAACAGTCAAACATGCCACTCTCTTGTTTTTAAAAAAAGTAATATTTTTAATATGGTGTTTTCTATAGGTTATGTTAAAAAATAATTTTTTTTGAAATAAAAAATATTTATCTTCATAATGGTAATTTATTTTTAATTTTTAAGGAATAAATAATTACCCTAAATGCTTACACAATGTTGATGTAGTAATAAATCAACTAATGGAATGATAAAATAAAAGATATTAATATTATTAAAATAAACATAATTTCATATAAATACCGTTTTAAAATAATTTTAAATATTGATTTTATATTTAGGGATATATAAAAATATTTTGTTCTAATTTTATATTTTTTCTTGATATTGTTAATTTCAAAGTAATGCATAGTTATAAAAATTGATATTAAGAATATTTTACAGTAAATGTTTTTTTATTAAATGGTATATAATTAATAAAAATATTAAATTATGAAAAGTGATTAGGATAAGGTTAAAAATAAAAAATATTTTTATTTTATTCATATTTTTTCATTTTATGGTAACTATATTGATCCTCAAAGGGTAAAAATCCATGCTGTCGTGGTAAGAGTTAAAGGTATTTAATGGGGAGTTAAAATCAAAAGATTAGGGTACTAATATAGTACAAAATTTCTAATTTTTATTTTATGTTTTAATTTAGACCCCTAATCATTTTATATTCTTAATAAATTACTTTGGATCCATTTTTAATCAATAATAAATTAATATAAATTTAATATTTTGTGAAATTATAAGAATGATTTCCCCTATTATAAAAGTAAAGATATTATTCTCAATTGATTACATTTAAAAACCATTATTTTTCATCCAATCCATACCGAACTACCTTTCTATAATCCATACACTCATTATAGTGGTATTCAATTAGGAATAATACCAATATTGGGGGTCTTAAGTTGTTATGAAAAGGAGGTTTTCCAAAGAAGAGGTATAGTTTTTATCTGTATTTTTTAATTTTGTTTCTTATTTCACATCCCTAAAACCATATTTCACAATTAAAAAATAATATTCCTAGTATCATATATATATAGTTATGTTATCAAGTTATTTTCAGGACCTATATCCATCTCCTCTTCTATCAAACAGGAAAAGAATTCATCCTTCATGTCTACTGTAGACTACCATCTTGCGAACCAAAGTAATTTTTTCCCATAAGTGTCTTTTAAGACTGTTTATAATGATGGAAAATAATTTTATAAGTTATATCAATTAAATATTTATCATTATTAAAATAATATATATAATTTAACTTTTTAACATTTCATTCATTGGAAAATGACAACGTCGTTCATGCATATGTGTGGATTACCACCTCCATGATGTGATGAGATTCATTTCTCACAAACACATCATATGGATGATATTTATAAGTATATTTAATGAAATTTTTTTATATATATGATATTATTATAATTATATAATTATAAAATAATACTTATCTTCTTTCTATAATGATATTTGAAAAATGGAAATGTTACTCATGTATACATACGACCTACCGTATCCATGATTATAGTGTAGTTTATTTTTCATAATCTTATTTAATAATTTTCTTAAAAGTATAATTTATCCATAAAAATAATATTGATTTCAATATTATTATTTTTATATGGTGTATTAATGATAACATTGACCATAGTATACTAACTGTATTCATTTTAGACTTAAGTATCAAATATCATCAAAATTATTTATGTGAACTCATTTGATTAAGTAATTGTATATAACATTGAAATAAGTGATATAATAGAAAAAATATAATATAAAAGTTTTATTATGAAATTATAAAGTAACATAATTCTATTATTCAGAAAGATAATGAATGTAAGTGATGATTCAGACTCAAGGTAAGATACATTCTTAAAAAAAATTATCTTTTAAAGATTACCTTGAAACTCTCCTCTTCTTAAAAATCCATATTTTATAAAAATATTTTAAAGAAGGTTTTAAATAATATATTATAATAATTTTGATTCATTTTTACCCATTTTGTTAAAAAAAATGGGTTGAAAGGAATCTTCATGTCGTTTTCTGAACAAGGAACTTTATGACTTTTCCAATAAAAGTATGAAACAAATATTTTTTAACCTGTATGAATTGAGTGGATATTCCAAGAGTCATGACTATATTTTTCTTCAAAGATTCCTTTAAAATTTTATATGGTTTTTTAAAAAAAAAATTCTATTTTATGTGTGTGGTTTTTATAAAAAAATGTGATATAAATTTTAAAAGGTTATTTTCCTTAAGAATATTTTTATGAAGAAATATTTCTTGATTTATGATTATTTTATGGTTCTTGAAAATTTTTATGATTACAAGTGGTTATTTTATAAAAAAAGGAAATTCTGTAACATTATTAACCAATTATGTATGGTTACATGATAAATCAATGATAGGTGGTTACATTATAACCTCCAGTGCATTGGGTATGGAAGTCGGCTACATGATTATTCCATTTTAAAGAGTGATTGTAAGAGTGATATGAAAATTTATGTCCCAAGTAACATACATGTATTTTATATTCTTGATCTGGGTTTTTACACAAATTTTATGATTTTTCAAGGATAGATGATGATATTATTTTTTTGGTAAATCAGATGATACCTTTTAAGTGTGAAAAGTATTTCTTTGTGGAAAAATTATTAGGAGTTTTTCATTTTTTCAATGAAAAAATTAAATGTTTTACTTGTTACTTTATGATTTATAATGAAATTATTTTTGAAATTAATTGGGTATAGAAGGTGATTTCATAGGTGAGAAAATGTTTATTTGGAATAAAAAGTTTATTTTGAAAATGAAAATTTATATAAGTGTTCATGGACTAATGATTTATTTCTTGATTTTTATGTCCCTTATAGAGTATTTTGTGCTCATCCTACATTTTTAATAATTTTTCCCAATTTTGAAAACAATTAAGAAGAATTAATAATCCATGATAAAATTGAAAATATTTATCTTGAAATGAAACCTTGTTTTATTTTGATAATATTTGTTTACTGGAAAAAATGGATACTGAGTATAGGTGTCTACTATTAATATATGGGTTTAATATGTGATATTTTCTAATAATTGACTAAAAATATAAAAAATAAAGAACCTAAAGTTTGTAATAATGTGAATTATATCTCAAATTCCCTAGAACATGTATTTCATAAGGCCAAGTCCTTACCCAACAATATTTATGGGGGGGGGGGTAAATTAGTGTTGCTTATTTTTCCCCTAATTTAAACTCTTACCTTTTTACATATATACCTCTTAGGGTGAATGGACATCAGTAATATATCACACTTAAGATGTAAGAATGAAATAATAATCAATGGGAGTCTAACATCCTATTACCAAATTCAGGTAATTTTTCTGATTTATTTTGATAATCCTTTGTTTGGATATTATTTTTGGTTGTTTTTTTATCTTTTTGAAACTTTTGTGTGTTTTAAGGGTTGTTCACGATTATAACATGGTGAGGTAATACCATGAGGGATAGATCAAGAAACGGTGTTCTTTTTCATGATATTTAATAGGGGGTTCGCATTTAAATAAAAAAATACAACCTCCCCCAAAAACTGCATGTCTTGGGATAGTGAGGAGAGAATAATTGGAACTCAGTTTCCAAACTATGTTGGTAAACTATGAACTTGTTTTCTAGTAACCCAAGAGGTCACACAAAATTTGTATCATGATGTATTTTGACTAAGAATCAATCCCTATAGGACTAGTAATAGAACACAATTAGATTTAATTATATGACCAAACCTAGGAAACCTATGGTATTATTTTTAATCCACCAAAAATTATAATTAAAGTATTGAAAAACCCATTATATATACTAAACACCTCCTAGTAAAACCTAATCCAAACCTATGGATTTTAAAATATATTAAGAGATTTTTTCTCTCTTTAAAAACCTTTCCCCTTGGATTAAAGTACTTTTTTATTTGATTGACCTCGCTTTGGTAAGTGCAGACTCATTAGATTGTAATACTCATTTCTTAATTTCTCTATTTATTTGAGAGTGTTGGATCCTCTAGTTTCTAGTATATCTAGAATTTAAGTTGTGTAAGAACCTTGTTATTACTTGAGGTAATGATCCTTTTATTTTTGTTAATTATTAGTTTAATTGTTTATATATGGTCTAATGTGAATGCTAATTGAGTTAATAGGAGTATCAGAGGGGTCCTGGGATAATTCAGAGCCTGAAACCCAGCTTTTGGGTTGAATTATTCCAGGCACATGTATAGTGTAAATCTTTTAGTGAAGGATGCATGCTTTGAGAAAATATGTGATGAATGGGAAGTGAGTAGGGATAGGTCACATGGTTTTAGAAAAACTGTGTAATTTGGGTCCCATGCATGTGTGGTAGGTTTGTAATCTTGACACTGAGTTTTTTCATGGTTTCTGCATGGTTAGTCAACTATGTGAGGTAACCGTTTGGGTTCCCCTTTTCTATAACCTACCATGCGACTAAATCATTCAACCCCTTATATATTGAAATATTTTGTAATTTTAACTGAAATTAATAAACCTTATTGAACCTAAATTTAGGTTTCTTTCCCCGCACAGAAAAATCAAGCTTTTGAGTGTTCTCTAATGTTACTATTCTCTTATTCTAGATAACTTCTCTATTCAATATCCAAATAAAAGGTTGTTTATCTCATTAGATACATAACAATGGCTCCTTAATTACTTTTGAAACTTATTCCACTCTTTTGGATATCAGATATGCTATGTAGGTGTAAGAAAATTTTCCTCATTATTAGGTTCTTTGTATGTTCTTCATTTTTCTTATGATCTTATCCAAATAAGAAGATAATACTAGATGAGATAATAAAAATAGACCCAAGGTAGTATTTCTTGTGCCTCTCACTAAATTTCATGGTGTTTATACATGCATTCATGCAATGCGCCCAATTTCTATGCATCGCCTTGAAATAAAATTGAACCCTTGAATTCTAGGAATTTTCATGGTAATTAAAGAGGCTTGTTGATGTTTTTTATAGGTTGAATACCTTAGATATGGAATCACCCCTTCGGTTGTGTTGATTAATGAAATGGACCATTTTTATGATTAATGGAATTGCATACCGTGTTGTGTGCCTTGTTATATCCTGGGTTTCAAATGGATGAATTATGTTATTAATTAATTGATTAATTTATTTTTATTATGAATTGTAATTGACTTGGTTAATGGGAATGTATGAATGAACATGAACCTTGTCCCATGTTCTAAAATTTGTTGATTAAACATGTCTTTATCCTTATATTTATATGAGCATGTGAGTTATGTGATGTGTATTTTATGCAATTGTTTGTTTAATATTGAATTTGTTTTTTTATGTGAGACTACAATGTGATTTGAATATTGCCTATTCCATGTGATAGGTTGTTTAAGAATGAGATGATAGTTATAATGTTTTTCCCACAAGATTATATTAAGGGAATGCCTTATAATATTATACAAAGTAATTAAGTGTCTCTTTAAGGTGATAATTAATTTAATTGGTAAAATGATTATTAGAAATGGGTGACACATGGATTCAAATGATAATGTCATGGATGCACTCATTTGGCTATTTAAATTCATGCCCAAGTGACACTTGGTTTTCCAGGGAAAGAATCATAGGTGATTTTATTGTTATATTCCTTGTGAAACTTGAATTCCTTATAGATTTGAATGTAAAAACTCGAGGGAATTATATCATATATGCCAGCGGAGATATTTTGGATCCCTTAGTTCACTGCCAAGGATGAACTTGAGTGGCTGGGACTTTATACCACACCTAGAGAGATACCTGAGTTTTTGAGGTTCACCATGGATGGGATCATAGGGTGTTGGTTCATATTACACCAAGATATAGACATGGATTCCAACATAGGAATTTCATTGATGGGATCATTTTCTAAATGAATAAATAATGAATTTATTTACATGATGCATTTTCCAATCCAAATCACAACATAGATTTGGTCTGGACTTGCACTTTATAGATGGCCTATTTAGGGATCCTTTGGTCATGTTATACGGGGGATGTTTTGATTGTATTGGGTCTCAATACTTATAAAATTAATGAGACTTAATTTTAAAATAAACTTGATTAAAATACATTGGACTGACTATTTTCTCAGAGACTTAATGATTAAAGGAATTGAATTAAATGAATTTTTCATAAAATGAGAACCAAGATTACGAGATGTTTACTATTGATTACTTCCTTTACTTATTATTTACTAGTTACATAGAGTCTGTTATTTATAACCATGGACTAATTAGCACCTGATCTTGTATTGTTGTCTACTGAAATTTTATCACACGCCCAATTTGGGATGTTACACCCCTACCACAATTGCTCAGAGCCAGTGTATTATTTATTACATTGGCATGATCAGAATAAATTTGAATCCTAAAGTATCAATCAGTTTAGTAACCTTGAAAAAACTATAAACATACATAAATTTTTACATTACATCATTAAATGATAGACAACATAAAAACTCATTTGAAAACCATCGTATTCCCATTCCTCATCCCTATATGTCATTCATAATTTATATCTTTACATCCTGGTGAAAATGAACAATAAGAATGGTGTGATCTCAAATGCTCAGTAAGGGTAAATAATTCAGTAGAAGCTATCATAATTAAGTATAAACTTTTAGAGAAAGAAGTATAATAAAAACAACACCCTTTTAAACATAATCATGAACATAATGTAGAAATAATAAATAAAAAATTACCATATATACATGCACATATATTTTATAATATTTGAATAGTCACATTTAATAACTAACCTTTTAAATAGGTAATACATAATGCATTACATCTTAAACACATAGTGAAGGATTCGTCAAAGACACCATACATAATTGGGTAAGAAATTAGCCAAAACCCAAACATAATTGTCTCATGATACCTACTGATGCATCGAGGGGCTATAGAGGTCCCCGCTCGACACATAAAAAGTCCAATTTGTTCCTCTTTTGAAAGGGGTCAAACATAACAAACATAAACATTTATATTAAAACTAGTATATTAAATGTAAATACTTAAGCCATAAGATTTGAATGATATAAAAATATAACATCCACAATCAAATAAATCATAAAACCTTTAATACAATATGGAAGATAGTCTCATAATATATTAACCTTAATTAATCATAATATTCAAAAAATGATGTTAAGATATATAAAATTTATCTAACAAAATCATTAAAACTATTTTCAAAATATCCATTTTTACTTTCAAATCATTTGATAGCCTGTGTAATTATAATAGAAAAAATTTACTTTAAAAATAAACTAGTATTCTTATATGGGAAGCTTCAAAATGTTAAGGCATCATCATGACGGAAAATAGCTACTCGTGCTATAAAAGTTAAAAACATTATTTCCTTAAATTGTCGAAAATGTTATATAGTACCACATTTGAAAAATGATAGGAAGATTCATTTCAAAAAATTTTATAAAAAGTAAAAAATGTGTATAAATAACATTAAAAAATCGTCTTCGAAGATAAATATTATTTTTAAATACATATATAAGAAACGTGGATGTGGATAATAAATATGTCCTAGTACGTACTTACGTATAAACCATCTCAGATCATAATGATATTCCAAAATTAACCCTTACATTGTAATTTCCTCTAGTCAAGGATGTGTTAAACTTCTGTATAATGGGTAAATATTGTCAATAAATTATAGCATGAACATATACATATTTATGATATCATATATGATCCTCTTATCTCATTTGGTTAATAATATTTTAGTATTACCATTATTTCGGGTGTTAACTCCTTGGTTTCCCTATGCATGTTTTGTTAAGTTAGTCCTATCTATTATGAATATGATATATTTTATTAAAATAAAAAAATATTACATTCATAAATATTATATTTAATTATCAAATGATTTTTTATAATCATTTTTAATGGTTATTTGGATAATTAATCTCATCACGTCGTGGATATGGTATGTCGTACGTATGCATTAGCCACGATATCATTCCTTTAATGGTTAAATGATATAAAAATGGATAGTATACTAATTATATAGAATTGTAATAATGTCATATTAATTATTTATGTATATTATACTCATCATTATACCCATCAAAATAATGTATTGTTCCATAACAAATTACACCACGGTGTAGAGATGGTAAGCCGTATGTATGCTTGCATGGTGATATTATTATTCATAGGATGGATGAAATGATTAATATGGATTTTAAATTATGATAATAAAATCATAGAATATTAATGATACTATATCTATTAATTTGTTATGGAAAAATCATAGAAATTGGATGTAGAAGAAGAATATAACCTTGAAAATAGAGATAAAACAATTACCTCTTCTTTCAGCGTTACGTTTTGATTTGCAAAAAAGGAATCATTAAGTTTTATTTCTACCAAAATTTTGGCCTTTAATATAAATTGAGGGAAGTTGGAAATAGAATTGGTATGTGGTTGGTTGAGACAAATATTTTTTGAGGTATGAATTAAATAGAAGGAGAACATCCCTTTTATATGATATGTAATAATCACTTCAAGAAATCATTGAAATATTAATTTATTAAACAAAATCGGTTTCTAATAGCTCCAAAGTGATTTATTTCTAGGATAATATCTGTATGGTTCAAAATACTCTCAACTATTAGGGTTTAGACAAGTTTAGATCACAAATTTAACCTTATCTTTGGGGATTTAACCCTTAGTCAAATAAGTAAATTCTTACGATATCTTCTTGTATTTTTATACTATATGGTTAATATAGTTACTATAAAATACCAAGAGAACCTCAAGTGAACTATTAATGATATTTTTTACACTATATAATTCATTTGGACGAATATTATATTTTTATAACTATTATATCATTCAATAAAATGGTGATTATTTTAAAAACTCCATAATTACAATTTTGACACTATTTGGTAATTGATTTTTGTTAAAGTGATAACAACTTTATTCCTTATATAAAAGCAATTAATCATCCTTAAAATGTCAATGTTATCCAAAAAATTCGTTTATGGCATCAAAAATCGGAAATTAATTTTATTTTTATATTTACAATATCATTTATTTCAATCATTCATTAATAAGGTAATCTTTGCATCATTATTGTGTAATAAATAAATTTATTTATTTAAGGTATAAAAATTATAAATAAAATAACATGATTTAGGAAATATTTATTTTATTTTTTATTACTATTAATAGTTCAATATGTCAGTTATATAACCCGACATTAAAATTGAATTAGTAAAAAGATACATGTTTATGTTATATTTCTCTTTACATTAAATTAATTATTATAACATGTCATTATCACACCCAAGTGGCTCCAAAAAAGAAAACATTTGCATCAAAGAGTGTGTTATTGGTCTCTCATAACTCATTCAATAGGATTAGGACATATTTTAGGGTATTTTTCTATTATTATAATATATTTTTTACCTTTATTCACCGAATTTACCCTTTAACAGTGGTAACAAAATAATTACTGATGTTACTATTCATATTGACCAAAAATAAAATGGACCTATTAAAAAAATTTGGACGTTATGGTTAAAAATATGAAATTCATTTTTCAAATTTGTAACTCATAAGTTTCAATAATTAATTTAATATTAATTTCCATTGTTAAAATATGAAAACAGTTTTTAACAGTAATAACCCTCAAAATATTGATACGTGTTTATATCAAATATTAATATGAAATTAAATACAATAACATAAATTATATTAAATGATAAAAACAAAATATAATAACACTTTAAAACCAACTAAAATTATAATCTAACAATATAAGTAAATTAGATGAAAAACCACGTTTGAATTAAAATGCATTATTTTTCACTATTCATTAAAATATGAATGTTATTAGAAAAAAAACTAAAAAATTATAAAAAATAATTTTTTTTATCCTTATTCTATATAATTCTTTAATTTTTTAAAATTTAAAATATAAAAGTGTTTAATAATGGATTTAGAAATGGTTCTCCTTTAAAAAGTGAAAAAACTGCATTTTTTAAAAAATACTTCTTTTATATTTTATAAACTGGTTTTGTCCTCATATTATGTCTAAGAAGCACATAAGATGAATGTTAAAATTATATGGGATATATAAAATTAAAAATTTGGATAAAAATTTCATAACATCTTTTTAAATAGCTAGTTTTATAGGTCATGGTGAGCTTGAACTCGGTGTTGCGTGTAGCGCACACTATTGAATTATTTAAAAAAAAGTGTATCATAGAAGCATGAGGTGTTACATGTGACATATTCGGGGACCCAAAAAGACAATATAATTTCAGGTAAGGATAAGGGAAGTTTCCCTGCTATAAGATCTTTATTAATACATGGATCAGGAATATGGGACTGAGTTGGGGCTTGTGATGCAAGCTGGACACTTTTTTCCTTTTTGAACTTTTGTTATAGGTATTGTATATCTATCATGTAGAAATGTTTTGGATTTTTTTATTATATACATATGACATGTATCATCATTTTTTATAGGTGATGTATTTTATAATTGTTTATATTAGTCTTCCATTGTAACCTTGTTATCTGTATGGTTTTCTGCTTCTACTACTTATATATTATTGATTCCACTATGTTACACTTTGGTAAGAGGGAATAGTCTCCCCATGGACTCACCTGGGCCCTCTCTACTTGTAAAAATCATTTGGGGTTTTGGGAGATGTGCTTGATTCCTTGTGTCAAACTGGGCTTGGGGAACTATTGAGTGACATCCGGGAACATGACATTACAAATTGGTATTAGAGTGGTTCTTTTCAAGTTATATTTATTATTTGGAGACAATATAAGGGTATATAAAGAAAATAGAGTTTGTTAATGATAATTTCCTTGTATTAGATACCTTTCAAACAATAAGAATCCAAATTTCCTTAATTGAAATGGTTGTGTTTTGGATTTTGACTATTAAAGTTGATTTGATTCCACTGTTTGGTGATGTGCAGGAGGCCTTGTGGAAAACCAGGATATGGGCACTATTTAGTGGAATCTGATTTTGGGATGTTAAATAGTAGTATAAGAGGGAATTTGGTACATAGGTTATTTTGATCAAGTCATACCACCCCGAGACAGATGCCCAATCAGTGTGCACAATTCAGGTGCTTAAGGACATGTTGCAAGCATCTGTCTAAGATTTCAGGAGCTATTGGGAGAGGCATATACCCCTAGTTTAATACACCTACAAGAATATATTTTAGGATGCCATTCAAATGGAACCATATTAGGATTTGTATAATAGGATATGCTGACCACCCATGTGTTGGTAAGAGGCATGAGTGGTAGATATGCTTGGACCTCATCTTATTCAGGAGACCATAGAGCCGGTGTAGTTAATTCAAATTTTTTTTGCTACTCTAAAGTCTGGATATAAATCATATGATGATCACCACAAATTACCTATAGATTTCATGGTTAGGGATCTAGTTTTCTTATGTGTTTCATAAAGGTTGTGACGTAAACCATAAACAGACAGGGAATGTTTTCACCGTGGTACATCGGGACGTTCATGATTCTGGAAAGAATCGGGTTAGTATCCTATCAGTTGCAGTCACATTAGAGGTATAGATCCATGCATGATGTATTCCCTGTTTCTCAATTGTGACATTACCATTCAGACATTTCTCATACCTTTTCTTCTAAGGATATTGAGTTACTGGTAGATGACTCATATGAAGAGCATCCTATACGGATGACATATTGTAGCATGAATGTTCCCTAAAGCCGGTCCATAACTATATTACTAGTGCTATGGTAGCATGATAGAGTATAGGATAAGACAAGGGAGTGGGAGTCCTATATATGATTTCAGTGGCCAATTGTTTTCTCAGATGATGCTTCACCGCCCTTAAAATGACAATTCCAGGATGGCTTGGTTTAAGGGGTGATGTTTGTAAGAACTTGATTATTATTTAAGGCATGAATCCTATTATTTATATATATTTTCATTTTAATTATTTTATTATGGACTAATGTAAATAAACTTTGAGGTCATGGGAGTATCATAGGTGTTTGAGGATGGTTTGGTTTCAGAAACCCAACTTTTGGGTTTAATTGTGCATGGTGAACGGTTAGTGTAATCCATGTTGGGCAGGCATCATGGTTTGATAAAACATACACACATTGATATGTGAGAAGAGATAGGCCAAAAAAATTTAAAAAAAACTATAATATTTCAGTCACATGGCTATATACTCAGATCTACAATCTTTATAGTGGGTTTTTTCATGGTTTCTTCTTGGTTAGTCAATCGTGTGAGGTAACCATGTGGATTCTCATTGGCTACAACCAACTATGTTCCTAAATAATGTGGACCTTTAAATTTTGGTAACTTTAATAATTATAAATTAAATTATAAACCTTATTAAAACTAAATTTAGTTTTCTTTCTTCCACACTACAATATTATGATTTTGAGAGCTCTCCTAGACTATTCTTGGATTTAAGATAAATTCTCTATCCGATATCCAAATATAATATTTTTCATCTCATTATGTCCCTAAAAATGAGATATTAATTCCTTTTTAAGAATTTTTTATTCTTATGGATATTGGCTGTTCAATTTAGTTACTAGAAAATTTTCCCAATTATTAGGTTCTTTGTTTTTTCTTCAGTTTTCTTTCAATATGAGCAATCAGGTGCTGAAACTAGATCGGCTATCAACCATTGAATTATGGTTGGTGGTATCATGACATTCACTTAAAGTTGAGGTGTTAATACATGTCTCCATGTTATGTGCCCAATTTTTTTGGCATTTCCATGAAATTAAATTGATCCCTAGAATTTCTAGGCATGATTTAGGTAATTATAGAGGCATGTTTATGTTTGTTATAGGCTTAATACCTTAGAGACCAAACCACCCATTTAAGGTGTGTTGGTTAATAAAATGGGCCATTTTCATGGTTAATGGAATTGGATACCATGAAGTGTGACTTTCTATGAATTGAGTTTCAAATGGATGAATTTATTTGTGAATAAATTGATGAATTGATTTGTATTATGAATTATAATTGACTCGGTTAATAGGATGGGATGAATGAACATGAACCATGGCCCATGTTATGAAATTTCTTGATTAAGCAGGTCATTCTCTTTATATTGATATGACCATGTGAGTTAAGTGATGTCTATGTTATATAATTTTCTTTTTAATCATGAATTTACTTTTATATGGGATATTATCATGTGAGTTGAATAGATCATATATCATGAGATAGGTTTTTTTAAGCATGAGATGCTAGTTTTAATGTTTTTACCATGTGATTAAATAAAGTTCAAGCCTTATATGATTAGTCGAATGATTAAGTCACCCCTTAAAGTGATTTTGAATGGAATTGGTTTAATGATTATTATCCATGTGTGTACATTGATTCAAATGATAATTCCATGGATGAACTCATTGGCTATTGACTTTTATGCCTAAGTGATACTTGTCTATTCCAAGGATGGAATCATAGGGGATTTTATTGTTATATGTTGAGGGATACCTAGATTCCTTATATATTTCAGGGATATACTCATGGAAATTAGATCATAAATTTCATGGGTGGTACTTTGGATCCATTAGTGGATCTCCAAAGGAGAACCTTAGTGGATGGAAATTTATATAACACCTAGAGTGATACTTTGGTTCTTGAGGTTTACTATGAATGGGATCACAAGGTGTTGGTTCATATAAAAACTAGAGTGAGACTTGGATTCCAACTTAAGAATTTGAGGGAGGGACTCAGGTTCTAAATGAATAAATAATAAATTGATTTACATGATGTATCTTCCAAAAATCACAAGCTTAAATCCAGTCTTGACATACTCATTATGGATGAAGTGTTTAGGAATCCATTGAGCCTATTATATATGGGATTCTAGGCTTGTGTTGGGACTCAATACTTATAAAATGAATGATATTTAATTGTTAAATGATCTTGATTAAAGTAAACAGTTCTGCCTCTAAATTCATGGAATTATTTCGTAAATGAATTATATTAAATGAATTGGTCACAAAATGAGAACCTAGATTATGAGATGTTAACTTTTGAGTACTTACTTTACATATTGATTACTTCATTTACACTATATGTTATATATATTCACTAAATTATTAGAACCTGACCCCATGGGGTTTCCTACAAAGATATTATCTCACACCCTGTTTGGGAAACCATTGTGTACACAAATTGACTATATGATTGTGGGTAATGATAAGGTATAACACCCTCCTACATGATCTTGATTGCTTCTTAGAGTAGGATCATGGGACTGAGCTGAGGATCATGATGTTAACTAGAAACTTTTATAAATTTTATAAATTTGTTATAAGTATTGTGTATATTCACTATATACATGTTTTGAATATTTTATTAGAGACACATGAATTGTATCATCATTTTGTATATATAATGTATTTGAGCAGTTTTTATATTAGTATTGTATTATTACCATTTTATTTGTCTGGTTTTTTGATTTTGATTATTTTATATATTTGATTCTATTGTGTTACACTCTAGTAAGAGGAAATAGTGTCCCAAAATACTCACATAGTCCCTCCTAGTCAGTAGCCTCTGACATTTGGGCAGATGCACCTGAGGCCTTGTGGCAAACCATGATTTTGGAACTGTTGAGTGGAATCTGGGTTCAGGACATTACAATTTGAGGATTTTTAATATAGGGGATTCTTATTTAATCTCTTTCACCTTTGAATCTCTATTGGTGGTTCTTGTTTTGGGTGATTAATTGATCATGTGAATAAAGGTATGTAGTTTTGTAAGGCTTTTTCTAACAGATGGAAACATGATTGCTTTCTAGATTTTATATTTATTATCAATAAATTTATAGACCTTGAATTGAGAATAGTTTTATGACTAATTTCAAAAGGCATGAGATTATGAAATAAAGACCCATTTTTAAAGGAATTGAAAATATTTTTTCAATTTTATAAAAAAATGGCTTGAAGGGAAAATTCATTTGATATTGGATCTTGAGGAAAATTCATTTAAATGTAAGACGGTTTTGAATGGAATGAATTTGATAAAAAATGTGATTATTTTTTCTAAATTTAATTTCCATGTTGAAGCTTGGAAATGATAATTTAAACTATGAATGATGATTTTAATTAAATGGAATAATTTTCTTATAATTTATTGATTGAATGTACATGTGAGCCTAAGAAGTTAGTAAGTGAATAGGAAATGAATACAATGACCCAAACCATATAAAAATGGATTAACATTGACAACTCTAACTAAACCAAATAAGACATGGTTTTTCCTGATGAAGAATTCATTGATTCTATCATGAAAGCAGAATCCTTTTGGATATGTGAACACATTCAGTCATGATTGACTGGCTGAGTTGTGTGAAAATCTTATAGGTTGGAACTAACTAACTTCATGGAAAATAACTTTGGTGATATATTTTTTATTTGATTATTTCATTATATTTATTATAAATTTTTTTCATTTATCCCCATATATTTATTTGAAGATATTAATTTTAGTCTATATTTGATATACCTGACATCTAGTTGACTTGTAATCTTGTTTGACCAAAACTATGAAAATTATTTTCCATTTACAACCTTTATTTAAATTTAATCATAAATTGTTTATTTTTTATGGATTTTCTTATGGAACATTTAGTGAAATCTTACTGGGTTGTTTTTTTTTTCACTCTCAATTTTCCATCAAGTGTTTTTAGATGTTGTTATTACAGGTCCAGAAAAAAAACTTCCACTTAGAGGTTGTAGGGTTTCTTGATTCATTAGACATTGCGTGATGGTGGTGACCAATTTAGTCGTGATCCTCTTGTGACAAGAAGATTCCTAGCTTTCATCATGATATTCTTTGTAACATTTTTCAAATGATGTATCATTTGGTGATTTATTTATGTCTTCATGTTGTAATATTATCCTTGTGGAGTGTTTTGGGTACTGAATATTCATTTATTTATCCCTAGTTTTTATATTTTGATCATCAATTCGGGTGGTTAAATCATTTCCTTTAACCACCTGATCATGCCCTAATGATAGTTGCTAGCCCATAGGGACCAAAAAAATACTTTGGGATATGTTAGTACCAGATCTGGTACTAGTGTACTAGGGTATTTGGGTTGTTTCCATAAATAATAATATCATAGGAGGTTGGGTATCTTTCCATACTGTCGGTATGCTATCTGGGATATCCTCGTAGATAAGAGGTAGGATTTTTTGGACTAAGGGGTAGTTTACCGGTGAGTTCCTAGATAGATCTCATCATAGTAAGCCTTATGACACCATGGGTGTTTGTGGAAAAAATCTTTGAGGAATAAATTTATCTAATTCAAGTCATTTTCTAAATGTTTTCTATGTATTTTTATATTAGAAAAAGTTTATTCCTATTTGATGGAATTGATAGTCCTATATCTCTTGATTAATTTGATGATATAAGTATCCTATATGATGTTTTCATGTTTCTTATTTTTGTTATGTAGTATCATTCCCCTAAGAAGACATTTAAACATACCTCTAGAGGGATATTCATATGAACCGTAACAAGAAAACCCTATAGTTTATTAGAATATCATCGAGGTAGTGGTGTGTATAGTCCATGCTCTGGGATAAGTAGCTACTCTTATTTTCATTCAATCTCCGATTGTGGTTCCTTAAATGGAAGAAACTAAATACCATTCATAGGGGTTTAATCGGTATAAACCACCATATTTCAAAGGTTTAAATAATCCTGAAGAGATAGAGGATTTTTTTGAAAATATTGAGTTTCTTTTTGAGTTCTTTGATAAAACTGATTAAAAGAAAGGTTAAATGTGTTACCTTAAACATTAAAATTCCATTTAGGGGGGTGGTTAGATAATATGGTTGAAATGAAGAAATATGACAGATTGGAGTAGAAAGAATTTAGATCTATTTTCATGGATTAGTTCTATCCAAAATCAATGGTTTTGACAATGTCTATGAAATTTATTAGCCACCAACAAGGTGATAAAACTGTGAATCTGTATGCCAACTACTTTACTAAACTCTTTCTGTTTTTTCTCAAGTTAGTGTTAAAGGAGAGGTTGAATGAATAAATATTTAATACTGGTATTTAATTCTAATATCTGAATTTAGGTTTCCATGTTGAACCTCACCTATTATATAGATGTGATGTATATATATTTCATGTATTATCTTGTCCGGGATGGTAAGTCAGTGTCAATGGGAGTTCCTATAACTTCCATTGGCAGTTCTATTTGTTTCATTGAAAGAAATAGAAGGATTTATGAACCATTTGGAGGATCATAGTATCGTAAATCATATATAAATTTTTTGTGTATTAAAAATTCCCATTAACTTTATTTCGATGTAGAACGATCAGAAATTTCATGCTAAATTAAACTGAGGCACCAATGATCAATGAATTGTGTAGTCACCCAAGAAACCTATAGAAGTTTTGTTATATATTTTCTTCCCTATGTAGTGGCATGACCTGATCAACACCAAAAATTACTATGGTGAAATCATATTCTTCAAGAACTAAATGGTTCCATCCATAGGTATCCAGAATGAAGATTCTCAATGTGCTGGATGAGTATCGAGGGGAAGTTGATACAGGTCCATCAATAGTGACAAGTAGCATTACTATAGGGATATATGTAGTGACTATATTATTTGGTGTTGGTGTATCTCATTAATTTAAATCAACTCATATTGTGAATCTTCTAATCCTTCCAATGGATCTTATGTATTATGTGATGGATACTTCAATACACTATACAATGAAGAGAGATCATGGTCTCTGATGACACTCCTCTACCTTATCATTGTCATATATCTAAATTTTTTATGATTTTATGGTTCTAAATATGAAACTTTTAGATTCGATTCTTATGAAGGATTGGATGATTTACCATTAATCCCAAATTAACTATTATATCATTGGTGGGTTTTATTTTATACCCATGATGAGGTGTACCATGTTTTCTATGGATAATGTGTACCAAGGTTGATTAAAATAGAAGCACCTCTTCCAATGTTAAGTAAGATGATATCTATGTTTTAAATTTACTTTTAGTAGAAATATTTGATTTTTGATCATCCTCAAGTGGTTGAAAAGTTTCTTGGTGTGTTTAAATCTTATTTTTCTATCCTACCACTGGTAAGGGAGGTGGAGCTTTCTATTAACGTTCAACCAAGTACCTATCCCATCTCTATTCCCTATTAATGTATAGAACTAACTGAATTGAAGGAGTTGGTGACTCAATTAGATGAATTATTTAATAAAGGCATCATTCTCCCAATAATGTCACATTTAGAAGATCCGATTATTTTTGCAAAGAAATATGATGTAACACATCACCTTTTCATTGATTTCCAAAAACTCAATCAAGAAACAGTAAAAAACAAGTAATCACTAACTTGGATCGATGATGTGTTTGGATAGTTTAATGGGGAGAATTGGTTCTTAAATATTGATCTTCAATTTGGTTATCCCTAGTTGAGAATAACATAATATTATGTTATAAAAATTTCTCTCCAGAGCTGGTTTAACCATTATGAGTACCTTATTATTACTTTGGGTCTAATAGATGCTCCTATAGTTCTTACGGTTCTCATAAACAAGATATTGTTTGAGTATATCTATTAGTTCATAGTGGTATTTTTGGATGAGAATTTTTTTTAATCTAAAACCGAGGAGGAATAATTTCATCACCTGAGAGTTGTTTTGGAATTTTTGAGAGATCACCAGATTTATGCTAACCCATAGAAATGTAGTTTCTGGATTCAAAAAATGATGTTCTTGGGACATGTGTTCTAAAAAAATGGTGTTTTAGGGGATCCTAAGAAGTATAAGTATGTTATGACATGGAAAAAACAATATTATGTTTTTTAGATTTCAATATTCTTCATTTTAGAGGATTATTACCACTGATTCATTAAAGATTTATTAAATTTTTCTTTTTTGATGACCACTCTCACTCAAAAAGTGAATAAAGTAATCATGAGATTTAAAATATCATAATTATGTAGAAATGTTGAATCACCTAATGACCTCTACTCCAGTTGTGACTCATCCAAGGGTTGGGAAGGGATATGTAGTATTTTATGACACATCTGGTTTGGGTTTGGGCTTCATTCTCAAATTTGGTGATCACGTGGTGCCCTGTGGTTTCTGAATGCTTAGGTAACACGAGAAGAACTATCCAACCCATGACCTAAAAAATTCATCTGTGATTTATGATATTACGACTTGGAAACATTAACGTTTAAGATATTTGTTTAAAATTTATCTTGAAAAAAATGATTGATTTATATATTGTCACAAAAAAAATTCATTCGACCTCAGAGGCGATTATTAGAATACCTACAATAATTTGATTCCAATATTTCCTTGACCCATGGAGAGGGAAATATTATTGTTGATTATTTGAGAAGGAAACATTAGATACAAGTCAAAAAAGTATCATCAGAAGAGTATAAATTTATGGCTATCTTTTCCAAGATGAATTTAGTAGTTTCAGAGGATGAAACTAAGATTTTTTGGAAAGAATACAGTTAAACTCTTCTCTTCTCAAGATTATTATTTATAAAAAAACTCAATGGTAAATTCCAGGACAATAAAGGCTCTATTTTTGGTTGGGATACCATCAATGAGTGGTCATTATCTTATGAGGGTCTCCTATAAATCTAGAGTTGGTACGTTATATGTTTTCCTATGACAAATGTAGTGATAAGGGATTTCAGTAGTTCCTAGTCCGTGGTACCCCCTAGATCCAAGAAGATGTTATACAATATATTCTGTTGATTCTTTTCATGTATAAGATTTGATATCTATGATTTTTTTCTTATTTTTAGACATGTTAGAAGGTCAATAAAGATTACTAGAGGCCTTTTTACAACCTTTAACCCCTTCATATGTCAACTTGGAAGTGGGATAATATTTTAATGAATTTCAGAGAAGGGTTTTTGTATACCCCTCGATTGAAGAATGAGATATGGTTATTGAAAAATTGGATAAAAAAATCTGATCCTTTTATCCCCATTTATGATACAACAAATGTTGAGAACTTAGGAAGTCTATATGTGTAGAAGATCATTATGTTTCATGGATTTATGTATTTTATAATTTCTAAAATAGATTTGGGATTCACTTCCCATTTTTAGAGTATGCACTAAGAGGTAATGGGATCTGATGTTAGTTTGACAATGCTATATAATCTATTGATCGATGGAAAATATGACTAGCTATATATATTATTGAAATATACTTTATTCATGCATTCTTGACATTGGTGGATCATGGGATAACCACTTTCGATTGGTTCACTTCTCATATAACAATATTTACCAGTCACCCATTTGGATGGAATCCATTGAGGCATTCTATTGGTGGATATGTAAAGATACATTATTTTGTTAGAATGTTCGTAAAACATTCCTAATTGGAACTAGTTTGGTCGAATAAATAACAGCCATGATTTAGCTTACTTTTCAAATAATTTTTTGAAACCGAGATAGTATAACTCCTGTCATGACCATAATTAACCCCCTTTGGAGTTTTTAGTTAGTGATCAAATGTTTTTGAGAGTCTTTAATCAGTTTTTTCATTAAAGGCATTGAATATAGAGAAAGTTAGAACTGATTAACATGGGACAATTTGATATTTTTTAGATGATTGGAATGGTGGGATACTATTTTTCTTTTCCACATCAATTTATGTTGATTCGTAATATGATTCATAAATCACAGTACAGAAATAATATCTACAACCCATCTCATTTATTTATCTTGGCGGACCTTGATGTGGGACCTGATTTATCCATGACTAAGAAACTAGTTTGGATTTTTGATTCTAAGATGAGGTTGATTTTTGGAAATTCTATATATCTATTTCAAGTTCTTTCATATCAGAATTATGATTTTCATGAGACTTGGGACCACAAAGAACTGATGAGAGATCAATGATCTCATATATTTGATACGGTATATTCATGATAGGATTTACAAGGGAATAAAGATTATATGGTTATGAGATTAGGAAATCTCATTACCATATCTCAGGTAACCTTTTTCCATTGATTTTTATTGCACTTTATTTGGAACTTGTTTTAGGTTTTTTGGGTAATTTTTGAATATTTTGGAAGTTTTTTGTGTTGTGCACAACTGGAACATAGTAAGGAATGACCATTGGGTTTGTCTCTGGAAACTGCATGCCTTATCATGAGGTTCTTAAGGGGGGTTCATAGTTAGTGAAAACTTTGTGTCCACCCCAAAAAAATGTGTGGATTGGGATTATAGGGAGGGAAGAGTTGGTGCATGGTTAATAATTGTGATTCAAAGCCATATACCCTTTATCTAGTAGCCCAAGTGAGAGCACATGGTTGATACATAGTTTATTTAACCATTTATCCTAACAGTGTGTCTCTCCCCAGAATCCTAGTATGGGTACATGATTTGGCATGAGGTTAGCCCTAACCATGTGGCATAACCTATGAATTCATGTGATGAGATTTTTAATCCCCTGAATATTGTAATTAACATTCCAAAACAATTTTAAAAAAAACTAAGAACCTCTTAATTGAACATAATCAGGACCGCTGAATTTTATAGGCTCTCTAGAATATATTATTACTCCTCTAAACCATTTTATCTTAGATATATGTACCAATGGATGTGATTCATATCTCTCTAGTAAGTTTAGTTTATTTTTTTATAATCCTACTTTATTCTCTTCTACCATTCTATGAGAGTAATGGATTTTCTAATTTTATAGATCTAGGATCTAATTTTACGATTTGTAATCTTTGGTATTCCTCCTTGGTCTTCCTCACCATAGACTTTATGTTGGATGTTCCCATTTTAAGTGTTTAGTTGATCATCTCAATAAAGGTAAGTGATTTTGTAAAGCTCCTACCAATGCATGGAAGCCTAATTTTTTCATGATTTTTTATTTTTTTTCAATTGATTTCTAATACATGAAATAATAATATTTTTTTGATTTATTTCAAAAAGAACGGGATTATGAAATTAAAAACCCATTTCAAAGGCTTTGAAAATATTTGGTGGATTTTGGGGAAAGATGGCATGAAATGAAAATTAGTTTCATGAAATATTTTGATGTTCATTCTTGGGAAAAATGGATTTAAATGAAATATGATTTTTAAAGGAATGATTCTGAGGGGAAACTATGATTTTGTTTTGAAATTTAAATTGTATGTTGAAACATGAAATTGGGAATTTGAACAATGAATGATGAATTTTTTTTGAGAAAAATGATTTTACTATAATTTTCTGATTTGAACATTTGAGCCAGAGTAGTTAGTGGGTGACTTGGGAAAGCACAAAAGGAATTTGTCCCACTAGAAATTTATTTACCATGAAAACTCTAACTAATCAAAATTCATAAGGATTTTCACCAATGGGAGTTTATTAATACAATGCTGATGGCATGTGCCTTAGTGACATGTGAAAACCTTTTCCCATGATTGATTGATTATGTAGTGCAAGGATCATAGGGACATGAACAATGTAACCTATTGGAAAATGATAATGGGGCTCTATTTTTTATTTGATTATTACATTCTATTTATTATAGAACTATTTTTATTCATTCCCTTTTGTTTATTAAAAATTTTCATTATGTATATTATTGATATTCTTGTTTTTTAATTGACTTGGAATAATGTTTGAATGAAAACATATTAATTATATTCAATCATATTCCTTTATTTAAATTTAAATATAAATGGTTCAATTATTGTGTAACTACATATAGAACATTTGGTGTGATCCTATGAGTCTATTTTTCTCAAACCCTACATTTTTTCATCATGTTTTTGTTGATTATGCTATATTTGGTATAGAAAAATGGAAAGTGCTACATGGAGGTGGTGGGTGTACCAGATTTGTGGGACCATTGGTGATGGTGGTGAATGATAGGGTTGTGATCCACTTATTTCAAAGAGATTCCATGTTTTCATCTTGATAGTTTTTATATAATTTTTCTAGATGATGTATTGTTATGTGATGTATATCTATATTTTTATTGTACTTTTATCCTTGAAAAGTGTTTGGAATACTGACTATTCATTAATTAATATTTCATAGTAATGTTTTGTATGTATGTTTATGGGGTGAAATAATTCCATCCAACCATTAGATGAAACCTAACACTAGTTTCCAACCTCTGGGAATTAGGAACACCCTTCATGCCATGTCAATGCCAGCTCAGGTACTAATGTATGTTATTTAGGTTGGTTTTTAAAATAAATAAAAATAAATGTACACAAAATTTTTTATGATGACACTCATAATGTGTGATCTAGTTTTCATTTTATAGTAGTTTTTATCCCCCACTCATGAATGATATCTTATAGTCAAAGTCATACATGGGAAAGGGGTTATAATTATACGCTTTAAATAAATAACTAACCAAAATATATGAATAAATCATACTAGTAGTTCTATAAGAAATAAATTGTATATTCACTAGAACCAAATTATGATAATTAAGACACAAAAAATATTCATTAATAATAATTCATGAGGTAGGATCATGCTACCACGAGACTAAATAAAATAGAGTATCTTTCTCAGAAATTACACCACCTCAAATTGATTCCTCTTATTACATAGTAGTCCCTTAGACTATGCCACATCTTCTACATTGTCAATGAAATATTCAAAGGATTTATATTGAAATAAAATATCATTACTGTCTATCTTAATTCTTCTATTGGAATATTGATACATATGAAAATATCTAGTAGTAATGTTGAGATCTCCATATTCTCTTCTTCTTTTTCTTCTTTGATGCTAAGGATTTTTTAGTATTAGAATTAATTCATTATATATTCTATACTCTTCTATTTTTCTTCAATGAAAATGAATATCAGAATCAGTGCATGTTGGTATCTCAAAATAAATATTTTTTTTTCAACTCATCTGGTACATTATATCATAGAATAATCACATGAATACAATTTACCCAATTTAAATATTCCAAAAATAGAAACCTCCAAAAAATCATGGAAACAAGATCTCATCATTCAAAACTCCACAATTATCATTATGAAATTCTCATTATAGATACTCAAGGTGGTTCACAGTCCGAGGATTTGGCATTTGAAATAGGTTTGAAACTTGGATTTGTGTTGAAAAAATACCTCCCATATCATCCCCATTTACTATTTGAGTTTTTAAATATAAATTTTGAAAATTGGTATGTTGTTCCTATTGCGATGGTTATTTTAGATCGAGTCCTGTTTATTAATAAATTACCAATTAACAAAAAACTGGGTTCTAGAAATGGATTTGGATGGAGTATCTCACTAAGATACATCCAATAATACATCCTTGATGTTCAAACTTTTAAAAAAACAATCACACTTTTATAATAATAAACGATATCATATTCTTAAAAAACAATTCTCTAGCTTAAAATTTCTAATAATTTCGGCCCCTTTTAGTGATATTTCATAATTTTTATAGCCCATTGTTTCCTTTTAAATTCTAAAAAATGAATAATACTTTATTCCCCATGTGGTCATATTCACATGGAGAATAGTTGTGGTGTAAAATTTCCTATCAAAATGGAATTTTATTCTTTATCCTATAAATTAATTTGAGCTAGAATAATAAATAATTTGAATAATCATGATGTTTGAATCATTTAAATACAAAACATCATCATCTGATCTAAATCTATAAAATTATAATATTATTTCATATTTTAATATTATGTAAGAAATGGTTATTCTTACATATCACTTCGAAAAGATATACTTTCACTAAGAATCCTCAACATTACCTTCTGTATATCCCAAAAATTTTGATTTAAAATTATGTGTTCTAATTTTTATCTTACTGAAACACTATAAAATCCGAGTTTAATCTTACATATTCATATGAACATTGAATAAATATTACTTATCATCTATGAGATGTTACAGATCACCTGATTATTCCTTTATATTATAATAGTTTTCTTGTGTATCATAGTATTTCCTTGCCTTTTCCACATCTGAATAATCCAAGAGATATTATGTTTTAGAAAGTGAAAAATAATTATAAATTATCAAAAAAATTGTATCATAGTTAGAAAATCCCAATAAATTTTCAATTTATTCCATTGATATGTTACACATGTATTTTCTAGTATCTTCAGAATTCTGCAACTAAAAACATCCAAAATTAACCTACACCCTTCTTAACATCACTCTAATAATTATCATTAAATATAATTCATCTCAAAATTATTTAATTAATTCTTTTAAATTAAAATTACTCGACTATACTCTTAAATATAATTGCAATGAACTTTGGAGCTTGAATAAACTCCAAGGATGATGATTTTATCACTTTCCAATTAATGTTTCATGAATTTTAACTTAAACTGAGATTCTTGAACAATTCATCATCCATGTGTGAATTAAATATAAATATTAGGTTTAATGCGTATAAAGCACTTAAATGGATTTTCATAGTGTCATGTCATGAATATTGTTAAACTCTACTTTTAAATAAATTATTAGCAACTTATTCAACATTTTTGCATATGTGAATCGATCTATAATAGAAAATCCAATAGTAGAATCTCATAAAATATTTTCCCCTTAAAATGAAAATCGTTTTCTATCCTGATAATGTAAACATGGGGGTACTTTATACTTCAAAATCTCATTACAAAATATGGGTACATAATGTTCAAAGATTTCCATCCCAATGTTTATCAACAACATTTATTTTTAGAAATGAGTATAAAAAAACACTAATGGGTTCAATAATCTCAATATTTTTATTTCTTCTTAATAATCAAATGGATAATTTGTTTCAATATGTTCTCAATAATTTCCTTCTTCAATATTCATGATAATAAATACTAATATTTAAATTAATATATTCAAAGGACGCTACAAAAATTTTGAATTGTTAATTAATATACTATAAGACAACTTGTGTAATGATCAATATGGAAAACAGGATTGATTAATCTACTTCCCAAAAAATTTAATACAGAAACATATATTTATAAATTTTTTATTACTTTTCTTATCGTTTATAAAACCAATTTCCTCCCATTAACTTTAGTGTTGATTTTTTAAATAAGGATGAGAGAATACAATAAACATACATTTTAAATGAAATCATTATCACTACCCATAAATTATAGATTAATATAAAAATATTGATTCTAGAAAGATTCTAATACCTTCTATCCATCAATGGGAATACCCCAAAACTTCTTTATCAAGTCCGACCCATTATTCAAATGATATACAAGATATCAATTATTAATATCACCTTCAAGATTGATAGAAAAAGATAGATATAAATTAATAACGTCATTCAACCATTTTGTTTGACCCCTAACATCATACTTCACCTTCAATTCCCTAATCCTAAAAAAAAGAGAATATATATAAGAATATGGTTGATCTAAAATATGATCAGTGAGACCCAGAGTTCAAAGATTTGTTTCCCAACACAAGAAATCCTTTATTTTCTGGTCTAACAGTTATAGAAATATTCTATCTAGGTGAAAGACCGAAATTATGTGCATATTTTTATTTAATTTTTGATGATTTAATCATTATATTAAATGTTAAAACCAATGTATTTAAATGTTTTATTAAAATAATGGGTAATTTTAATCATAGAATGAAAATGATCTAAAATTAAAAAATAAGTTAAATTGGAAATTTTGATTGAATTATATCATAAGTGTATTTTTCACATAAAATTTAAAATATTAATCCAATTTTAGTGATATTTTTTTTGAATCCTTGATTTAGTTTATTCAACTCTTCCTTCATAACCAAAATCTGATTAAAAAATTAGAGTCCCAAAAAATCAATGAAGTTTGAAATTCATTGTGGTGGAAAATGTGGACCCCACATCCATTAAAGATCTATAAATAATGATACATACCACCAATTAAAGTGATTACACTTGGAATAAAAATAGGACTCATAGACACATTATAAAAAATATTTCATTGTGTTATAAAATAAAAAATATGGCCTTTGAATGGAATATTTTGAAGGAAGATTCCTGAAACCTTTATCCAAAAAATGTAACATTCAATAAAAGATTCAAAAATCGTACATCCAGTGGCCAATATAGCTTATATTTAGAGGAGAAACTTATAAAATATTTTAAAACAACTTTTATGAATATATAATTCAAATATTAATCCATTAACGTTTTCAAAAATGTTTAATATTTTGGAGGAAAAATTCTGAATCCAAAATCCTACCTCCTCACCTATAAAATGAGGTCCTTTCCTCCTTCCCAAATCATTAGCTCGACACCCACAACCAAGGAGGGATCCCACCAGAGCATGGACCATGTGGCTACCGCACATTCCCCCCCTTCATTTTTCTATATTTTATTATTTTCATTTAAATTTTATTTTAATTTTAAATGTAATTTCAATTTTATTTATAAATAAATTAATGTGTTCCACTTTTTATTTTTTATCAAACCACATAATCTATTCATCCCTAATTTTAATAATAATAACAATAATAATAATTGAAATATATTATTATTATTAATTTTATTCTAAATATTATTTTTAATTCTACCATCCTATTTTAAAATTATTTTACTTTCTCTCTCTCCTTTTATCAAAAAAACTATTTTAATAATAATAATAATAATAATAATAATAATTATTATTATTTTAAACTTCATTATGAATTATTTACCTCTCTCCTTATATCTCTTCATCCATCCACCATTGTGATCTCATACTCTCGGAAATGAGAGGCTAACCCCGGGACTTGGCCTAAGGGGAGGTCAAGGTGTTCTTTAATTTACATTAATGATTATTTTATGTTTGTAACAGATTTGAGTGTCATGATTAGATGGGGTGAATGTTACCCATGTGGTGACATCCCCTAATTACATTCAACATAAAATATTATTATTCTAGAAAAGAATAGTGATTCCAACATGAGATTTCATGTTGGGATTACCAAAATATAATCAAACACATGAAGGAGAATAAATATTGAACCTAAGAATAAACCCCAAAACCCATTTTTTCTTCATCAACTCATTATGTTTTCATTGGATGAAATTTTTTATTTTGTATATAAAACACCAAAAATATTTTCATTAGATCCTTTTAAATAGAAAACAACAAAAATTGATTGTTTAGGTGATATAAAATAAGTCATTGAACCACACTGAAATGTTCCTCAAGAGAGATGACCATTGTTATCATTTTTGATACATTTAGAAAAATATAATTTCTTTTTTCCATACCCAATTCCCGGCGTGTGTCAAAAATAGTGCATTTGTTAGGGATCCAATTAGTTACTCATTTACTTTTATTTTAACTTCACAAATAGATTTAATTTATTTTAATAAATATATAAAACTAAAAAAATTCATTACATGTTGAATTCAAAGGATTATAATTATACATGGACTGAAAAATTGTATCAGATGCAAGAACTAGTAGCTAAATCCCCTTGTTCTGCAGAAGATGGTGTTACATTATGGGGTAGACATATTAGGGAAGCACAAATCCAGATTTTCTAAGAGGGGGATTTCAATGACCCCATCTAGGATCTCAAGGAGTCCGTCAATAAATTAGTTGTTAAAGGATTGACTAGATATCCCACTAAATTCTTGGAGTACTTCTCCAAATTCTATCACAGAGAGGGAAAGATATAAGAGGTTTACTCCTCAGTTTCTCCCAACACATTTATGGAAGTTCCACCAGAATATTTCTAGGAGAAATTGGAAAAATAAAAACTCATGTTTGATATTTATGAGCTTGATGAAAAGATTCAAGGTCTCCAAGACAATTTGGATTGGATAACATCATACTTCCAAGAATCATCAGAAGAACATGCACCAGAGTCTAAACATGAACTATAAGATGATCCACTTGTCTTGCCTGAGGAGGCCAAGAAAGAGGTGACCCTAGACTTTCCTAGTTTTTCTATGGAAATACAATAACTTGAGGCCAAACTCTAGGAAGAGGATCCTAACTTCCTTCCTTTATTCTCCACCATAAGAATCCAAGATACACTAACCGCTAAGACATTGATTGAATCTAAACCAAGCTAGGGAGTTGATAACTTCTCATACAATATCACATTTAATTTTATTGAAATAGAATCATTCATCACTCTTTATTATTTTTATTTTACATGTTTTGAAAATAATTTCTATTCCTTAGAGAATAATGAATAACCCAAATTTTAACCAATAAAGGAACACATGGAGCTCCCTAAATACATTGACCATCAACTAGAGGAATCCCATGAAGAGATACTCATGGCTCTGCATGAAGAACCAGAGACACATCTTGCTTCACATCTTGAGAAACCACTGGAAGGAGACAAAGATGTATCACATGTAGCAACGAAGGAATATGAGGTTCCATAATTTATCTGACCCCCTCAATGAAAGGTGTACTTAATTGTGAAGGTGGAGGGTCAGGGGTACTATATCCATGGATTCCTCAACAAATAGAACAAAAAGTGGATGATAGAGAAATCCACATGTGGTGGTTCATGTCAATGAATCCCCAACCACCATAAAACATTGCATAATAGCTAGTACTTCCCACTAGAGGTAGTAAAAATTTAGGTCCCGCATGGGGGATCATACCAAGATTTATCATTACATTCTTTCTAGAAATTTATATTTCAATATTGTTTCATATGAAGAAGTTCAACATGAAGCCCCCTCCCTCTTTCTTTTTTGACCTTAAAACACATGATCCATTTCTTTAATCATGTAATTCAGTTTTTAGGTTCATGATAGTATAAGGAAGTCTGAATTAGTTATGTAATATGACTAATCTTCTTTTCAAAATAGATTTCAATTTTGGTGTTTATCTTTTTAACTCCTCACTTTTTCGGTGAAACAACATGTTTTTGTGTTTTAAAGTTGAAATTGCATGCCCACACTTGAATTATGTTATACTTGAATTGTATAGGAGACATGAGTTTCTTATTAATCTTATAATTCCACGTTTCAGAATTTAATATTGATATGATTAAATGAGTGAAATGTAGAATTGATATTTTAAAATAAATCATGGATATTAAAATAAGGACTCAGGATTTGATGGAATTAATTTATTTATGTAAATTAAATACCCCAACCATCCTTCATGATTTGAATTTATAAAATTCATATGAATTAATTTATTATTGTTAATCATGCCTTGACTGATTTTTTGAAATCATATGACTCATTCCCTGGAGGATTTCTAGATCAAGTACTTACTCTTTTATCTTCACTATCTTTCTTGAGTGATCTTGGGATGTGAAACCAGCTAGAACATGAATTTAAACATAGAAAATATATGATTGTACAAAAACATGTTTCAAATGATTGAGGAATCCTTTAAAAATCCACATATCCTTAAAGGAACACCTATACATAAATCCTTCTTTAGCCCATAGAGACCATGAATTACCTTTATAGGGAAGATCCAGGTTTCAAGACATTTTTATCCATTCCTAACATACTCTTTGTATTTTTATTATATTTTAACGTTGATGTGTGGGGGTGGAGAGAATAATGGTAAAAGGGATGACTTAAGATGTAAGGAATAAGTAAGGAGGTGAGTATTGTGGGAAATGTTTGTGGTTTTGGTTTTTTTGTTATACACTTTATTGTTTTGCACCTATTGAATAAAAAAATAGAAAAACAAATTGAGAAAATGGATTGTCATTTAGGAAAACCAAAAATCTACATTACTAGACCGATGATTTTTATCAAATGTGGTTAGGTGATGGATGTGAAGTTTTTTTCAAGCATAAATTTTGGAAGAAAAAATACATGAATTTTTTTTAGAAAAATAAATTCAAGAGGGTTCGCAAATCATTCATCATGCTTCACTTTGATCAGGACCTTGCATTGAGGTTTGGGGTAAATGGGAGTTTTTAAAATGAAGGGGAGAATTTAATTCCACTTTTTGATATCATGCATTGTAATAAAGAGATAAACCTCCCCCTTGATCCTTAATTTTTAAAGAATCAAACCCTACCAACCTTAATCACTGGAGTCATTTGAAACTTTATTGAAAAGTCCCCATGATTTTATGTGTGTTTTTTCATTACAAAGTGGATAATGTAGATCTTTTCCAAAAATATTGATAAAGATCACGTTTTCATGATATTAGCATAACTCCAATTGAATTATACCATGCGTGATTAGAGAAAATATTAATAATAGGGTTCGATCATGATTTTTCATGTTTAATAATAATGAATTGAAGGGCATTAATGAATTAAAGGAGAAGTTCCATCATTTTTAATAGGAGAAAATAAAATATATGAATTTATTGTTTCTTATAAAAAATATAAATCAAATTAATATTTAATGTGGTTTTTTGAAAAATTGATTTGACATTGATAATTGGTTGATTTTATTGAATTAAAATTTGGATATTGATTACATCAATGCCCTCTTTTACTCCTTTTTGAGATTTTATGCTTGGGGCAATCATGGTTAACTGTGGGGTATTAGAAAGACCAAAATTATGGGCATTTTTTTATTCCAATATTTATGATTTATTCATTATTTTAAATGATAAAACCCATTTATCTGAATTTTCAATTAAAATAATGGGAAAATTGAATCATAGAATGAAAATGAGTTCAAATGTAGAAATTGGTTATATATGTAATTTTGACAGAATTTAATCATAAGGGTATTTTGGTCATAACATTTAAAATATAAATCTGATTTGAGTTATTATTTTTTTTATGAAAAATTGATTTTTTTATTCAACTTTTTTTTCTAGACAAAAAGTTGATTCTAACAACTAGAGGCATGAAAAAATCAATGAAGTTCAAAAGTCTTTCGGGTGGATAGCATGGAACCCACCCCTATAACGGATGAATAAATTGAGATACTCACCTCTAATTTAGGTGATTCCACGTGGAATATGATGGAAATTCATAGTCGTGTTCGTCCAATAAATTTCGTAGAATTATGAGATCAATAATGTGGCCTTTGAACAAAATATTTTGAAGGAAGATTCCTGTAACCTTCATCCAAAAATGTAACAGTCAATAAACAATTGATAACTCCAACATCTGATGGACAAGGTAGATAAAATTTGGAAGAGAAATGCATAAGGGACTTTGACACAACATTCATGAATACATCATTAGAAGATTAAGCATCAAAGTTGTCCAAAATTCATATGATTTTGGAGGAATAATTGTGAATCCAAAATCCCTTCTCCTCACCTATAAAAGGATGCACTCGCCTCCTTCGCAAATCATTAGCTCGACACCCATATCCAAGTATGGATCCCAGTGGAGCATGGGTCTTGCTGCAACCACTCTTCCCCCACCTTTTTTTTCTTTTTTAATTTTCATTTTAGTTTTTTCATTAAAATTTTATTTATAATTTGAATTTTATTTATAAATAAATTAATTAATTCATCTTTTTGTTTGTTTTGTTTTTCCATTTAATTTCTCCCTCCTTAATAATAATAATAATAATTGAATATTATTATTGTTATTATTATTTTAAATCTTATTTTTAATGCAACCCTCCTATTTTAAAACAATTATTTTTCTCTATCCTTTTAAAAAAATATTTTATTAATTATTATTATTATTATTATTATTATTATTATTACCTACATTATAAATTATTAATCTCTATCTCTCTCTACTCATCCATCCACCATTGTTATCTCGTACTCTAAAAAATGATAGACTAACCTTGAAACTTGTTCTGAGGGGAGGTTAAGGGGTTCTTGAATTTTATTTAAAGTTTATTTTAAGTTTGCGGTAGATCTGAGTTGAATTATAAGGTTTGGCAAATGTCTCTCATGTGGTGATCACCCCCAATGACATGCAACTTATACTATACCTATTCGGGAAAATAGTAGTGATTCAAACATGAGATTTTATATTTGTATTATCAAACTAGAATCAAATGGAGGAAGGAGAATAATGATTGAACCTAAGAATTATCCCCAAACCAAGTTATTTCATCATTAAATAATTTTGATTGCATTGAATGATAGTTTAGATTTTTCATATCAAAAACAAAAAAAAAATTCATCTCATTAATTTAAATAATAAACAACAAAAGGTGATAGTTTAGGTGATATAGAATATGTAAGTGAACCAAATTGAAAGGATCCTCAAGAGAGACAACCCCAATCAACCTCTGTGCTACATTTAGATAAATAAAATATCTTTTCTCCATGCCCCGTGATAGGCTTGAATCACTAGCCTTATTTGTTTTGAAATCAAGTGTATTTTTAAGTATCACATTTATTTAATTTTATCAATTTAAATATGTTGACTTACCTTCTTTATTTGTTAAATCAATGCATGTGAGCTTCATTGTACACGTTTCATTTTCTAAAAAATCTCATTTTTTCTAGATTAATAATAATTGTACATTTCATTGTAACATGCCCATGTTTTTTTTCACCACCTAAATTGGTTCTCAAGAAATCTTGGATCATCTTGTTGAGTAAAAGACACAATTTATATTTTATTTAAAAAAAATACTCTATTAACAATGTAATCAAACATTACATTACATTTCTTTTTTTTATTTTATTTTTAAATTTTATTATCTAATTGACATGTTCTATTGAAATATACAAATATGTACCTCTACTAGAATATGAATGTGTGTTACAGTTTCACACTATTTTATACACATTAAATGATAAAATTTAAAGATATATCTATTAGATCACCACAAGCTATGTTTGATACTATATAAACTGAACATTAAGATCTAAAAAATTTATCATTAGAGTTTTCATGGTATTCAATAAATAATTTCCTTGTTTTATTTGTATAAAAAATGTTTTGAAATGTTCCAGAAATTTAATTGATTGTGAATCCATGAAGAATCTCATCCCTTTTTAGTTCTCTTAGATTTAATATTTTTTAATGTATAATAAAAGCTAAAAATTATGATTTTTTTAAATCTCTTAGTTTCCTTATTGTAATCATTATTTTCTCAATCATTAGGATTGAAGAGATTCAAAGTTGGAGGCTAGTTTATGTAATCGATTGGATCGAGGGGTTCTGTGGTTAGGAAGAAAAAGATGCCAAGGACTGGATGCTGACACCTACTGATGCGTTTATAGTCGAGGATGTTTTGATTCTTAATACAGTGATACATTGGATCATCTTATGAAACAACTTGTACTTTAGTCTAAAATAAAAGACATCTATTGATTGGGAGTGTTTTTATAATTGATATCCTATAGGGGTATTTGAGTTATTACTCAATACTCCACATATGGTTTTTAGACTTTTAATTGTTCTAAAAATATATTATATGATTAATTTCCTCTATGATTATTTTTTATTAGACAGTAATTTAACTACCAATAGATTTATTTTTCTTGAATTAAATTTTTACACTAGTAATCATTACATACTTCATATAATGTATTTTAATTACCAATATATTTAATATTCCCTTATTTTAAATTTTTTCTTTGATATAATTTGATTTAGTTGAAAGATATTATTTTCCAATCAACATACACTCTCATTGGAAGGAAAATTTCTAGTAACGTTTAAGATTACCAATCACCCCCCTTTTATAATATTTAAATTCCTTATCAGTTAACCTTTTGGGACCAAAACATGATATTTGAGATCAAATCTATATTTTAACCTTTATTTGTCTTCATTGAGCACTATAATTTTATTCTATATCAATTTCATCAAGTCTTATTTCTTTTTCCTTAGAATAAATTTATAATTGAAAATTGTATAATTATTTAAAATATTGTTAGATTTCATGTTAACACTTTTGAGAATATTAAACCTAGTCGACCACTAATATTTTATGGTGTGGAATATGAATACTTGAATGTACAAATAAATACATTTATAATAAACATAGAAGTTGATCATATTTTTATGATGACTAGAATTGCCAACCTCTAGAAAAATAATTTTCTACTTTTACTCATGATGAAAATTCAGAGTATCAAGAATAATATAATGTTCAGAATACTATAATTTTTTGTATGACATAGAACATATACAATTATATTTCGTCCTATGAAACATCTTACAGTATATTTATGAAGTTGTATATTAATCATTTTGTAACTTCAAAAGATCCTGAAAATTGAAGTTCTATGCTCTATCTTTATTATCATGTTTTTTATTTTTTACCTGCAGAATCAATATCACCGATGAATCAATGATTTATTACAATAGAATATGGAATAAAATATTTTGGTGACAACGAAATTATGGATGAATTAATTGATTAAAAAGATATTTATATTTTATAAAATGAGTTATTATCCAAGAGCTAGTCTATAAATGATACCAAACACCTAACAAATATTATTCAGGATGATCTTACCAACATCTTAATATAATATGACAATCAACTGAAGAGAGATGCTAAGAAATATAAATGAAATAATTATGTTACTTTAGCTTCTAATTCTAGTGTTTTAAATTCTATTTTTAAAACATCAAAGTACACTACTATGTATAAAAATCCAATCATCATTAAAAAAGTAGTAATTTAGAAGATAATGGAGGTGAACCTGCTCAACTTGTGAGTAGAGTGAATAAAATAATTTAAAATAAGAACATTAGATATGACTATCAAAATAATAGAAAGGATAATAATGAAAATAATGAAGTCTTTAGACACTATTTTTAATGATTATAAAAAATACATACTTATTAGACCAAATTTTACAAGGTTGAGTATTAATGATAACAATGGTAAATCTATGAAAAGAAAATAAGGAAAATATTTCCATGAAACTAATGAAATACGGAGTGGTAGTGGGGATCTGTATTAAAAAAATAATATTTATTTGGATGATGATTAGAATATTATTGGATTCTATAATAATATTACATGTAATATGTTATGATTTATGGGCTAGGTAACTCATGATACTCATTCATAATTTTCATTGAATAATAATGTCAAATATTCATCAGATAAATAAAATAGTCGTACTTTATTGAAAAATGAATATTATATTCCCTCAATTAAATAAATGACTAGATATATGGAATGTCTTGAAAAGTAGAATAAAAAATTGAAGAAGTGTCAAAACACTACTAAGGAAAATATTGTTAATGAAGAAGATAGGTTTTCTAAGCTCATTTTCGATCTTTATTGACTTTATTCTTAAATAAATATTAATAATGTTAATTCATATAATATAGATAATGAAAAAATTAAAATCATTAATGATTTAGGTGATTATAAAAGTTAAATTTATAAGTTAAACATTATTTTAAAAACTGAAAATACCTCTATAAAATCATTTGAAGGAAGAAATTAATGTTTAAATCTAAATATAGAGATTGAATGTTTGAAAAAAAATTACAAATTTTAATAATAAGAGAGATTAACTTAATAATATATATAGATTGATTAAATGTAAGAGAAAAATGTTTCATCATGGTTATAAAACTTCTTAAAGATGTTATCAAAATGCCTATTTTTTACCTATTTATACACCTTTTTGTTAAAAATTTCAAAGAGGGAAATATTGGAGAAAATCATGTTCTTTGAACCAAGTTCAATATATCATTCATCATAATACCTGTTATACTAAATATCTTATAATATTAAAACAAAAAAATTACAAATATGCGTGATCTGAATTTTATTTTTTCTATCCTTAATCGACCTAAGAAAATATGGTTTCCAAACTCTTAGACATGAATTTTTCCTAAAGAAAAGATGAGTACCAACAACTAGAATATATGGTACTTTGAAAAAGGTTTTTAACAAATTATCACTGAAAAATCCAAATTTAGAAACTTCAAAAAAGAGATGGGCTGACAAGTCACATTTGGATACAATTTTCAATGATAAATCAATGCCATGGGAGATGTTTTTTATTTATAAAAATTAATTTTCTAATGTTTATAAAATTTATGACTTAATAATAACCATATCAAAATTAGTCAAATTTGTGATAAAGGTTACTCAGTGAATTTCAGGAATGTTAAATTTTTTTAATAGTTAAGACAATGTACACACTTCATCTACTGATAGGAATGATAATGTTCTCACAATGAACATAGAGGAACATTATATTAAAAATTTACCATATCATAGTGAAATAGGATATTCTTATTGGACTTGAAAACGAGGACTAGGATATTGTAATGTCTATGATCTTACAAAGCTATGTAGGAAAGGAATTATTTGGGATCTATTCGAAACTAAATTTAATTCTAAAAAGCCTTTGATATTTGAAAATATGGTAAAAAAATGGAATCATTCAATCCATTGGTGATATCTCAACATTCATAGCATTAAAATTAGTGAAAATGGATCTATTTTTCCCTATAAAAAGAGTAATTATTGAAGGGACATACTATGTGTATTTCATAGTTGAGGATTTTACAAGATATAATTAAAATATTTTCTAAAACTTAAGTTAAAATCACTCTTTGTGTTTAAAAATATCATTCTTCCTATTAAAAAATTGAAAAACCTATATATAGTCATATTTTAGAGTAATTGAGTTTTGAGTTTTTAAATTATAGTTTTAAAACCTTTTGTAGTGAAAGTTACATAAATAATAATTTCATAATACCTTGAACTCCATAGTTGAGTGGGTGAATTTAACAAATAAATATAACATGGTAGGAAAGTAAACAAAAAATTCTTTGTTAATACTTGGTAACTTAACATTTTTACGTGGTAATTGAGTATATATTTATATTGTACAAAAAAAGTTTTATTTTAAATATTATTTTACGAAACCCCTCTTTAAACATGGATTAAAATAACACCAAAATTAATATACTTGAAATTTTGTTGATGGAAAGTGATAATTCATCAGTTGATGAAGGATAACATTCCACTTCACCTAATAATTAGATAGTTAGGAACAATCGTCCCACATATAATATCACTGGTGATATAATCCAAATGGTAAAAACTAAAATTTCCTTATGAAATGAATTTGGGAATATCACATTTATATAAAAAATTAAACCTAAAAAAACAAATGAATCCAGGAGTGATGGGAGTTGGGTCTTCCATAAAATATGTGATGAAAGTGATATTATTTTTTGGAATATGGTGGGGGGTGTTTCCAAGGGATAATGCTAAGAATAGGGAATATGTTATTGAGAAAAACTTTATCTGATAGCCAGGATAACATTTATTACAACACTTCAAGACATTTCAGCACATATAAATTTAACATGATATAAAATGAATGTTTAGAGTGCCTTTCTTAACAGATATGTTTATGAGGTTGTTTTTTCTTAAAAAAACAACTAGTTTTAATGTTTTAAATTTATCAAAACATGTATTTAGACTTACTAAATTAAACAAAACCAAATATAGTAACCTAGATATAGTGTTAACTTTATTTTATTATAATAATATACAAGGGATCAAATCACAATGAACTAATCACTTTAATGGTATTTATTAACCAGATTCAAACATGATTCTCATTTTACATTGGAAATGAAATATAAAACATAAAAAATTTAAAATATCATGTATCATTAAAAATCATCCAAATAATCATTCTTTTTATCATGTGGAAAGGAAAAACAAAAGGATGATCTCAAATTCCCAGTAAGGGTTTAATGCAATGGAATCTATCATGAATAAATAAGGCATAATTAATATTTTAAGGTAAATAACAGAAAACATATGTTGGTTAATCAACAACTTGACCACCATATGAATCGATGGAATAAATCAATGTAATAATCTCCTGGATAATAATAACTAAATTTTAAATTAATGAAATGCATGATAGACATCATGATGAAGGCACTGTGCCATTATATTTTCAAATATGGGTTGGTATATACCAAAAATACATTTAATAAAGCTAACCAACTAGTTTGTCTCATAATAATTGTTGATAAATAAAGGGGATATCTATAACTAGACCGCACCCATAAAATCATGTCCAACGAATTAATTATATATTATATAATCAATTTAAATCATTATTAATATTCATTATCAATAAATATCCATACTGAGTAAATAATATGGAATATCAAAATTTTACCACTCAATAAAAAAACATTCATTGTTAAATATAGTATATAGAAATTGTATATGGTATAGGAAATAAGAATATACATGATACAAATAATATGTATATGAAAGAGAAATTTTACGATTCTGAAATATTTTCAAAATAAATTGAATGTTTAAAGAAAAATTTAATGACCATAAATTTATAATAGATTAAAGATGACAAAAAATTCATTATAAATACAGGTTTTATAATGAAATAATGTATTTTATAGAATTTAGTAAAATAAAATAAAAAAATTGAAAATAATTTTCATTATGGAATTTTATTTTTAAAATCATGGTAAAGATGAATAATAATACAAATAGTGTAAAATGGTTATGGTGGTGGGAAAATTCATTAACGTCATATATGATAAAACCTTCCTTTTGATTTTTTGTAAATAAATTTGAAGATAAACCTTTGGGAAAAAATTATAAATATTACTTTAAAACCATATGAAATTTAAATTATAACATAAAATATTCTTAATAGATCATTTGAGTAAAGAAATATGCCTTTTTTAAAATAATGTTGGAAAATATGGCCAAGGAAGAAAAACATATCCAATCAAACAATGAAATAAGACCAAATATTATATTAAAAATAAATTTTCTTGATTCAAGTTACAAATATAGTTAATGTTTGAAGAAAAAATATAAAATAATTTAATATCCAATATATAATAAAATTGATGAATTTTTTAAAGGATATATTATACTATTTATTTAATAAAAACAAAATCACTCCAAAAAATGTGATTGTAAAATAAATTATTGACTCTTTGGTAAAATTGAAATTATAACCCCTTTAAAGAGTAAAGTTTAATTACTATGAATAAATTTTTATTTATGTTATATAAATAAACGTTTTTTTATATACACAACAGAGAATAAAATATGTGTATACTTCTAAATATGTCTTAATGAAGTGAAAATTGAGATGAAACCTCTTACCTCATTCTTCTGCTTAGTTGAACATGATTTAAAAACCTATATAATAAATTTAGATTTATTAATTTTATATAATAGTAGTATATATATGTATAATATTATAAATGATCCACTTATAATATCTTATTATTCTTTTTTTAACAATCATTTATTATTATTATTATTTTGGGTGTTAACTACTTCATTTTTCTTGTATGTTTTGATTTGGATATTATGGTCCTTATATATTGATCATGGTTTTATCATATTTATAATCTTAATCAGGATATAAAAACCAAACCAATTCATTATATGCATATTTATAATCATCAATGAAATGAGAGTCTAAAAAACTAATTGCATCACTTTGTGGAGGAGGTAGTCAACACATACACAACTGTGATGTTATAATTTTTAAATGGGAGGAATAATAAAGAATTATATGATATATTACACTTAAATAATCATAATTATTTCATGTATATCATATATATTCATTTTTTTATTTATTGTGACCTTCTATATGAGGCGACAATGGAAAATGAATTACATCGATTAATAAGGGTGACAGTCCACTATACAAATGAGTGACAGTTTTGTTTCCAATTTAATAGAGAAGGAGATAGATAAAAATTATTCCATAAAAATAATAAAATATATGTACATGTGATATACTTATGTTATTATATTTTAATTCTCAGAACATAATTTAATTTGGTTAGAGAATAAGAAAAATAAAAGTGTTCGGTTAAGATAACTACCTCTTCATTGAAAGAGATCCTTTAGATATTCAAATAGGGAACCTATAGTTAGTATTTTGTGAATAAAAAATCACTAAAACATAGATAAGGATATTAGGAAGTGATTTGGATTGATTTTTTATGAGATGAATGGATCAAGAGTTGTGATAAGTTTTGGGAGGAGGTTCTATTTCTTAAGTGTGGAGGGTGAAACACATGTGATTTGTCAAAGTTTTAAAATATTATTATAGAAAAACCTAACCCTAGTATACTAAATCCATGAAAATTTATTTATATTTTAATTGATAAAAGGTGTCAAATCTATAATAACAGATCATTTTATCAATTTTGAAGAACTAGATAAAAACATGATACAAATTTTATATTGGGAAAGGAAAATAAAACATAATATATAATAGAAGAAAATGGTTTTCTTTCATTAAAATCCATTCAAATATTTCTTATTCATATAATGGGGAACGGAAAAAATTAAGGGTGATCTCAAATGGTCATTTTAGTTTACATACATCATAATCTATCACGAATCAATAAGCATAATAAATATGGAAAGGTAAATAAATGAACACACATCCCATTTACAAAGAAATTCTAGGACCGAGGTAAGTCTAGTCCAAAAATATATTTGAAAAAAGTGTAAATTTCATCAAGAAGGATATAGGGTTATAAAAATATTGGATAAAATCAATCCACTCATATCAACATCTATAATTGATGCACAATAATCTAGAATTCTAAAGAACCACATTGAGATGATTTCATTAATTTACCGCTTTGAAAAAGCTTCAACCACTAGATTCAACTCCCTTTAGGCATGTCAGATAATTAAATGAGATTCTGAGAATGTTTAATTCAATAAATCTAGTGAATTCGGAGAATCTAAAGAACATCTCAGTTTTTTCCCTTTACGGCTTTAACAACAGTTTTCAAATTAGACACAATCCATAATGAGTTCTAATTATATAGAACAACATGTATTATGTCATATATTATAGTAGAAATTTTATCCTCATCTGCAATTCTAATTCCCATGTAATGATAAAAATATACGTTGAAAATGTAATGGTAGGTGTGAAACACAACTCCACATCTTAAGGGTCTAAGAATTATTGAGGTCGCACCATTGATGTTGACATTAATCCATGGACTAATCAGGGGAATCTATCATATGGATTTAAGGACCATAGGTTTCCTAGGTTTAACTGACACCCCAATCCTTCCGAGGATATTTAGGACTTATAGTGTTTCTCATAGCTCCCATTTGAACCTTGGAGATAGCATGCATGCCTTTATGAAGAGATAGTATATCATCGTGCATGGAAGGTGTTTTACATGTAAGAACCATGTTTTTTACTTTGGTATGGATCCTTTAAATTTTTGTGAACTTCTTTATTTTGGACCTAATATGGATGAATAATGAGTTGGTGTGGGTTTTGAGGGTGTTTGGGGATTGTTCAAAGCCCTAGACTCATATTTTTGGGAAAACAAGGACTCACACATGGTTTTTAGTAAATCATGTGGGAGGCCTGTACAATTTGATAAAACTGTTCTGGTGGTGTATTTTTGAACAGAGCCATACCGCGTGGCTAACATACGGTTCTGATAACAATGTAGCCTCACCGTGATAGTTCCCCACTTCCCCAGGTACTCGTGCACAGTTTTTGTATGGATTATGTAATTCCTTAAACATATTTAAGTTGTAATAATACATTTTTTGTCATTATATGTATTATTATTCAGTATTGGTTTAACAATAGTGAATCCAAAGTAAAGTACTTGCAGAATAAAAAATATAAGGCATGTTTTATTGAATAAGAATACTGAGACTTTACATTTCAATAAGGCCAAAAACCCTTACTAACCTAAAATGCCTACTGTGAGACATATCAAAATAACCAGGAGACCCCAAACCACTATAACTTGACTAATTAGGTAGTGCACCTCCTTCGGGTTGGCCACAGTGAAAAATATTATTGCCAGAGAAATGGTGACCAAACTGATCATTAAGGGGATGTACATCACCATCTTCCCTAAGATGTTTTTGAAGTTTGGAATACCCCAAACACCTATTTATATGGCCTTTGTGACTGTTAGTAGCCATTGCGGTCTATAGGTGACCGTTGGTGTTTTTAACAGTTATAAAATTTAGTAACTGTTGGTTATATTATGTATTTGGATTATTTTAAGCATAATAAATATATATGTATTATATGAATACTAAATATTTTATGTATCTAAATTATTTTAAGAACATAAGTGTTTTAAATGTGTGAAAATAATATTTTAGTTAATAAATATATGTTTTCAAGTTAATATAATGTTCTCAAAGAATACCACTTTATGTATAAAAGGTGCATACTTATTTATCTTTTATAAATGTAACCAATTATTTTATGAAGAAATATATATGTATCACATGATTTAAAATGGTTTTAAGTTATAACATATATTAAGTAATAACATGGTTTTAATTAAGGGTTTTCTTTATTTTAAATTATTATAACCATGATGTTTATCTTAAAATTAATAAAATAAACGAGGCTTTATTTTTAACTTATAATGTTTTAAATCATAAAATTAGATTGAAATCAGGTTTTAAAATACATTTCTACTTTTGGTTAAGTAATAATATGGTATAAATTATAGTGTTTCAAAATTTAAAATGTATTTGAAACCAATATGTCGACTAATAAAATTAATGATATAGTTATTTTTAATGAAAATAAATATTGGGAACTTCCTTTTTTCCATATTTGGTTTTAAAAGAAGTTATATGGTATATTTTTATGTTATGAGGTATATTTAAATTTTTGAAGGTTTTATATAAAAATTTATGTGTGACCCTAGCCATCTATCTAGCTGGCTGAGGGAGGCAGCTCGCACCACTCTCAAGGATTGGGCAGTCGAGCCTAGGCCCCCAGGGAGCACATAATGGCCATGAGTGATCGCACACCCATAGCGGAGCAGGGAGGAATGGAGACGACGAACCACCATCCGGGATGGAACGATGGTAGAGGGTGTGCGCAGAGCGTTCCTGAAGAGGTGAACCGATACGGGGTGGTACTGTGGAGGGAGAAGAGAATTTATTGATGGATGTATGGGAGCTCCGAGATTATAAAGCCGGCTCATAATCCTCTTTGTATCAATGTGGGATGAAAAATGTTAGCAGAGATCAAATCTCAGCTATTTGATCTCACCACATGAGATCTAGACCACACATTTTGGTCGTAGTTTCAAATCACACTGTTGAGACCTATTTCCTCTGCGTTTCTTCATCCATCTGATTGAGGACTCAACTGACCTCAGACTTCCATCTAGTATAAAAAAACCATGTTATCACCATGAAATTTTCATAAGATTCAAGATATAATCTCAACTGTTCACCTTTTTTTAAAACGCAGAACCTTGCAAGGCTTCGAATCGAGCTCTGATTGATGGCGACTATCCATTTCTTTTCTACTTCACCCGATCTTCTTCTTCAACTTCCCTGTGTCACACCTATGCACCAGTTCATGTCACACTCTCTTCACTTCTCCTCATAAACCCATGAAACCTTTCTCGATCGACATCCCCCTCCTTTATCCTTCTCCACAGACCCAATACACATGGTTTGTTTTTAAACTGAACCTCCATTGGACCCCTTGTAGGTTTTCCATAATATATATATATATATATAATACATTATTGAATGATCATTTTTTTTCTATTTTCTTGGATTAGTGTTTTTTTCTCTTCTAAACTCACTTCGATTAATTTCTATTTTATGCAACCTTCCATGAATTTTTTTGTTATACATGTATGAGCACTCTAATATATGATTTGATAGTTGTATAAATTCTTGCGTAAGATTTTTTCTTATAAATTATTTCATGTAACCTTTGAAAAATGTTGTCGATGAAATTCTGAAAATGTTGGTTACCATTTAAGAAAATGTTTTGTAATTATTTTTTTAGAGGTTATTTTGAAATGGAATTTCATTAATTTGTTTAAAACTCCTTCCTAAGAATTTTAAATTAAAACTATACATTTTAAATTTATTCTTACAGGGTTAGTAGGTTTATCATGCTTTAATAACTCTTTTGTGATGGAAGAAAATTGATGTTTCTCTTTGTAATGTTTTTTGAAGAAATGTGTCTATTGTATCTAGTTTTTCGGACACTAAACCAAAAAAATTCATTGTAATTTAATGAGTTGTGTAATTTTTTTTGTCGTGTTTTTATGAAAAAAAATACACTCCATGTTTCAAGGCACCGAATCTAGGCTTCTGGGGTTGGGGTCATCATAATTAGTATCAGAGGATTGATTTAGACAATTCTAGATAATTAGAACAGAATAAATAAAATTATGTTTTTTTGAATATAAATACTTCATAAAATATTCTGATGTATGGTGAAGGTTCTCCAACAATCCTTTTTTCTTTCCCTACCAAATTACTAGAACACATATTTTTTGATTCATGCTTATAAATGTACAATCCATTTGTAAACCTACATCTATCCTGCAAACACCTCAATCAAGTGTCTAACAACCCAAATATACTTAATATTTATCAAGGATCGAGTCACTTATACTACCTCATGTCACAAGCTCAACTTGATTTTTTTTCACACAGAGGAAGGTACTAAAAATGCCTCTTTTTCTATTTCACCCTATTTGAGGGTTATCTGGCCCAATAGAAGTTCTGAGAGGATGTAGAGGAGGGTGACCCCCACGCAGCCAATATGTTCCAAATCATGAGTTTTAGAAGGTATGAGAGGCTTCATAACATCTAGTTTTTAGAAAAATAATTCATCCAATTGTTATACCAGAACCAAGTTCATTTCGATGTCTATGAACTCTACACCTCCTCTTCCACCCTCTCGAGGACGTACTGTTTCCCGTATGAGTTTTCCTCTAGCTGTGAGAGGTGTATCTGGGCCAACAAAATTGACGAGTTTAAAAAATTTTGGGGGATCAATGTAACTTGAAGAACCTACCAGGAAAGTCTCCAATGGTGCTGGACCTGATGAAGGTATAAATAAAATACTATTTTTCGGCCATTTTTAATTATCTAATAATGATTAAAAAATATCTGTAGGGGCATCAGGGGTGATGTATGCGGGTTGGTTCTGGAATTCATTAGAGTATGATGGAATTTTGAGAACACAATTCCCTCAAAGAGGGATAATGTAATGCCCCGAACATATTTAAGTTTTAAGAACAACTTATTGATAATTATAAGTTTTATTATTCTGGTTTTGTTTAACAATGGTGCATCTGAAGAAAAATACTTGAAGAATAAAAATAAAAGGCATGTTTTATTAAATAAGAATACTAAAACCATAAATTGAAATAAGGTAAAAGACCATTAATAACCTATATTTCCTACTAGAAGACCTATAAATATAACCAAGAGGCCACCAAATAGTACAACTTGACCAAGTAGGCAGTACACATCCTTCAGGTTGGCCACAATGAAAAAAATTATGGCAAGAGTAATGGTGACCAAACTGAGCATTAAGGGGATATAGAGAACCATATTCACTAAGTTTTTTTGATGTTTGTAATACCCCAAACACCTATTTATAATTACATTGTGATTGTAAGTAGCTTTTGCGGTGCTTTGATGACCGTTGGCGTTTTAAAGATCATAAAATTTCATAACCATTGGGTATATTAAGTATTTTGATTATTGTAAGCATACTAAATATATAAGTATTATAAGAATAAAGTATATTTTAGGTATCTTGATTATTTTAAGAACATAAGGGTTTTAATTGTGTGAAAATAAAATTTTAGTTAATAAATATATGTTTTCTAGTAAATATAATGTTTTCAATAAATACTTAATTATATATCAAAGGTGTATACTTATTTATATTTTTAAAATGTAACCAATTATTTTAAGAATAAATATATATTTATCACATAATTTGAAATGTTTTTATGTTACAACATATGTTAAATAATAACATAGTTTTAATTATGGGTGTACTTTATTTTTAATTATTATAACCATGATGTTTATCTTAAAAAGAATAAAATAAATGATGTTGTATATTGAGTTTATAATGTTTTAAATGTTATAAAGAATTTGAAATGATGTTGTAAAAAATATTTATTCTTTTGGTTATGTAATGACGTGGTATAAATAATAGTGTTTCCAAATTTAAAATAAAGTTGAAACCAACATGTAGACTAATAAAATTAATGATATTATTATTTTTACTAAAAATAAATATTTAAAACATCATTTTTCCTTATTTGTTTTTTTAAAAAGATATATTATATCATTTTAAGTTATGAGTTATATATTTATTTTTCAAGGTTTTATATAAAAAAATTATGTATGACCCTAGCCAGCTATCAAGCTGGCCGAGGGAGGCAACTCGCACCACTCTCAATGAGTGGGTATCCAAACCTCAGCCCCCCATCTAGCACAGGCCGACGCTGAGTGCATGCATATCCATAGGGGTACAGTGAGGAACTGAGACATAATGCCACCGTGCGGGGTGGCATGACGGAATAGGGTCGGCACAGAGTGTGCCCATAGTGGTGAACCCGTATGGGGCGGTATAGGGGAGGGATAAGACAAGTTATTCTTAAACGATAAGGAGCTCAAAGATTATAAAGACAGCTCAGAATCCCATTTGTTTCAAGGTGGGATGAAAAATTTCAATGGAGATCACATCTCAGCCATTCGATCTGGATATGTGAGATCTAGACCACACGTTTCGGTTGCGGTTTTGAATCCCACTGTCGCGACATATTCCCTGCTCATTTCTACGGTCGTTCGATTGAGGAATCAACCAATCTCAGACTACATCTATTTTAAAAATTCCATGGTATCACTGAAACCGTTTGATCTGATCTATGATATAATCCCATCCTTTCACCGTTTTTTAAAACCGTAGAACCTTACCAGCTATTTGATCGATCTCGGATTGACCATGACTGTCCATTTCTTTTCCACTTCCCCATGTCTTCTTCTTCTTCTTCCACATGTCACTATTGTGAACCTGTTCACATTGGACTCTTGTCAATGTTCCTCTTTAACCCATGACACCATTCTCCATCCATTTCCCCCACTTTTCTCCTTTTCCACAGACCCGACACACTTGGTTTGTTTTAAAATGGACCCCCCATTTGGATCTCGTGTAGGTTTCCCATAATATATATATGTATATAATTATACCTTATCAAAAGATCATTTTATTTATGATTTTCTTGGATTGGTGTTTTTTTCTCTTCTTCTTGGGTATTTCTTGAGTCTTTGTTTATTTTTTCAATATTGAACTAGAGTGTGTATAAAATACACACACACAGTTTACATAAACTCCCTTTGCACTCAAAACCTTACGAGTTTTCTTCCTCATGAACCTCCAGCAACCCCTTCTTGAATCTACCTCTTCTTGGAAACATTCATTGGATTATATTATTGGGATTTTTAGTGAAACACCCATATATAAAATTTATTTATATATAGATATATTTGTGTATTTATATATTTTTATATAATTTTTTTCCTAACCAGTTTTAGGTCTTATAAATATTGATTATGAATGTTTAACAGATGTTTTTTAAACGTATGGTAATTGTAAGGGATTTTTTTTGATTTTCTTGATGAAAAACCCTTACTCATACTATGTGTACAATATTTATATATATAGTTATGTAAATATATATATATATATATATATATATATATATATATATATGTTTAACCTTCAAACTCAAACTTCTTTTGGTTTTCAAAATGATGTTTTACATAAGATAAATTGTGTATATGATGCGTATAACATTTGAAAGGGTTTTTCATTAATTTAGTATTGATTAAATTAAACCCATATTCACTAATATATATATAATGCTTTATTTATAAAACAACCTATACTGATTTTATGATTTTCAAATGATGAAAACTTGTTTGTAAATGATGTTCTTTATTCTATGTAAATCATGTAAGAATCGTATTTTTTTTAACAGGATCACATAAAAATAAATGTGTATATATGGTTGTATTTATATTTACATATATGTTTTAATTATAATTTAAATAAGGTTTTCATAACACTGATTTTAGTGAATTAATTATTTTCTTGAAGTGTATAATATTTATAAAGATTTAATAACCCTTATTTTTGGTTCTGCAATTCTAATGAATGCATGTTGTGAATATATGGTTTAATTTAATTTTTAAACCCACATGCAAATATGTATAAGAACCCCAGATACATATATGAATTTCTTGTGAAGTAATAATAGAGTTAACCTAGTGATGATTTTTATATAACACACATGGTACAATTTAATATTGGAAAACAATAACAAAACCCTCTATTGTTGTTGTGTGCCTAAATATTCTCAAACCAGTCATCACCTTGTTAAAATAATATACTTTACATACATCCTGATTTATATTGATTATTTTCTCTTGATTACACATATGCATATACACACACATACGACTAAAGTAGATTGTGTTTAATTGTTTATGAATCAAGATGAATGTAATAAATTAGCATGTGTTATGTCTTAATATAAAATGGAACTACCAAAATAAACACTATTAGTTTATGATTTACTTATTTGACACTTCTATTTATCAGTTCATGGTTTGAACATGATGGATATCTATCATGGATTCAAAACATGAATTTTAATGCATTTAATGTTTATGGAATATGGGTTCTATGAATTATTATTTAAATTGACAATCCCAATCAATTTATTCTTAATATATCACTTATGATAATTTAATGATGAAGGGATTAATTATTTGATGTGGTATGGTGTAATTAAAATAAAAGATAGAAAATGATAAATCAAAGTGGTAAGGGAAAATTTGATTTAAAGACATTTAAACATATGAGGAATGCATTGGATGTATTATGTGATGGGTGAGGCCTGTTATATCCTCTTGATGCGCATCATGTTTCATGAGACAAATTAGGTCATGGAATGAGACTGTGACAAAATATTTATGTATGGTCTTGGCACGAGGGCTCGACAGAATGTTATGATTATGCAACATTATGTATTTCCTCAATATATGACTTGTATTTAACTATCCATGGTATTATTCGACTATTAGAATATTCTTTGGTTAATAATATTTTACTTATGATAATAGTAATGAATGCATATGACAAAATGAAGTATGTACCTTGAAAGTCATTATGAGTAAAGTATAAATCTTTTAACAGAATCTTGATACATAAGCTGATATTATATCTTCCATTTCATTAATTTGAATTCATGTATTAAGAGAAACGTATAATTGTTACATTTTAAATATTAAGTAAGATTTATTTAATGTTCTTGATGATATCAGCATCTTTCCATGTCATCCTAAAATTAATTTGATTAATTTCTAGTATATGCAACATTACAAGCATTTTTTTGTTGTACATGTATGCACACTATGATATGTGTTTCGAATAGTCTTATAAATTCTTCTGTAAGATTTTTCCTTATAAAATGTTTCAAGTAACCTTTGAAAAATGTTGTCGATGTAAGTCTAGAAATGTAGTTTACCATTTCAGAAAATGTTTTGTAAATATTTCTTTAAATGGATGTTTTTAAAATAAATTTCATTAATTTGTATTAAAACCCCTTACTAATTATTTTAAATTCTCAACCTAAGTTTTTAATTTATTTTTATAAGATTAGTAGTTTTATCAATCTTTGAGCACTCTTTTTTGATGGAAACAAATTGATGTTTGTCTTTGTTAGGTTTTTTAATAAATGTTTCTATTGTATCTGGTTTTCCTAAACCTAAATTAAAAATATTCTCGACAATGGAATGAGTTGTGTAATATTTATCATCATTTTTTTATGAAAAAATTACACACCATGTTTCAAGGTATCAACTCTGAGCTTCTGGGGTTTAGGTCATCACAACTTATCAAACTGTGTGGAAAAACCATTCACATGATATTTTATGGGAAATTTTACTACTTTCCCCTTAATGATCTTATTAAACATCGTCATTCCTCAAAATATAAATTCTTGTGGGATCAAACTATTTCTCTCTCATTTTGATGCTCTTTTAAGGCCTAAAGTTGGTATTGAAAGATCTCATTCATCGAAGATTTGATCAATCTTCCATTAATCATGTTGGGTGTGCAATGTTACATAATTTAATCCTTTTTAGTCATTCTTCTCATCTCTTTCTCTCGACCAAATTGTTGAGGTGTGATCATTTTTTCATTTTCTTAGATCTACTCCATTATAAGCGAAATTAGATTTAGATATTAGAGGATGATATTTGTACAACCATAAGGTGGGTGGTCTATAACTCATCCCTCAAGTTAGTTGATTTTAGAAATGTTGTGTGGGGCTCGCTGATTTCATCGTGTGTTTTTTATTGAATTTATAAACCATGCTTATAATCATTAGAAGAAAAATGGTTAATCTCTTTCCATATATGTGATTAATTATTGGTTTTTATTCCCACAACTCCATCTGACCATTGTAGGATGTTATTCCATAATTGGGTGTAAATTATTTCACATGTTTGAGCCACTGTTTGGTTGTGACTTGGCTAGACCCTGCTAAGTGTATGATTTTCTATATTAAATGACCTGATTTATGTTGTGAATTGGAAAATGTAAAGTACTACATATGCTCACCACTTTACCCACCTAATATTACATCTTTATTTTATAACTAAATGGGAAATTGAAATTTAAAACTATAATAAGTATATGAATTGACTAGATTAAATGTAAATGAATAATAGTTTCATGATTTTAGCACCCCTTTCCACTTTCATTGAATGTAGAATAATAGTCCTTGATTATTGAATATGTCTTAGATGGATTTAAAAAATGTTTCATGCTAATTTTACATAACACACTTATCAAAGGAAAGTCTTAAACCAAATGTGATTAAACATCACTTCATTATTAAATAGGAGTGTTCGAACTCGAGATCGCCTTGGATTCTTATCTAGGAATTCCTTGAGCACTCAAAAACCCAATTTGTATTCATGGATGAATCTTTCTTATGCCGATACCCACCTATATCTCTATCCTTTTCTATTCTTGAAATCCCAGTATGACATTGTTTGATCCCTCACATAGTATTAAAGGATTCACTAGATACACTCATTAAATCCCTGTTTGAAAAGTAGGTTCCATGGTTAAATCCCATAAGGCCCATTAATTACACAGCCATGTTTTACCATAGATTAACTTCTTGGACTCGATAGGCATATCATTATGGAATTTCGTAGACTATGCTCCTTGGATGATACTCTTACCCTTAGCCACACAATAGTTATTATTGAGTTGGTGACCCATGAGGTCTATATTTCCTAGGTTATTTATTTGGAACTTCATTCAGAAATATCATTACAGGTTTCCTTGATACATCTTCAAACCTTCACTATTGTAGACATGTGACTTATTTATAAACTGATAACAATAAAATAATTAATTGGTTACATGATTAGGCACCAGTCAAGGGCTGAAGTATGTACTTGGGTATTTTTTTACATTGTACTATTTTACTTTATATATATATATATATTCTTTCACACTATTAAATTTCCATTACACATTTTGAAGGTTATAGACCACATTGGTAGTGGCCCATTGATATTTATCTCATACCCTCTCCAGGAACTGTTTCGTACCTAGAGTAGATTACATGCTTGTATGTGTGGACAAAGGGAAGCATACAACTTAGGACATTTTATTGCTTGATGTTTAGGATGGAGAATAATAGAAGATGATCAAGCCCAATATTTGGATTCTTGGGGTAGTATTTTGATTTCCATTATAATTTTCTAGAACATGTTATGTTTTCTATCTTGTATCCAAGTTTTCTAGTTTTCTAGATACATGACATATTATCATCAGTTACTGTATGTTATTCTACTTATTATAGTTATTTTTAATGTTGTACCTATTTCCATTGTTCATTCTATTTACTTGTATTTATTCTGCAATTTACCGTAGTTTAAAATTAAATATTATGCTATAGTTTTCTAATGATGACATAGTCTCCCCATAAACACACCTTAGGCCCTCACATCTAGTCAGAAGCCTCTGGTGCTTGGGGAGATGCGCTTGAGGCCATGTGGCCCACTGGGCTCCGGGAACCTATTAAGTGGAATCTGGGTCTAGGACATCAAAAAGTGGTATCATTGGAGGTTCCTTTCATAAATTAATATTTAGAGACAATAGCGAAGAGATTTTGAATTTGAGGGACTTGGTCATAAGTCAGTCATGGGAATTGTGAACCTAGGTTCAGTGTAAAATCCACGTTACCCAAAATTTAATTGTTGTTGTCTTTTTTCTATTACAGTTGACATTATTTCACCATTGTGTGATGAACATGTTGTGTAGAGTTGTTTATTTTTATTCTGATTCTGGATTTAATTTAATACATTTACTGATGATTTCTGTGCAAGGAGTGTTGTTACATGAATTATTATAGGCACCTAGAATTCATATGTCATGCATATTTCTATGTCATATAGGTATATTTCACTGCATTACATTTCTTGATTTTCCTGTGATTGTTGAGTGATGTTGTGATAGTTAACTTATTCTTATATTACTCATGGTTATGATGGAGTGATCACCTATCAAAATTTATGAGGTGTTATGGGACCTCATGGGTTGGGATGAGAGATTTACTGAGTCGATCCATTATGATATAAATAAATGGGTGTCATTTTCATTGATGAGGTATACAGGCACTGATTTAATGGGAATATCTATCCATTATAATGTGAATAATGACATCTAAAATGAATTATTTGCACAACCTTATCCCAAATTATCATTTTTATGAAAGGTAGAGGAGTGAACATGGTAATTAAAAGTAATCTAAAATGAAACTTATACTTGTGAACTTACTGTTATCTAGCCATCTAAGTGAGTAGTTGGGTTATTATACCATGGGTAGGGAGTTTTCCCTTGATTATCTTCTTTAAGAGTATCTATCGACCTACTTAAAGATTTTTATGAGGAGTGTTCTTTGAGTTATAAGACCAATTCCACCATGACTTCCTCGTATTGTAAACTTGGAAGGTGGTAACGATCATGCTCCAAACATGGTGGGCCCTGAGATGTCAATCATACCTATAAAAGTGCCACTCGAGAAACTACCTTTTATATCTGATATATGCACGGATACCCAAGTTTGTGACTATTTCCTACATCTAATTCAATCCATTCATGGTGCTACACAGCTTACACCTATGATGGTTGATCTGACTCATGAGTTCTAGCTGCAGCAGCCTCTTACTTTCTTAGGGGAGGGAGGTCTACAGGCTGTTGAGTCATGGCTCGAGGACACCTTATCTATCTTTGAGCATTTGTAGAAACCTCTAAAGAGTAGGGTCATGCATTATACATACATATTTTGGGATTCTACCATGAATTTTTGGAATGTGATTACCCAGGTCTGTCATCATCAGGGCATGTTATGGGTTGATTTACAAACTAACTTCTATGATCATCCCTTTCCTCAAAAACTAAGAGATGATAGATTCATAGAATTCATGCATCTCCATTGGGATTCTATATTGATTATGGAATATTAATCACTCTTCATAGAGTTGCAGCACTTTGGACGACTTCTAATCGATGATGAAATTTCATATACTAGTGACTTTGAGGATGGTCTTGTGTACACAATCAGTACATATGTGAATTTCTTTCACTTTCCTAATTTTTATGAAATAATTAATTAGGATTTTAGAACTGAATATAACCTGAGGGATGGAAATAGTATCAGGCATATAGAACCAGTTTCATGAAATTCCAATAGTTATTCTAGTGGAAGGAAGCATTCTATCAAGGTTTCTCATCAGGGAGGTGACAACCAGAGTATCTCTATTGATAACTGCATGGTGTGTCATCATTGTAGATGACAGAGTCCACTGAATCCCCATTGTGATAGAGACCCAATGGATTGTTGGGATTGTGGCCATATGGGGAATCTTCTGAGGTTCTATAGGACCTTTCCACCAGCTTCGAGGGGAAAAGGATTTATGATATATACACCTTTAGAAGAGGCTTCTTTTGAGCCCCGTATAGTGGGGAGTTAGAGTAGCATCGACAAGACTGGCTGAGGAGGAGGTCATGGTTGTGGTAGCCAGATCCCTGATCAACAATAGTGCTAGAAAAAAATATTTGATCATTGTAGTATAGTTATTACATAGGGTCGTGGATCAGGTCTGTTCCATGCACTACTGCTGATACCCAAGGATCAGGTTTCCGGACCATATACTATACGATGTACTATTCTAGTGGCATCCCCTATAGTGTCCTCTTTATTTGATACATGTTATTAAAACTCTTTTATATCTGTATATATCATAGAGAGTCTCAAAATTCAGATACAGTTTTACAATGGTGTAATGAACCTAGATATGTCATTAGGGGTACGAACAGAGGGCATACGCCAGTGTATGGACTATCGATTTGAGGTAATAAGTTACACTTTTAATGGAATCAATTTATTTATGATATGACTCGCTTCAATTTCATTATCCGTATGGATTTGTTGGTTCAGTATCACACCTTTGTAGACTGATATTTCCACAGGGTATCATTTACCCCACCAAAGGGCAGTAGTTATCTACATAAGGGTGAGTTGGATGTCCAGAATGGTATAGTAGGACCAGAGCATCATGGGCTAGGTGGATCTACCAGCTAAATTGAAAACCTCTTCATGGAGTATTTGTATTTACATCAAGCTGATTTACTTCAAGTATTAGATCTTTTCATGGACATATTTCCATATTATTTTTTTGTCTTACCTCCTAATAGAGAGGTATAGTTTACAATTGAGCTTGTTCTAGGAGCATCTCCAATGTCTATACTTTTTTATAGAATTTAACATACAGATATTTAAGATCCCAATAGATATTTAGAGGATTTAGAGGACAAAGGATTTAGACAGACCAATACAACCTCCTGGGGATCGCCTGTTCTTTTATGCAAGAAGGAATATGGAACCAAACTTCTATGTGGAGATTATATATAATTGAATCAGCATACGGTCATTATTTGGAAACCACTGGCTCAAATAGATGATCTCTTTGATTAGCATTGATAAGATAGGTTCCTCTCTAAGATCGACATGGGATTGGGTTATCATCATGTGCAAGTAAATCTATTATCCATAGCTCATATAGAATTCCATAGCAGTTATGGTATGTATGAGTACAATGTTATGTCATTCAGTCTTATAAACACAACCTTTATATTCATATACCTAATGAATAGGGGTTTCTATCCCTATCTAGAATCTTTTTTCATGGTCTTTGTGGAAGAAATATTGGTGTATTCTCATACTCATACTGCCCATACCCTTTGACCTTAAAAAAGGGTGTCAAGTTACTTTGGTCATAAGCATGCGAGAAATCCTTTTAGGTGCTGAAAGAGAGGATTTCCTCATCACCTATTCTAATTAATCCACATCCATGTATTGGTTATTCCGTCTTTTACAATGAATTAGGAATCGAACTAAAAGAATTTCTGTTGTAGGAGGAAAAAGTCATTCCATACAGATATCTGTAGCTAAGGCCTCATGAGAGAAACTACTTGATGCATGACTATGAGATTGAAATAGCTTTCTTTTACTTATGTTGCTGGAGACATTATCTATTGGGTGATTTCATTGTGGTTTATGAGGACCACAAGAGCCTCAAATATATCTTTTAACAGTGAAACTTGAACCACAAACAAGGGAGAAGGGTCGAATATCTACAATCCTTTGATTTTTATCTTCCCTATATTCCTGGGAAGGAAAATGTGGTTCTCTATGCACTGAGTCAAAAAACTCAAGAATAGATAGTATAGGAATACAGTGATGAATGGAAGTTAATAACCCTCTTATAATAACTAAATCTAGAGTTTCATGGTTGTCATGATTAGTCTTACTTATAATCTATGGATGTTACATCATACCTCCTTGAGAAGGTGAAGAGTAGTCAATTTTCAAATCCTGAAAGATTGGTTCTTTGTGAGAGTATATCAAAAGATAACCTACATCTATATTGGTCTATAGATAGAGAAGATATCCTGCGTATTCATGGACATATCTGGTTCCCTACATATATAAGAGAGGAGTTGATGATTAAGTCTCTTTATTTTCAATGGTCAGTTTATCTAGGAATCTTAAAGATGTATCGAGATATGTGATGGTGGTATTGGTGGTCTGGGATAAAGCGTCAGATAGTAGGCTTTATCACAATATTTTCTACCTATCAGTAGGTGAAGTCGGAGCACTAGAGGCCTATAGGATTTTTACAACTACTTCAAGTCTCATAATGGAAATAGAAAGATAATTCCATGGACTTTAGATTTGGTTTTCCTAGGTATCCTAGAAGTTGAGATGTGGTGTGGGATGTCAATGATAGACTGACGAAAGTGGCTCACTGCATTCATATTCAGGATAGATTTTCTTTTGATGATATAGAAAGACTATATGCCTATGAGGTCATATGAATACATGGGGTCACTTGTAAAATCATTTCAGATAGTGATTCTCATTTCATGTTACAATTTTGGAATGTATTGTAGAAGGATAGGGAAACACATGTGCTTCTAAGCAGAAATTTTCACTCTCAGGCTGACGGACAATTAGAAAAAACAATATAGGTTCTAGAGGATATTATCAAGGAATGTGTCCTTGATTTAAGTGGTTCTTGGGAGAAGAATATCATTCACATTGTTTTTTCCTATAATAATAGCTTCCAAGAAATGTTTCATATGGATCCTTTTAATTCATTATATGGTAGGTTGGGTCGTTCCCCTCTATGCTGACAGGAGGTAGGTGTGGAAGCCCTACTAGGGCCTTGTCTCATTTAGGAGACTTTAGAGTAGCTTCACCTGATCATAAATTTTATGTTTATTACTTATTATAGATAGAAATCATATGTCAATTGTCATTGATGACCTATAGAGTTTAGGTTAGGTATCATCTTTTCCTTCAACTATTTCCCAGACTAGCTCATAGATATTCACAGAATAAAAGGAAGCTATCAAATCCTTATGTAGGGCCATTTGAGATTCTAGAAAGAGTTGGGCTGGTAGCCTATTGGTTTTACTAACTTGGCAGTATCGTGCCATGCAGGATGTATTCAAAGTCTCACAGCTTCTCTGGTATCATGTCTACTTGTCTCAAACCTTTGATCCTGAGGAGGTTGAGTTAGGTATTGATGCTACCTTTCAAGAGTATCTAGTACACATCCTTGACCAGAGCATGAAGGCTCTATGAGGCTGGTATATCCCTCTAATATGGGTTCTATGGATGTAGGGTCACGTGAAAGACGAGTCATGGGAGCGAGAGGTTGACGTACATTCCCAGTGTTCAAATTTGTTCTCAAAAAGTGTTTCACAACCCTTTGAAGGTGAACTCAAGGATGAGTTATTTAAAGAGGGAAGACTGTAAGAACCTGTTTTTTACTCATGTATGGATACTTTAAATTTCAATTTAACTCATTATTTTTTACTTAATATGGATTTTTAATGAGTTAGTGAATGTTCTGAGGGTTTTCGGGGCTTGTTCGAGGCCCGAGACACATCTTTTTGGGGAAAAAAGGCATGGTCCCTATTTTTTAGTAAACAATGTTGGAAGGCCGCACAATTATATCAAACTACGTGGGTGGTGAATTTTTGGACATATACATACCATATGGTTGGTGCATGGTTTCCCTAACCATGCGTCCAATATGTTATAGTGCCCCTCTTCCCTAGGTACTTATGCTTGGTATGTGCATGGTTTTTCAAATAGTGCATCGGCTATTTTATGGTTTATTTTTCTATTTTTCCCATAATGATCTAATTAAACCTCCTCATCCCCTTAATCCATATTACTATAAGATTAACCTATTTTTATTTAATTTTGTAGCTATTTGAAGACCTAAGGTATGGATTTAAATATATCCTTCACGTAGGATCTGATTAATATTTTGTTCATCACGTTGGATGAAAAACAATATGTACTCGAGCCCTTTTTAGCCATTCTTCTCCTCTCCTTCTCTCTACCTAGTTATCGAGGTGTGAACATGTTTCCCTTTTCCTTAGATCTACTAAATTATAATAATAATAAGTGGCTTATATCATAGGAGTATATTCATACAACCCTAATGTGGTTTGTCTATAACCCATCCCTCAAGTTGGTCGATTTTGGAATTGTCCTGTGGTGCCCGCCAATTTCATCAGATTGCATTTGTTGAATTTATACATGATGATTATAATCATTATAACCATATGGTTAAGATATTTCCATATATGCGATTAATTATTGGTTTTTATGCTGAAAACTCCATCCATCCCATGTAGGATGTTATGCCATAATAGGGTTTTATGTATTTGACATGTTTGAGCCACTGTTTCGGTGTGACTTGGCTTGACCCTTCTAAGGGTAATATTTTCTATATAAAATGGATTGATTTATATTGTGAATTTTATAGTGTAAAGTACCATGTATGCTCACCACTTTAACTACCTAAGGTAATTTATTTAATTTTTAATTAATTGTGAAATAGAAATATGAAATTATACTAAGTATATGACCTGACTAGATTAAGTGTAAATAAATAATTGGTTCCATGTCTATAGCACCCCTTACCACATTAAGGGAAGATAGAATAATAGATCTTAATTATTGAACAGGTCATGAATGGATTTAATAAAGGATTCATGCTACATGGACTTGTCATTCTAATAAAAGGAAAGGCATGAACCAATTGAAATTATACACAACATTTTTATTAAACTAGAGTGGATTAACTCAAGATCGACTTGGATTCTTAGCAGGGAATTACTTGAGCACTCAAAAACCCAATTCCGGTTCAAGGATTTGGTTTTCTTAGGTTAAGACCCACCTAGATCCTGATCTGTGTCTATTATTCAATGTCCGGCATGACACCATAGGGTCCCTCACATAATATTGAAGGATTCCATGGATTCACCCCTTAGATCCATAATTTAAAATTAGGTTCCATGGTTAAAAAACATAGGGTTCAGTCATTTATTAGCACTATTTTACCTTTTATGAACTCCTCGAACATGGTTGGAATCTAATTTTTGAAGGAATTGGACTATGTTCCTTGGATTGAACTTTTACCCTTAGCTAGGGTACCATTATTACTAAGTTGGATACCCATTAGGTCTACATTTACTTTGTTATTTACATGGAACATCATTACTAAATATCAATACAGGTTTCCATGATACATCTTGAAACCTTCAATATTGTCAACATGTGACTTATTTATTAACTTGTAATAATCAAATAACAAACTGGTTACATGTTCAGACACTAGCCAAGGGCTCAATAAGGTACTCGGGTATTTTGTTGCATTGTATCGTTTTACTTTATATATAAATTCTTTCACACTTTTATATTTCCATTAAATGGGTTGGAGGTTATAAACACCATTGGTGGTGGAGCAGTGAGATTTATTTGACACCCTATTCAGGCACTATTTGGTATCTAGGGTAGATTTCATGGTTGCAGGTATGGACAAATGGAAGAGTATGCCTTTGAACACTTGATTTCTTGCTATATATGAAGGAGCATAATAGTAGATGACTGAGCCAGAGCTCAGGATGATTGGGATAGTATCTTGATTAATTTTATAATTTTTTGGAACAAGTTATCACTACTATCTTGTATCCATGTTTTCCTATTTTATAGATACATGACATATCATCATCAGTTGTTGTATGTTATTCTAGTTATTTCAGTTATTTTTATTGTTATACCTATTTCCATTGTGCCTTCAATTTACTTATATTTCTTCTAATATTTACCTAATTTTACATTTATCTAATATAAATCACTTTTCAATGAAGGAATAGTCTCCCCACATACAAACCCTAGTCCCTCGCTGTAAGTTAGAATCCTCTTGTGTTTAGGGAGGTGTACTTGAGGCCATGTGGCCCACTAGGCTTCAGAAACCTATTATGTGGAATCTTGGATTGGAAAATCACAGTACACCAAAAATAAATTAATTTATTTCCTTACAAACTAGATAAATCCCTACAATAGTAGTAGTGATAAGAATATTAAATAATTGTTCACTCTTCCCATGTGTACAGATCACCTCCAAGTGATTTTTGAGCTACCGTTCGGTGTATAAAGTAATTCCAAATAGGTTTTTCAAATAATTCTGTATGCTCTATGTAGATTTATAATCCATGAAGATGTGTTTTATATTTTCATTTTAATTAATCCATAATTAACAAGTTGAATCAATGACATGACCAACCCTCTTTAATTGATCATCTATGGGAATTCTCTTTCTCCACATAATCTAAATAAGAAATAATCTTGAGGGTCGTATAATGTGCACCCAAAATTATACCAACCATGCAAGTGGAATGTTTAATAATTCACATCTCATCATATATTAATCATTAGTATTGAAACATTCAGTCCTATTGAGCCTCTAGACTAGGAATTCTATATTCATTAAGGCATAATTATGGATTTTTATTTTTGTCAACAAAGGGATAATTCCATCAAGGATATTTAACTGGAATAAAATATCAGAAATGGAAATTTGTTACCTATCCAGTACGACATTAATTTTGTATTTACGTTTTCTATCCAACCCTAATGTGCTATAAAAGTTGAGTATAGGCTTCCTGCTCATAAGCTATTGTGAATTATTCCTTATTTCATTAAAAGAGTGCTTAATTGAACCTTGTACAGATAACAAAATGCAATGTTTTTATCCTATCATAAGCCTCATTTTGAACCTGTTTGATCAAAATTCAAAAGAATAGTTATTAGGATTGAATAGATTCTATGTGATGTTTCTAATGAGATCATCATTAATGATCCTTAGATCTTTAATTCCAACCCCCCATGATAATAGGATTTATAAAATATATGCATGATATTGTAATCAGCATACTCTCATACACTGATCCAGTACATATGATGTTCCTTATCATAACAATAATTTCATTAATGAGGCTTCTTGGACACCTATAAATAGAGAATGAGTAATTTTTTGATGTAATCACCAAGTTGACAAGGCATACCCTCCATAGATAGTACATGGATTTCCCTTTCCATCTAGATGATTGATTAATGATTCTAGAGCAGATATTATTAAAAAATTCATCCTCAATTTTATACAAAATAAAGGAACCCCAAGATATTTGAATGGGAGATACCCTATTTTAACACCATGTTTCATGGAGATCTCATTTTCTTCGAAGACATAATTCCCACTCCAAAAAATAAAGGATTTGTTCCAGTTAATGAACTTCCCAGAAACTTCCTCATAATAAGAAAATACAACTTTTATTCAATATATAGTTATCATGGAGGCCTAGGCAAAAACAATAATGTCATCAGCATAAAAGAGATGTGATGGTGTGATATCAAATCTGCCAGCCTTGATATTCATGTAAATTCCAAGTCGGCCAAGATCATTAGTACATATACTCATATAAACTTCTACAATGGAATACAACATCACAGAGAGTGGATAAACATGTATGAAACCTCTTGTACGTTGAAATAAACCCCTTGGTGATCCATTAATGGGTCTGGACAACATTGAAGAGGTGATAATAGTATGAATATTATTGAAAAAAGCTTTTGAAAATCCATACCTCCTAAGAAAAAAAGTAAAGCTCCATTTTAGACTATCAAATGCCATAGGGGTGTAAATATTGACTAAAAATATACCTTATTTTGTTTTCCTCTTCATTAAATTAATACTTTATGATTCCCTGAGTAAGAAATTTTGATTACTTCTACCTTGTACAAATCTAATTTGATTAGAAGTGATGTTCTCTTTAAGAATTACACCCATTCTGTTCATAATGATTTTATTAATTATTTTGGGTATTGTATTACCAATGGAAACTCACCTGAAATATTTAATGTCAATCACTCCTTCATATTTAGGAATTATGTAAATGATGTGTGACTTGAATCCACAAGTCATGGAATCATGAGTGAATAAATACTCACTACATTTTTCACATTATCATGTAAAATATCCCAAAAAACATGAATATTTTTTAAAACCCATATCGACCAGCTTCACTATCCATATTGAGGGCGAAGAAAGAAATTTTAACTTCAAACTATAAGAGATTTAGAATTAGTCCTTTTTTGGTGATCCTTAATGTAGAGAGTTTGGTTATCAATCATCCAAAAAGTACCATCCCATCCATCCTTAGAATAATGGTTCTGGAAGTAGCCAACAACTTCCTTGGAAATGTCATTATTATATTTATGGAGGTTTCATATTTCTAACTCTCTTTTATTAATATAATATATGAACGAATTTTGAGTTTATATCACCATACTTTAGACATTTAACATTCAAATGACTTTGATCATGACTTTCCTTTAATGTAAGAAGATCATTTAGCTTGGAATGGGTTATTATTTTCTCTATAGAGGGAAAATTCTTCTCCTGATTAATAATTTGTTTTTCAGAAATCTCATCTTTAGATTTATTGAAGTCAAGTTCAATCTTAGATATAGGTAAGTCATTCTCTATTCCTTCAATATTCCTTTTCCTTGACTTAGTTTCTCATCTAGAACATAGAGTGAACATCCAATAGTTTTACTTTACCAAGACATAAAAATAACTTCCCGACACCCAAGAGTGATAATGCACCCATTATTGAAGTTAAATGGATGAGAACTGAGATTTTATTTTTAGAGTGGATTTCCACAATAATGGGATTGTGATCTGAGTAAAATTTTGGAAGTTTTAAGCAAGAGAACCCATTTTTAGCACATCTATATTTAATATATAAAAAACCATATTTCAAGCTTACTTTATTGTATTATATTATTTTTGATCCCATTCTATGTAAATTAATCTCCAAAAATTTGAACTTCCACAAGATTTCAATGATCAATACAAGAGGAAAAATCTCTTTTTGCTGCTCAATTGTAGCTGGATCCAATTTTATCTTCTTATTTCAAGAAAACATTAAAATAACCCATTTTTACCCATTTTTTATTCATGTTTTCATATTGAATCTCAATATCCTTCCATAGGTATCTTATTTGAATGTATGATGTGGAAGTATACACAAAATAAATGAAAATATTACCGCTTAGGGTGTTGAAATAAATTGTGATACTCGAGTACATGTTGATACATGTCATCACCTAAATTATTTCATATTTTAGTATACGTAAGTGATTTATATTGTAGTTATGAATATTTTTAGTGAAAAATTTGTATCCAAGGGATTCCCACTTGAAGGCTTTCTAACTCTCAAATAGCATTTTAGGTACAACAATACTAATAAGAATGGGTTTATAGGCCATGATATAAGTTTTAAGGGCCTTGGATGTTAGGTAATTCCTAATATGTTGGTAGTTAAAATAGTGTATCCACATTGTTTATGAGTTTTCCTCTTGTAAGAGCCCCCTCTTGATGTGTACACCCTCACCTGAGGTACCTCCTTCCTTCCTTTCATCATTCTTTTTCCCCACTTCTGATTTTTTTACACTATTGTTTCATCACTTGTAGCAGTTTCAAAATTATCTTAGTCACCATTTTGATGAGATTTCTCAATGATATGAGCATTATGAACTTATCAGACCAAAAAGATCCACTCAGAGGAGTTAAATTATTGGGATATTCCATTTGTTGAGGGGATCTTTCCAAATCAACTCTTCACTTGTAAGCCCTAGATGAGAAGTCTTGGGTGAAATTTCAATTCACAACATCATCAACATCATGCTAATCAATATGATATTGTATTAAAAAATTCTTTCCATGAAAATACATATGGACTAGGGTTTCCTATGTAATGGAATTTTGTCTAGTAGTGAGTTCCTTAAATTGTTTCATGGTATTATATCCATCATATTTCTATTTAACCTCATTACCCCATCCTTCTGAGTCTTTATCTTTCATCATTGATTGAGTCTAGAATCCATCCTTCCTATGACCTATGGGTTTAGAGGCCTGAGCTTCGGACTATCTAGCATAAGGTGGTTTCATCACTAGGTAGTCCTTACATTCTCCATTAATAGTTTCTAACTATTTTGGTGACACTTCTATTTCTTGAGATTTGTTAATTTATTGTACCTATACAAAATCTGCAATTTTAGTCTCTACAAGAACCTCTATGCTTGTGTTCACTATACATATGTGTGACTCCTACCCAACATTTGATGATGGGAATTTAAAAGGAAACTCTACTTAATCAAATATGACCTCAATTTAAACATTTTCCCCTATAAAATCACTAGAGGTTCCAACAGGAGACACTTCATTAGACTACCAATAGATCCCATAAGAATAGGTAACCTCATTTTGAGTACTTGTGTTATTTAGAGTAGTTAAAATGGGTTTAGGTTGAGGAATTTTTATATCCACTTTAGTATTGGGAAGATGTTTTATAGATCTATCATGCACATACCCTTCATGATTTGCCTTCAGGTTGTTCCCTACTTCCTTAGCTTTACTTCCAAAGGTAACTGTGTAACTAGAATTTCCATGAGTGTATTTCATAATGGATTTCCCCACCTTACTCATAAAATAATTCACCTTCACATCATCCTTATGGGGATTTTTGATGTCATTAGAGGTGGGAAAAGGTTGTCCAATGTGCTTCTGATGATTAGTCACAAAGGTATTCATTGTCTTTCCTACATTGGAGCAGCCAACAATAATGTTTTTATTCATGTAAGAATATAGGATTTGTTCCTTTCCCATCCTCCTTAAATATTTAGTGGCATCATTTCTTTTAATAATTCTAAAAGATAATTCTTTTTCACCATTAAATTTAGATAAAATGTGACAAAAGAATATAAAACTTGTGAAAAACATCATATTTCTATAATATTGGATCTATAACTTAATACTTCCCTCCATTCTGGTTAAAAACACTTCCTACACAAGGTTATTTGACATGTAAACTTACACTAGATTTCTCACATAGTTCACATACCTTGAATTATCTATTTTTATGTCTATTATGATTGGATTTACCATAGTAGAAGAAATGTCACAAATGATATGTTGGTTCCAATAGAGCCAACACAGCTTATATATAATTATCCATAATTGTGTATGAGTGTTCTTCAATATATCTGAGTAAAAATTTAGACTCCATTCTTAAATTATCAGGAATACAGAACTCAAGGATAGTGACCCAAAGCTCCAAGATTTGTGTTTTTAATCATTAGAGGGAAATAACACATGGTATTATCATGTCCCCATTTTTGTCATCTTTAAATCATCAGATCTACAGATTTTAGAAATCATATGAATGAGGACATTGAATTTACAAATTTTCTCACGCTTCTGAACAATAAATCTCATGGTTATGGAACACCACCATAAGTTCACCATCTCATTGACTACATCCTAATTTGTTGAGACATGGGATATCTTTACCTTATGAATAATCCTTCAATAGGGTGGGATATCGAAGTCAAAAAAGGAGGGTTTAACAGTAGATTTGACCACTTTTGTGAAATTGTTCTTCTAGATAGCACCCTTATTCGGGGCCCAATCTCCCACATTTGGCTTCCTTTATGCATGATGAAAAACTACTTATAGTCAATATAATCTACCAATGATGATATTTTTTTATTTCAACTAGTTTTGTCGTCTCACATCCTTCAAGACCTTCATATTTAGGGTTTTCCCATTCTTCCTTTGTTCTTTCATCTTTCTCCTACATCTGCTTTTACACATTCTATTAAAATAACTTGATTATCAAGATATTATAAGTCATTATAAATATGGGAAGGTAAATAATTTAAAAAATATTTCAATTAAATAACTTTATTATCATGATAAGATAAGGCATAATCAATATGGAATGGTAAATAAATGAACACACATTCCATTTAATCAACACTATGATAATGAAATGTATATAGAGATAATATTATAAAGAAAATATCATGTATAATAATAAATGAATTATTAATAAAGGAAAAGAATAATTTTTGGACATCATGTCACAGGAACATGATACATATACCATCAAGATATTCCACATGATGGTTTTAAACTATAGGTAAAACCAATTTAATTTCTCCAAGTAATTTATCCAATGTGACATACTGATGCATTAAGGGAATATATAATTATAGGCCCCTCCCATCATTACAGGTCCAAATCATTCGTCATATATTGATTATTTGATTTAATTAATGAATCAATGTTCCTTAGAATAAAATATATATATTGATCAAATCATATGTATATTTAAATATTTCCCTAGTTAATGAAATAACTTTCAAAGTGAACACTGTAAGAAAAAATGCTATACGCTTTAGTCAATAATCATATCCATCATATAAGAATATGGTTAGCCTTGAATTTAAACATTAACCATCATTACTGAAAATGTATTCATGTTAAATACATATAATTGGTACTATATACACCACATAAATTTGAATTGGTTCATATTAACAAAAATGTCTCAATAAAATGGGAATTGAAACAGAATAAATTACATGATCATAATTTTGATGTGAGAATCAATAAATGCATAGATTATGTGTATCCAGTGTAATTCCAAATATAACAATTAGAAATAAAAATTAATATAATCAAAAAAAATTTATATACATAATCTATGAAAATTTAATGCATATAAAAAATTAATGTAACCCAATAAAAATAGGTTGTGTTATGATATTCTTTACCACATGTTAAATTTCATATAAAATCCTCAGGGATGAAATAATCCAATTAGAAACTTTAAAAACCATGAATTATTAATGAATATTGATATGACTTGTCAAAGGGTAATTATGTACACCATATAAAATAGATTATGTATATAACATTACAATATTCCTCAAGAAAGATAAATTGAGACAAAGTCCCTTGAATTTAGTTCGACTCCTCAAATCCGTTCTTTAACTTCCCGAATAATAAACATTTTTTTATATTTACCTACTTAAAAGTCTTTTAAACTTATTATTACTTTTTTCCTTGTTTCCATGTTATTTACAATTAATCAATAAATTATGTTTACATTGGGTGATTCAATGATATTTTACTTATGTGTTAAAAATGGTGTATTTTACGATCATGGGGATGGTAGGTGATATGTATGCATGAAATAATTATCATATTTATTCATCAATTATAATTTTATTACCAATCATGCAATATGGTTTTGGGAAATGATATATGTTATGATCATGGGGATGGTAGGTCGTACGTATGAATGAGTAACATTTCCATTTTTAAATGATAATCATATAAAGAAGGTAAGTAATAGTTTATCTTTCCATAATGAAAAAATATCATATATATTGTCGTGAGTCGACCCACTGGGGTCTGATCCATGACTACCCCAAGCCAGCGTCCAATAGGTTAGAGGGCGGTGACTAATGCTGAGTAGGAATACCCCATAAATGGGAGGCATAATCCTAATGTATCTATACAACACACATATCAAAACCCACACAATGTTGAAATTTAAAACAACTGAACCAATTAATTCATACATCTAGGATCCCACAACAATGTATGGTAGTAATGTTATGGAATAAAAAAGGGTACAAATACAAGATGAACCAAAAACTATAATGATTCCTTCCTACTCCAAGAAAGAGGAATACAATCAAATGAAAGATCCCTAAAGACACATAGATCATTGAAGTTCAATATATGATTCACTCTCTCTCTATCCTCCCATGACACTGAAAGAATGGACTTCATCAGTATATGACACAACATGTGTTGGAAGATACCATGAAGAGGTGAGTATACCAATACCTAATAGAACACCTCAAAACACTAAACATGAATCACCAAGTATATTAATATCAATAAAATATATAAAAATAAATTATAAAAACTCCTGGATATAATCATGAAGAACACCATATCACCAGGTGGTCACAACCAACTGCCAACCACATGATTCTAATCGAAGTAGTGATTGTTCAAAGATAATTTACTCCATGATCTATGCTATCACCAAATACACCAATACAAGAGGTCGAGATCATTGGGTCCCACCCAAGAAAGATCATGGGTCTTAGAAGACTATGATACTCTGATAGGGGGTAATGACTATAACCATTTGGGGGAATCATAAACCCAATCATGATTAACCCGCTATATAGGGGATTATATGCCAACGATACCATGAACCCTTCTGATACGACCTTCTTTTTGGAGGATCACCTCACTAACCATGGAGGTTATACTGATTCTTAAACCGCTACCTAGGATAAAAAATATAATAGAGTATAAATCTCTAGTCTCACAAATGGACACCATGAACTCTATATGATAACCATCCTCCAAAGGGGATCATAATCCTATTAAGTGGATGTAATTCCAGATTATACCCTCAGGGTAATGGAACCAAGGAACATAATCAACCAAGATTGGTTCAAACTATATAAATGATGGCCTAAAACACCATTAAAGGGGGTACACAACATATACAAGGGATACATGGAATTTCATATTATCCTCGGTTACTTTCGTGTGGTAAAGCCTCACACAACCTGTATATATTAAAATAAACTACATGTAGAAACATTACACGGCATGTTGTGAACACCCAACACCTGCATGTGTGCCTCTATCTGTGTCCATGTGCCACTATTTGTGCTCGTGTAACAACCCATGTACACATAGTTGGGCTCATGTGCACATGGCAATGTCTATCTCCGAGTACAGAGTGTGCCACTAGTCATGTACTCCTCGTTTCCATGTTCCATTTGAGGTATACACCAACCCTTCATGGATGGGTCATGTGACATGTTACCATTTAACATGGCATGTGATATTTTTCTTACCATAGAACCCGAGTGTGATACAGGGGGTCCCACATAGTGTTCCACATTTGGGTTACATGTTGTGTAACCCAAATTTTTTCAAAACACCTAGTTCTTACTCCACATTATCCATCATGTCTTGAGAGCCACTAATCACTCAAAAACATGTAAATTCAGGGTTGGTTGGCCCTTGGCATCATCACAATCTAGATTTTGTTCCTCAATTTTCTTAGAAAAACATCCAATCGATCCATCTATAGTTGCATTGTGTGTCACTTTAGAAGATATAAGAACTCCAAATTAGGTCTCATTCTCCCTTGATCCATCCACTATTATCATCCATTCCCAAAAAACAACCTCCATGGTGAGTCATACCCACAACATCAATCGGTTGGGCCAACGAAATATCATATAATGACTGGATATTGGATACTGGTAAAACTACTAGCCAAGGAAAATACCAATGATGATCGATGAATAAACATTATAGAAATCCATAAGCCATGAAAATTGAGGAACAAACCTCATCCTTTAATCATTTCGACATGATTCATTGTCGTAGAAGAAGTTGAATGAAGAGGAATAAAGCACAATGAACATATAAATACATCCTTAAATTTAAATCTACCAATGATACACATATTGATTTTGTTTATTGAATTGATCCATGTTAATCAAATATTAAGAAACCAAATAAAAATAAGGAATAAAAAATCCTACCTGGTGTTTGGATTGATGATTGAAAATGAACAGTTTTGTGATGTTGTCATTGATGAGATCCATGAACATTGTTGGTGCAAAGATCCATGAGGCAGTCTTGATATATCATTGTTCAGTAAGAGATCTCTCTAATGGTTATCTAGATATCCATTTTCTGAGTGAAAAAACATAAGTAAATTCTTTATAACTAAACACTTATAGGTGGATTTTTTCGCTAGGACAAAAATAAATAAAATTAATTTAATATTTAATTTATTATATTCATTTACTCTTGTGGTGAATTTTTCACAAACACCCCACACTGATAAATATTATGTTACTCCTGGGGTAAACCCCACTTTCTAAACTCAATGGTACCCTTAGATTTTTGATCTGGGATTCCATTCTATAGTTACTCTACATTTTAGGAAAATTGTCCATGCATTATATTTAATATATTTAAAACATTAATTTTGGGAAAACCATACCTTGGAAACACACATTTTCTTAGCATTTGGTCTTGAAAATAATCCATATAATATTAAAATATAATATATGGAAAATCAAAGTAACTAAAATCTACCCACCTTAGAGATTTTAATCTCAAAAATAGAAAAACCTATTAAGAAATATGAGTGTACTATGATTGCATCTAGATCTCTCTCTCATAGGTGCTTTCCTAAAGATTCCACTACTACCATCAGATACCCACAATGGGAATTGATCACCCATAAGGGATCCTCTCCTACTGATCCTTGATCTCCACTGTGTACTCAAGAAAGGTAGCTTCATCCTCGATGTCCAGATCACCTGGTCGATAACTTGTGATGGGTTGTGCACGTACCTCCTCAACTAGGACATATGGAAAACATCATGCACCCAGTCCAACCATGGTAGTTTAGCTAAGAACTATTCCACCTCCCCACCTATACACATTATCTGAAAATTTCCAATAAATCTCATAGATATATTTCCCCCTTTTCCAAATAATCACAATCCTCATTGAGGTGAGACCCTCAAAAACACGTAGTATCCCTCCTCGAACTTCAGATATCACTGTCTTCAGTTCACATAATAATGTTGTTGGGTATATGTAGTAAATACCCTCTCTTGGCCAATAGGAACCTTCTTTATAGTATCTTACACCAACTTCAGGCCCATGAATGGTGACTCCCCTAGATCAGTCTAATAAAGTGGTGACCTAAAAGTTTTCTAATACATTGCCTCAAATGGTCTAATAACAATGTTGTAATGATTGATGTTGTTTTATGAAAACTCCACCAAGGTTAAATGATCACCCCAACTATAGACCAAGTCCATCATGAAAGACATGAACATTTCTTCTAGGGCCTCAATGATCTACTCTATCTGGCCATCAGACTGGGGGTGAAATGTTGTGCTCTGGCATAACTGAGCCCTAAAGGCCTCCTGTAATCCTCCCCATAATTTTTATGTGAAGAAAACATCACCATCTAAAAATATCAATGAGGGAACTCTAGGGAGTTTGTATATGCCTTTCATTTAGAGGCATCCCATGATATCTACTAAAATAAACTCTTGAATGGCTTGGATGTGGGATGAATTGGTGAGTCAGTCTACGATAAACTAGATGGAATCGTGTCTCATGAATGTATGTGGTAACCCCTTCATGAAATCAATGGATATCCCATCAAACTTCCACTCTACCAACTAAAGGGATTGGATAAACCCATTGGATCACGGTGCTCAAAATTCACATACTAACATGTTTTTAATCTAAATACATACTCTGTGACTCCCTTATTCATTCATGGCCAAAAAAATTGATGTCGCAGGTTGTGGTACATCTTTTCGACACCTGTATTTACTACCAAATGAGATGTTTGAAAATCCAACATCACCACATACCACAACATAAAATGTACCATCATCCATCATTTATAATGGATAGTTTGATCCCAACATTTAGAATAACCCTCAGAAGCATATCCAGTGGATATTTGAGTATAAAAGGTTTCAAAGTTGGTATCTCCATGCCGAACATCCCTAACATATTGTAAAATTAGTGTGATAACAACCATAAACTCTAAATATGAGGAAAATTCATGACTACAAAGGAAAACTATAATGAGGCTAGTTTCTATGGCACCTCATCCAAAAACTAAGAAAAAGATCTTATCTTTAGATCAGCTACCACCATTTTCCCCTTCCCATGTGCATAGAAAATCTCAAAGTCATAGTAAAAAATGAACTATATCTATCAGATCTATATCAAGTTATTATCTTTATAAGATTTGATATAATTGATAATTTTGTGGTATTTTTAATTGATAAACCACTAGCCCATCAGGTAGTGTCTCGACATATTTTTTGGGAGGACTACCTTTGTAAACTCAAGATAGAGGGTCATGTAGTTTTTCTTATGTGGTCTCAACTGAAATGAACCATATGAAATAACCACATCCCTCTACATTATAACACAACCCCTTATGGTCCCAAATTAATCATCAAGAACTATGTTCCAGACACCCCCTCTGTAAATCTCAAGATGGTACTACTCATCAATATCTTCCTCTACTCCTGAAAGCACATAAGGAACCTTTATATCAACACGAAAGGATGCCCCTTCTAGGTATAAAATGACAAGGGTGCTTCCAATCTGTAGAAATTAGGTACAAATCTTCTATAGTATCCAACAAATATAAGGAAACTCTACTCCGTGATAACACTCTTGGGTGGTTACCAGCAAGAACTGCCTCAACTTTTACTAGGTCCACTTATACTCCTACCTCTGAGATGATTTGTCCCAGGAAGTGGACCTTTCGAATGAAAAGCTAAAACTTTGAAAGCATTCCATAATTTTTTTGTTCTCAGTGTGTATTCAAGACCACCCTCAAGTGTCTCACATTATCCACTTTGAATGCCAAGTATAATAGGATTTCATCAATTAATACCACCATGAACTAGTCTAAAAAGGGATAAATGACCGAGTCCATGAGTCCCATGAATACTTCTAGGGAATTTATCATACTGAACAACATCAAAAATAATCATAGTAATCATAGATACATCTTAATTTCATCCTCTTTATATCCTTTTCCCTTACTCACACCTGGTGATAGCATGATCTGAGGTCAATCTTTAAGAACAATCACACCCTTCTAAATTGATCAAAGAGTCCATTGACCCTCAATAATGAATATTTATTCTTCAATGTCACCGAGATCAAGCGTTTATAGTCCACACATAACCACAATATCTTTTCTACTTTCTTGGAGAACAACACTGGGGTTGCCCAGGGGAAACACCTGGTCTTACAAATCCATTCTCCTGCATGTCCTCCAACTTTACATTATCTCACATTGCTCGGTAGGAGACATCTGATATGCTGGTGTAGATATTGGGGAAATATCATGGTGTAAGTCAATATAGAAGTATACATCTTGATGATGAGGTAAAATTGATACATCCATAGGAAATATGTCATTATACTATACCACCACCATAAGATACATATATCCTATAGAATCCACTACTAAAATATTTATGCTAGCCAACTGGTGGGTAATTGTATGCACTCTTTTATGCCTTAACTCATCCATCTACACCAAGGTATCCTTTTCACCAACAAAATAAAACAACATCACTTCACTGCAGAAACACCAAATCCCTTACCTAAAATAGTCAATCAGAGCATGAATTGTTGATATTAATTCCATACCTAAGATAACATCATAAGTCCCCATTGATTATATAAAGTTATCCCATATAAATCTCTCACCTCCATGTGTGAAATCACAATGTTGGAAAAAATGAATAATCTTTGAGTCACCACCTGTTGGAGTCTCCACTAAGAATGGTCGAGCCAATGGATCAACTGGAATCTCTATGTATCGTACCATAGAAGTTCCAAGGAAGGAATGACTCGCACATGTGTCTATGAGTACTCTAGAAAATGTATAAAAGAAACAGGTCATACCTCATATCATCCCTAGAGCCTCAAGGTCATAGGCCTCCATATCATGCAACTGGCATCATCCTTGAATAGCAGCTCCCTAAGCCTGACATGGACCACGTGGGGGTGATAGTGGTAGTAGGTCGAACCTCGGACCACACCATACTAATATTCCTAAAACACTTCCACATACTATACCATATGGACCACCTGATCCAACCTCTATCTCTATATTAGAGATCCCTCAACATATCTCGATCTTCTATATGACTGGTCAGGAAGTCATGATCCAGATGTGTTAGACCTTCGTAAGAGAAACATTTCCATCCCTCAGCTAATTTGATCCACCTTGAGAGCCCTACATTGATGAACATATGTCATAGGATCACCTCCTAAAGCATCCAACATTATTGAATCATTGGGACTTGTATTGGATTCATACAACTAAGGTATCAGCTCTTGGGTGCCCTCAACCAATACCCACTATCGATGCTTTCACTTCTAGGAATATCTCCACTACCAAGGCTTTCTCAAGAACCCAAGCATATAAGGGAATGCAATGGGACACCACCAAAGACCTGATGTTTCAGTGTAATCCCATCTCAAAGTTCTATGCTCTGAATAATGGATCCTTAATAATATTCATGGGGTATAAAAATGTATTAGTAAAACCCACTGAATAATCCACCATGGTCAAAATTATATTCTACAGATGAAGAAACTCTTGAATGAACACAGATCAAAATATGCTTTAGAAGAAATCCTTCGTGAATAGATTCTCAATGTCTGATGAGGATATAGCTATATCATTAGGTGTCTGACTCACTATGTTCCACAATCACAAATCAAATCGCTCCATAATACTCACTATGAGGATAACAATATGATCTTAGGAGTCCTCACAATGAAGATAACGCAAGTGACTGCCTCTATCCAGTCCTCAACCACCTAGGGGTCTGGCTCACCCTGAAACCTAGGAGGTAACTACCTATAAATCTAGTGAAATAGACTCATCTTTAATGCACCATAATCTAGCAAAACTATCTCTAGATACTTGTCAATGGGTGGTGGTATAGATGGTAAACCACCTAGAGGTGATATCTTTGGTAAATTCCCATACACTGAAGCCTCATTAGTAGGAAGATCATCTTCATGATGCTGAAGTGGAATCCTGGCTAACTAGATGTGTAGAGACATCCTAAAAAAACAAGACGGACCATGGTCAAAAGGGTATATCTTGGGAGATGACACAAGAAGTACATGTAAAACAAACCCCATTCCTATTTAATGTATGTACCAATGTTTCCCTATAACTAATATTTACTTGTTCAGGGTTGAAAATAAGGTTATCATAGTTCTGTTGTATGGATATGTCGGCCACTGCACTAATGCTGGAGTCCCTTGCCTGAATGTTGAAATAAAAACACTAAACAATGATTCACCAAACCAATCTCACAGACATTGGTCCTAAGGTAGAAATGACATACTTTAATATTAGTATTTCATGACCCGAACAATCGAGGATCGACCCATGACTACCCCAAAATACCTCTAATAGTCCAGAGGCTGGTGATCGATGTCGACTAGGCATATCAAAAAAATGGGTGGAATTAACCAAATTTACTTGTACACATGAACACATATCCAATCCCAAACAATGCTGAAATGTCAAACAATTGAAACCAATTATTACAACCATATAAGATTACACAAAAGAGTATGATTGTAAACTGCTAAAAGTGAAAAGGGGCCAACTATAACCTCAATTAAAAACTAAAAAGAGTCCAACCTACTCCAAAGGAGAGGAATCTGATTAAATGTGAGCACCTGAAAAAAAATCAGTCTGCCAATCTCTACCTATACTCCACCCATTCCCAATCCTCTTAGGAAACCATCAAAAGGGACATTGTTTGTATAAGATATGACACATGTGGGTATATACCATGCCTATGTGAGAAACAAATACATAGTAGGACACCCCAAATAAACTAAACATGAAGCAAAAATTACAGTATTATTAAAAAAGATATAAAAATAAATGTATAACAAAAAACACCCAAATATACTCGGGAAGGACATAGTGCCACCAAGCAGTCACAACCAACTAACAACTATATGATTCTTCTAAAAGTAATTCTCATTTCTCAAGAATCCACTCCATGAGTCCTTTTATTATCAGAGACACTCATACATGTGGTCAGGATTATTGGTCCCCACTTAAGAAATCTCACGGGTCAGATAATATCCCAATACTCATATAAGGGGTCATGTCTAGAACCGCTGGGGAACACCATGAACAAAATCTAGATCAACCCACTACATAGAGGATTGTATTCCAATGATACCATGAACCCTACTGATACATCCTTCTTGATGTAGGATCAATGCTCTGAACAAAGAGGTCACACTGATTCCACAAACCCCACCTAGGTTTAAAAGATGACAGAGTATCACTCTCTAGTAACACAGAGGGACACCACTAACTTTATTTGAGAATCATCCTCCAAAGGGGAGCATAGTCCTATGATGTGGATGTATTGTTGCACTGTACCCTTGAGGTAATAGACCGAGGGAACAAAATCAACCAGAAATTTTCCAAACTAAATAAACTAAGGGCTACAAACACCCTTTAAGGGGTTATATAGTGTGTATTATGGGTACACAGCATGGCCAGCTGGCCCCCAGTATTCCCATGTGGAAAACTCTCATATGACATGTAAATATCCAAATACACAGTGTGTAAAAATATTACATGACATTTAGAGATAACCTGACACTGACCGATGTTCCACTGAACATGTATGTGTACTGCTGGTCATGCTTGTGCACACCTAGCCATGTCCTTGTCCCAGTAAACAATGTTCTATTGGCCGTGTACTCCTTCCCGTGTATGTGTAACCTACAAGGTACACACCAATATTTCATGGAGGGTTCACATGGTGTGTGATCCTATCACATAGTATGTGATATTTTTCTCACTGAATTACCCCAGTTCTACACAAGGGGGTCCCATACGACGTGCCTCATCGGGCTACCCACCAAGTAACCCATGATTTTCTAGAACCCCTGGTTCTTCCTCCACACTGTCAATTGCATCCCCAGTGCCACCAATATCACTATAACATATATATTCAGGGTCAATTGGCCCTATCCATCATCACTAGTCGGAATTTGGGCCCTCAATCTTCTCATAAAACCATTTTCTTGATCTTTCTATAGTTTCACCGTGTGTCACTTGGGATGAACGAAGAACTCCCGATTTGGTCACTCTTTCCATCAATCCATCCAATATCATCATAGATTCCAAAAACACAACCTACATTATGATTCGTACCCACAATATCGATCCATTTTGCAGAATAACAGTCGTGCAATGACTGAATACCAGATATTGGTCAAACCGCTGGGCAAAGAAAATACCAATGATGATTGAATGAATAAAGAGGGGATAAATCCATAATCTATTAAAAGTGATTAATGAACCTTATACTTTTTTCATTAGGCCTCAATTCCTTTTTGTATAATAATATGAATGAATAAGAACAAATCAAGTTGAATATCTATAAATTCTGTCACTTTCAATCTACCGATGATGCATGTATAAATTCTCTTTGTTTAATAGATCCACGTTTATCCAAGATTAAGAAATGGGATTGAAAACATAGAATCAAAAATCCTACCTAGAGTTTTTATTAATCATTGATGATGAATAGTTCTATTCTACTTTCATTGATGAGATCCATGAACTTCTTTGGCCCAATGATCGATGATCTGGTCCCAATCCATCGTCATTCACCAGGAAAGCTCCCCAATTATTGTCTATATCTCTAGGGTTTGAGTGACCAAACATGAGGAATTCCTCATAACTATAAACATATATGATTATTTTTTCAATGCATCAAAAATAAATAAAACAAATTAATTAATTCATTAATTTTATTCATTTATGTCCGCAGTGAAGTTTTCACAAACGTCATGCGCCGACAAAGATTCTTTCATGCCTTGGGAAAAAATTGCATTCTAAACTCAACGGTGCACTAATATTTCTCATCTGATTCCCTATTTACATGTTATTCTACTTTTCAGGAAATCATTGTAGGTGTGATATTTAATATAGCTCAAACTTTTAGTTCTGGAACATGGGGCCGTAGAATCACACGATTTCTTAGCTTATGGTATCGAAAATAACTCATTTAATATCCCAAAATAGTACATGTAAAATTTAAATCAATACCTATATATAATATAATTTATTTAAATATAATTATATTTATTATTTATATGGTGTGATGATTTAAAGAGAGTCACATTCCTTCATGAAGGCAGTAGGCCACATGTACACGGGTGACAAAATCATTTTTCAATGTAAGAATGAAAAAGATATATTATATTTTCATAATGATAAATATTTCACGAATATCATAATTATTTCATTTATATCACATATATTCATTACTTTTATCCTTATTACCTTCCATGTAAAGAGTTAGTGAAAAAAGAATCACATCGATTCACGGGACGATAGTCCATCATACACAGAAGTGACATTATTGTATCCCCAATGGAATAGAAAGTATATATATATATATGATATAATGAATCCAAAGGTATAATTTTTTTATAAATATAATATATTTAATTTATATCCATCATAATAACAAATTGTGAGAAGTGGTAGTGGAAAATTAATAAAATCGGTTCGCAAGGTGGTAGTCCTCCGTACACACAAATAATGATTTTGTAACCCATTTTATTGAAGTGGAGATGGTTTTAGGTCATCAAGTTAACATAAAAATATATAATTATATGGAATATATAAGGGTTATTATAACATCATATTTTAATAATAATTGAAAGAGGTGGAAAAATAAATTAAATAAATATATTTGTTGAATAATGTTACCTCTTCTTCAACTATCCTCATTATGTTTGCCCCAAATCCTTCTTAAGTTGGATTGTTTCCAAAAATAAGGCTTATAGTATGAGATCATGGAATTTGGGAAGTTATTTTGGTAGGTATTGGCTAAACTAAAAGTGTTTTAATGTTTTAAGGAGAGAGGAGAGTAGGTTTCATTTTATAAGTGAGGTGAGGGGTATACTTATAACATTTTAAAAGAAAAAGGTTCACCCATGTTTTTCACATGACAGAAGGTTATAAATTGAGTAATCTCATTTATCAGACACTATAGGGTATAAATATGGGCATAAAATAAATTTTAGATAAGTTTTTAGGTAATTTTAATCCTTATCTTTTTAGGTTAACCCCCATTAAATCAGTTTTTAACAAAACCATGGTAAATATTGTTTTACTATTTTCACTATTCATTATTATAAATAATTATTTTGACGTTTTTATAAAATATAAATTATAATTATTACAAAATTTCAATCCATTTTTCCAAATTTAATTCACATAATTGGAAAATTTTAATTTAAAATTAATCCCGTAGATGAGATAATAAAGTGGGGTTCAAAGGGAAGTTGTTTAAAGGTTTACCAAGTTTTTATTTAAAACATAAATATGAAACAGATTCCAAGGACATAAATTGTTTTAATAAAAATATAATATTACTAATTTTACATTAAAGAAAATTATAAATATTTTTTAACTTTATAAATATTTAAATAAAAATACATTTTTTAATTAAAATTTAGTGTTTCTTCACTATTCATCAAAAAATCAAACTTTTTAGAAAAATAAAAAAAATTATACCAAAGATAATTCTGATATGATGATATCAAAAATTAAGTTAATTTTATCAAATAGATTTTCTATATGTGTTAAAAATTAATTTTATGTTGTGTTCCCAAAGCATGACTAAACCTCTGTTTAGAAAAAACATTTTTTATGAAAACATTTCTTTTTCTTTAAAATGTTTCTTATTTTATTTGAAATCAATATATTAACATGAAATTATTTCATACATGTTTAAACCATATATTTTTAATAATTTATATATTATTATTCCTTCCCTCAAATTTAACTTCTTTGTTATAATTTTATACTATATTACGGTTTATTTACAATCGGGGTTGTGTGTTCCAAAAGCTATCAAAGTTATTAAATTTAAAGAAATATATTTCTTAGGTATTTTATGTTCAGTGTTTCATGTCTAATTATCTAAAAATTTCAATGTTATTATTTTATATTTTTTGAGTTTTGCATTCTCCCAACATTAAAAAAATAGCTTCCTAGAAATTTAATCTTGATCTAGGTAATCAAAGGATTGATATTTGAAAATACCAGTGTTAAAATAATATTCATAAAAAGGGCTAATAAAACATCCCCCAATTAAGAGATAAAGTTATTTACAAAGGTTATAAGAAATTATCACATAACAATTTTTCCATGTATTATAACATTGGTATAAAGTGAAGATGTGGATATTGAAGAAAAGTGTAAAAATTATAGAGAATGATAGATTTCGTTTATCAATGGAATCTTAATATTTAATAGAATGTTAATGACCTAAAACCAAAAATATGGGATTTTTTACAGGATGATGTGATTCATATTATGTGAAGGTAATATTATGAAAACAATTTTCATTATAATTTTCTTAATGTTGATGAATTATTTTACTCTCTAAGAATAAGGAAATACACTTACTTGATGCATTCCAATTTCATAAGAACAATTTCATCCATTGGCTGTGCATTTCTAAATTTCAAATTCATTTCTTAGTGTAAGTAATAAATACCCAAAAATATGTTTTTATTCCCAAAGTAATAAAATTCACTTTTAACAGAGTGTAATATCTATAATAGAATGATAATTATTTCCTTCAATATCTAGTTATTGTTATGACAAAATGATATGAAAAAATTATCAAATATGCCTCAATATCTATATGGTGTAGTAATCTATAAATCTATAAAAACTCATCCAAATTTAAACTTAAACAATTTCATAAATTGTTAACCACATGAGCCTTAAAAATTATTAAGATCCAAAACATTAGAAATATGGTCACTGAATTATCAAAATGAACATATTATTAATCCCTAACCAACATGAAGTATTTCTGAATCATCTCATACCAAACATGTGAATATTTTCATCAAGTATTCTCATAGAATTTGGTAATAACCTTAATTACCATAAAAAACTTTTTTAAAAATACATGATTCTTTATTCCATAAGTAAAACATGGATTATTGGATATATTATTTAAATCTAAAAATGTTTTAAACTCCATCAATGATATCATAAACAACATATATACAAATCATTAATTAGTTATAAAGTAGTTAGTACTATCCAATTTTATATGTCCATATCAATCATATGTTAACCCAACACAATTATCCCAATATAAGGAATATATTAAGGGTTATATTTAACTCAATCATGTGTTTTTTAAGAATTTCAACTTTCCACAGAATCATTTTTCTTGGTCATCGGTGTTTTTCAACATACATTTTAAAATCATTAATGAAAATGTATTGAATTAAAATCATTATACATTTCATAATTATTATAACCAGTATATCATTGATAAAATACTCAAATGACATAATTATTGAATATAAACACAACAACATTAATTATTACACTTTTTCTCTGGTAATATCATAAACATTACCTTGATCCATTAGATACTTTTAAGGTATAGTCATTTAATACTTGGGGAATTCATTTCCATAGCATTCCATCTCCTTATAGTTTAATAATTGAACATTTTAATCCTTTTTGTTCCCCTTAAAATCTATATCATGGTGAAATTTTATTATATACTTGTACCAAACTGAAATTCCCTTTAATAAAGTATCAGGGTGCTTCTTTACACAATCATCACATGTGGAAAATCCTTATTTTTGTTCTTCCCTTCATCTATACTTTTTCTACCATCCACTTCTTTCCCTCCTTCCCTTGGAATCCATAATACTTGGTGAATTATTTTTATATCTTGTTAGCACATGATAGTATGTCCTCATATGATGATAATGTTTGGGATACTAGTTCCCTTCGAAAGATTAGCTTATGCCCATCCATGAAATAATAATTATTACACATTGGATTATGTACATTGATTTAATTTCAATTTATTTTACTAGTATTGATTTATAAATTATTGAATAAACTAAACTATATCATATCATTATGAAACATAATATATAATCCTATGACTAGTGAAATAATTAACAAAATTAAGAAAAAAAATTCATAGGTTTTCTCATAATCATAATCATGGTATATTTGGGGATGTATTTATTTTCAAATACATAATAATATTTTGTAAATAAAATCTAAATTATCCTACGAATTACTTCTATGAGTGTTATACTAGGTGCATAGTAAGTCCCATTTTCATGAATCCAGTGATGATCGGGTCAATCCCAATGCACCCATTTCAGATTTATGACCGCTATGTATAATTATGTCAGAACCATGTACACTTATAGTATCTAGATATGGATTTATTTCTCGTAAGAACCATATAATATTTTCCTTACCAAACATTAGGGTATTATTATATACTTATCCTCAAATTGTATCATAGGGTTATGTTCAATAGTATATTTTTTCCTCTGTCTAGTTCACAATGTTTCTACTAAACATAATTTGATATCAACAATAGTGACTCAAACCCAATAGCTTAGATATGAAACCAATTTATTATATTATCATAGACAAGAGGTTAAAAATCATGAAGTAATGATCATTTTAGCAGTTTTGGAGAACTAAATACATACATTATACCCATTTTAAATTGGGGAAAAATTAAACATAATACATAATAAAAGAAAATGATCTTCATAATTCAAAACTTATTCAATGATTTATTATTCCTATCCTTAGGAAAGAAAAACATATATGGGTGAGCAAAAATTCAAAGTAAATGTAGGATCGAAAAATATGATGAAGATGCTCAAATACAAGTGGGGTGAATTTTATGTTTAAAAAACTTTCGTTTTAAACCTTAAGGAAAACTATTATTAACAAAGTTAAACAAGGTAAATTCTCAAGACCTCATTTAGTTCTAAAAACTTTACAAATTTTGAAAATATGGTTCTGGAAATGAAATATAAGAAAAGTTTATAGGGATAATACTTTACCATAAAGAGTAAATAATCTTACTTATCAGAGTAAATAAAAGGATATGAAAGTTTTAGAAGGTTATACTTTCTTCCTTTATCAAAATAAAATGAAATAAATTTGAAACAAAACAAGTAACAAGTATGAAATCTTTTAACCCAAATAGTAGGGTACCCGAGAATCATGGATAAAGGCTTGTAGAATAATACTTTCATGAATTTTTGTTATACCTACGCCAGGGTAAGCCCTCGAGAGTAAAACTGGAATATGTCTTGGTATCCCCACAAGCCATTAGGACCTAAGGTAGTCAGCACCCCTCTATTACTCTCTCCCGAAGTCCTTGAGCTTTATGGTAGCTGACACCTATGTCTTCCTATCCCTGGACTCCCTTGACTGATCATAGTAGTAATCAAAGTCGCATGAAGCAATATAAACAAGATGTTCAGTTTGCACAAGGCATGAGAGTCTATGTCTCTTGAAATCACTTCAACAGCATGTGGTCTCTATATTTCTAGAATTATATTGAGCTCTTTCAAAAGAGGTCTTATTTTTAGGCACTTCTCCAATGGTCGGCTCCCTCCACCAATGATTATATTTTTTTTTTGAATTTTAGAGGGACTTGTACACATGAAACTCAACCAATGGTTAGTTAAAAACAGATTGTACAACATTGTTTCAAAACAAGTTTAAGTGTAGAAAAAATAAGGTTTCTTAACCAATAATATCTTTCAAAGTATAAGGAAAAATAAAATTCATAATCTGAGAAAATCAACATTCGGTTTCTATAATATAGGTATATTCGGATTCTGTTCTACAAAGGATTCGGAATCTGAATTCCATGGTTCCTGGAGTCTGAATTCCATTGTATTCGGAATCTGAATTCTGAGGAATCCGGAGATTGAATTCTGTGGAATTCGGCATCTTAATTCTAAGGAACTCGGAGTCTGAATTCTAAGAAATTCCGAGTCTGAATTTTAGATTCAGAGTCTGAATTTGAGAGAATTTAGAATCTGAATTTCAGTGAATTCACAGTCTAAATTTCAGAGAATTAGAAATCGGAATTTCAGAGAAATTGGGTCCTAAATTTCAGAGAATTCAAAATCATAACTTCAGAGAATTCAGAATCTTAATTTCATAGCTTTTGGGGTCCAAAATTCTGTGAATTCAGAATTTTAATTTCATAGAATTTGGAACCTGAATTTCAGAGAATTCAGAATCTGAATTTCAGATAATTCGGATCCTAAATTTGGAACCTAAAAAAGTATACTCAATATCTAAGTATCTATTGAATTCTGGGATTTTAGAATGTGAAAACTAATTTTATAATTAAAAATGAAATGAGTTATATTTACAGGTCCTATAAAAAAGAAAAATTAAAACATTGGTAAGAATAAAACTCCTTGGTGAAATAAAATTTTTCTTATTAAGATAATTCTTATGGAAAACATAATTTTCCTTAAGAAAGTGTGTTTGTGATTTTCAAAACATAGAGGAATGGAAAAGTCATGAGGAAGGCTTATTGAATCAATATTCTCCCCCTTTTTGGAAAGCACAAGTATCATTTCAAAAATAAATATAAGGACATAAAATATTCATTTATGAACATAAAAAAACATATCTCCCTTTTCATATGGATCATAGTGAATATGAAAAACTACCCCTTAGGTTTTGAAATCCCTTAGGATCATATTCTCGACATCCTTAAATAGATTATGCTTTTAATTACATAAGTAAATATTCTTTGATTAAACTCCCCTTTAGATAGACTCCCCCTTACTTAGGGAGTTCACTTATTTACAAAGTATTATTTTTTATCATTCCATTCCCCCCTTTCTGATTTTAAAAAAGGAATAAAAGGAATGGAAAAAAATAAATGGTGCCTGAAATATTATTACTATAGAAAAGAATATATTAAGAACAAAAAAAATTCATTATAATAGTTAAAAAAATTACAGGGAATAAAATACAACAAAAATTGGATTGGAGAAAAAATTTCCTTCTTTCTACTTCAGTATCAACTTCATTACAATTGTTCTCATCTTCTTCAACTTTTTGTGATCCTCTTCAACACACTTTAGAATCTTATCCTGATCTTTATTTTTATTCTCTAAGGCATTGATCTTTTCTTCCTGAGCCTTAATAATTACTTCTTGACCTTTAAAAATATATTATTTTTAGCTGAGATTTTATTCGATCTAAATTATGAGATCCCTTTCTCTTTTCCAATTCATATCCTCGGAATTAAGATTGGTATTCCAGTCTTTGACTTCCTGCTTTTGAGTGGTTTGTTTGAGACTTATCTTTTCCTCAAAACATTTTGTCAGATCATTGAACTTTCCATATTTTATGTCAAAATAATCCTTTAAACTTTCCTGAAAATCATCAAGGATTCTCATCTCTTCGATTTTTTTCCTTGACCACTATGTGATTTCCTTACATGAGCTTTTTTGAGCTTCATATCAAATGAATATGGTTTTGAAATCTTCCACAAGCCTAAAAAACTTATCCATAAGAATGGTAACTGAATAATCCTCTTTCTGGTTAAATGAGTGTTGTAGCATCTGGCACCTCGAGTCCATACATGGAAATAAGGGAATGGTATCAAATATCTTCTTCAAAGATTGGACTATGATGTCATGTCCAATAGAGTACGATTAGGAATTATATTGTTCAGTTTTTGAGGATTTTTTTTCTATTTCATTATCTTTTCTCTTCGATTTACCACCAACAATTTTCTTTGACACTAAGGATTTTTTAGGTGTATCATCCAAAACCTTATTTCCTTTATCAGCTCTCAGAATGATTTCAACTACTTTTGGAGACTAATGTTCACTATCTAATAGTTGAGCTATTTTATCTTCTTCAATATTTTCTTTCTCGGCATTTGCCATAAGATCTTCTGGTGAACAAAGTCATGATTGTTGCTTTTATCATCAGATAGCTTATTCACTTCTTCTTGACCATTTAATTCATTTATGGGGGTAACAAGTTTAAAAGATTCTATTTGAGAAATCTGGATCGAAAACTTTTTATAGGGAATTTCCTTCTCATAACATTCTTCAACTTTTCTTATGACATCATCAGTTCCATCCCCTTATTCCTCCTCACATTCCTCTTCTACTTAGAATTACTCTTATTAAACTATTTAATTTTATTTTTTTGGTTTTGGAATCACCATCTTCTTTTTCTGGAGTTTTTAGGAGTGATTCTTGCAAAGAAGATTTTGGTACCTGAACTTGTTTAAAAGCTTTCTCAGCATCCTTTAGAAGAGATTGAATAATATCAGCCTGTGATATATTTTTCATTTGATTCTTTTTTATCTCTTTATTCTCAAGATACTTAGCAACCTTCAACATTAATGATTTTCCCTCAGCATGAGCCATGCCAAAACTAGGCTCCCCTTACTTATTATTCTTCTTATCTTCTCTCCACATAACAACCACTTCATCTGGATAAAACTTTTGCTTATTTGGTTTTGGAGGTGCGAATTGAGTTTCCTAACAGGATGATTTTTTTTTTCATTCTCTTTCGGTTCCATCACCTTCCTCTTCATTCCTCTCATTTTGGAAGTCTCATCCACTTCTGGTTTCATAGAAGCAGCTTCTATTTTTGATTCGGGAAAATCATAAAAATCTGCAGATTCACTGGAAAATTCAACCTTCATTCTTCTGAGGGTGTCGTCTTAAAGCAGCATCACTTTGAAATTCCTTGTCTTAGAAGAGAAAGGTATTTAAAATTATTCTACTAAAAGGACCATAATCTTGGAGATAATAACTGGATACATGATAATTTGTGATTTGATAGACCCATTCATAATATTTTTGATTGTATGTAAGACATACTTTACCAAGTTAATCATTCTGAGATTCACTAAAATGTCCAAAGCATAAATATCACTCTTATTCAGGGTATTCTTGTCACCTTTTATCAGAATGAGAAATTGATGAACCCATTGAAAAAGAATCCGATCATTTGTAGGGAGATGGAAAATATTCGGAGTCTTCACTTCTTTCAATCCATGGAACTCTAAATCCTTTTCCTTATCGAACGATTCTAATACATATAGTAGCTTATGGGTGAAAAATTCTTCTTTACCCTCATATGGAATTCCAATAGAGCTTGCATCCTTACTATAATAAAGAGAATAGGTCATTCCATAGCTCTTAAAATAAAACTTGTCTCACCCTCCTTCATTGAAGATACATAATAATTCATCGAATTCTACCAACATCTCCGGATAAATTGGATCATGTGCCTTTGGTTTGGATAAAAATAACCTCTCAGAGCTGTTCATCTTGATATTCTTTAAAATAACAGAATCATATTTAGAAATGAATTTAGGATCAACTAACCTTTCTCTGTAAATCTACCCGTTAGATATTTCCTTTACTAACAACATTTCTTTTTGAGGAGAAGCTTCCACAGACATTTGGAATTAAGGAAAACCTGGAGATTCAGAACGACCTTTTGTAGAGGATCAAAACTCCACCACACTAAGGCATTGAGAACAGATGTGGGACAACCATTGTGGGGTCCTTATATAGGCGTTGAAGGTGATGGTTCATCTTACTTGATTGATCCAATGGTTGAAATACTCTTGATCAGATCTAATAGTTGAGATGATAGCCGAAGAAATAATTTGGTAGGTTCTGGTCTTTTGAGGTTGTTAAGATAAAAATTCTAATTTATGTAAAAGTGAATCCAAAAATTTTTCTTAAAAAAGATAAAAAAACCAACATGTAAAAAAGATGATTAAAATATTTTATGAAAGGAAACTTACCTTCTGAATTTCTAGGAAAATTATCAGTAATGAGGTAAATTCTCCTTGATGAAATATTAGATTCTAGGAATATTTCTTATGTAAGAAAAAAAATTAAAATGATAAATGTTTAGACGGTGAAATTTTTTTACTATGAAGAATTTGATTACAAAAAATTTGATTACGAAAATGTTTCACTATGAAAATTTTTTGATTAGAAAAAAAATAACTACGAAAAATAAAATTTGATTACGAAATATTTCATTAGAAAATAATATGTACTCCCCTCTGAAAGGGAGTTTCTTAATTTAAAGGGATTGGTTTCAAAAAAAAATTAATATGGAAGATTACTTTATGATGATCAATTCTAAATTCTACTTAATGTATTTAAATATATCATAGGGTAAAACATTTGTAAAAATATCATCAAGTTGATATTGTTTTCTGATAAATTGAAGAATGATATCTCTTTTAAGTGCGTGATCCCTAAGAAAGTAATGCCTAATATCTATGTGTTTTGTATGAGAGTGATGTGAAAGGTTTTTTAAGGCTAATGGCACAAGAGTTATCACACAATATTATTTTTTTTGGTAAAACACATGCCATTGTCTGTGAGGGTGTGTTACATCCACAATACTTGAGCACAACAACATCCATCCGCTACATATTCAGCTTCAACAGTGGAAAGTGCTACATAGTATTTCTTTTTTTCATGATCAAGAAACAAATAAATCTCATAAAAAACGAAATTTTCCTAATTTACTTTTCATATCCATTATACACCCACCAAAGTTAGATTCTGAAAAAAAATTAACAAAAAATCATTTCTAGAAGTATAAAAGAGTCTTAAATCCATGGTTCCCTTTAAATAGAAAAAAAATCTCTTCCCTGCCTTTAAATGAGATTCCTTAGGATTAGATTGATATCTTTCACATAAGAATATTGAAAACATTTTGTCTGGATGACTGGATTTAAAGTATAGTAATCTTCTAAGCGTACCTCTAAATGATGTTTGATCTACTAGTTTCCCAACTTCATCAAGATCAAGAGAATTTGAGTTACTAATGGGAGTACTTATACTCTTAGTGTTCTCAAATATTTTAAAGAAGATCTTTATTTTAATTATTTTGAGATATGTATGTTTCTTCTAGTTTATGATAAATTTGAAAACCTAGAAAAATTATTAACTCACCCATCATACTCATTTCAAACTCAAATTTCATTAGATTCGCAAATGAATCGACTGAAGATTGTTGAGTTGAACCAAATATAATGTAATAAAAATAAATTTGAACAATCAAAACATTTTTCTTATCTTTATTTATAAAAAGGGTTGGATCATCATTTCCCTAAACATAGTTGTCTTGTAACAAAAATCATGTAAGTCTATTATACCAGGCTCTATGGGTCTGTTTAAGTCCATATAAATCTTTGGTATGTTTGGAAACATGTTCAAGATGTTTTTTGTCTTCAAAACCAGTGGGTTGTTCAACAAAAACATCATCTTGAACAAATCCATTAAGTAAAGCATGTTTTACATCCATTTGAAAAAGTTTGAAATTGAAGAATGCTTCAAAGTAAATTAAAATACGAATAGATTCAAGTTTAGATACTAAAGCATAGGTTTCTTCATAGTCTATTCCATCTTATTGATTATAGCCTTTAGAAACTAATATAGATTTATTTCATACAATGATTCTGTTGTCATCACATTTATTTCTAAAGACCCATTTTACCCCAATAATAGAGTTTCCCTTTATATTTTATCCAAGGTCTAAACTTTTTTCCTTTTGAATTCATTTTTCTCATCTTACATGGCTTTAATCCAATCATCATCACCTAAAGCTTCATCAGTGATTTTTTTTCTTATAATTGTGAAAGGAATGCTATATGTTCTACTTCATTTTCTAAGGAAGTTCTACACCTCACTAGTGGGTTTACATCACCAATTATAATATCAGTAGGATGATTCTTCAGAAATAACTGATTTGGGTTTTGTAAAACCTGTTCATGAACATATAGTAAGAAATATTCTATGGGAAATTCTTCAGAAATACTTTTTGAACATTTTATTTATCAAGAGGATTTTCTATCAAGGGTTTATAATCAGTTCTTGAAAACACATATGAAGATATATTTTGAGGTTGTTTAATAAAAGGATCAAATTTATCAAATTTTATATGCATTGTTTCTTCAATAGTGCAAGTATTTTTATTAAAAACTTTATAATTCTTAAATGTTGTGGAGTAGCTTAAGAAAATTCCATCATCATATTTGGGTGAAAATTTAATAAAATTATCTTTTGTATTCAAAATTAATACTTTGAAACCAAAAACATTGAAGTGGGAAGGTATAGGTTTTATACCATTACACAATTCATAGGGGGTTTTATTAAGAAAAGGTATAATTAAAACTAGATTTATACTATAAAAAGCAGTACATACAACTTCATCCCAAAAGTATATAGGTATCAAATATTCAGTCAACATGGTTCTAGTTATCTCTTGAAGAATTCGATTTATTATTTCAACAACACCATTCAATTGAGGAGTTCTTGGAGCTAAAAAGTTATGAGCAATACCTTTTCTACTACTAAAAGTTTCAAAATTAGAATTTTGAAATTATCCTCCATGATCACTATGAATAGTTATCAATGAAAGGTTTTTATCATTTTTTACTTGGGATCTAAAAATTTTGAAATAAGAAAGAGATTCATATTTCTTTTCTAGAAAATAGACCAACGTGATTCTAGTGTAATAATCAACAAAGAAAAATACATAATATTTTCCCCCAATACTACCAGTTTGTGTTGGTCCAAAAATATCCATATGAACTAACTGTAATGAATTATTATTTGGGAGTACACCAATTGATTTTAAACATTATTTATGGTTAGTTCTATATTTAAAAGTATCAAAATAATTTTAATAATCAAATCTATGCTTTCATAGATCCTTAACTAGACTTTTTTTGAGATTTTTCTTAGGTTCCTAAGGTTACAGTGTCCTAGCCTTCTATGTCATAACAAATATTGATTTTACACTCCACTAAGTCAAGGTAGATCTTGGATCCTAAGGTCCTCTATGATTAGTGTGTATACATTCTCTTTCTTATGGGTAGAAATAATCAACACTTCATTGGAATTGTGTAATAAGAACATATCATTCCTAAAATTCAAAAGGTATCATTCATTACATAATTGACCTTTTCTAATGAGGTTTTTATTAAGACCCTTAACAAATAAAATATTTTAAATCAATGTTTTTTCAAGAATAAAGTTTTTACCTATACCAACAATTTATCCTTGAGCATTATATCCGAATGTTACTTTTCCTCCTTTCAACTCGATAATATTTTCAAAGAATTTTTTATTACCAGTCATATGCTAGAAATATCCACTGTCCATGTACCATGTATTGATGAAGGTACTTTCCATAATTTCTTGAAAATAAGAGAGTTAGACTTTCACAATCCAAACATTCTTGGATCTAGAAATTTCAGGAAGCAAGATTTTAGGTATCCACATTTTCCTATAAAAATAAGATTTACAAAAACCTAAATATTGAGTATTGTTTAATGAATAAATTTTCTCCAAATGTCCACCACACTGACATTTAGTGTAGAATAGAGAACTTTGAGGAACAAAATAGTTATTACTGAAAACCTATTTAGATTGGGTAAAACCAAATCTATAATGATTCCTTATAGGTTGAATTTATGAATACATATTGCCAATGTTTTCAATACTAGAGGTAAAATTTTACAAACACATCCTAAAGAAAAATATTTATAACTTTGAGTTTATAACCATGTTTTTATCCTCAAAAAGATTAGTTTTAGAACTAGAGTTAGTATCTAAAATATTTTTTCGATGAAATTACATTTTCACGATCCTAAGAAAGTTTATCCGTTTTTTAATTAACTTCCTCATGGTTTTTTTATACATTCATAATAAAAAGTTTTCTTAGGAAGATATTTAGAAAGATCTGATACTTTTTTAGTTTAAATATAAATTCTAGAATATTCCTTACCATACATTTTCATGAGTTTAGATTTTTCATTCTCAAGGTGTTTATCAAACCTAGACACATTTTCATAAGAAGGTAAAGTATTATCTTCTGATGAGGAAGACTCATCATCTAAAGATTCATAATATTTATCTTCAGTATAATTTTCATTCATGGAAACATTGGTAATAGATTATATATTGTGTACCCTGGCCATTATACAATGATTTTCAATGCGTAGCTTGGATATTAAACCAAGATTCTTCTGGCCAGAAGATTCATACTATGAGGAATCAATAGATGAGTCACCCCCACTGAAACTCTAGGTTTCATTAGATTTCAATAATTTCTTCCCTTTAGTCTTATAGTATTTCTTTATATTCTTCCCAGATTTTTTTTCCTTTCTATCCTTTTTCTTAACCATAAGACAATCTGGCCTGATATGCCATGCTCTTTTGCATTCATAACAAGTGAATTCTGAGTCTTTATTATCTTTTCTTTATTTATTCTTATATCTATACTAAATTTCATTCTTTCCAACAATCTTGTTCATCCATCAAGATATATTGGCAAGATCATTCTCATAATGTTCACTTTCACTAGATTTAGATAAAAAAAAATTTCTTAGGCTTGGATCTTGTAACCCTTTCTAGAGTCTTGGATTTAGTAGTAGTAATGGATACACATCCATTTTTATTATTCTTCTTAGTCATATCAGCATCTCTCTTAATTCTTGTCCCATATTGAAGAAGAGTTCCAAGAAGCTCATTAAGAGTGATTTGAGATACATTCATATTCTCATCAATAGCTGTTCTCTTAGATTCCCACTCATTAGGCATGATATTTATAATCATGTCCATAAGAGCTTCATCTTCAAGACCTTTCTCGCCTATTAATTGTAAACTATTAAAAAGTGTCATAAATCGTGGTTTCACCTTTCAAACTGGATCTCTATAAAGAAATATAAATCCTTGATATTCTTCTCTAAGTATAGCTCTTCTAGTTTTTATAACTTTGGATGTACCAAAATGTGTAACTTCCAATTTCTTTCAGTTACAATTGTTAATTCACAAGAAGAAATATGACTATATATATACCTATTCAGGGAACAAAACAAAGCATTATGTACCTTGTAATTCAGCTGATATTCTGATTTTTCTTGATTAGTAATGGTTCTAACATCCTTGTCAGGATTCTTATAGTCTCTAGTGAGCATGAAAAAGTTGTCCACTTGAGTATTAACAATGAAAGTCTTCATACGATCTCTCTAGTACGCGTAATTATTCCCATCAAATATTGGTGGTCTAATTGGATTAAGGTTTTCAATTGAAGAGACATTCATTCCTGCCATTCTATAAGGAAATTTATTTACAATGAAACTTGCTAATATAATTTTTTTAAACAAGTATAAAAATTCCAAAGAAAGGAAAATATTTAGAACACTAGATATGTGAGCAATAAATAATTATATGTGAATATAATAATTTCAAATATCTCCTCTGATACCAATTTTATGATCAAAATAATGATGAAGAAGCTCAAATAGAAGAGGGGGTGAATTGTATGTTTAAAAAAATATCATTTTTAATCTTAAGGAAAACTATGTTTATAAAAGTTAAACAAGGTAAATTCACAGGACATATTTTTGTTCTACCAACTTTCTAGGTTCCAGAAACATGGTTATGAAAATGGATCTTAAGAAATGTTTACAAGGAAGAGATTCTACATTAAAGCATATTGAATTTTACTTATCATAATACATAAAAGTATAAGAAAGTATAAGAAGGTTATATTTTCTTCCAATATTAATATACAGTGGAAATAAACATGAAACAAAAAAAGTAACAATTATGAAATCTTTTAACCCAAAGAGTAGGGTATCCACCAACATTGGATAAAGGTCCCTTTATTTATACTTTTAATAATGTCTATATTAACCCCACTAGGGTAATACATCAATAAGAAAATATAAATCTATCTTGCTATCCCTGAAAGCCCTCGAACTTTAAGCTATTCGAAACCTCTGTTTTCTTATACCCATAAGTCCTAGAGCTTTAAGGTAGTAGGAACCTCTGGCTTCCTATCCTGGAAGGCCCTTGATTGTTCAAAACAAAAATCAGAGTTGCACGAAGCATTATGAACAAGATGTGTATTACGAACAAGGAATGAGAGTCTCTCTCTCTAAAAATCACTTCAATAGCAGGTGGTCTCTAGATTTCTGGAACTATATTTAGCTCATTCAAATGAGATCCTATTTATAGGCACTTCTCCAATGGTCAGATCCCTCCTACAATAGGCATATTTTTCATAAAATTTTATAGGTATGTCTACATGTGTCACTCAACCAACAGATAGTTAGAAACATATTGTACGACATCATTTCATAACATTTTTAAGTGTAGGAAAAATATGTTTTCATTAAGAAAACTATTTTTGGAGTCCGAGGAAAAATAAAAATCAGAATCTAAGAGAAATAACATTCAGTGTCTACATTACATGGATATTAAGATTCTATTTTACAAAGGATTCAGAATCTGAATTCCATGGTTTCTAGACTATGAATTACAAGGGATTTGGAATCTGAATTCTGAGGAATTCAGAGTCTTAATTCTGAGGAATTTGGAGTCTAAATTCTAAGGAATTGGGTGATTAAATTCTGAATAATTCAGAGTCAAAATTTCAGATAATCAGAAGTCTAAATTTCAGAGAATTTGGAATCTGAATTTTAGAGAATTCAAGTCTAAATTTCATAGAATTCGAAATCTGAATTTTAGAGAAATTGGAACCTGAATTTTAGAGAATTTGGAATCAGAATTTTAGAGAATTTGGAACATGACTTTTAGAGAATTTGGAATTTGAAATTCATAGAATTCATAACCTGAAACTAGAATACTCTATATGTATGTATCTATAGAATTCTAAGTTTTTAGAATGTGAAACTGAATTGTAGACATAGAAATTAAATGAGTTAGATTTAGAGAGTCTATATAAAGAACAATGAAAACATAGGTAAGGTTAAAATTTCCTGGGAGAAGGAAAATTTTCTTTATAAAAATAATTCTTAAGGAAAACATAATTTTCCTTAAGAAAGAGTATTTTTGATTTTCAAAACATAGAGGAATGTAAAAGTTATAAGAAATCCTTATTGACTCAACATTAAGTTTTAAGTACAGAAAAATCTATCATGAATCAATAAACATAATCAACACAACAAGTTATATAAATTAACACACATTCCATTTAAATAACATGACTATCCTGATAAGATAAGTCATAATCCTTATGGAAAGGTAAATAACTAAACAAACATGAAATTTAAATATCTTTCTAACTTTATAAGATAAGGAATGACCAATTTGAAAAGGTAAATAACAAAACAAACATCCCATTTAATCAATAATATGATAATTAAATGCATCCCAAGATAATATCAATGTGAAAATATCATGGATAATAATACCTAAATTCTTAATGAAGTAAATGCTTAATTATTGGACATAATTTCTCAACAACATGATATGTATACCATAAAAACCTTTCCCAAGATGATTTAAAAATATAGGTAAAAACCCCTTTAATTTGGCCAAGTGATTTATCACAGGAGACTCACTGATGCATTGAGTGGCTATATAATTTTGGGACCCACGCATCAATGAAGGTCCAAAAAATTACTCATATATCAAATAATTGATTTACTTAATTAATAAATATGCCTTAACATCAAACATAATATTGATTTAAGGATACATATTTATCAATATTTACCCAATTAATCAAGTAACATTAAAAGTAAATATTGTTTGTAAATATGGTATACGGTTCAAGAAATAGTCATATCCACCATTCAAGAGTATGAATTATCATGAATTGAATCATTAACCATAATAAATAAATAGTTTTCATGTTAAATACATCAAAAGGATAGTATATACTTATCATAAAATTGAATAGGTTTACATTGACACAAATTTATCAATGAAATAGTAATTGAGACGAAATCCCCTACAATGATTGTAATGTTTATGAGAGAATTTAAAAACATATAAATTATGCATATCAAATGTAAATCCACATAGAAAAATTGGAGGTAAAACATAAGATAATAATAATTAATTATACACATAATCATAGAATATGAAAGGAAAATGAAGAAGTAATATAACCCAATGAAAAGAAATTTAGTTATGAAATTATTTAACACAATGTAGATTTCATGTCAAATCCCCTTGGATGAAATAATTCAAAATGAAACATAAAATACCTTGAATTATTAAGGAATCATTATATTTCATGTATAATGTGAATTATGTAGACCATATAAAATAAATTAGTTTTATAACATTACAATATGTCTCAAGGATGAGAAATTGAGATGAAGTCTGTAAAGACCCGAAGCCTAACGTACATGGACATTACATTACTTTTTCGGAATACTTAGTGCATAACAAAAACACACACACAAGTACCGTAATAGTATAGTGTCTTTGGAAACTTGAAATATAATCTTCTAATCGTGGTGAAAGATCTTCAACATCTCCCATAAAGATATTCTTTTTTTTAAACCTAAATCCTTTCTTTATGTCCTGGGGAAAAGAAAACATAAAAGGGTGAGCTCAAATGCTCAGTAAGGGTAAACAAAAGAAATATCAATCATTTCATATTCATAAGAACATATCTTTTGGAAATCTTAACCTGCAAAAGAGATCATAATTTCATAACATGGGATAAATCATAGTAGTGAAATGTAATCCCAATAATCATAACTTAAAACATGAAACTTTGTGGCATACACACATAATCATAGATAATCATTTCTTATTAGTCAAGACTCATTTCCAAGACTATCTTAGTGGACAAAGTCACTTTCTGAACCGAGTTCACCCCTCGTTTCAGTCCTGTTTCACTGAACAGGTATAACCTACCGTTCCAGCCATGTCTATCTCATGAGATATAAATTCTTTACCCAATTCATTGGAGGGAGATATAGGTCCCACCCATCTAATAATGAAACCATTCTTATGTGTGCCACAAAAATCATAAATCATACATCATTGCATAACCCATGTAATAAAAATGGAATTCTTAAACATCGTGACATCATAAAACAATTCATATAAGATAAATGAATTCATAAAAATAATTCCATCACAACATAATCAAATCAATTTAATGATTGGGATAGAATCGTAACCCTATATTATCTTAGATGGAAAATAATTTTGATAAAACACTTGAACTCCATTCTTGAGGAAAATATCCTTTCTACTTCAAATTTTTTTTTCCTTTCTTAACATGTCATACAATTTTAAACTATAAGAAGTTGATTAAAAATAAACTTGAAATCTTGTAAAGGAATATTCTTGGAAATAATGTTTTAAAAATCCATTCATGTCGTATAAGTTAAAAAAAACATTCTTCTCGTACTTTTGTCGGAAAAGTCAAAAAAGTACCTCGTACGAAAAATGACAAAAGATTCCTTTCATATCATTTACTAAAAACTCTCCGAAGGGTAAAATTGAATATAAAATATTGTAGAAGAATATAAATATTACATATTGACGAAACATTGATGTGGATGATAAAATACACCCCAGTAAATTCCAAAGTATAAACAATCTCGGATAAAAATGAGATTGTGATATTTCCCTTACCTTAGGTCCGATTTGCTTCGTAAGTGTCTGAACCTTCTGTATAATGATTTAAATAATTTTATTTACTTATTCCAGAATCATACTCATTGTTATGATATCATATACGGTTCACATATGGATTTATATTACCCGTTCTTTTGTAATTTCCATGTTAAAGAGCGTTTTGGGTAAAATCGTTTCATTTGTCGTCTGTGTTTTGACTTGTAATTATTCATATGATTACTTATATCATAATTAATTAATTACAAAATATAAAACATGATTTATATATAATATATATTCAGAATATATATATAATAGATCAGTAAATGGAAAAAATTCACCGTTCATGTAGACGGTAGACCGTACGTACGCATGAACGCTGTTTTCTTTTCCTTATTGAGTTGAATGGAATTAAGTAGATGACATACATATATATACACATAAATATAGAATCATTATTATGTCATATATTTCATTATTAATTATTATATATACTTTATAATCATTCATGAATGGTTAACGTGGAGAATGAATCTCATCGCGCCGTGGAGACGGTAGTCCGTACGTACGCACAAGCGATGATATCATTCTCATGATCGTGGAATCGTATTGGAGTGTATGTATACTATTTCAGTATCAATATCAATTTACAATAATCATATATAGTTATTATGTACACCATTATACCCATCCATGTAAGGTGGTGGTGGAAAATAGATTACACCACGGTGTGGAGACGGTATTCCGTACGTACGCACGCGCGGTGATTTCATTTTCCGTAGGATGGATAGATGGTGAAATAGGGTTGTTTCATACTTATAATAACATATAAGTATATGATTGATACTGATGTTATTACTTCATAATGAAACAACCTAATAAGAAGAAGTGGAAGAAGAAATAAAGTTGAAAGAATCGGTAACGGACATTACCTCTTCTTTGAAGCGCCTCTTTGAGATCTCCTTTTAGGGCACTAAACAAGGTCTTTGAGGAAGACCAGAACCTCTAGGATGTTTATAGGTAAGTGGAGAAGGGAAATTGTCAGGGGTTGGCCGAGCTTCAAGGCTCAAAGTGGTGTGAGGAAGAGAGGGAGGAGGTGCCCTTTTATAAGGGAGGAGAGGGGCACCTTTGGAATAACTAAAACTATTATTTTATTATGAAGTAAAATTCGGTTTTAAATAGCTCCAAATTGATTCATTTATATGATAAGGTGGGGATGGGTCGAAATCCTCTCATAAAGTAGTAGGTTCCTATTTTAACCTTACCATTTAGATTTTACATTAAGTAAAATAAGTTTACTTTTACCGCGTCTTCTTATGTTCCTATACTATAAGGTTAATAAACTTACTATAATAAGCCAAAAAAACCCCAAGTTGTTTATTATTAATATATATAACCTTATCTAAGTTATTTGTCCGAAACTTATATTTTTAGGAATAAAATAACAAGTAATAATATAATATTTGTTTTAAAAACTATTTTATGTCAATTTTGACACTATTTAATAATTGTTTTTTTTTGAGATTCATAACAGAATGATTAGTTCCAAAAAAGTTAATTAAATAAATACTAACATGTCATATTAACCTATAAAATTAGTGGAATTCATAAAAAGTTTCAAATTACATTTATTTGGGTATTTATAACATCAATTATGTCAATATTTCATTAATAAGATAATTACTGCATCATCATTGTGTCATAAATAAATTTAATTATTTAATGTCTAAAAATCACAAATAAAATACCATTATGTAGAATAACTTTTTATCTTTCTAATTAATATTTATAGTCGAATTTATCTTATGTATAACCCTATATTAAAAATGATATACTTATTAAACATTGATTTTAACTATTTTAACCCTTCTTTAAATAAATTAATAATAAATGTCCTAATCTAATCCAAGTGGGCCTAAATGGTCATATTTTATTCCTAAGGTTGTTTTTGGTCGAATTACACTTATACAATAGAATTAGGACATGTGTTAGGGTAATAATAATATCATTTTAACCCTTAATTACCCTATTTACTTTTAACCGTGGTAAATAAAAGAAAAAAGTTACTATTCACCAAAAATTATTTTCATCTCATTGAACCGCATTTTACTTACTGACATCAACTGTGTCTCTCGGATTTTTGAAATTCCACTCACAGAAGTGGTAAAATTATGTTTTATGAAAAAATTCAGTTTTTTAACTACCACTTAGTGGTTTCACTATTCATCAAAAAATGAAAGTTTCGAGAAAAATACCAAAAATTAGGCCTAAGCTATATTTGATATTATGAACTCAAAAATGATGTCTATTTTACCAAATTCAAAACATATCATATGCATTAATTAATTTAAAAATTAATTATGTTCGTTAAAACAAATAGCGTGTTCTTAAGATATTATAACTACCAAAAGATTGACAGTTGTTTATGTCTGGTTTAAATGTGAAATTACATCCAATGACTAAAATTGTATTAAATTGTTAAAATATATTCTAAATATACTTTAAAACCACTCAAATTAATAATTTATCACTATTAATTATTTCGATTGAAAAAGTTGTTTTTAATTAAAATTTAGTAATTTTCACTATTCATCAAAATATGAAAGTTATCCGAAAATTACCAAAATTTCACCCTAAGCTAATTTCAATATTTTGAATCCAAAAATGAAGTCCATTTTGAAAAATAAAATTTACAAAATTTCAAAAAGTGGTTATTACTATTCATAAAGACTAGTTTTAATAATATTTTAATAGCATATCGTTGTTTAGTGAAACTCGGTATTGTGTACTACACACGCTATTGAGGAAGGTCTCGATTGAGTGTAATAAAAGGCAAGTCAAGGATCCGTGTTGTGCAAGATCCTTTTGATGTAGCGTACAACACAAGACATTAATGAAATTAAAAAGAATATTTTTCATAAAATCTCGGGCTGTTACATTCTACCCCCCTTAAAATGAATTTCGCCCTCGAAATTCGTCGGGGTTATAAATGGTTTAATATTTGAAATTTTCTTTAATAGAAACCCACATCGTAAAAAGGAATACCAAAACCAATATTTAAAAACAAAAGTATGAAACGTAACGGTTACCCAAATAAACTAATCATTGGGTTTCCACATAGGTGAAAATATGGATATGGAAGAGAAATCTAACCATCATGTTCTGATGGAGAGTGGTAGAGAACATGGCTATTGAAAAGACAGCAATCACAAAGCCATAAATTTGTGACAATCTAAGGTACCATATGATTCATCAGATATAAGAGCACTAGGACAACATTTTTGGTTTTCAAGATCATTTCCCTAAAGTTGATGAAATTGGAATTAGAAGAAATACTTTCGTGATTTTGGTATAGTCTCACCGTTTGTCGTTCTTTGGACAATTTCCACTTAATCTCTTAAAGAAATGAAGTTGAATTTTTCATTCGTGATGTGTTAGCGGATCATGTGATAGAATGATGGGTCATTCCATCTGTCTTAAACAAAAGGTTAGAAAAGTTATCAAAAAATACATAAGTCCATCTATAGTGAGATTAATCATATATGGTTCCTAAAATGGACTTATACATCATATATCATACTGCTTAATATAATAAAACTAGTTTCTACTAAACATGGACTTCTTGTAGGCCAGTGTTAGGTGATAAAGGCCAGTCGCACTTCGGTTGTGGGTTCGATTCCCACAGCCTTGTCCGACGCGATGGGTTGTCGCCCGTCCTGCAGGTTGTCCTTTTTCTAAAGCTATATTACTATAACATCCCATCAACAATATCAAAAAAGTTTTATGCTTAAACAATACTAACTTATGTCCAACATAATCCATTCCAATCTTTAGGCTTATCTAAAATACTTCGGTCCAAGATCATAGTATAAAGAAAATGATCACGTGAATGCCATCATTTATCCCCCATATATCATAAGATATATCTTGTTGGTCAAATTACATATTTGTGAATACCTTAATCATGTATTCTCGTGAAGAATTTATATCCATTGAACCTTAGTGAAAACATGAATGCAGTTAAAAGTTAACACTTTCCACATACCAAAATCCTCAAAATTATATATCCTCAAACCATGATATCACTTAGTCCTTATATCATTCATGAGCTCATGAATACTATCAAACATATTAGATTCTCTTTATCCCTTCATTATCTGCATATCATTTGCTTTCCAAAAATATTTCAATCACTTTTCATGGTTACCGATGCCATAAAATTATTGAAAACCACAATAGACCAAAACATAAATATTCCAATATTCCACGATACTATATACAACATTATTCTGGAATCCCATTACATAAACACTTAATCATTCCACCACATCGTTTTCATATTCAAAATCTCCAATGGTGATCGCACGTGACTTCCCTTTGTCCTTTTCCTTATGTGGTTTCTCACGTCGATCATCACTAACCCTTGGATTAGGGAATTTATTTGCATAATTCCCCATTTCCTTGCACTTGGAGCATTGAAGTGTTGTTGGTGCGTTCTCTGCAGTCTTTTCTTTATTCACATCATTAGAATCCCTTTTTCCATTATTTCAACACTCAGCTGCTCTATGACCTTCTTTTCCACACTTAAAACATTTTCTAGTCCCTTTAAGACAATCTCCATGATGCTTCTTTCCACACTTTGAGCATAAGGAAACATTCATCTTCTTTTCACCATTATTCTGAGATTTCTCCTTGAACTCCATCTTTCGTTTCTTGTCAAAACTATGAGATGGATAAGTAACACCAACTTCCATTTCTACCTTGATAGTACAACGCACAATTTCTTCATAGCTATTGAAGTCTCTTATAGCTAATGCCCTTCGAATATTTGGTTTTAAGCCACTGAAGAATCGATCAACTTTACTTTCAGGTTGGATGATAAATCCAGATTCATACCTTGCAAGCCTTGTAAAATTCAGTTTGTATATACCAACGGATTAATCATCCTTTTCCTTTAGTTCAAGAAACTCCTTCTCCATCTTTGTTTGAAGAATACGAGGGAAGTACTTATTGAAAAATAAGTTCTTGAACTTGTCCCATTCCATGGACTCAATTTCATCTCTTTGCCTCGTATTCTTGATAAGATTCCACCATTGATCAGCTTCACCTTCCAAACGATATACTACTAAGATGACTTTATCATGTTCAGAACATTGAAGAACTGAAAATATCTTTTCAGTAGTACTGATCCATTGTTCAGCAACAAGTTGATCAAAAGACCCACTGAAAGAAGGTGGATGTTACCTCATGAAGGACTCAATAGAATATTGTTCCCTTCTCTGCTCATTTGGATGTCCAGAATGATTCATAGCTTGTGTAAGTATAGCAATAAGATTTTTCACTCAATCTCCCATAACATTTGTTTGTTCAGGAGGACAATCATTGCATTGTCTATTGCATTGATCAACACGGTTCCTTCGGGTTCCAGCCATCGTCTAAAACCCAAAAAGAATAGTGTGAGAGGCAAAAATCATGCTAGGGAAAACAACATAATAAAGGGGGAGTATCCTCAATATCTAACATCTTAGGTTAAATTCAATGATCGTTACCGTAGTTCTAGGATTGTATCCTATACGTATAATTATCCTTAGGGACATCCCTAGACATACCTTAGAAATATCTCTAGGGATCTCACTAATGTTTTCGCATCCTAGTTTCCAAAGGTTGACTAAACCTTTCCTCTGATACCAACTGTAAATACCCAAAGCCTGACGTACATGGACATTACATTACTTTTGCAGAATACTTAGTACATTAAAAAAACACACACACAAGGACCGTAATAGTCTAGTGTCTTTGGAAACTCGGAATATAATCTTCTAATCGTGGTGAAAGATCTTCAACATCTCCCATAAAGATCTTCTTTTTTTAAACCTAAATCCTTTCTTTATGTCCTGGGGAAAAGAAAACATAAAAGGGTGAGCTCAAATGCTCAGTAAAGGTAAACAAAAGAAATATCAATCACGTCATATTCATAAGAACATATCTTTTGGAAATCTTAACCTGCAAAATAGATCATAATTTCATAACATGGGATAAATCATAGTAGTGAAATGTAATCCCAATAATCATAACATAAAACATGAAACTTTGTGTCATACACACATAATTATAGAGAATCATTTCTTATTAGTCAAGACTCAATGCCAAGACTATCTTAGTGGGAAAAGTCCCTTTCTGAACTGAGTTCACCCCTCGTTTCTGTCCTGTTTCACTGAACTGGTATAACCTACCGTTTTAGCAATGTCTATCTCATGAGATATAAAATCTTTACCCAATGCATTGGAGGGAGATATAGGTCCCACCCATCTCATAATGAAACCATTCTTATGTGTGCCACAAAAATCATAAATCATACATCATTGCATAACCCATGTAATAAAAATTGAATTCTTAAACATCGTGACATCATAAAACAATTCATATAAGATAAATGAATTCATAAAAATAATTCCATCACAACATAATCAAATCAATGTAATTATAGGGATATAATCATAACCCTATATTATCTTAGATGGAAAATAATTTTGATAAAACACTTGAACTCCATTCCTGAGGAAAATATCCTTTCTACTTCAAAAACATTTTCCCTTTATTAACATGTCATACAATTTTAAACTATAAGAAGTTGATTAAAAATAAACGTGAAAACTTGTAAAGGAAGATTCTTGGAAATAATCTTTTAAAAATCCATTCATGTCGTATAAGTTAAAAAAACATTCTTCTCATACTTTTGCCGGAAAAGTCAAGAAAGTACCTCGTACGAAAAACGACAAAAGATTCCTTTCATATCTTTTACTAAAAACTCACCGAAGGGTAAAATTTAATATAAACTATTGTAGAAGAATATAAATATTACATATTGACAAAACATTGATGTGGATGATAAAATACACCCTAGTAAATTCCAAAGTATAAACAATCTCGGATAAAAATGAGATTGTGATATTTCCCTTACCTTAGGTCCGATTTTCTTCGTAAGTGTCCGAACCTCCTGTATAATGATTTAAATAATATTATTGACTTATTCCAGAATCATACCCATTGTTATGATATCATATATGGTTCAATTATGGCTTTATATTACCCGTTCTTTTGTAAATTCCATGTTAAAGAGCGTTTTGGGTAAAATCGTTTCATTTGTCATCTGTGTTTTGACTTGTAATTATTCATATGATTACTTAGATCATGATTACTTAATTCCAGAATATAAAACATTATTTATATATAATATATATTCAGAATATATATATATATAATAGATCAGTAAATGGAAAGAAATACACCGTTCATGGAGACGGTAGACCGTATATACGAATGAACGCTGTTTTCTTTTCCTTATTGAGTTGAATGGAATTAAGTAGATGGAATACATATATATACACATAAATCCAGAATCATTATTATGTCATATATTTCATTATTAATTATTATATATACTTTATAATCATTCATGAATGGTTAACATGGAGAATGAATCTCATCGCGTCGTGGAGACGGTAGTCCGTACGTAGGCACGAGCGATGATATCATTCTCATGATCGTGGAATTGTATTGGAGTGTATGTATACTATTTCAGAATCAATATCACTTTACAATAATCATATATAGTTATTATGTACACCATTATACCCATCCAAGTAAGGTGGTGGTGGAAAATAGATTACACTACGGCGTGGAGACGGTATTCCGTACGTACGCACACACGGTGATTTCATTTTCCGTAGGATGGATAGATGGTGAAATAGGGTTGTTTAATACTTAAAATAACATATCAGTATATGAGTGATACTGATGTTATTACTTCATAATTAAACAACCTAATAAGAAGAAGTGGAAGAAGAAATAAAGTTGAAAGAATCGGTAACAGACATTACCTCTTCTTTGAAGTGCCTCTTTGAGATCTCCTTTTAGGGCACTAAACATGGTCTTTGAGGAAGACCAGAACCTCTATGATGTTTCTAGGGAAGTGGAGAAGGGAATTTGTCAGGGGTTGGCCGAGCTTTAAGGCTCAAAGTGGTGTGAGGAAGAGAGGGAGGAGGTTCCCTTTTATAAGGGAGGAGAGGGGCACCTTTGGAATAACAAAAACTATTATTTTATTAAAAAGCCAAATTCGGTTATAAATAGCTCCAAATTGATTCATTTAGAATATAAGGTTGGGATGGGTCTAAATAATCTCATACAATAGAATTTAGACAAGTTTATGGTCCTATTTTAACCTTATCATTTAGATTTAACATTAAGTAAAATAATTTTACTTTTACCGTGTCTTCTTGTGTTCTTATACTATAAGGTTAATAAACTTACTATAAGAAGCCAAACGAACCCCAAGTTGTTTATTATTAATATATATAACCTTATCTAAGTCATTTTTCCGAACCTTATATTTTTAGGAATAAAATAACAATTAAAAATATAATATTTGTTTTAAAAACTATTTTATGTAAATTTTGAGACTATTTATTAATTAATTTTTTTGAAAATCATAACAGAATTATTAGTTCAAAAAAAGTTAATTAAATAAATACTAACATGTCATATTAACCTATAAAATTAGTGTAATTTTTAAAAAGTCTCAAATTACATTTATTTTGGTATTTATATCATCAATTATGTCAATATTTCATTAATAAGATAATTATTGAATCATCATTGTGTCATAAATAAATTAAATTATTTAGTGTCTAAAAATTACAAATAAAATACCATTATGTAGGAAAACTTTTTATCTTTCTAATGAATATTTATAGTCGAATTTATCTTATATATAAACCTATATTAAAAATTATATACTTATTAAACTTTGATTTTAACTATTTTAACCCTTCTTTAAATAAATTAATAATAAATGTCCTAATCTAATCCAAGTGGGCCTAAATGGTCATATTTTATTCCTAAGGTTTTTTTTGGTCGAATTACACTTATACAATAGAATTAGGACATGTGTTAGGGTAATAATAATATAATTTTTACCCTTAATTACCCTATTTACTTTTAACCGTGGTAAATAAAAATAAAAAGTTACTATTCACCAAAAATTATTTTCATCTCATTGAACCACATTTTACTTACTGACATCAACCGTGTATCTCAGATTTTTTAAATTCCACTCACAGAAGCGGTAAAATTATGTTTTATGAAAAAATTCAGTTTTTTAACTACCACTTAGTGGTTTCACTATTCATCCAAAAATGAAAGTTTCTAGAAAAATACAAAAAATTAGGCCTAAGATATATTTGATATTATGATCTCAAAAATGATGTCTATTTTACCAAATTAAAAACATATCAGTTGCATTAATTAATTTAAAAATTAATTCCCGTTGTCAAAACAAATTGCGTGTTCTTAAGAGATAATAACTATCAAAAGATTGACACTTGTGTATGTCTGGTTTAAATGTGAAATTACATCCAATGACCAAAATTGTATTAAATTATAAAAATATATTCTAAATATAATTTAAAACCACTCAAATTAATAATTTATCACTATTAATTATTTTTATTGAAAAAGTTGTTTTTAATTAAAATTTAGTAATTTTCACTATTCATCAAAATATGAAAGTTATCCGAAAATTACCAATATTTCACCCTAATATAATTTCGATATTCCTAATCCAAAAATGAAGTCCATTTTGAAAAATAAAATTTACAAAATTTCAAAAAGTGGTTATTACTATTCATAATGACTAGTTTTAATAATATTTTAATAGCATATCGTTGTTTAGTGAAACTCGGTATTGCGTACTACACACGCTATCGAGGAAGGTCGTGATTGCATGTAATGAAAGGAAGGTCAAGGATGTGTGTTGTGCAAGCTCCTTTTGGTGCAGCGTACAACACAAGACATTAATGAAATTAAAAAGAATATTTTTCATAAAATCTCGGGCTGTTACAAAGTCCCTTACCTTGAGTCTGACTCACCACGTATGTTCTTTATCTTCCTGAATAATAAAAATATGTTAATTATTTACTCTCTTAAGTAATATTTACATTTTTATTATTCATTTTATTTCAATTATAGTGATTTTATATACAATTACTTAATCATTTATGTTTGCATCGGGTGTTTCGATGATATTTGACCTTTGTGTCAAAAATGACAGTGAAAATTGGTCTAAGAGGTCATTATTACATCATATGCCGAATAATAATTATGACATAATTATAATATCTATATATCAATTATAATCTTAATACCAATAATGTAATATGGTTTTGATAAATTAAGTATGTTATGATCATGGAGACGGTAGGTTGTGCATACGCATGAGTAATGTTATGATTTTTCAATGACCATTATGTTAAGAAGTTAAGTAATATTTTATATTTATATAATGATAATAATAAAATAAATATAAAATATTATTTCTTTAAATATACTTATATGTATCATTCATGTGGTGTGGTAATGAAAATATAGTCACATTGCTTTGTGAAGGTGGTAGTCCACACATACATGATAGATGTTATCGTTTTTTAGTGTAAGAAAGAAAATGATATATTATCTTTTAAGAATGAAATTTATATCATGAATATAATAATTATTTCATTTATATGAAATATATTCATTTAATTTATCATTATTACCTTCCTTATATAGCATTACTAAAAAATAAATCACATTGCTTTATGGGGTGGTAGTTCGTCGTACACACGAGTGATGTTATCATGTCCTATGAGGAATGGAAGATTAAAATGTATATATGATATAGTTAGTAACTAGGTATAATTATGTCATAAATTTCATATATGTAATTTATATCCAAAATCATACCCGACCATGATAGGTTGTAATGGGAAAACTAATGACATTAGTTTGCAAAGCGGTAGTCTGTCATGCACATGAATGATGATTTCAGAACCCATTTGATGGAAGTGTGGATGGACGTAATTCATGACCTAAAAATAAAAAATATATAATTATATGGAATATAATTAGGTTATTATATCATCATTTATTAATTTTAATTGAATGAGTTAGAGGAAGAAATAAGCTACAAATGTTCATTGAAGAACATTACGTCTTCCTCTGGTATCCTCCTTTGGTATGCACCAATGCATTCAAAGGATGGATTTAGGAAAGAAATAAGTATTCTAGGATGAGATAAGGGAAGTTAATAATTTATATATTGATTTATTATTCAATCCAAATGGTTTATAATTTCTAAAGAAGATAGGAGAGCGGGTCACCTTATATAAGTTAGGTGAGTGACATACTTGTAATCTTTAAAATGAAAAAGGTGTACCCACATTTTTCACATGACACAAGAGTAAAAAATAATTTATTTTAAATATTGATACATTATAGGTCTTAAATTTGGACATAAAATATATTTTCTTTAAGTTTTTAGGTTATTTTAACTGATAACGTTTTTAGTTTAACCCCCAGTAAATCAGCTTTTACCTTAATCATGGTCATATTTTTTTATTATTTTCATTATTAATTATGTTAAAAAATTAAGTTGACCATGTCAAAAAATTTTAAATATTATTATTTAAAATATGGAACCATTTTTACAAATTCCATTCACATAAGTGGAAAATTTTAATGCAAAATTAATCCTGCAGACGTGATATGAAAGCGGGTTTTCAAAGAAAAAGTGTTCAAAAGTTTACAATGTTTTTATTGTAAAATTCAATATGATAATTGTAAAAATAAAATAAAATATATTAAAATATATAAAATTGAACTAATTTTAAATTAAAATAAATTAAAAAATATAATTTAACTTTATCAATAATTTATACATAAAGGCATTTTTCAATTAAATTTCAATATTTTTTCACTATTCATCCAAAAATGAATCCTTTCAGAAAAATCTCAAAAATTAAACCTAAGATAATTTTGATATGATGATATAAAATTTGAATTTAAATTTATCTAATAAATTTTAAAAAATTCATAAAAAAAATTTAAAATTCTGTTCCCAAAGCATGACTAAGCGACTTTTTTGAAAAAGTACAGTTTTTCTGAAAACATTTCATTTACATTCAAATGGTTTTTATTTTATTTCTAATAAATATATATAAATATTCAATTTATTTTATACCTATTTAAACAGAATTTTTTTCATAATTAATTATTACTATTCATAATATCAAATTTAATGTATTGGTTATAACGGTATACTATATTACAGTTCATTTAGGCTCAAGGTTGCGTGTTTAGAAAGATATCAAAGAGGTTATATTTAAAGAAATATATTTCCTGGGTTGTTTAATCTTAGCATTTCATGTCGCATACTCTATTGAATATAATGATCTCCATTTGAAATTTCAAGGCATTATAATTATTCATTCAATTTCATGGAAAAGTGGATCCAAAATGAGTCTATTTATAATTATACTTAATATGGGGTCAAAATAAATTCCACCAATAAGATTTTATCAATGTTTAAGTAATTTTATCCCTTATCAATTATATTAACCCCTGATAAACATGTTCTAACCTAAACTATAGAAACCGATTACTACCATTTTTATTATATGTAATAATCAAAAAAGAAATTAACATCACTAAAATATTGGAAATTATGATTCCAAATATGGAAACCATTTTATCGAATTACATTTTTTATGTGGCGTAAAACAATTTAAAAATAAACCCACAAAATGTGAAGAATTTATTTTCATGAAAATAAATTTTTCAAGAATAATATGATATTACAATTACTCCATGAATTTTAATATTCAATATATTAATTTAAATTCATATATTTTGATATATAATTAACGAATTTAAAATTAATAATTCATTGGGAGAGATTATTTTAATTCCTTAAAAGGGGAAAACATTATGAACTTCAAAACATTTTTCTGAAAAATATCATTTTTTACCTCTAAATGAGATTGTATTTATTTATATAAAATGGATAACCAATAAATAATTAATTATTAAAATATAAAAAAATTATTATAAATAAAATGAGGATCATTTAAATACAACATTGACAATTATTCATAAAATCTTATTTCTATAGGAAGTATTCAAAAAAACATTCTAGGATTATTTTACATTGTAAGTTCAAAATAAATATCCATCCAATAAAATTTTATTTATTTGTGCCATGAAATATTAAAATAAAAATATTACTATTTTTTCATAAAAATGAAATGTTCACTTAATATAATTATAGCTCGGTTGTTACACTAAATCTCTTTATAGACTTCAAAAAACTCCAAAATCCTAGTATGATCAATTTTTTTTTAATAATTTTACTTTTTCAAAGGAATGGATGATCAAAATATTTTTATTAAGAAATTTTTTAATGACACGATTATAGTTTACATTTATGTTAATGGAATTATCTTTGTCCAAACTCAAAAAAAATCCTACTGCTACTTTGTTATAAAATATGTAGAGTGAGTTTGAGATAAGCATTATGACATCAGTTTTGTTTCTTCCTTAGATTATAAATAATTCAGAGACCATATTTAATAAATTTAAATCAACATTATTATATAAAATAATCAATTCAGTGATACAATTTTAAAAATGCCTCAATTATGATCACACTGATAGGTACCACTTACAAACATGACCTTGATGTGTCAGGGACACCGATTGATCCAAATTTATTTATAGGGGTAATGAGTATATTTATTTGTCTAGTGGATAGTGGACCAAACATTTTTTTGTATTCATATTTGTGAGATTCCAAGAAAATATTATTAAATAATATATAATTTTTTAAACACATATTTCAATATTTTAAAGGAAATTCATAACATTGTCAATTTTATTCATCCAAAATGGATTTCCCTATTAAGATTTATTATGAAATTGACTTTTCTAGATGTAAAATGCACTAGAAAAGAACCTATATAATTGTTAATTTCATAGGTGAGACTTTATTTTCATGGTATAATAATAAATAATTCTTAGTTTCACTTTTTATAACATCCCTGTTTTTTATTACTTATTAATTCATGATTTATTTACTTAAAGTGAACATAATACAATCCAAAATATGAATAATTATAGTGTATTTGGGAATTATGTAAATATAATAACATCATGAATAAATAAATCAAGGGTGCACTAGTCCTATTCATCAAGGAGAAGGATGGGATAATGTTCCCTTTCATTGATTGTTGTGAGCTCAAAAAAATCATGACAAAGAACAAGTATCCACTACCATGAATTGATGACATGGTCGATTATCTATGTGGAGAACAATAATTCTCCAAGGTGGATCTATGGTCGGGATATTACCATTTAAGGGTGAATAAGGAAGATATCCCCAAGAATACTTTTCATATGAATTATGGGCACGGTGATTTCATAGTAATGCATTTGAACTCATTAATGCTCCAGATATATTCATAGACATGATGAATAGGGTATTAAGATATTACCTTGACAAATTTGTGGTAGTATTTATATACGATATTATAATATACTCCAATACCAATTATGAGCATGAGAAACATCAATGAACTATACTAGAGGCCATGTAAAAGGAGAAGCTATATGAAAAGTACAACAAGTGTGAGTTTTAGTTGAAGAAGGTCTTATTCTTTGGTCATATCATCACAAGCAATGGGGTATCTGTGGATCCTTCCACGATAGCTGCATTAGAGGTTTTTGGATTCCTCTAAAAAAAATTGTCTTATGGAACTCATTTGGAAAGGGCCTTGGTTATTTTCATTTAATGCAATTAACAATGCATTGAGTATCGTACAGAGCATTCCTCTCCTCTATCGCAGCCATGGATTTTTCTTGTCAGCAGTTAATAGCTAGGTGCAATTCTCTTCCACACCAAAAGCATTTCCTCGTCCCCTTCAATAAATTTCTGGGGTTCTTATCACTACAACATTAGAAAGTGGGTGCTTAATTTTCATAGGACCGTTGTAATTATCCTTTGGACCACCAGAATTAAATTCCACCTTGAGCTTCTTATCCCCATGATACTCCTGAAATTCGCCAATCCCCATTTTGACCTTGTGGGAACATTGGACAATTTCCTCATAGATCTCTAAGTCACTGATCACTCAGGATTTCCATAGACTAAGTTTTATCCCACCAAAGAAGTGCCCAACCTTGCATTCAAGGATAATTACAAAGCTAGAGGCATATTGTGCTACCCTTGTGAAGTTTGTCTCGTACACTCTAATGGATTCATCATCTTTTTGTTTTAGATCAAGGAAGTCCTTTTTCATCTTAAGTTGAAGGGTACGAGGAAAATATTTTTCAAATATTCCAATGCCTCAATATCATCCACAGGATATGTATTTTTGATCAATGTCCACCATTTATTAGCTTCACCCTCTATATGATAAGCTTCACGAAGAACATTATCTTGTTCAGAACATTGAAGTATGGAGAATTTATTTTCAATGGAGTTCATCCATTTTTTGACTATTGAGGGATCAGATAATCTATTAAAAGTAGGAGGCCTTTATCTCATTAATTTCTATATTTTGACTTTTTCTTTCTTCAGGGGGGGGGGGTTGAATGTTCCTCTTAACCCATGTTTATATTCAAATATTGAGTTAACTAAGAGATTATCATGATAATGTTCGTTATTCCTACTCCCATCGGATTGGGAATCTCATTAGAATAGTCATCACATTGATATTTTCCTTAGTTATTAGCTCGAGTCCTCCTATTACCAGCCATTATCTAGAATGGAACGAAAGTTATGGGTAAAACATAAAGGTTAATCCAAAGATAGAAATAGATAACTAATAAATTACTTTTATTTCCTTAACATATGAATTTATAGGATTTAGTCTATTTTATCCATGATCTACTTCCCAAAATATATTATTTGGGGAATTTTATATTCCCTTAAAAATGGAACATAATAATCTTGTGAATTTACCAAAGAATATCCCCTATTAGTGTCGTAACCAAGAGTGCAGAAAGGCTCATTGACGTACACCAGTTCCCGTTCGAGTCTAGCTCAAAGTGGTGTTTTATGCTTTTACCCTAGGATACATCTGTTCCAGAGCCACCTCTACCTGATCATATATTGATGGGGAGGTATTTTCATGACAAAACACTTACTCATCACTCACCAAAATTTAGGGATATTTTTATTATACTTATTCATATCCCTAAGGCTTTCACTAGGGTTTTCTAATCCTAATCCCAAAAATAAATAAACCTATCTTTTAATACCAACTATAATAACTCTGCTCTTTATTTCATACTTAAACATATTTTATTACACAAAACATTCACTTAATACAACATATAATATCGAGAGTTCTAGTGTATTTGTGGCTTAGGAACATTATATGACCACTTTAAATGGGAAATAAACATCTTTATTGAAAACTTCTTTTTTAATAGCACACATATTTTTTTACTACGCATTCCATGAGATAAACTAAGGAAATGAATAAGAAAAGGGTGAGAAATAAATCCCATTAAGGGAGTAATCAAGTCATAACATGAATAATACAATACATGTTAGGAAATAGGCATATCAACACATCATAAGAGAAACATGAACATAAAGCTATGATATAGCATGATTATCATAACATGGAAATGTGAAAACAACATTTTACATGATATTATCAGGATCCAAGGATCGTTGATGATGGATTATAATGATTAAACCCTTATTTCATTTGATGTATCATTACACTAATCTTTACCCAATTCATTGGAGGGCTATCAGGGTGCACCCTTTTTAATCATTTCATTCCATGCATAAGTGTGCCACATAGATCATACAACATGGAATCATTCACCATCATCATTTATTTCATGATAAAGGAATATGGAGTACATGCATTAAACTATATAATCAATAGGTAAATTTTCATAAAGTTAAATACCCTTGATAGATAAATGGGCCAGGTATTCACTACATAATGAATTTGCCTTGGAAAATCGCGACGCAATTTCGGCAGCATAACGATTCGAAATAAGAAGTCATAAAAATGGTTGATGAGAGAGATAAATGTTTATATCATAATATTTACATGAAATTAACAGTAATAGGGTAATATAGATACATTTTCCAACATATATATAGAAATTTAAGTGCATTATATAAAAGAATTTCCTAATTGTAAATAAGGAGAGAGAAATCCCTTACGGAATTTCGGCATGGAAAGATTCGTACATGGGAGGAATTAATAAGACATAAAGGGATATATCGTCATTAAAAAATAATCAGGACAATATAGGGGAGGTTTGAAATCATACCCCAAAATTTTTCATTGAAATTAAAATGGTATAACAATATAATGAAATTTGGACAAAAATGAGGAAGGAAGAAATCACTTACTTGGAAGTGTGATCCCAAAGGCCTGGGAGTGGCTTGAGAGAGGATTAATGGGAGATTTAGGGGACTTATGATGATTTTAGGGAGAGTATGGAATGTTAGGGACGTGATCCAAAGGTTTTTAGTGAAGAAAAGTGGTATATTTAATGAGAGTTAATTCATTATTATTTAGGTTTTGGACCCCTCACATTACTCCAAGCAAATCCACAGACCAACCAATGGTTTTGTTCCCATGTTTTTTGCCAAAGGGGAGTGGAAAAAATTATTTTATAAGTAAAATGGCCAAACATTTTATAATATTAGGCTGGATTTTGTGGAGGTGAGTCACACTCTCTAGGAAATCATTTTAAAAGTTAAAATGTTGTATAAATCTTGGAAGGTCTACTAAGGCAGCATAAAATTAATAAAACAAATCTAAAATCACATTCTTTTAAAGTTAAAATATATATTGGCCGAAAATAATATTTATAGTATTTTATTACATCACTATTGGGTCATTATGATGTCATAAAATGCATTATATATTTAAATTGTATTTAATTTTTACCCAAAAAATCGACAGTCTCCAAAAATTATGTAAATTTTTTGTTTGATGATTTCGACGTCTAGATTTCAAAAATAATATTCATTTTATCTAAATAATTTTCTAAACTTGTAAATTTTTACGTTTAAAATAAAAACTGACATTTATAAAAAATTCATGGGTTTTGAAAAAATCAGATTTCAAACCATAATAAAAATTACAACTGTATTCATAAAAATCATACAATCATTTATATTAGATAAAAAGTAATTAAGTAATAATATTTAATTAAAATATTATTTAATTCAAAAATCCAATAATTCCTCAAAATAGATTTCTTAATTGAATATTAACTAAAAATACTATTTTTTCTTTAAAAACTGTTTACAAAGTAACAATAAAGAAATGAATGTATATTTTATATAAAATAATGTACAAAATCATAGTGTTATGTTATTGATACAGGACACTTTATAACTCACGCATAATACTGAAGGGTAAGGTGTGTGATGGTGATCGACTCTTGGGGAGGCTCAGATAACGTCGCTCAGGTGGTAATCTCTGTTAACTTCCATTTCTCCCATAGGTGGTTCCACTCAAGAATAATGTGTTGAAGCTCGACTTGGGCTTGGTCAAGGGAGAAGCCCAGTGACACGACATACATTCTAAGATCCTAAAAATGGGGTTCGTATAGAGAAATTCTATTGGTTGATTCCATCACTTCCTTTATCTGGGTAAATTGGATTTGTTAAAGCCCTATATTTATACAAATAATATGTTCATTGTTCAATGGATATATTGGAAATGGTCACAATTATTAATGGTATTTTAAAATCAAAAACATTAAACAAAGGATGTTCATATGTTATATAACCATTTTATATAATAAGACATTAAATTAGATCAAGATTAATTTTCAACTGATGTTTCTCAAACACAACTACTGATAGTGGATTGGTCAGGATATCAGCCACTTGCTCATCAGTTCCCATATGATCCATTTTAATCAAACTTTATTCAACTTTTTCCTTAATAAAGTGATATATTATTTCAATATGTTTTGTATGATAATGATGAACATGGTTCTTCATAAGATCAATTGTGTTATTTTTGTCACAGTAAATCACCATTGGTTGTTTCACCTCATCACCAATATCTATCTATTGTTGCTTCATCCAAAGTAGTTGACTGCATGCCTTTGTAGAATAGATATAGTAAACTCCAGCAGTACTAAGAGAAGTAATTTCTTGTTTCTTTCCCAGCCATCCAACACATTTATTCCCAAAACAGAATTTTCCACCACTCATGTACTTTCTATCCACAACATCTCCAGTTTAATCATCATCCAAAAATACAGATAATTCATTATATTTTTCTATTGAAAATAATAATCTATAATTCTGAGTACCTTGAATGTAACCCATGATTTGTTTAACTACCTCTATATGTTATTCCTTTAAATTACTATTAATGTGGGCTACAAAACATGTTTCAAATACAATATCAGGCCGTGTTTCAGTTATGTATAATAAGCTTCCAATGATTCTCCTATACATAAAGGGATTCATAGACATCTCATCCTCATGCTTTCCGATTTTTATTCTAACTACAATTGGAGTCTCCATTGGTTTGGAATATTTCATTTTAAATTTCTTCAACATATCTTTTAATAATTTTCCTGATAAAAAAAAGTTAAATCCTTATTTTAAATCACTTGTATCCCTAAGAATTATGTGAGTTCAACAATAATAGAAATTTTAAATTCTGACTTCATTTTATTAGAAAATTCTTCATTGGATCCCTGTCTACTACCACCAAAGATAATATCATCCACATAAACTAGCACCATGAACTGGTCTTTCAGAGAGTTCATCACATAGAGATTGTGATCTACTATACCTCTTTTGAATTCCATCTTCTTGAGATAAGAATCTATTCAGTAATACCATGCTCGCGGTGCCTTATATAAACCATATAGGGCCTTCATTAGTTTTCAATCCTTCATTTCATCATTACCAAGAATTAATCCCAATTGTGGTTCAATATAAACATATTTTTCCATAAAATAATTAAATAATTATATGTTGACATCCATTGGATATTTTTTTATCCTCTTTATATTTCCATTGAAAGAAACAACATGATATACTCCAGTCTTTCCATTGGAGAAAATGTCTCTTCAACATCAACGCCTTCAATTTGTCAATATCCTTTACTGAACAAACACACCTTATTTCTAATCACATTTCCATTCTCATAAAATTTATTATTGAAACTCCTCTTCATACCAATCACATTGTGACCTTTGGGTCTCTTTACAAGATCCCAAGTCTGATGTTTGGCAATCTGATCTATTCATTCATTGCTCTCACCCAAGACTCGTCCTTTGTAGCTTCATCAAATGAGGATGGATCTATAACTGATAGAAATGAATATTGTGCATTATTTATCATTATCCTTGTCTTTGTAGGTTCATTCCAATCCTCGATAATGTTGGATTGATCAATCTCTTCTCTTCAATATCTCCTTTGGGGTTTGGTCAAATTCTCTCTATCTATGGCTTCCACTTCTGAATCTTCTTCTGAGTCAACATCGTTAATTTTTTCCTAATATTTTTATACACCTTCCTCTAATTATTTATTATCATTTGTTATATGTTCACATTCTTCCCCATTTTCTATCACATCAGCATAATAATTCCTTCAAGCATTCATGTTTTTCTCTTCACTGATCTTAATGTCGTTTATTTCCACAATTCTTCCAAAGCGCTTATTGAAACACGTGTAGTTTTTGTTGTTCATTGAGTATCCAATAAATATTCCTTTATCTGAATTATCTAAATATTTTCCTTCATGGCATTCTTTGATTCATATGTAACATGTTCTTCAAAAAACATGAAAATATTTCAAATTGGGCTTATTCCATGTCAAAATTCATATGGTGTTTTTGTCTCACCCATATATTGACATGTTTGATTTTGAATATACACTACAGCTTGAATTTCCTCTTTCCAGTAATGTCAATGAATACGACTCTAGATAAGAATAGTTTCATCCAGGTTTTTTACATGTCTATTCCTATGCTCAAAAACTCTATTTTGTTGTGGAGTTCTCACAGCATCCACTGCATGTTGTATCCCATGCTTCTCTAGATAATTTTCAAATTCAATGGATGTGTATTCCCCTCCATTTTCATATGGGATGAAATTAATCTTCCATCCGGTATCATTCTCTCCAATTCTTCGATATTTTTTCATGTAATCAAGCACTTTTTGATTCCTATGTATAACGATCACACATTCCATTCTTCTATAATCATCTATAAAAGGAATAAGGAACCTTTCTCCACGTGTTTCAGCAATATTTATTGGCCCAAAAATGTTTGTATGATTGAGATCAAGGAAATTATATGCCCTTTTCTTCTTTGTCCGGTAGGAACTGCAGTCCAACTTCCCTCGCATACGGGCATCACAGGTCTATTCTCGTTCATGCATAAGATTAGGGACATCTATGACTATCTTCATCTTAGATATCATTTCCATGTCCTGTTAATTGATGTTCCCCAGTCTTCAATTCCACATATTGTTTTCCACTTCAATTGTTGTGTAGAATTTTTTTTTCTTTACTATCAACCTGATATAAGTAGTATTTTGTTTTGCATCCCTTCATAAGTGAATTTCGGGTCTTTCTATTGGTAGTGATGCATTTATAAAAAGGTAACTATAATTCCTAAGTCATAGAGTTGACTCACACTGAGAAGATTATGATGTGTGTTCCATCCATATAAAGGACTTCAGTTTTCATTGGCTCTCCATTTCTTTTTAGAGATCTATCATTACCAAACTGTATTGTTCCATCAAACCTCCTCTTAACATTTGTTAAAAAGTCTGCATTACCTGTCATATGAGAAAAACGAATGCTATCAAGAATCTAGGTGCTACTGATTTTTGTCTCTTTGATGGCTACCTCTGTGAGGATGGATTTATTAACCTTACTTTTATCATTCCATGAGACATTGGATTGAGTGTAGGACACCAATGGCCTTTCAATTATCTCTTCCATGTACATGGGTTCTTCATAGTCAAAATATTTATCTAGAGGAGAAAATCTATTTATTGGAGTAACAATATCTTGTTGACAAGATTTGACATGTCTTAGACTTTTGTATGAGGTGTCCATGTCCCTCCTCTTCCTGGAATAAATGTATTTATGAACAAAGTTAGAACAAGAAAAACAATATCCAGAGAAATGTTTTCTTCACTAAGTAGTAGGATATTAATTTTTTCTCTTTATTGAACTCATAGCTCTCCGCCATTCATACAGTTCCTTTCCTCTTCACAATATGTCATAGTATGACCCATATATCCACATAACTAACACATAATGAGAGGGAATACCTTCTCACTTCTATTTTTTCTACATGCATTCTTCCTTGGAAAAAATGTTTGACTTCCTATTATTACTAGAAGCTCAAGGATAGTCATATTTTCTCCTTTCATTTTGATTTAATGGTATCTTTTTCATCCCTTCTGGTAGTTTCACAACATGATCAACTTGCATCTTTCCTTTATTCCGGCCCATTTTATTTGAAGCATTTTATGTTTTGGAATTATATCTAATTACACTATTTACCATGCATGAGGGTCCTTGATCACTCAAAATTTTTCCAACTCCATCAGATCCACATTTTTCTCTCTCCAGCAACTCGGCATATGAGAACCTACCAAATTTGATTTTCTTATTTTATTCTTTTGAACTTGATTCACTTTTTAGCATACTTCTAAGAGTAACAACTTCTCTTTTGAGTCCCCCTACAGTTTTGGACTTCTCATCTAGTATAGAGGAAATTTCATTGATAACCATTCCCTATTCATTGATTCTAATCTCTAGTTCCACTAGATCATCCTGTCTTTCAAGGATTGATGACTGTAATTTCACCAGTTCTTCCAGTCACTCAATTTCAGCTTCAAGTTGATCAACATATTCTGATGATTCCTCAACCATTTATTTCCACTAATTTCATCTCTTACACTTATTATCAAGCTTACCAAAAGCTTCATTTAGTTGTAACATGGGATCGATATTAGTTTTAAACTTATTATCTATATATTTATCTGTTGATGGTTTTAGTTTTTCAATGGTATCCATCATGGAAGCAAGGTTTCTAGTTTTAAATTCTGGTTCTTCTTCCTCACCAAATTCATTATCATCATCTTCCTCTTCACAGAAAAAACTCTTCTTCTGTACATATTTTATATATTTGAAATATCACATTTTGAAAAACATTATTTGAGGATTCTCAATGTGTTCATATTTTCTTTCTTCATCTTTGAAATTTCTTGAGATTTGAGAGGAAATGTGCCCAACTTTTCAATGATGGTAATATAAATCAAACAATAGGAACCTGCTCTAATTCCACTCGAAGGACTCTGGGATACCCTAAGGGGTGGGGGGAATTCGGGTGTAAACATTTCTTTTAATGTGAAAGATCTTGTTCCCATGATGGTATGAACCTATTTGACTTTTTATACATACACATGAAAAGAGAATAAAATTAATTTTTACTTGGTTCACCACTAAGGGATGGTCCAAGGAGTATACACCGAAAAGTTGTTGGTCATACCAAAGTCCACTAATCGTAAATTATTTGTTAATTACAGAGGTTCATCCACAGTCACTCTGTGATAGGCTCGCTTCCATTATAATGGTTCAGGGATAGTTCACTATGTCCCTTAGATCACTTCTGTTGACTCCCCCTAGCTCACTACCTTGGGTGATTTCTTACTCAGTATATCAACTTGTGGGTCTCTTCAACCAATTTTCATTGAAGTATTTGTCTTAGTCCATCAGGAGACATTAATTTCATCAAATTCCTAAATTGATTCACTTGAATTTATTGATTACACAACCATATATTCAAAAGCCTATCAAAATCTTAACACTATGCTTACACGCAATACCTCAACATGCAAGAAATATTTGATATTGGTCACACAAGTTGACTTCTGTGCAACCCATACATTTCATGCAACCCTTATCTTTTTTGCAACTTTAGTGAAGGGTTAACAAGGTCTTTTCAGACTAATGGAACACCTAGTGCGCAAGACTAACTCTCAACAATTCTTTCATGTGCATATCGTTCATGTGGTAGAGCAACTTGATATTCATTGGAAAATTATCTTTTTCTTCCACGGGGGTAGACACATATTTATAGAGTATGATAAACCTTGGTGCATGTGTCATGACCCATCCTCGGGGCTCATGCCGTGACTACCCCAAGCCCGCCTTCCATAGGCCAGGGGCTGGTGACTAGCACTAAGGGCGTAAATCCCAGTAAAAAGGGAAGGAATTGCCTTTATAAAAGTAAAAAAACACAACAGAGTACACCTGATGGAGTAAATTAAAAGTAAACTGAGTACAAAGGTAAGAGCTGCAAAGTAAATGGGCCAGTATACAAACCCAATTGAAAGTACAATACAACTGAGAAAGAAAGTACAACAACTGAAAATTAAAGCAGCAACCACGAGTCATCCTCCAGGAATCCCACCAGAAGGGTGGGTAATGATAGTCTCGTCGGTACCTCGGTTCCATCCGTCTGCTCCGTGTACGTCCCGCCAGGTGGTCCAGCTCCGGATACGATCCAGCTCCACAAGCCTCGACCATGATCAATGTTGCCCGTCGTCTGAAACCAACACAACGTTGTGCGGGCAATGCCCGTGAAGGGGTGAGTATAACGATACTCAGTAGGGACCCCGATACCCCTGAAGGTCTCCCAGAATCCACAAAGGTTAAACCACAAAGGATATATAGAAACACGAAGTGTCAACCAACTCTACTTAGGTATATGCCCAAATATATACCAAAGTCATCAATCTCAGTACATCACCAACTTCCTAGCCCATGCACAACCAGACCACACAGGAAATAACTCAATCATACCAATGATAATGATTGAGTGTCAAGACTCAGATCACATAGGAATACTACTCACAAAGAGGGGTGGAGATGATTATATGTAGCCTCTGAATCATGTCCTCTACAGAACGCACGTAGGATCTTAGTATATAAGTCGTCGATGTTGAACCCACGTAGGATCCAAGTATAGTAACCATCAGTGCCGAACCCACGTAGGATCCAATTACAGTCTTCATTGCTGTTGAACTCACAAAGGATCCAAGTACAGTCGTCCTCACTGCCGAACCCACGTAGGTTCCAAGTACAGTCGTCATCGTCATCGCAGTCGCAGCCAGCTCTAGGGTTCCCACACACAACGTACTAGATTCTGAGAAGGTCTGCTCCATGAGTAAAAGGGGTCGATTCATCAACTGTCACGAAGTCCTAAGTTGATGTATCCCGAAGTTATATCTCGTCAAAAGGAACTTAACATGATAGACGGCACGTCAAATGGACACTCGGTCTAAGAGATATTGGCTTTTCCGTTCCAGGGGCTCGGATGGAAATATGCTCGTTCCAAACCCATCAATTTACCAAATTTGTCCAAAACTCACTTAGAGTATCACAAAAGGACCGTCTCTTTGAAATAGTCTCAGTGTCGCAGATAGCGCATCGATCGGACGCGCGGTCTTTACGTTATTCACATTTAAGTGAATAATGGGCCTGGCCCGTTTAGCCCAGTGGGCCGACTGGTCTGGTTAAACCAGTTTGACGGGTCCAACTCGGTAGGGGTGTCGGACCGGTCTGAAGGAAAACGCAACCTGGCCCGAAGGGGTGCGGCCTAGCCCGAAGTGGCGCGGCCAGACCCGGCCGGCTCGGCCGGCTGGGCGCGCGGGCCGGCTGGCTCGGTCGGCTGGCCGAGCGATTCTAAGGGGGGGGGGGACCTTGTCTGTCCGCACCAGCGGCGCCAAGTGGCGTCGCCATTCCTCAAACAGGATGGCTAGGCCAGACGACCTTCTGGCGCATGCAACCCACACGGCGGGCCATGACTTCTTCAGCGCGACACCCTCCTGGCGCCACGGTTTGGCTCTGCCCGGCCGGCCGATTCTCTAGCAAGGCGCCCTCCTGACACCGCGGCTCTTCTTCTCTTGGCCAGCCGACGGGCCAGCTGGTTCTTCCAACAAAGCGGCCCGTGTAGCCGGCCACGGTTCCTCCCACACAACCGGCAAGACGACACCAATTTCCTTTTCCACATACCCAGCATGGAAAGACGGCGTCGTGCTTCCTCCACCTTCGATTTCCAATTCTAAAATAATAAATAAGATCAAGATGAGGGTCATCGGGCCATGTTCGTTCAGCCTGCACCCTCTGCGTTAAATGATAGAAATTGGATATATTTAGTCAAAGATTCCCAACGAAGAACGAGGTATGAAAGCATCCACTTTCAAGAATAAACCCCTACCTCGATAAGTTCTGTGGTTAACAAGCGTCGTGGATGACGGTGTCGTCTCCGTCATTGTTAGAGTGCTCCCAAGGAAGTGACGTCTCCTTTCTTGTCCTGGGTAAATGAAAAGGATGGAGAACCGGGGTCGCCGATTCATTCTGCGTTGGAGGAAAGATGTCTTTTGTCGAATAAGAACTGTTCTTCGTTGAGGATGATGTTCTTCCCTTTTTCTTTCACACAAATTCTCTCTCCAATAAACCCACACAACAAGCCAACGAAAATTAATATAAGGCTACCCCTTATTTTAATTAAACTTTTGATGCATTCAACATTTAAAATTAAAACACATAATTAATTCAATTGAAGAGGTTCAAACAATTAATTAAGGTGTGTGTTGGCTAGAATTAAAGAGGGAGAGGGAGAGGAAGTGGAAAGGTTGCACAAATAGGGGTTTCCAGCATTAAACAAAGGAGTTTAATGGGGGGTTTAAGTGGTTTAGAGAAGATCAAGGGTTTAGGTCACGTGTGGGCCCCACCCCATAAATATCCTCCCATGGGAAGTTATGTGGGTGTGGGCCCCACCTTTAACTCCCCTTGGGAGGAACTGACCACCAGCCATAAAAATAAAATTGTGCCACCAATTTTATTTATTTTAAACTAAATCCCCAAAAATTAATTCTCAACCCGCTTAAAACGCAGCTACAGTAAAGGTCCCCTTAAGCAATTACCGGTGCTACGATTTCATCGGTGCCCTCATATTTCAAATCCGAGCATTGGTTCAAAAGATTGAAAAATTCACTCGTTCGTTTACAGAATGTACCAGATCTAAACTTTGGATATTGATTCCAGACACACCGGGCCTTGGAATCAAGTGCTGCTAGAATCCATAGACTCATAAAATTCCAAAGTATTTTAGAAAAAATATTCCTTTAAATTTCCATGTCTTTACAGCATTTTTTCTACACGTCATTGTTGGTGCATGAAAAATTATTTTGGGGCATCCAAAATACTTTTTGATGTTGCATTGGGCACGTAATATTATTTCACGCAACCTCATCTTTCTCACACATCATGCCATTTCCATTTTTTGATGTTGTGATACTGAAACATGTCTTCTGTGCAAGATTCTTTCGTGCAAGATTCATCCATGAAACCTCATCTTTCATGCAACCTTGTCTTCTTGAACTGTATGATCCCTTTTCTAGAAAACCTTTTGAACATCCAATGAGAATTGACAACAAACACAAACCATACTCCATTTTTGTCATAGAACAGTCATGGTTCCAACAATGAGCCTATAAATCAACCCAATAATATCCACCATGAGTTTCAAACCATGTGAATAGTCATTCCAAATTTCCATGCACATATTTATGATTGATATAATAATTAACCAAACATTTTTATGGTTATTACCCATAGTTGAATAAATTAAAGATTCTATATCAACTTGTTTGGATCTTGATTGGGTTTTAATTTCTAGAAAAAAACATACTTTATAAATTAACAAAATTTTAAGATGTATTCACATATATAGGATTATCCCTATTTTATTCATTAATTTTATCTAGTATTAATAAATAAAATAGATAAACTCATATCCTAAAACAACTAAACACTTCTCTGATACCAATTAAGACAACCCATTCTCGTGCTCTTGGCCCTGGTGTTAAAAGAAAATAATTTAAAAATAGATTTTTTTTTTCTGAAACTAATCAATATAAAATTACATATATTTATCTATAATTAAAATTTATATCTCATAGTAATCTAACATTACCAAGATCTAATGGTTTAGTCTCTTTGGAGACTAACTGCATCAAAAAATATTTCTGTGAACATTTCTTTATAATGGTATCATATTATATCCCCTTATAGATATATTTCAGATTATACTCATCTCCATATCCTGGGAATGAATAAATAACAAAGTGGTAAGATTAGATGCTCAATGATTTTAAATATAAGAGGTAAATATTGATGATCGTAAATGAGCATAAGATAAGCTTAATGGTATTACAGCATTATTATGGTCTATGAACATAACACCATATAATAATAGAGAAAAACAAAGATCGTCAATTATAAATTAATTCATATGGATATAAATATAACATAATACATGAGTCATAATAGCATTATAGTTTTTTGAAAATTAATATTATGGGATAGATTTAAGAATCAAAAATAATTTCCTCTATCAAGTCCCACTTCCAAGATGGTTATAACCAAATTAATATTTCACAAATAATTAGTTATTTCAAAAATCATCACTGTAAAAAAAAATAGACTATATGAGTGGGGAATATAATAGTCAATATCCATTAGATTATAACATAGGAAAAATAATATTCCATAATGGAGTGTCATAAAAGTAAGATCATATGTCATTTTTCAATACATCACACCAAAACATTCATCGGATTGAATTGTTGGAATGACCACCCAAGTAGCTTCTTAGGCAATGATAACCACTCATTTACCTTTGTAGGAGTTTTTGATACATCCTTGTACCTTTATAGTCTTGCGTTAACCACCCATGTACCTTTTTAGGATTTAAATAAACACCCATTTACATCCTTTGAGAACATGAGATATAAATTTTACCATAGAATTGGAGGGATTTAACATAACCAACATGTAACATAATAATAAAAAATTCATATGTATTCCATAATAACATACAATATTAAAAATTTACTCATACATTAATAAACTTATGGGGAAGAAAAGTGTTTTTAAAAAAATACCTTAAAAAATTACTATCATAGGTCATCCCATGGAAGAAAGTGGAAGGTATCATAAGAACATATCACATGTGTAACACAATAAATATCAAAATATATTCACATAGATGAAAAAACACATACAATATTTTGGTATAACTCACATATAAAAAATAAATAAATATACCTTTTTGAAATTCTTAAAATCATCTTTAATTTGATTTCATTAAAATGAAATACTTTAAGCTGGACAAGTCAATTTAATAATTAACCTTCAAATCCAAAAAAGTTTTTTCATAAAAATAGATAAATTATATATTCTTTCAAAAACATTATTTTTAGAGACATAAAAACATTTAATGCATATTTAGTAAAAACATAATCATTTCATAAACCTATACATTAAATAATTCCTTTCTAATATTAATTATTTACATTTGAAAAAAAATTACAATATTTAATTTTCTTTTCAAAATAAATAATAAGTAAAAAAATGGTGAAAACGATTTAATAAAAAAAGGAATATTTTTATATAATAATATTCATAAAATAATGTGTTCATGTGAAAATATTTAAGAGGAACTTTTCATGCTTTGGACAAAACAACCATTGTGGAAACCCTTAAAATATTTTTTGCAAACAATTTTATTATGGTGAAAATATTATAATGTGACATTAATCAATTATTAAAGTATAGATAAGGACATAGAAAAAACCATCCAATGAATTTTCATATATATAAGAAACATTCACATCTGAAAAGAAGTTTTCGGGTCAGTTTCAATTACAAGGGTCACATGGGGTAAATTATTTACCATGGGAAAAAAATAAAAAAAGGACCTGTAAAAACTCAATAAAAAACATAGGTGAATAAAATGGTTTGATTTTTTAAATATAAATTTCACATAACTTTTCAGTAGATGGGAATTCATTCATAATTATATCAATTTGAAAATGATATTATAATTAAACCCTTAATGCATTGTTAGCCTCTAAGTCAAATCCCTTCTTAAATACAGGACATGATTTAGATTTTTACATTCATTGAATCCCGTTAAAAAAATATTAAAAATAAAAAAATCTGTATTAAATACACCATAAATTGATATAAATTATTTATACGAAAAAATATTAATTACGTGAAATTGAGATGAGGAAACCCATAAAATAGGTGTATGACTTAAATTATAATAACAAGAAAGTAATTAAATGATATTGATTTTTAAATACCTTTAAATTAAATTATTTATGATAAACAATCATAAGGATATTATATATAGAACTAAATATAAAAAAGTGGTGGTTATGGAAGATGTATCGATAAAATAAACATGAGATGAGAAACCCTTTCCCTTTTTATCTCAAATTTTACAAAAGGTCTTAAAAATATGATGTAACAAACATAATTACATTACTTTATTATTTTATAATATTATTCATATCTATTTATATTTATATCACTCAATTAAAATCATTAAATACCCATATAATATTAATTTAATTATAATTTTCATCAATGGATGTTATTAATTCAGATTATTTTTATAAGGCCCCAGCCTTAAACCTTACTTAATATTGAATTAAATGAATAATTCACATTGAGGATCTTTTCAGGTTTAGAGTTTTAGAGAATTAGAACATAACTATTACATCTTAAAAGATTACAAAGTAGACACTTCTACTAAGTCTCCATAAAATAAAAACTCTTAAAAAGAAAGATGTCTAGATTCCATGTTTTAGATAGCATGAAATTCCCTTGATCCCATCCTTGACCTTATTCCACTTTAAGTCCTGTGAAAAACATTTCGAAAAAACTTGGGGTGAGCATAAAAAGCTCAGTAAGGGATACAAAAGGAATGAAAACTGTTAGTTTTTCAACCATCAAGTAAACCATGTATACTATATCAAAGTAATACCTTCACCTTTATGAAGTAGTAAAAAAAAATCTTTACTGAATAAAGTATCATTACTTACATTTTTGTAACCAAAGGATTACCATAAAACCCATATAAAAAACACATAGAATATATAAAGGTAACTTGGGACATAAACATACTTAAGTGCAATAACCATACGGTCGACTTCCACACATATCACTTAATGGAATAGCCATACGGCCAATTTCCATACATACTTAATGGAATAGCCATACAGCCGACTTCCATACCCAATGCATTGGAGGTTATAACGTAACCACCCGTCCTGGTATTCACGGAACCACCCGTCATATGGTTTATAACGTAACCACCCATTAAAATGTCCAAGTACCAGTAATAAATCATAAAACATAAAACCAATATAAAGGAATGATAACATTTCCACATTTCAATCACAATATATCATAAATATATTGACATAATAGAATCCTTTTTCAAAACCATTTTCAATACCAAAATACATAAAAGAGTATATGGTATTTATTTTATTCTAAAAAACATTACGACTTGTTGAGAAATCCAAAGACCAAATAATACTCGCGGCGGCGGAAAAGGTCGTTGTCACCGCGTACGTTAAAAAAACATTCCTTTTTGTCGTTTAGTAAAACGCTTCGTAGAAAAAGATCCCTTTTGTATAAAAGTAAAAGTCAAAGGGGTTTATACACCGTATAAAAGAAAGTTGTGTATAAAACGAAATATGCCTCAATGAAAGGAGATTGAGACGAAGTCCCTTACCTTGGGTCCGACTTGACTCGATCGTTCTTTAACGTCCTGAATAATAAACTTGAGTTAATTTATACATGATTAAGAACCTTTTTAAAGTTCATTATTCCTTTTATATCACTTATTGCCATGTTATAAACATTATGTAACCATTTAAGTTAATAATGTTTGTTTTGTCAATATTTGGTTCTTAAGTCGAAAGTTGACTTCTTACAATTACATGTTGTTTGTGTGGTCAAAAGTTCTTTATATCCAGAATGAAATTCCTGATTTGGATATCATATATATCACATATATCCAGCATATACATGTATTTATAATATTACATAATCATTTAGAGGTAAGAAATGAAATGCACCGTTCATGGAGACGGTAAGCCGTACGTACGCATGAACGCTACTTTCATTTCTTTGTCATATTAGTGGAATTAAAACTAAATGAGAGGTATGTATATTTTAATTCCAGAATTATATTAATCATTTAGATATATCATTAATTATATATATACATTATATACATGTAATTTTAATAGTACATTACATTTGGGGATAAGAAATGAAATGCACCGTTCATGGAGACGGTAAGCCGTACGTACGCATGAACGCTACTTTCATTTCTATCTCATACTTTAATGGAAAGAAATAATAATGATATAGAGGTATATTATAATTCCAGTATAACATCATATATAATAACTTTAAATCCATCATTTACACGTCCCACATATGGCATTAACGAATCACATCACTTTTAGGGGGCGGTAGTCCGCACTTCCGTAAATGAAGATATCGTGTTTACCCATAATGGAAACCATAAAGGTATGCCAAAAATGAAAAATACAGAAGCTTAAAGAAAAAATAAACATATTATATATCATATATAAAAATAGTGACATCATAATGGCCACCTTTGAAGGTGTTAAATGAGTGTTGAACAATCATCGTTTCGGGAGGCAGAATTTCGCCATCCACGGAAACCGTATGTTCTTTAACCATTTGATGTAGTTGTGTGAGAGTGTAGCTCAAATAAATCTTATAACAACATCCTAGTATATTGAAGATACTGGTGTTGTTACAAAGGAAGTAAATAAAAAGAGTTTAGGGGGTTGGAGAAGCAAAATAAAACAAATGAACATGAGAGAATGAATTACCTTTAAAAGTGTAACTCCTTTTCAGTTGAGCCTAAAGGATTCCTTTGAAAGGATTATGCCCAAAGGGAATCCTCTAGGATGAGGAGAGGGATGTGGAGAGAGAAAATTGGCAGGGGTTGGCCGAGCCAAAGGCTTGAGAAGTGTGTGAAATGAGGTAGAGGTGGGGGCCTTTTATAAGAGGAGAGGAGGGGCACTTTTGAAAAGTAAAGAAATATTACATTATTTGAAAATGTGTTTCGGTTTCAAAAGGTCCCACATTTATATAATTCATGGATAAGGTGATAAGGGTTCTAAATCCACTCATCCAATTGGTTTTGGCGATGTGTAGTTCATAGATTTTACATTATCATTCTATTTTATTTAAATCGTCGAATAATGATGTCATCGCTGCATCATTATTATGTCATAAATAATTAACTTTATTTAATGTCTAAAAATTATAGAAAAAAATACTATGACATATTAAATCTTTTTAGCTTTCCAATGAATATTTATAATCAAAATTTGGACTTGTATAACCCCACTCAAAAATTATATTAGTAAAACATTTTATGTTAGTGTCATTTTCACTCTAACATTAAATAAAAAAATATTAATGTCATTTTCCAACTAAAGTGGCTCCATGGGGTCCCCAAGTTGGCCCATGGCTTGTCTTGGTCGGCCATGACTCACCCAATAGGTGTATGACAAGTGTCATGGTGTTTTCACATTCTTATAATACCATTTTTACCTTAAACTACACTAATTACCTCTAATCGCGATTAAGAACTTAATAAGTTACTATTCACCAAAAAATTATTATAATCTCATTGAACCACATATTACTTCTTAATGACAACCATGTATGTCGGATTTTTGAAATTCAAAACACAATGATGGAAAAATTTCATTTAAACGGAAAATCAGTCTTTATAAGTACCACTTAGTGGTTTCACTATTCATCAAAAATTGAAGTTTTTCAGAAAATTACCAAAAATTCACCCTAAGCTATATTTAATATTACGAATTCAAAAATGAAGTCTATTTTACAAAATTCAAAACATATAAGTCACATTAATAAATTTAATAATTAATTCCCGCTGTCAAAGCGAATAGCGTGTTTTTATGAAACAATAAGTATCAAAAGATTGACACTAGTTTAAGTCCGATTTCAAAGTGAAATTAATTCCAACGACCACTATTGGATTTAATGGTAAAAATATTTTCTAATTTCACTTTAAAACCAATTAAAATAATAATCTAATCATATAAATAATTTAGATTAAAAAGAGGTTTTGAATTAAAATACAACATTTTACACTATTCATAAAAAAAATGAACTTTATCGAAAAAATACCAAAAAATTACACAAAGTAAAAATTGATGTCCCTATTCTTAATAATAGTTTTATTTGGTCCAAAAGAAAGTATAAGAGTGATCAAAACTATATTTACTGACGGTTCACCATTAAAAGGTGATAAGTGAACCTTTAGTGAAAATTAGAGTATATATGCCCTAAAATTGAACTCTTTCCGTATTTTAAGCCTTTATCTTTTATTGGGTAAATGTATAAACATTTAAAAACATATCTAATCATATTTTAGTTATTTCTATCCATTCCTGCCAGTACAACGACTACTTGTTAACTAACATTTAAAATAATATTATTTTATTACTAGTGTGCTACGTAAGTTTCAAAGAAACTCATCGTTGTGTATCGGGTACGCTATCGAACATAGCAACCCCTTTAAAATAAAATTAACATTTAATTCATAAATATTAATAAATATGAAAATTCTTTATTCTTTATTTACCTGGGATGTTACATCCTTCCCCCCTTTTGGGAATTGCGTCCCCACAATTTTATTCACTTATCAAAATAAGTGGGGGTATTTATCCCTCATAGCATTTTCAGATTTCCACGTTGCCTCTTCAATCACATGGTTTTTCCAAAAAACCTTTACCTGATGAATCACTTTATTCCGTAACACTTGCTCCCTGTGGTCAAGAATCTGGACCGGTTGTTCCTCATAAGATAGGTTCTCTTCCAGCTAAACTACCTCTGGACTCAAAACATGAGAAGGATCTGGCATATACTTTCTCAACATCGAAATGTGAAAAACATTGTGTACCTGAGATAAACTCAGAGGTAAAGCCACCCGGTATGCAACTGATCCAACTCTTTCCAGAATTTCGTATGGTCCAACCAACCATGGACTCAACTTTCCTTTATTACCAAATCTCATCACACTTTTACAAGGAGAAACCTTGAGAAAAGCATGATCACCTACCTCAAAAGATAGATCCTTCCTCCGGTTATCCGCATAACTCTTCTGCCTGCTCTGAGCTGTTATCATGTGTTTTCTGAATCAACTGAACTTTTTCTGCCATCTCTTCTACCAATTCTGGTCCCATCATCTTCCTTTCACCCACTTCATTCCAAAATGATGGATTTCGACACCGCTTCCCATATAATGCCTAAAATGGTGCCATCTATATACTGGAATGAAAACTGTTATTATAAGAAAACTCAACCAAAGAAAGATGTTGGTCCCAACTTCCCTGATAATCCGTAGAACAAGCTCGTAGCATATCCTCCAATGTCTGGATTGTTCGTTCTGACTGCCAATCTGATTGAGGATGAAAAGCTGTACTAAAATTTAATTCAGTACCCAACGACTTCTGAAGTCCTTTCCAAAAGTTAGAAGTAAACCTAGGATCACTATCCGATACAATGGAGAGAGGAACTCCATGTAACCTGACTATATCTTTAAGATACAAACGGGAAAGTTGATCTAGAGAGAAAGTATCTCGAATAGAAAGGAAATGAGCAGATTTGGTCAAGCGATCAACAATAAACCAGATTGCATTATTACCTCGAGATGTCCTCGGTAATCCCACAACAAAGTCCATGGATATGTTTTCCCATTTCCACTCTGGCACTGGTAAAGGCTGAAGCATCCCTTTCGGTAACTGCTGCTCTGCTTTAACCTGTTGACATGTCAAACACTTCACAGTAAAATCAGCAATGTCTCTTTTCATTCCATCCCACTAGTAATACTCCCACAGACCTCTGTACATCTTAGTACTGCCAGGATGAAAAAACAACTCATTCTTCAACTGTGAATCACAAGGCACACATAACCTCTTCACAAACCTCAAAACACAAACACAAACTTATCCAAGAACTCATGGAAAATTTTATTCATAAGGTCCATGAATACAGCAGGTGCATTGGTTAACCCAAAAGGCATAACTACAAATTCATAATGGCCATATCTAGTACGGAACGCAGTCTTCGGAACGTCTGCTTCTTTTACTTTCCACTGATGGTACCCCGACCTCAAGTCAATCTTCGAAAAATACTGAGCTCCCTGGATCTGATACCACTTCATTCGATGGCCCAACATCTTCTGAAGTTGTTGCAAAGGATTTCGCCACCCCTTTCTTCTTGTATTCTGGCTGCATTCCCCCAGTTGATTTCTTCGTTGGACACTCGTTTGCATAATGACCCATTTCATTACACTTAAAACATCTTACCGTTGGCTTTTCATTTCCTGCTTGATCATCTTCCTTACAGTTACGAGCAATATGACCAGACTTACCACACCGAAAGCACTTACCAGACTTGGATAAACATTCTCCAGGATGAATTTTACCACACTTCTCACAGGATGGATATTTGGTTTTCTTACCTCCTTGCTTCTTTGATGAATTCTTCCCCTTTTCCTGACAACTAGATCTCTTATTCTGTTGTTTGTCATAGAACACCTGATCATAGGAAAACTCCATTTCCACCTTCTCCACATATCGAACAAGTTTTTCATAACTTTTGAACTCACGAGAAGCTAAAGCCCTTCGATACTTTGGCTTTAACCATGAGTAAAAACGGTTTATTTTACTATCAAGATCTCGTATGAAGTTTGGAGCATACCTTGCCAATCGAGTGAACTTTGCTTCATAAGCTGCCACTGAATCATCCTCCTGCCTCAATTCTAGGAACTGTTTTTCCATCCTAAGACGAACCACCTTAGGAAAATATTTCTCAAGAAACATACCTTTGAATTCGTCCCAGTGAAGATCCTCAATCGCATCACTATCCCTTATATTTTTCACCATCGACCACCACTGATCAGCTTCACCTTCCAAACGGTAAACGGCAAGACTAACCTTTTGATGTTCTGAACACCCCATGACATCAAAAATCTTCTCCAGTGCTTTAATCCACCCTTCAGCTTGCACAGGGTCAGATGATCCTCTGAATGATGGGGGATGTTCCCTCATGAAATGTTCCACCACTGACATGTTCCTCTGCGGTTGATCTGGCTGATCTCGTGCATGGATACCACCACCATTTATAGCCTGAGTCAACTGTGCCATCACTGCAACAAACTGTTCAGTTCCGATTCCGACCATCTCAGGTTGCTGATTTGGAAGGTTGTCTTCCTCCTGATGTCATCCCAACATAGCTGCTTTGTTTCCTCTGCGGAAAACCATTCTGAACACAGAAATATCTTAGGCGAAGCAACATGGTAATCCGTAAATGCTATATCATTTCAATCATATTATAATTTAACACTTTTCTAACTCCTAAAGTTGTCTAAACCGACCTCTGATACCAACTATAAGGCCCCAGCCTTAAACCTTACTTAATATTGAATTAAATGAATAATTCACATTGAGGAACCTTTCAGGTTTAGAGTTTTAGAGAATTATAACATAACTATTACATCTTAAAAGATTACAAAGTAGACACTTCTACTAAGTCTCCATAAAATAAAAAATCTTAAAAAGAAAGATGTCTAGATTCCATGTTTTAGATAGCATGAAATTCCCTTGATCCCATCCTTGACCTTATTCCACTTTAAGTCCTGTGAAAAACATTTCGAAAAAACTTGGGGTGAGCATAAAAAGCACAGTAAGGGATACAAAAAGAATGAAAACTATTAGTTTTTCAACCATCAAGTAAACCATGTATACTATATCAAAGTAATACCTTCACCTTTATGAAGTAGTAAAAAAAATCTTCACTGAATAAAGTATCATTACTTACCTTTTTGTAACCAAAGGATTACCATAAAACCCATATAAAAAAACACATAGAATATATAAAGGTAACTTGGGACATAAACATACTTAAGTGGAATAACCATACGGTCGACTTCCACACATATCACTTAATGGAATAGCCATACGGCCAATTTCCATACATACTTAATGGAATAGCCATACGGACGACTTCCATACCCAATGCATTGGAGGTTATAACGTAACCACCCATCCTGGTATTCACGGCACCACCCGTCATATGGTTTATAACGTAACCACCCATTAAAATGTCCAAGTACCTGTAATAAATCATAAAACATAAAACCAATATAAAGGAATGATAACATTTCCACATTTCAATCACAATATATCATAAATATATTGACAAAATAGAATCCTTTTTCAAAACCATTTTCAATACCAAAATACATAAAAGAGTATATGGTATTTATTTTATTCTAAAAAACATTACGGCTTGTTGAGAAAGCCAAAGACCAAATAATACTCGCGGCGGCGGAAAAGGTCGTTGTCACCGCGTACGTTAAAAAAACATTCCTTTTTGTCGTTTAGTAAAACCTTTCGTAGAAAAAGATCCCTTTTGTATAAAAGTAAAAGTCAAAGGGGTTTATACACCGTATAAAAGAAAGTTGTGTATAAAATGAAATATGCCTCAATGAAAGGAGATTGAGACGAAGTCCCTTACCTTGGGTCCGACTTGACTCGATCGTTCTTTAACGTCCTGAATAATAAACTTGAGTTAATTTATACTTGATTAAGAACCTTTTTAAAGGTCATTATTCCTTTTATATCACTTATTGCCATGTTATAAACATTATGTAACCATTTAAGTTAATAATGTTTGTTTTGTCAATATTTGGTTCTTAAGTCGAAAGTTGGCTTCTTACAATTACATGTTGTTCGTGTGGTCAAAAGTTCTTTATATCCAGAATGAAATTCCTGATTTGGATATCATATATATCATATATATCCAGCATATACATGTATTTATAATATTACATAATCATTTAGAGGTAAGAAATGAAATGCACCGTTTATGGAGACGGTAAGCCGTACGTACGCATGAACGCTACTTTCATTTCTTTGTCATATTAGTGGAATTAAAACTAAATGAGAGGTATGTATATTTTAATTCCAGAATTATATTCATCATTTTGATATATCATTAATTATATATATACATTATATACATGTAATTTTAATAGTACATTACATTTGGGGATAAGAAATGAAATGCACCGTTCATGGAGACGATAAGTCGTACGTACGCATGAACGCTACTTTCATTTCTATCTCATACTTTAATGGAAAGAAATAATAATGATATAGAGGTATATTATAATTCCAGTATAACATCATATATAATAACTTTAAATCCATCCTTTACACGTCCCACATATGGCATTAACGAATCACATCACTTTTAGGGGGCGGTAGTCCGCACTTCCTTAAATGAAAATATCGTGTTTACCAATAATGGAAACCATAAAGGTATGCCAAAAATGAAAAATACAGAGGCTTAAAGAAAACATAAACATATTATATATCATATATAAAAATAGTTACAACATAATGGCCACCTTTGAAGGTGTTAAATGAGTGTCGAACAATCATCGTTTCAGGAGGCAGAATTTCGCCATCCACGGAAACCGTATGTTCTTTAACCATTTGATGTAGTTGTGTGAGAGTTTAGCTCAAATAAATATTATAACAACATCATAGTATATTGAAGATACTGGTGTTGTTACAAAAGAAGTAAATAAAAAGAGTTTAGGGGGTTGGAGAAGCAAAATAAAACAAATGAACATGAGAGGATGAATTACCTTCAAAAGTGTAACTCCTTTTGAGTTGAGCCTAAAGGCTTCCTCTGAAAGGATTCTGCCCAAAGGGAATCCTCTAGGATGAGGAGAGGGATGTGGAGAGAGCAAATGGTCAGGGGTTGGCCGAGCCAAAGGCTTGAGAAGTGTGTGAAATGAGGTAGAGGTGGGGGCCTTTTATAAGAGGAGAGGAGGGGCACTTTTGAAAAGTAAAGAAATATTACATTATTTGAAAATGTGTTTCGGTTTCCAAAGGTCCCACATTTATATAATTCATGGATAAGGTGATAAGGGTTCGAAATCCACTCATCCAATTGGTTTTGGCCATGTGTAGTTCATAGATTTTACATTATCATTCTATTTTATTTAAATCGTCAAATAATGATGTCATCGCTGCATCATTATTATGTCATAAATAATTAACTTTATTTAATGTCTAAAAATTATAAAACAATTACTATGATATAGTAAATCTTTTTAGCTTTCCAATGAATATTTATAATCAAAATTTTGACTTGTATAACCCCACTCAAAAATTATATTAGTAAAACATTTTATGTTAGTGTCATTTTCACTCTAACATTAAATAAAAATATATTAATGTCATTTTCCAACTAAAGTGGCTCCATGGGGTCCCCAAGTTGGCCCGTGGCTTGTCTTGGTAGGCCATGACTCACCCAATAGGTGTATGACAAGTTTCATTGTGTTTTCACATTCTTATAATACCATTTTTACCTTAAACTACACTAATTACCTCTAATCGCGATTAAGAACTTAATAAGTTACTATTCACCAAAAAATTATTATAATCTCATTGAACCACATATTACTTCTTAATGAAAACCATGTATGTTGGATTTTTGAAATTCAAAACACAATGATGGCAAAATTTCATTTAAACGGAAAATCAGTCTTTATAAGTACCACTTAGTGGTTTCACTATTCATCAAAAATTGAAGTTTTTCAGAAAATTACCAAAAATTCACCCTAAGCTATATTTAATATTACGAATTCAAAAATGAAGCCTATTTTACAAAATTCAAAACATATAAGTCACATTAATTAATTTAATAATTAATTCCCGCTGTCAGAGCGAATAGCGTGTTTTTATGAAACAATAAGTATCAAAAGATTGACACTAGTTTAAGTCCAATTTCAAAGTGAAATTAATTCCAACGACCACTATTGGATTTAATGGTAAAAATATTTTCTAATTTCACTTTAAAACCAATTAAAATAATAATCTAATCATATAAATAATTTAGATTAAAAAGAGGTTTTGAATTAAAATACAACATTTTACACTATTCATAAAAAAATGAACTTTATCGGAAAAATACCAAAAAATTACACAAAGTAAAATTTGATGTCCCTATTCTTAATAATAGTTTTATTTGGTCCAAAAGAAAGTATAAGATTGATCAAAACTATATTTAATGACGGTTCACCATTAAAAGGTGATAAGTGAACCTTTAGTGAAAATTAGAGTATATATGCCCTAAAATTGAACTCTTTCCGTATTTTAAGCCTTTATCTTTTATTGGGTAAATGTATAAACATTTAAAAACATATATAATCATATTTTAGTTATTTCTATCCATTCCCGCCAGTACAACGGCTACTTGATAACTAACATTTAAAATAATATTATTTTATTACTAGTGTGCTACGTAAGTTTCAAAGAAACTCATCGTTGTGTATCGGGTACGCTATCGAACATAGAAACCCCTTTAAAATAAAATTAATATTTAATTCGTAAATATTAATAAATATGAAAATTCCTTATTCTTTATTTACCTGGGATGTTACAATTTTGTGCATGTTTTGTAATAGCGACATCAAAACCCAATATTTGATACCAAGTTCATCATTAAAATATTATAAAATAAATTTATATAATTATTTAAAGGATTCATTAATTCCCTTATTCACTTAATGTAAATTATGGACACATTTTTTGATAACAAGATACAAGATGAAGTCGTTTCAGGTATTTTACAAATTTTAGTAGATTACATTTTCATGATCCTTAAATTTTGTTAATACAATAAAAACCATATTATTGACATATATTAATCATTAATATCATATATATATTAATCTAATATATTTTATAATCATCCATATAATGTGGTATTGAAAAATGGAACATGTTTCTCTATGGAGGAGGTATTCTGCACATACACGCGGGAAACCATTTCATTTTACATAGAATGAAAACATCTTAGAAGTTGGACTATATTTTCCATAATATTAAAAATTTTATAAATATCTATTTTTTTCATTAAAAATTCTTTTAAACCTTCTACTTAAAGTGGAATTTAAAAACTGAATAGGTCACTCAAAGGCGGTGGTAGTACGCATGTAAATATGGACAACATTTTCATTTTCCGTTGAATGAAAAGATGGTATAAATTGGTTTATAATTTTTCAGAAAATTAATAATTTAATAAATATATTTTGTATAAATTAAAAACCCAATTAAAACTATATATGTATGGAATTCATGAGAAATAAAACTTGTCACTCCTGGTGGTGGTAGTCTGAAGGTAACATCATCGATGTTCTAATTTTTTTAATTTTTTGGAGGAAAATAAATAATGATATTTCTATCAATATAATAACACTTAAATAAAATAATTATACTAATGTTAATATTTAAGGATATTATAATAAACTTTGAGATAGAATAAGGATACTTAAAGACATTTAAATGACTTTTTTTGAGAATTTAACCTTACACATTTAAATAACTACTTTTCAAATAAGATTAAGCTTTTAAGGAACTAAAAACCAATAAAAATTGATTAAATTTTTTTGATGGATTTATATATAGTTTCATGTGTAAATTGATTTTTTTAGTGTATCCAAATGGGAGGTGGTGGTCTACTTTTTTTTGTGAGGAGAGTGGGACTTTTGTAAATACTCATAACATTATATATTTTTCTTGTCCATTTTTAAAAAAAAATAAAGTGGCTACAAAAGTGGAAAATAATGGATAGTGTATGATTTTTTGTTGAGAAATCAAATACCCACTCATTTATTGGAATCTTTTTAACATACCATAAGTCTTTTGTGCTTTTATCTAACCTTTTACTATTTTTACTTTTACCACAGTAATTCATTTTTACCTAATTAACTTATTTTTACACCAAAAAATATAATTGTAATTATTACATAATTTTAACCTTTTTATTATAAAAATGGAATCAATTTTGTTAAATATAATTTATTAAAGTGACAAAAATTAATTCAAGAATAATAAATGTATAACACATTAAAAATAGTTTCCCAGAACAATATAACTTTAATTACAAAATGTCAAATACAAGTTAGAATATTGAACATAGTATATTTTAATCTATATACATATTAAATACATATTTTGTTTTAATTTTTTTTATAGAAAAAATTACTTTATATTTATATATTAATTATTTCATAAAAGACACATTATTTGTAAAATTTTTATTTTTCATTATTCACCTAAAAATAATTTCAAAAGAATACAAAAAATTCATCATAAGATAATATTTTTTTTTTCTAAATGAACAAATTAATTTCATTTTTTCAAAATAAAATTCTAAATTTTTTGGAATTTAACTACTAAATTGAAATATAAAATTTAATGGAAAAAATCATAGAAAAATAAATTCTTAGTAAATATAATCTATTATTATTTATATTCTCTCATAAAGTACTAACAAAATTAGAGTTAATATATTATCCATATAAATAATATATGTTATTATCATTTAACCATATTATATATAGTTTCTTAAAATAAAAATGCACAATGAATAAAATTTAATTATAAGACAAATATATTTTTAATTATAAAATAATCTAATTAGTTTTTTAGCTATACTAATTGAATTATATCAATGCATTAGTACAAAAAACTACATTTTTTTTAGAAATACATTTCATTGTGTTTTTACTTCTATTTTTATCTTTTAATTCAAGTACTACATTATAAAAATCCCAGTTAATACTTTTAATTTTACCTTAACAATATATACTCCAATTTTTATTGGTTTATAGTTTTATGTATAGTAAGCTACTCGACATACTATTTCATTAAAGTAAAATATATAATAACAGTTTATGGAAGTATAGGGAGAAACTAATCAGATTTTTTTATAAAAGGAATAATGTACATGGAATCCATATGATTTGTTAGCATAAAGATTTATGTAACGTCCTATCCTGAGATCTGCTTAACCCATTCCTCAAGTTGGTGGGTCACATGGACTCAAGAATTACTCCCCATATGTCAGATGCTATTGACTAGTAGAGAGGGTGTAAATATAGTAAATTATAGAGAATATACCATCAAGTTAGAGTGGTACAATAGATATAACAGAAAAAAATCAACAACGGAATCACAATATAAATACACAAAATAATAGTGCATTGGAAGAATAAATAAAACATATATAATAGACCAGTGTGGAAGTTAATGTAAATATAACAACTAGATAAATTATCAAAAAGACACTAGGTAGTGTCTGATACATGGATACGTGGCATAATGATAATAAAATGGGGAACAAGTATAAAACCAATACAAGCGTGATATAAAAACTACAAAAAGTTAAAAAAACAACTCCACTATAATCTCTATCTAATTCCTATTCCTCTAATCCTAAGCTCCATCTATAAGAAATAAAATATCAACAACCTATATAATAGAACATTCTCATATCCATACTTGTAGGAAGATAGACTTCTCAGGTATAAGTGGTATCCCAAGTAAGTTGAGAGATTAAAATCTTAGTTGGCCATCACCAATGGTGTATACATGTAATCTAAGTAGTACATGTATCTAAATAGTGTACATGTATAATAGAAAAATAAATTAATGATAAAATAAATAATAAACCCCCTCATGCTTCTATAATACACCTCGTGGGTCAACCTGCTACATCTCATGGATGGAATGGAAGTCTGAACACTCACTATATGTATTTTGTAGTAATATATATATATATATATATATATATTATATATATATATATATCATCCACCTATATGAACAAATTATGTGTAGATGTAAGTGGCTATATACCTAGAATACTAGTGTTTTCTAGACCGAGGCGTAACTCATACCTCCACGACCACTCAAACAAGCCTCTAAGCTCAAGCAATAGGGTACATGCCTACATCCAAAAAGAGAGTGATATGTCATGCATGACACCCAAGATGGTGAGTGATCCATCATTTCATCACTATAATAAATTTTCATGGAACATAAATCACACAATCATAACAGTTTCAATGGTGTGATTCATCAGGTTGAACACTAGATATAGGAGATCATGATACCACTATTCTCAAAAATCCCTAACCATCATGACTCAAACCCTATAAAGGTGTTATATAATTTTAACTGGCATGGGTAATTACCTCCCATCTATCACTTTTATTAATATTGTATATATAAATAAGGCCTATTCATATTTATAACATAACACATGAGGAAAAACATCTCATTTGTTCCTTTAGTAAAGTTCAATTCCATTTTAAAAATTAAAATTCGTAATTGGCATTTTATAAAGCAGAAAAAATGGTGTGTCCTTACCACCCTCTATATACCACTTCATTTAATTCATATAATTCACTTGAAAATTCTAATCATCATGAATTATCAACTCCATTTAATGTGATCAGTCCATTTAATTCATTAAGATGTTGAAAAACATTTTCTTAGGATCAAGGTGTCAATTGCAAGGTGTCATGGTAAAAGGGAAAATGCCTACAAGGTCAATTAAAACTATAAGAGGGAAAAACAAATATGAGATTACTTGGGTTCCATTTAATACTTGTGTATCAAGGAAAATTTCATTTAAAATCAAATCAAGAAGCTAATTAGGTGTTCTGAGAAATTTTTTCCACTAACCATAATAGAAAAATCCAAATGGAACACCCAAGGGGTGACCATATATGGTGTGTACTACCTATATATTAGAAATCAAGAATCAATAGGTGTATTATAGATTATTATGATCTATTTGATATGAATCAATAAATTAAAATAATACACTTCGAAAAAAATTTGTTTGACACAAAAACATAGCTGTAGGGAATCAGCACTCAAAGGGAAAATGATGTGACCACTTACCTCACATTATTTGAGGACTCATCTCTCAATACAACCCTATGATTCAGGGTAGTTTCCAAGATATTGGAGAAACAATCAATGCCACGAAAATAGGTAAAATGATAATTCACCTAAATAGAACTATAGATTCAATGGAAAACTAAAATCAGGTCTAAGGGAATCGGGGAGCATACCTAGACGGGTCCAATGATTCTGACGGATCGAGGATCGAATCCTAACATTATTGATTTTGGAGGAAAACGTGTGAGTAAACCATGAAATCCACTGGAGGAAAAGGAGAGAAAAGGGGGAATACGTTTTTAAGTTATGTGATGTGAATTTTGGAAATTTCCCCTCAAAACACATAGGAACAAAGTTCAGTTGCATAGTTTTGTCGTACCATGCACAAATCATGCTTGTTCACTACTAATTAAGGGTGACTCACATGCTCAAACACATGATTTAACTGAAAATGTGAAAACTTAGAAAAATGTCTATATTTCATACTAGTATCCAACCACACAGTCATGTGCCCTGGGACACACAGTTGCAGAAAAACATTGCAGCCCAGACCATTCTTCCTATTTCCTAGATACAGGCTCAAAATGATACCCAAACACACCTAAGACATCATTATCTTGATTAAGAATCAATATTAGGTCTGATTAAAAAATTAAAAATTAAAATCTAACGATACATACTTTTATTGAAAAGATGTTTTTTCTACAACCTCCCCCTCATTAACGAAACTCGTCCCTATGTTGGCCTTATGAGGGTAAAGAGGTATCATCAGCAAAGTGTTCTTGCCACTAAATTTGTATATCAGCTTTTCTCTCCCTAGTCTCATCGTATACCTGTTATTTCTACCATATCACTTATAACAAAGTAAATGACCCACCTATGAGTGTCTTCATGCTCCAATAAAAAATAAAAATAGGATACTCCAAAAAGAAAGAATCTATATCCAATTCAACCTCCTAATGTTGAAATACATGTGATGGGTCTGGATTGTATCAGTAATGATTATATACAAGAAGGACAACATGAATTTATTGATGTCTATGAGGAAGTTCCAACTAATAAGAAACTAGATTAATCTTCATCACAACCTCGAATGATCCTACAAATCTCTGTGGTAGTTAATCCAACTTCTAAATACATTTATTCCCTATCCAGGGTGTGAATCTCAAGAAAACCACATCTCCTACCTCAAACTCGAGAGGTCATCAACATCTATTGTCATAAGATTGTTGTCTAGACTAAGATTTCATCATGTGATTTATGATCAATTGGGATTTCTCTATTGTCTCCTAAATGATACATGGATCAAGTATAGATTCATCCCCTCCATCTAGCCAGTACTGATGTGATCAGCAAGGCCAACCATAAGGATTTATAAGTATCCATGTCGATGGTATCCTAAATGTTGTTATTATAAGAAAACTCAACAAGAGGAATTTATTTCTCACAAGAACCTCCAAAGTCAAGGATAGATGCATGAATCATGTCCTCTTGAACCTGAATTGTATTCTCCTTCTATCCATTATTCATCACCGGATAGGTTATGCTCATAATCACCTCTGTAAATAAGGACTTTTGAAACCCCTTCCAGAACCATGATGAAAAATGAGAATCTTTATCATAAATGATATAAAAAAGATCTCCATGAAGGCATACTACTTGCCTAACGTATATCCTTCCTAGTTCATCAACTAGGAAGGTCTCTCACAATGGTAAGAAGTTATAAACCTTCATTAAATAGTCCAAAACAACCCATATTATATTGTTTTCACAAGGTGATTTGGGTATTCCGGTCATGATGTTTATCGAAACTTCATCCCATTTACACTCAGGAATATAATGAGGCTATAAAGCCCCTACCAGTCACTAATGTTCTACCTTCACCATCTGATAGGTGAAAAACTGAGTGATGAAGCTAGAAATCTCATGTTTCATACTAGTCCACCAATACTTTTGTCATAGATATCGATACATTTTGGTGATATTGGGGAGAAATGAACTTACTGAGGAATGTAATTATCTCATCATATTCTCTTTGATGTCTGTTGGGACGCATACACACCCATGGAATAATAAGGTATCATCCCTTGGAATGGTCCAACCATAAGATGTATCATCACATAAAATACTCTCTTTTTAGAAAATTCCTTCAGGATCAGATAGCTACCTCAAATGTACTCATTCCAAAAAAATTAAATCACCTATAATTCCTATAGGATATTGTGACCATGGTCCTCTTAAACCAAAACATGAATATATAAGAATAATGACATAAACATTTATTCACCACTTGATTCTGAAACTACTTATGTCTAAGTCTTCTAGCTCAGAGCATAATCTACTGAGTTCTCCTTCCCAAGTGTGTAGGCAAGCTCAAAATCAAATGACTGTAGATACTCTACCCACCTACATTTATTGATATTGATATCTCACTATGTAAATATGTACTTGAGGATCTTGTGGTCTTTTAAAACCAAAAATTACCTCCATGTATATAGTGTCTCCAATAGTTCATTATGTGAACAACAGTAGTGAATTTGAGGTTGTTTGTTGGGTAATTCCGCTCGTGAGACATCAATAGATGATACTTGTGTGTGATTAATCGCTCTTCCAACATCCGAATAGCTCTAATCCCAATACCAGACATGTCATAGTAAACAATATAGATCCTTAACAGCTCTGGAATAATCAGTATTGGCACTGAAGTTAAACATCCCTTCACCTTCGAAAAGGATTCATCACACGATTATAAACACATGAATTTTACACCCCACTTTTTCATGCATGTAAGCAGCACTGCAAGGCATGAGAATACATGTAATAAAAATCATTAATATTTGAATATCCCCAAGAACAACTTGATTTAAAACATGTTATTAGGATGCTCCCAAGAAACTAAAGATATCACTTTATCTTGGTTTACTAAAACTCCTAACTCCAGTATGACATGACCTAAGAGGTGGACTTCCTTAATCTAAAGCTTTTATTTATTAATCATATCGTAGAGAAGGTTATCTCCCATCTCATTAATAACAATATTAATATGGATTTTATGGTCATGTATTGAGATTTAATATAGGAATATATCATTAAAAAATACTTCCACAATTGAATCCGGGTATGGGTGGAAAACAAGATTCATAAGATCTATAATGACAACAAGTGTGTTCATGAGTCCAAATGGAATAACCGGATACTCATATAGAACATACCAGATCCTAATATTTTTTCAATGTATGTATAACTTCTTGTAGCACACCTAATTATAGCCTTACCTAATATGTATCTGTGAAAAAAATCTCTCTCCACAATGATAATAAAAGTGATCATCTATTCTCGTAAGTGGATACTGATTTTTTACTATGAGATGGTTAGAAAGATGTTAATCTACATATAACCTAAGGTTAAAATATTCCTTCTTAAAAATGAATGATGAAAACCAAGGAGAAGTGTGGGGATTTATGAATCCATTAGCATTCAGATACTTCAATTTCTTCTTGGCCTCCAGAAGCTCCTAAGGTGGCATCTTATAAGGAATAATAGTCACTGGTGCTACTCCTAAAACAATATAAATGGTGAATTATACCTCCACTGGAGGTATACCAGATAATGTATTGGGAAATATTTCCGTGAAATGATCCAATAAAGGATAAAAAATAGTGAGGCATAACCTCTGGTCATCAAAGAAAAGACTAGTGATATGATATGTCACATTACATAACCTCTACTAGTCAAGTCCATTTTGAGTCTCCCTAACATCCCATTCTCTCCAATGCATGTTCCTAATTCCCTATAATTATGTAAACATCACCCTTCTATTATAGAAGTCGATATCATCTTGATAGGGGTAAAATCATTCCATCTCGATGATTACGTCAAATCCCATCATGTAGAGGACATAGAGATTACACATGAAAAGGTAACCACCTATAATGAGGGGGAAATCATAAAGTGGTGAATTCGATTAGAATGGATACCCAACAGGGTGTCGTGTATGATAATTCCATAGTAGTTCTCGATCTTGAGGCCAATACTCTTGGTGATTTCTTTATATATTAAAGAGTGATATAAGACAATGTCAAATTATAATGAAACTAAATTAGAGGCTACTAGAATTGTACCACGTATAGTAGAAGGTATGGTGCTGTGCTCCTCCATCTTAGTCTAGACTGCATGTAACTGGCCTATACCATGGCCATGAGTCACTACCTAACTACCTTGAGAAATACCACTCTTCTAAAACTAAGAATCATAAGTCAAAATAACTCTGGATCAACTGCCACCTCAGCAAGATTGGCTAGTGGTATCCCAAATGCATGTCGGTCCTTATCCTACTATCCACACAACTGATCATGGTTTAGGTACAGATCCTGCTTATTAGGAACTAGATGGAAATTCCTATAGAAGAATAGGATATTCCATTTCCTAAAACACACTCAACACTCCACTGGATCCCACAAGAACTAATGCTTTATATGTCTCAACTTCCCACATTGGTGGCAAATCAAGAAGTTTTCAATGTGAGGAGGCAGGTACCTTTTACTCGTATAACCAACATCGATGTGAAACATTCCCCTAGATGAATAACCACAACAAGATTTTTCAGTAAAACCACCATGAATCTCACCATCATCTTCCCTTAAATTACTCTATGTAATAAGGGCATAGTTTACGATTTTATAAATGGTAGTCACCTTTAGAACATTGACTTACAATTGGATAGCATAGGCCATCCCACCCTCGAATTTTCTGGTGGTCATAAGATCTTTGCATAGTTGGATATAATCACTTCATCATAGTGAAATTAGATAAATAATCCATTACTGACAAGATCCCCTACTGTAGGTTCATGAATTCCTTAGATTGGTCATCCCTCGGAGTCTATGGAATTTTTTTTATATATAATATCATATGTAAATCAGTCCATACCATATATTTATGCTTATATACCTGGGTGATTACGTCCCATCACTCATTTTCTAAGTCACATATATTATATTTCACAACCTTTACCCTCTTCTATAGATAAATATCTAGATTTTCAAATATATATAGGCCTCATTTGAGCCAAGACTCTTCCGCCTGAGGTCTACCATCCTCCAAAATGATGGAATGATTCTCTTACTGAAATCCCCAATAAAACTCTTCCATACTTGGGGAAGGTCGAACAACACCTTGAATTTCTAACTAACACACATAAAACCCTCTGAAAATTTTGCATTAGTGAAAATATCATGTTTATGAAGAGTTTCCACATGTGGCACTGCTGTATGAATCATTGGCAGTTGAGGGTCCACCACTTTTAAAGTATGGTAATCACCACCATCAGGGCCAACTATAGAGGGAATTCATGGCATCATGATACAATAATTCCAAATGCACACCTCTAAATATATTTAATCAATTGAGAATATTACATTTACGAAGCTTGGACAGGAGTGAATTATTCCTAAAGAAATAACCAGACCTCTCCACCTGCTTCAAGAGATAGGTTTAGACAGTATAAGAGATATTAACTCACCATAAGAACATAAGTGATACCCCACTATCCACTTCTATATTCGAGTTTGGGTTTAAATAACTATTTCACATGTAGGATAGATAATTTCACATTAGTTTTCATATTCATTTTGAATTTGTTCTTGTTAAATTGTGTAAATTACATAAAATGGTTGAAATAGATAGTATACCACTTTCGATCCTTAAGGTCCCATACACCTTATGGACCAAAATATAATATCCATTCACATCAACTCCATAACACGATACATCCCATGCAATGAATGGTCTATGGATAAATGTTCCATAATTGATTGTTTATAGTTTCTTCTTTAACTTATTTCGGAAAACATTGCTATCATAAGGAATGAAATTTAATTATCAATTATTTTTTTCAATACCTAGAAGATGTTTCAGAATAATTCAGTATATATTCAAGGCACTATCAATATGAAATAGTAAAATACACACTAAAAATAGATGTGAAATAGAAAATGCATGGAATAATATTCTTAGTGTTACAAATAATGATGCATGTAACAATTCTCATAGCCCATGTATCATCACTAAAAGGATGAAATAAATCCTCAATTAGAATAAAAATTATAACCATAACACATCATGTGCATCACCCAATATTGAAATGATATCAGCAGTATTTGGAAAAACTTAAACAGTAATTATAATTCAGGAAACTCAAACTTTACCTTGAACATGGGTTTGTGATTCCCAAAACAACTTATGAAAAAGTGACAAGAATTACCAATCTCAATCCTATTTTCTCTAAATAGTAAATAAATAAAGTAACCACCTCATATACCACTTTTTACCGCCCCAACTCGGAATCCACTTAACCCATGCTCCGATCTGCTGGGTCACTTGAAAAAAATCATGCTTTCCCATGTCACAGAGGATGTTGACCAGAAGTGAGGGTGTAAGGATAGTATAGTGGAGAGGATATACCCTCATGTTATAGTAGAATAATGGATACAACAGAAAACATTCAAAGGTGGAAGCACATTATAAATAGACAAAACAACAATACAGTAGAATAATAAATATAACTGATATAATAGACAACTATGGAAGAGAAAATAAACATGACAAATAAATAAATATCTCTAATTTCACTTGGTATTTTTTTGATACATGGATTCATGGAATTCTGATAATAAAAATGGGAATAGGTGTTAGAAAAATACACAAATGTTATAAAAACTAATGAAATTACAAAAATAACTCCACTAGAATCTTGATCTAATGCCCGATCCTCTTCTCATAATCCCTATATATAAGAAAAATCATACCAAGACCTAGTAGAAGGTAACTTTACCTTATCCATACCTATACGAATATAGTATTCATTGGTACCAAAGGTAGCCTATGTAGGGTGTGAGATAAAAATATTTGTAGGCCACCACCAATGTTGTCTACCTATAATCCGGGTAGTGCTTGTAATTAAATTGTATAGAGGTATAATAGAATAAGAAATAAATATTGAAATAAATAATGAACCAGATTCAGTAACTATAGGACACCTAGCATGTATACCTACTTCAACTCATGGCTAGAGTAGAATTTTAAATAATCACATTATATATAGTAGTAATATATATATATATAATGTAAAAATATATATATTTCATCCACCTATATGAACCATGTATGTGCAGACATAAGTGGCCATATACCTGGTATACTAGTTCCAGCTGGATTTGGGCCTAACTTAGACATCCATGATCAGTCTAATGAGCCTATAAGCTCAAGTAATAAGGAATGTCCCATGCATCCCAATAAGAGTTTGAAATGTCATTCACATCACTTGGGATGGTGAGTGATCTGTCATGTCATCACTCTATGAAAGGGACATGACACGTAAAGGTGCCATGTTACCAGTGTGAATGGAGTGAGACATCATACTCAAAACTCAATGTATGGGAGCATGATACTACAATGCTCAAAAATCTCTTACCATTGTTCCATAGCCTCTATAAAGAAATAATATAATTTTAACTAGAATGGGGCATTACCTCTCATCCATCACTTTTAATAACCCTATTTATATAAATAAGGCCTATTTATATTTATAAGATAAGACATGAGAAAACACCTGTCATATATTCCTTTAGTCTAGTTCAATTCCATTTAAAACATTACAATTCATAATAGGCATTTTATAAACCATAAACAACATCGTGGATTTACCACCATCCATGGACCATTTTATTTAATTAATTAAATTCACTAGAAATACGGTATCCATCATGAATTAAATACTATTTTAAATGTAATCATCCCATTTAATTCTTTAAGTAATGGAAAAATATTTTCATAAGGATCATTGTGTCAATTAGAAGGTTTCATGGTAAAAGGGGGAAATATTACAAGGTGAATTCAAACTATTAGTTGGAAAAACACCTAAGAGGTGCCTTAGGATCCATTTAATACACATGTATCAAGAATAAATTCATTTAAATATAATCTAGAATCTAATTAAGTGTTCAGAGTAATTTCACCCTTTTCCCATTATGTCCAAATCCAAAATGAACTCCAAAGGGTTCACTATATAAGGTGTTTACTACCTCTAAACTACCAATCAAGAATAAATAGGTGTATAAACGGGTAAAATGATCAACTTGATTTGAAGAAATAAAATAAAATGAAACTCTCAGAAAAATACATCATGTGACATAACAGAATAGCTACAAGGAATCAAAACCCAAAGGGAAAACAATGTGACCAACTACCTCAATGTTTTGGGAGAATCCTCACTCAATACTAGCCTCAGATTCAGAGGAGGTTGGAAGAGATATGATAAACTTTCCAATTTCCAACAAATGGAGAAAATGAGACTGTGCCAAAATATCCTGATAGATTATAAAGAAAACTAAAATAGGAGCTAAGATACTAGGGGATCATACTAAGACAGATCCAATGCTTCTAACAAATTGAGGATCAGACACCAGAGGAAGGAGTTAGATAAAATCCTAATATGATGGTTTTTTAGCTCAACATGAGAAAAAAATTGGTGAACTACTAGAGGAAAAATGAGATAAAAATGAAAAATAATCTTTTTAGTTAAGTGAGGATCATTTTGGAAATTTCACCCCAAAACACATAGGCATGTGGTTTACCCTCATGGTTTTGTCAAACCTTTCACAAACTATTCTCATTTAACTACTAATAATGGGATCCTTACATGGTCAATTTCAGTGTTTTAATAACTATATAAAAAACATTAACAATGTCTCTGTCCAATACCTATAACTGGCCACACAGTCATGCGCCATTGATCACATGGTTGTAGACAAACTGTGGGGCCCAGTCGTATTTCAACATTTTAGAGAACCAGGCTCTGAAAGAACTCGGGATGCAAACAAGACTATGTTTTACTAATTGGGAATCAATATTGGGTCTGATTAAGGAATAAAAATTGAAAAACTAATGATCTTTACGTTTTTTGAAAAGATAGATCATTTCAATTCATCGTCTCAACTATCCATGTGTCATATATGATATTATTATAATTATAATTTTCTACGTAAATGGATATGTGATTAGATATAAGCTAAATATATCTAAAACATGGTAAAATATATATCTTGGGAATCTAATGGATGTGATAAAAATTAAAATGGGTTATCATTTTAGTGGGAGTTTATTTAATAAAATTTTATATTTAATTATTGTTAAAAATAAAATTCATCTGATAAAATATTTTATTTAAGATGAATAGAATTATCATTATCAAACATATATTTGGACTCAAACCAAGAATTTTATATTTTTAATGAAATAAAATCTTGTAACTTGTGTGAAAACATAATAATTCTTCTTATTTAGGATCAAAATTCAATGTTTTAAGGAAATGCCTTGATGAGAAACCTAATAATGAAGTAGTTTAACAAGTGTATATATATTCTTATGAGAAGAATAAGAACATTAACTTATTGTTTTGGTATCATTAAAATAATGATTACTAAAGAAATTAATTTCCTAATGTTCTTATGATTGAGTGTTATAGTGACTAGGTGATATTGAAAATATCTTTTAAGTATTGGATTTTGAATATCCATTGGAGTTTGTCTCACAATGTGGATGATTTTAATAAAAGTTTTACTTATTTTCTCAAGATGGTGAGTATGTATGACAACTTTATGGGATATATAGTCTAGTTTATTGTTTTTAAAGTACTATAGGGATATATTTTATGATCTAAAGGGATATTTTTTTCACAATAGTAATCCACAAAAATTGAAATCAAAAGAAGGTGGCGGGAGGGACGAGAAATTTTTTCATCGGATAGAAATATTTTGGACCATGTAAATGGGATTCTAAAACTCCAAGTTAAATCAATATCTACTTTCTATGTTATAGAAAAAAAATTATTCATATTCAAGGCTATATGACAGTAACTATATTTTTTTAAAGTGTTGTAAATACATAGGTGTTAAAATAGACTAGTGGGGTATATTTAAACCTAGATTTCATTAAATTATAAAAAATAAAATATTATTCATTTCAAAAAATAATATTTGTGTCATTTAATATCCAAAAATATATATAGGTTATATTAGTTTATAAAAATTAATTTTTTCTTCATTTAGTTACCATAATGATGAGGATATCATTTTTATCATATATGAGTTTTTAATGTGTTGGTATAGAAACATGTAAAGTGTTACATAACATTACAAAAATTATATTAATGAAAACAATTGATGGAATATTTCAATGTAAGAGGATGGTGATGAACTTAGAACAAATTCTATGTTGATAAAATTAGTTATTATAATCATAACATTTAATTTGGAAAAGTTAAAGTGTTTTATAATTATGTTCAAATATTTTGACATTAGGTACATAATTCATAAGTCACTCCATTTTTCAAAATGGCTTACTTTGTATATATAACATGATAAAGGGGTTTAGTGGGAAGGTTTTATCTGGTGATTATAAAGAGATATGGTAGAAATTACATAAAGTTATAATGAGTTTAACAAAACACTGAAAATGAAATAAACATAAAGACTCTATTGTGTTATATCATATGAGATGTCATTATGATGGTATATTGTGTATGGTTTTGTTAATATTATTAAAAAAATATAATAATATAAAATTTATCATCTTGTACAAAAGTTGGTATTTGTTTCTTCATTCATTTATATTTTCTACATAAATTATGTTAAGTAAAATTATGATAAACCTCTCAAATTAAAAAATTGGTTAATCACTAATTCATTTTCATCATGGATTATTATAGGTAGTAGTGAAATTTTATTTTTATCCGAAATAATAATTCTTATTGAGATATAAAATATTCTCATGTGGTACAGAAGGTGTTTTGGGTACCTAAGGACCCCACATGTATACCACATAAGGTTTCGTAAACTATGTATTTGGAATAATAGAGGTTTATGTTTCATATTAGGATTTACCAACAACTAATGTTATAAATATACCTAACATTATAACCAATATAAATTGATAGATTTCTTACAAAATCCATGAAGCTTATATAATCAAGGGTGGATGGGTATGTTACTGATCATGTAACTGGATGAGGCATAACCTAGATGTTATTTTCTTCTCATATAATGAGTATGACATGTGGGTCCTCAATTAAGATAGGATAATGAATTCAATAGAAGTACCTATATAAGATATTTGATTTGAATATCTATTGGATAAGGATAATGTGATTTGATTGTTCATAAGGTTGAATTAATATGATGTATTATTATAACCAGGAGGTTGTATGTTAGATTTATTAGCAATAGATTCTAGATTAATTAAAAAGTACATGATGACATTAGAATATTTCGTGACATGGATGAAGAATAATTTAGTCTCCATTAACTTGGAAACAAAATTTGGGTTGTTGAGGAAGTATATAAATGAAATGAAGGTAAAGGTAGTTCGAGAATAATCATCCCATAAATGGTGAGGACGAATTGAATCCACAATAGTGGTTATATGTGTCTTTACATCCTCTCCCAAAAGAGTACCTCTCATGAGATAGTAATGAGAGAAGGTAGATTTTGATCACCTGAGTCCCACCTCCATTATTCCTCAGGTTGATGATTACAACCGAGGGTATAATAACTATACATATGGGAGTCATTACCCTCTAAGAGAACATGGAAGATAAAGAGAGTTAATATAGACACAGAAATGAACACCTTCTTAGATATGTAAAATGAATCTCATATTACTTTACATTAAATGTCAAAGTGAGGTACATTCCCTCTAAGAATAATCTAAAATAATTCTATGGTTTCTCAAGATTGAAATATTTTCATCATTTTCATTCAATCATCACCAACCACATGGTTTAATTCATTTATTAACATTATTACCATTCCATAATCCTATGTACTCTCAGAAAACCGTCGTAACCTACTACCTAGAAGAAACATGAAACCAAGAACATCAAACTACCTCAAGCAATGGAAAAGGGAGTGCAGATATAGCAAGAAAATGGACACAATATTTAATAGATTCACAAGACATCATACTAGATCCCATCATAATAACAACGGGTAATCCTAGCTTCAACTCGTTCCATTATTCTCTGGTTTCATACCCGACACACTAATGCATATCTGGATGCATCTTTTCATTAGAGGAGTCAACTAGTCCCACAACCTTAGGCACCCTTCCCATATCACATCAGCCATCCCAGGATCAGATCACATCATATTGAAAGTATAACATCTATATCACGTCGTTAATAATCATGAAAAAAACATAATCAATATAACAACATTGCAATAAAACAAGGCATTCATCCTTCCTGTGAAAATGAGCTCTCATGTCTCTCAACAAAAGGAATTTATCCCTTATAAGAAAATGGAAAATCATGTCCATAAATATTTATCTTTATTGAATAAATAGTATTTATTCCATTATGAATTATCCACTTCAATTATTCATAGGTTCGAACTATGGGAAACCTAAGGCATCAGTTATAAAAATATATTAATAACTTAATATTCTCTTCGCATTAAATGTGGTTTCAGCAATCCTATGGAAGTATAATTCTCCTTTCACATTAATTTTTATAATTTTCATCAACTATAATTAACATGGACAACATAATTTATCAATGTTTATACACATATAAGAAAACATTCAATTAAACATAAACATTCCATCAATTTTATTAACATAACAATACAAGAAACAGTCGATTACAACATGCCTCTTCTTTAAATTATTTATCAAATTAATCAATTAATTATAGATTTATATTCTTAATCATTTTCAACAATATATTCTAAAATAATCATAAAAACATGATAAATTAGAAGATAATAGATTTAACACATTCTAAAAAATAAAGAGGAAATTTATTATCATTTTAGAAAGAAACAACAAGTGATAACTATAACCAATTACTTTATTAATCCAATTCTAGATTTATTAGATTATTTCCATTTCCATAGAATGGCATAAACCATTAAATAATTACCATTTAATGTAATAAAATAAAATTAATGAATCCCTTAACTCAAAGGAATCAATATTTTTTGTACGAGAATATATCAACATTGTGAATCTTGAACACCTCGCCTTCAAGAATAATGTATCCCTCCAAAGACCATGCACCACAACCACACCGACAACAAAAACCACATTTTTAGATCATGGTGTGGAATACACTATTGCATGGTATGAAATATGGGAGGAACAAGATCGAATAACCATAAGATAAGTGGTATAAATTACCTTGTATCATCTAGAATTAGTGAATGAATGATAGGGTTAATCCCCAAATTAGGGATAACGAAATACCTTAAAATCACTTTTCTGACCTCCTACTGAGCTAGTTGTAATTGGATGGGTTTGACCATATGTAAGAAACACTGCACATTATTAATGCACCACCAATAGGACATTTAGGGTGTAAATAATTAATTTACATTTAGAATTTATCTAATTTTATGTTTCACTAAAAAACATGTCATCTTAACCATTTCAACTAAAAATTGATTTATATCATAGAATCCTAGTTTATGATATAAATTCCATGAGATGTATAATACAATATGAAAACCACTTACACTAAAAACCCCACTTACACTGTAAACCCATACATACAATGTATGTTCTCCCTACTTCCATCTTTTAGCTTCCAAACACCACCAATCCTCCATCAATCCTTATTTGTGAACTATGGGCTTCAACAACATGAAGAGGTTCAAACTACATAGATCTGGTCCATTACATCAGATACCTCTCAAAAAATTCTTATCCACAATATTATAAAATCAAACCCAGTGATAAAATGAGTATTGTTCATCTAAATAGCTACCCCATGAGACACCTCTCAAGGATCTCACAATCAAAGGAGCTTAATCACCGCATTAGAGGATTAGAAAAAATCACAAAACCAAAAAACTACAAAAACTGTATTCAAAACAGACTCTTAGTGGATATACATATCCAATGATAGTAATTCTATCAATGACCAGAAAAGAAGATAAAACTATATCATAATCCAGAAAAGGTTCAACATCCACAAATATTGTTACAAGATGAGAACAGTAAAAACAAACAACTCAGGGTACTGAGAACATATCTATGACTAATATTCCTATTTATTCTCCTTCATTCCATTGTTTCACAATAATACCCAAACCAAGAGAATTTCATACTGATGAATCAACTTCTCCAAGAGGTCTTGGATATCCACAGGCTGCTACTCGATGGTTTCTTCCCAATCAACATTGATCTCACCCCAATCAATGATGTGAGAGTCATCATGTAGGTAACAACGGATCTGATACACATGGAAAACATCAGGTATCAAGGTCATTAGTAGGGAAAGATTTATCTTATACATCTTATATCCAACATGATCCAATTCCTTGACAGGTCTCAAAAACATGGGAGAAATCTTACTCCCATGACCAAACCTTCACTTCCCACGGTGAGAAATCACCATCAAGAACACATGATCTCCAACATCAAATTATAGTGGTCCCCTCCTATGATCAGTATTATACTTATGAATATCCTACATTTATTTCCTCCACTTATGAACTACCTGAACCATCTCACTTATATTCTTCACTAGTTATCACTTGATAATTTCTATCTCACTAATCCAAGTCTAGAACAACATAGAAAAAAAATATCATCTTATCAAATATAAAATGGTTTCATACCAATGGTGGATTAAAAATCATTATTTCATGAAAACTAAACCAAAGGTAGGTTACACATCCATGAACCTTTATTATTTAGGAAACAAGAAAGCAACATGTCTTTAATAGTCTCTATGGTCCACTCAATCTAACCATCCATCTGTGGATCAAAAGTATTGTTAAGTTATAACTAAGAGAAAAATAATTTTAAAGACATAAACAAATACTAGTGGTAAAATGAGGATCAAAATTAGATATGTTTGTCCTCAGGACATTGTGGAGTCTCACCACCACCTCTAGATACTACCTTGATAAAACCTTCCCTGAGCATAACCCCATGATCACTATAATGCTGGTTGATTTTATCAAATGATTCCCTATTACTCATATAGTTTATAGACACCCAAATATTTTGGTAAAATTGTAATGAATTAAATTGATATGTCCTACCACATCCACTAGGGAACATATAATGGTTGGAGTAAACCATCAGGAACACATTGTTGGGCCTTCAACTTCAAGTAGACCAAACATCGATATACCCACTCTATAACTGCATGATTCAACATTTTCCATGAAAAATGAATTCATAGATCTTAAAACATATTATAAATGTTGGAATATATCTCAAAATGTGTGAAATATACCTCATGTAGAACGATGTCTCTAATCGATGAAGGGAAAAAAATCCTCCCCCAGAAAAAACACCTGGTGTCATTCACCCATAAACCAACCACCAGAGTCAATCCCAAAAAACCTGATCTCTCCAGACCTCCACCTCAAAATCCAACAGCTTTGTCTCCTCCACCTACTAATCCAAGTTGATTTCACTATCATATAGAAAATAAAACCTCTAATTCGAAAATCTCCCATATCAATATATATTAATGAATGTTCTACCATTATTATCTAGGAATCTCCAAATGCATGCATGACATCACTATATGACTTCCTTCTCACCACATAAACAACAATTGTTCCCTTTACCAATGTATAAAAAATAATAATGCCATAATATTTTAATAATTAAATCCACCATCATTATCGCATGTTCATGTATCACTTAAATAACACATTCCTTATGCTCTCATGACTACTAAAAACCAAACAATACTTACAACAGAGGTAATGTCTCAGTTACATCAGAATAAATACAACTGATATGAAAGAAAGATCATGGGTGACATAGTTCTGCTCAAGGGGATGTAAATATTGATACCCATAAGAAAAAAACTAATTTCTTTTACATCAGAATGCAATCAAACCTAATATATGAATCACCCCATAAAACCTCAAATTGAACTCCCATTACTGAAAAACAAAGGACTTGAGCATTAACCAACTTCTTATTAAGGTACTAAAAATTTTTGTGACAATCATCATTCCAAAAGAAAACCTAGTCCTTTCTGTTCAAGGATATCTAGAGACTCACTACCTAATATAAATTGTTTAAGAACCTCATGTAATATCCTAAAGGATCAATGAAACATCACACCTTCACAAATAATTTGGTGTAATCCAAAGAAACAACTGTCTCTATCTTCATGTTCTTGTGGAGGCATAGTGGAGTTGTTATGGCTATGGTGGCCTAACCCCGAGGTTCTGGGTTTGAGTCCTCGCAATTAAACTCCTGAGACTTCTTTAATAATTACTTATAGACCCTTTACCCAATTTGTAACTATCCTAAGCACAAGTTTGGCCACCATGGGCCCCACTAGGTATGTATGGCGCATAGGTGGTTCAAGGCCGCACCTATAACTCATTACATAAGTACATGTTTTGGATATAGGGGCATGGTGGAGTGGTTCTAGTTGTGATGCCCTAACCTTGAGGTTCTGGGTTCGAGTCCTCACGAGGAAATACCTAGGATTATTTTAATAGTTACTCTTGGACCCTCAACCCATTGGGGACATGTTTCGCACAGTTGATTCAAGGATTAACCTATACCTCCTTACTCAAATACATTTTTTCACTTAGACAGTGGTGTAGTGGTGAAGGGGAGGGGCATAACAACAAAATTCTTTGGTAGGTATAGGTTTTTTATTCTGGGAGTCTACTTTTGGGGTGAACCTCTCCCCTGGGATCCACTCGCCTTGTCGGGTCACCCAGTTCTTGACTAGGTGGACATAATGAGGCATGAACCACCTATGAGAATGGATTGTTGTGTCAAACCATCACCACTCGCGTCGTCACCCTCTAGGACACTATTCTATCTTAGCTAGGAATGACTTCTTCCTATCAAAGGCTCTCTCTAGAGTTATCCCTTCATGGAGAAGCGGTTTCCTGGTGTAGATTGTTCAAAAAGGTCACTCCTATGAAATAACCATTATAAAGGAAAGGAAACATATCTATATTTAAATGATCTGTAGTTACTCCATTCTAGGATATGACATGCCAAATGAAAAAAAAATTCACAATCCCAAAACCCAAACATGAACAAATTCTAAAAGAGATGATCAGGATAAAGAACTCCCAAAATGGTATGTATCTGATCTTAATGCTCCTCCTCATATGCAGGGTACATAGGGATTCCATCAATGAACACCATCAAAAACATATCCAAGAACTCTATGAACACTACATTCAACAAACCCAAGGACATAGTTGGAGCATTTGTTACACTGAGCACCTTCACAATGAACAATAATTCCAATGATGACACTAGAAAGCATTTTTCAAAATATCCACATCATTCACCCACATTTAATGATATCCTAACTCCAAATAAATATTTGAGAACCAACCTTCTCTGTTAAAAAAATAAAATAAAACAACATTCCTTAGATGATGATTACTATTTATCAATTCACCTAGTTCAAGTAATGATAATCATCACAAAGACCCAAAATTATATTAGTCATGTTAACAAAAAAAACTATTGTACCCCAATAAGACACACTCATCTGAATAAAAACACCCTACAACATATCATCAGGATATAAATGCATATCTCACAACTCATAAGTTTACATCCTATATAGATAAATCAAGATATAAGATATGTATATTTATATCTTGATCTCAAACATGATCTCCTATCAAGTGTGTAATGCTACAACATTCACTGTATAGACTTCAGGGTGCCTTTATACTAACATAGGAATCACAAACTGTTGAACCTATGATGAAATTAGCATAAGATCTTCCCAAAAGGATGATAAGGAAGGAACTCATCTCAGAACCATCTAAGGGTCCTTCCCACTAACGAACATTGTTGGATCTCCATCAGCATCATATAACACAACCTATATCTTGAAAAAAATCAACAATTGACTACAATGAATATATCCAATCCATGCTTAAGATAATAAATATGGTTGTATCCAAACAAAATCGGAAGTATCCCCAAGATTGTTTTTCCCTAACACTACATCACAGAATCAATATACTATTTACAAGTTTTATCAACCTCCAATTGGTGTTGTTAATTCTAATGGAACTAATAGCCTATCCATCTTAAATCTAAATGCATGGTAAACAGAAGGTGATATAAAGGACTGTGTTTCTATTGAATAAAAAAAGAATATTCTCAATAGAAAACAATCAAAGGATGCCTCATATGATATTTGGATCACCCAATACTAGAAATTATAAAGCATGGAGTTGACCATGACCGGCTTCATGGCCTCTCTGACCCTACTGAAAATCACCTTGATTGTTATGATCTTCTATCTAAGGATACGAACATCTCAAGGTTTTCCTCTTTCTTCCCCACATTGTAACACCCCAAACTTCCATGGTACGCTTCTCTTTGAATAATAGAGTAGCGTGTGTTGTACGCAACCTCGAGTTCTAACACACCGCGACCAATCAGAGTAGATGTTATGAATATTAATAACCACTTTTTGAAATTATATAAATTTTATATTTCATAATGGAATTCATTTTTGGAGTTGTAATATCGAAATTAGCCTATGTTGAATTTTTGGTATTTTTCCGAGAACTTCCAATTTTCGATCAATAGTGAAAAATACTTAAAAACAACATTTTTAATCAAAATAATTTATAGTGACAAATTATACAATTGAGGGGTTTTAAAGTAAAATTAGAATATAATTTTACCATTTTATCCAATTGTGGACATTAGAATTAATTTCACTTTAAAATTGGACATAAACAATTGTCAATCATGTAATTGATATTGTTTCATAAAAACACGCTATTTGTTTTTACAACGGGAATTAATTATAAAATTATTTAATTAAACTTATATTTTTGTAATTTTGTAAAATATACATCATTTTTTAATTCATAATATCAAATATATATTTGGGTGGATTTTTGGTATTGTTCTGAGAAACTTCAATTTTGGATGAATAGTGAAACCACTAAGTGGTAGTTAAAAGACTAATTTTTCGTTTAAATGAAACATTACCACTTCTATGAATTTAATTTCAAAAATCCGACATAAATGATTTTCATTAGTATGTAAAATGTGGTTCAATGAGATGAACATATTTTTTGGTGAATAGTAAACTTTAAGTTTTATTAATCATGATTAAAGGTAATTAGTGTAATTTAAGGTAAATATAATGTTATAATAATATGAAATTACTTTTACACTTGTCCAACCCTTATTGGATGAGTCATGTCCGACCATGAAATTCAATGGGTCAACTTGGGGATGCCATGGAGCCACTTGGGTAATAAAATGACATTAATAACTTTTTATTTAAAGTAAAAATAAAATTGTCACAAACATGTGTTGTTTTACTAAAAAAATTATTACATGGGGTTATATAAGTTAAATTTTAGACTATAAACATTCATTGGATATATAAAAATATTTCCTACATCATGGTAATTTTTTTATAATTTTTAGGCATTAAATAAATAAAATTATTTATGACACCATGATGATGCAGCGATTACCTCATTAATGAACAATTTAAATAAAATGAAAAGATAAGGTAAAATATAAGACTTAAACTTGTATAAAACCTATTTTATGGGTATATTTATAAACCTTATCACCTTATCCACGAAATATATCATTTTGGTGCCTTTAAAACCCGAAAATCATTTCATAATAAAGTAACATTTCATGACTTTCCAAAAGAGCCCCTCCTCTCCTCTTATAAAAGTCCCCCACCTCTACCGCCTTATTCACACCTTAAAATCCATTTGTCTCGGCCAACTTCTGCCCAAATACTCTCTAAACTTCTCTATATTACTCCTAGAATCCTCACTTTGGTCAGAAGTCTTCCCAAGGAAACCAATGGCTCAAATCAAAAAGAGTTACCCCATTTTAAGGTAATGTATTCTTATATGTTCTTTTGTTTTATTTTGCTTCTCCAACCCCTTAAACTCTTTTTATTCCTTTATTTTGTAACAACACCAGTATCTTCAATATACTAGGATTCTGGTATGATATTTATTTGAATTAAACTTACACACACCTTCGTATAATGGTTAAAAAACATACTGTTTCTGTGAGTGGTGAATTACTGCCTCACGAAGCGATGATTGTTCAATCTTTTTTAACACCTTTTGTGGTGGCCATTAAGATGTCACTTTATTTATATATGATATATATTATATTTATGTTTTCCTTATGCTTCTGTATTTCTCATTTATGGAATACCTTTATGGTTTCCATTATGGGTAAACATGATAATTTCATTTTAGGAAGTGCGGACTACTGCCCCCTCAAAGTGATTTGAATCGTTAATGTCAAATGTGGGACATGTAAAGGAAGGAGCTAAATGATATTATATATCATATTATATTTGAATTATAATATACCTTTATATAATCATTATTTAATTCCATTAAATATGAAATATAAATGCAAGTAGCGTTCATGCGTACGTACGGCTTACCGTCTCCATGAACAGTGCATTTCATTTCTTACCTCTAAATGTTATGTAATATTATAAATGCATGTATATACTATATATATATGATATCAAGATCATTAATATAATTCTAGAGGTAATGGATATTTTACCAGATGAACAAATTGTAATTACAAGAAGTTTATTGTTGACTCAAGTATCAAAGATCAACAATACGACCGTTATTAACTTAAATGACTACATAATTTTCATAACATGGTAATAAGTGATATAAAAGGGATAATGAACTTGAAAAAGGTTATTAAGAAAGTATATATTAACTCGAGTTTATTATTCAGGATATTGAAGAACGAACGATTCATGTTGGACACAAGGTAAGGGTTAATTCTACAACCTCTTCATTATTCAAGGTTGTTCATATGTAATTATCTAGTGGGACCTCTTTGTCATCCACATACATGTTTATTAAAAATATCATTCAAAACATTTTTACTATTTATTAGACAATGGGTTAATGTCATCTATACCCTTATTTGACCTTATACGTTTTTGAAAATAATCTTTCCGTCATTTTCCAAACAAGGTACTTTTTGACATTTTCGACAAAATTAAGGCAAGAATGTTTTTTAACTTATACAGCGGGTGCGGCTATTTTCCACCATTATAAAATTATTGAATCATCCCTTACAAGCTTATAAGAATATTTTCAAAGTAAATGTATTCTTTTACAATTATTTTACTTTTAAATGATTTCAAAAAAGATATTTCTCTCAAATAGTTTTGATTTCATCTATGTCATAATACTTTGATAAATTTTAAGCTTATTTGAGGTTGATTTATTATCATTCAAAACTTCCATATTGTATTGAAGGTTTTGTGATATGTTTGACTGTGGATGTGTTATTTTTTACCATTCATGGCTTATAGAGAATGTATTGAAATTTCGTATGCTAGTTTTAATATGAATGCTCATGTTATGTTTAAACATGTTCATATGAGGAATGCATTGGAATTAATAAGTGGCGGGTGGAGCCTGATATAGCTCCTCAATGCATCGGTAGGTCTCATGAGACAAACTAGTGTCTTGGCACAAGGCCTTGAAAAAATATTATTTTAGTCTTTCCACAAGGCCTTGACTATGTGGTTATGATAGCTTGCATTATGCATTCCATAATTATGGAAGTGGTTATTGATATTGCATGTGAATATTAGACTAGTATAATATCCATGTGATTAAGTAAATGGCATTATTTCATATTACTTTTTCCATATTATTCTGAAGTTCATGTTTAAAAGGCTTTTGTTTTAGTTATACATTGCCTTAAATGATTATGTTTATTTATGAAAGTTTCTGATATATTGTTATCTTTACTAAGCATCTGAGTTCACCCCTTTATATGTTTTATTTTTCCCAAGATGTGAAGAAATATTTTATGACTGGCCTGTAGGGATAGTCTGAAGAGGATATGAGTGTGGACTATGTATACCATGTTATTGTAGTTTTCACTTTATTATGTAATGTAACATTTATGAATGTATATAGTGTTTCTAAGGCTTGTAAACTAATCAGTCTTTCGAGACTTGATCTTTTGTGATCATGCCAATCTTGCGTAATAATGCACCGACTTTGGGTAACTGGGGTCAGGGCGTTACAACATCCTATCTTATAATCCCAAACTGGAACACCCAATGGATTTTTTTTTCGACTAAAACTACCTCATTTGAGGAACCTAAAGGAGAACACCAAATACATATTAACTACTTAGAAATGATAATAACTCTTGAAACTGATGACCCCGACATCCCCATGATAAATGTGTCTTTGATCCTTTTGTATATGATTGAGAGCAACTAACCCTAGAGAAATAATATGATGAGGGTAGAGACCTAACCCCATTTGACCAAAACCTCTTTTTTACAAGAAAATTTCAACCACAAACCATAGATATACTTAATTTGGAATCCCGATGACTCCCCTATTATAACTATCTAGTTCATTCCATCATCCTCTCAACAAAATATTCTCTTTCTTGTACCTTCTAATATCTCTTTAGCATAAACGAGGTGACCTAGGTCCAAATATCTAGATGTAAAGGCTCTTTGGAATTCCTCACCTGGGCCTCCTCATCTGGAAACATGTCTAAATCATATTTTAGAAGGTTCTTGAAATGGATCCCTAACTCCCACAGACTGTAACTCTATTTTCAAAGGGTAGGATGCTCCTTATGAATATCTTCCTTCATGGCTGTTGAAAGAATATCTCCCTAGAATTGGACTCTAAAAATATCTCATGAGAAGAATTACTCTTCATGATCCCAAAGAAACAAGATCCACTATTTCCTCGTTGTTCCACACAACATCATCACAGCCCAAAAAAATCAGTTCTTCTTCTGAGAATAAATCAAACTAAAAGATATTTAAGCCTCCTCAAACTATTTATCTATGACTACATATGAAATGGATACCTAATAATTCTATAGATTGTGATGTTGAAACTCCTAGAGTTTTATCCTCTATGTTTTTTTTCCAACCTCTACTCTATAGAGATCTCTTAGAACATCCTCTTGAATATCTTCAACACAAACTTGGCATGGATGTAGACTTGGATACATTACTACATAAATAAAAATTATTCATATCTCCTAAACCTAGAATATATAATACCTAAAATTAATTAATTAGTTAATATATTATATTTTTCAAGGTTTTAACCAATTATATGGTCTACCATTTTCAATTATAGGTGTAAAGATGAATGATGCATGATCCTTTCCATGTTCACTACCCCACAACCAGTATCACTTCATTTAATAGACTTGGTAAACTTAATTTTCTATGTGTCAGATCACAGGGGGTCCAAATTCCTATGCCTCATCCTGTCTTCCATATTTCCATCACCCACTAAACTTAGTTGACACTATTTCCCAACAAAACCATGAATTCTCACTTTTTTCTAACTCAAACCTCCATCAGATCCCTAAAATTTAACTTCTACTACCACAGTTTCATGACCCCCTACTTCTAAAGAATAACCCTCCTTGGTATAAAATGTGGGAATAGAGATGTTAATTTCCTCCTTATCTTCTTTATTAGGAGCTATTTTGGTGATTCTGATACTATAATAGGTACACTTATGGTAGGCATTACACTCTAAGAGAAAATGTTGAAGAGAGAGAGATAAGATAGATACACCAATCAACACCTACTTATATATATATAATGAATCTTAAATTATTTTAGACTAATCATCAATGTAAAGTAAAATCCCTCCAAGAATAATCCAAAATGAGTCCAAATATTCTCAAGATCGACATATTTTCATCTATAACATCTTGTTACTATTTTAAGGTACACATCGACCCCTTTTTGATCGTTTTTTTATTTTGATTAGGTATTATTTTGGTGAAAAATAGGGATTTTTTAAGGGCTCTTGGGTTCTGTACGGTATGCATATGGTTTTCCCAAACTATGCACCATATAGTACAAATTGTGAAAACCATGGAAATGAGGGTTTTCATAGTTGGTGCAGAGTTTTACAAAATATGTACCCACCAAGGATAAACCATGAAACCTCACTATAAGGGTCTCATGGTTATGGAACACAGTTTGAAAACTATGCAACCCTACCCAAGAAACATGAATATGAGATTTAATTATTATGATAATTCTTTTAAAAAATCAGGAACCCTTTCTTCTTCCCCCGATCATACCAAAATTAGGATGGATATCCCCCTAGTCCAAGGAACCATTTTTGTTCCTCTAAACCCATTTTGAAGATATTCCATGTGTGGTGATTGTGTTTTGATACTTTCTAAATAATAATTATTTCATCAGTCCTTCTCTCATACTCTCCTCCCATATCCTCTCCTACCTATGGATTGTTAGCTTTCTATGTTGGTAGGGGATATAATAACTGTTGTTTTAGATCTCTACTATAGTTTTTATTCTCATATCTTCCTTTTCCACACTCTTCTTTGGAGTTTCCTATTTCGGGTGTTCTATTTCGTGATCCCATGATCCCAAGGTAGGTGGTTCCATTTATGATTTTTCAGTTAAATTAACTCTAAATTGAATGATTTAAATTAAATTTTCTTTCATTAAATTTTTTGAAAAAATATTATTGGATTTTTGTTTAAATTTTCTTCAACGTGAGATTTTGGGAAACCCCCAATTCTAATGAATTGGGATGTGTTTGTGGAATTTGATGGATTGTTGTGAAATTGAACTGTGGAATTTAAATTATGAAATAATTTTGTAAAACTTATTTCAATTTTTTGTATGAGAAAAATGGATTAAATTTTGTTAATATAAATAAAATTATTTTATCCTTGAAAAGGAAGGATTTGATTAAAAACTCATTTTGGCTTTTAAATGGAAATTGGAATATTGAATTGTAAAAATGAGTTAATTGTTTCTTTAATAGTTTTAAAGTAAAATTCCCATTATTAACTATTTCTATAGAACATTTAATCCTAAGTAGTTATGGATTTATTCAAGGAAACACTCTATTGACACTTTTCCACAATAAAAAATATGCAACATGTCACATCCCTGATGGGATGGTGATGAGTCATATTTGAACAGTGTATGAGGGACATGTGTACCCATATTTTCATGATCACTTATTCTAGTTTATGGGGATCCCATAACCTTGAACTATTATACCTCTTTGAAGACGACCATATTTCTCATTATTAATTTTTTAATGTATATATAGATATTCCATATTTTGTAAAATGTTTCATAAGTGCCTTATTAATTTATATAATATATTTTATATAAAATTTTTATTAATCCACTCTATGAAATATTTCCTTCAATTAAAATGTAACACATCAATTTTTTATATATTATTTCGAACTACTATGCATGTGTATTTAATGTTTAAAGAATAATTTTTTTAAATTAATATGGAATCTTATTATTGATTCATTTGTGAGACCCTACTAGGCATTTATTTCACACCCTACCTATGGATTTGATTGATTTTATATTATATTCTTCCAGGTTTTAGAAATATTATAGCACCACTTGGAGGTGGTTCTTATTATTGATCCTTGGGCTTGGATTGTTTTTTCTATTGGGACATGGGATTCTTGCCTATTTTATAGTAATTTTTGGGTGTAATTTGGGTTTTTACCTATTTGAATTCTAGTATAGTTCCCCCTGTGGAGGATTCTTTGATAATATTGACTTGTAACTATTTCTATCACTAATTATGTGGAAATATCATTCCATGTTTTATCTTATGTGATTCCAGATGCTAGTTTTCAGCCGATGGGGATCATGAACTCCATTAAATCTGTTTACAATATGGCTCAGGTATCAGAGAAGTGGGGTATCTTGGTTGTTTCATAAAAAACATCCATAAAAGGTGTATGTTATGAATCTTACCTTGATTTAAGTGTATATTTGAGTAATATTTTCAGAAATTAAGAGGTAGTTGTGATTGACATCCCAGCCAAATACCACCACAATGAGCCTTAAATCACCAGGGGTGGTTTGGAAAGGAAATCATCAGGATTATTTCAACTATTTTTCTTTCTTTTAATTTGGATAAATTAAAATACAAATTTTTTTATATATCAGATATGATAAGTTCTCCTTGTTTCTTTTTTTTAGTGTTAATATTTTGTCTTCAATGTTGTCTACTAATGTTATGTAGCATCATGCCTCCATGAAAACATGTGAATCAGATCCAAGAGGAAGTTACTGATGAACTATAGAAGGGAAATCCCCCAATTTACTAGGATTTGGATGATGTTATTTTTCATGTTGTCCATGCTATGGGACATACACCTACACCCATTCTTATTCAGGTTCTGGATGTGGATCCTTAGACAAATGACATCCTAATTTATGATCTGAATTTCCTTCACCATAAGCCTCTATAATTCCAATGTTAAAGTGATCCTCAAACGGCTGAGGATTGGTTGAGAAATATCAAGCTTCTGTTTGAGTTCTTGGAGATGATTGATGAAATCAAGGTGAAATGTTGCACCTTCAAGCTAGAGGGGCCTGCCAAGAGATGGTGGGACATTACGGTGATGGTAAAGAAGCATAATTTCATAAAGTGGAAAGACATCAAATCTATTTTATCAGACATATTCTATCTAGATTTAATGGTATTTACTAATTCTATTGAGTTTTCTAAACTCTATCAAGATGAGAGAACTATAAAATAATATTCAAACTATTTTACTTAAATTGGGTAGTTTTCACATAATATTGTGATGAATGAGATATGAAGACTAGAGAGTTTTAGATGAGAATTTTATCTGATATTATTTTTAGTACTTTATTATTGAAGTTTTTTTCTTATGCTGATGGGATGGATAGAGCGTTGATGGTGGAGATTCACCTAGCTAGCAAGTCAGATTTGGTGGGAGTTCCCTTTTCTCCTAGTGGTGGTGTGAGTTACTTTAACAGAAAGAGGAAACATGATGATTTTCATGGGTGTTCTTGATAAAATGGTTCTTCTAAACCTTTTCCAATTCTTTTAACAGGATATTTGATTTTTTATTAGTGTAGAAAACCTGGACACTCAAAATGGTTTTTCACTTAGGCACCCAATTTATGTGGTTTCTAAGAATGCTCAAGTCACTTACATAATTTATGTTAGGTCTATTCTACTCTACAAAGTGTCATGGGATCATCAGTAACTACTAAAACTATTATGAAATTATATGCTTCACAAATAGAGATTTTCCAACCATAAGCATCTTGAATGAAGCTTCTTCACGTAGTGGAAGAGTTTCCTGACCAAGAAGATATGGCTCCAGTGACTAAGAGAGGTACCATGAATATATATTCATAATTAGTGACAACTTTATTTGATATTGGTGCATCTCATTCATTTATTTAAACATGTATTGTGAGTTTTCTTAATATTCCTACGGTGCTATTATCTAATGTGATATTTATTACTACACCCCTCAAAATGAAGAGAGGGAAGGGTATATGTAGTCTTACTTGTGATTTCATGTTATCAGATATAGTGATTTATCAGGATTTTTTGATTCTCAACATTTACTTATTTGATATCATATTTGGGATATATTGTCACATTTATACTATATCCTAAATTAATTTTTATTTTCTATACGTCTTCTTCACTGCACCTAATGGGGTGTGTTGTATCATTTTGGGAGAATAGACCAATGGTCATGTAGATCCAATACATATTATCCAGAGTTGGGAAAATTAATTTATGTGTTTTCTTTTGATCTAGAGTGAGAATCCCTGAGTGATTATATCCCTAGTTTTCATCGATTTTACTGATTTTTTCCCTTCTAACATCTTGGTTTTCCACCGGTATGTGAGGTAGTGTTTTCTATTATTTTAGTGACTCATACTAAACTAGTATATATTCCCTATTACCCCATATAACTATCTAAAATTAATGGGTTGTGGAGTTATTTAATTGATCTTCTATATAAAGGATTTATACACCCAATTGTATCACCTTGTACAGTGATTGTTCTCTTTACTATGAAAGCTGATGGGTAACTTCGCCTTTGTGTGGATAACTGAAAACTCAATCGATTCATGGTAAAGAAAAAATATATATATTTTAAATACTGATGATCTTTTTGAATGGTTTAAAGTGGAAAATTTATTCTCAAATATTGATCTTTGTTCTGGTTACTATCAGTTGAGAATAAAATAATCCAACATTCAGAAAACCACCTTTTGGAGTAGGTATGGCCATTATGAGTACATTTTCATGCCATTTGGTCTAACAAATTCACCTACATTATTTTTGTATTTGATGAAAAATATTTTACTTTAGTATATTTATACCTTAATGGTATTCTTTTTAGATGACATCCTTGTTTACTCAATGTCTAAGGATGATCATGTATGTCATCTGAGAGAAGTTATAGAATTTTTTAGAAATAATCAAATCTATGGGAAGTTATTGAAATTTTATTTCTATATTCGGGAAGTGATTTTCTTGGGACATGTGTTGTTGTAAAATGGCATTTGAATTGAACCTAAAAATGTAAATGATTTTATGACATGGGAGAAACCAAAAACTTTTTTTGAGATTTAGAGATTCTTTGGTTGGTTCAACTAGATATTATCAGTGGTTTATAAATTACTTATCAAAGTTCGATTCTCCAAAACACTAATCTATATCAAAAGGGAGTAAGGGTTTTTTGGGATAATAAATGTTAGAGTTATTTTACTGAGATTAAATTATCTTTGATTACTGTTCCTATATATTCTCTTCCAAAGGACAGTCAAGGATATATGTTCTTCTATGATCCATCAGGTTCAGGTTTGGGTTGCTTTATTATACATGGTTATCATTTCATTGCTTATTCCTCTTGATATCTTAGTCCACATGAGAATAATTACCTAATTTATGACCTTGAACATGTGGATGTGATGAATGAACTTAAGATTTGGTGCCAATGCCTTTTCTTAGAGAGTTTTACTTTTTTTTACCACAAGATCACGAGTTATAGATTCTCTTAGTAAGATCTGAATCTTCACCAGAGGTTTTGTGTGGAATACCTGCAATATTTCAACTTTGAAATTGCTTATATTATGGGGAACTGGAATTTCACTATAGATTCTCCGAGTAGGAAACTTCCAACCTAGACCATGAAAGAATCATCAGAATAATGGAAATTCATATATATATTTTCATTGTTTCATATTGGAGTACGGGAAATAGGGTCTAAGGTTTCTTTGCCTTGTGTTCAGTTTAATTATTCTCTTCTCTAGATGATTCTTTGGTAACAAGAACATTATGATGAGTTATGTAGAATTTGAGAAACAATTTATAATTTGGGGTCTATTACTGGGTGCTCATTCTCCATGAAGGGTATTCTATGTTTACGAGACTAAGACGTTATAAATTTTCCTATAAGAAAAGGCATTATGGGGGATTTCTATAATTCACAGTGGGTAGTGTACCTAGGAACCATGAGGACTTTCTATGAAATGTTGAAATGATTATGTTAGCCTAGTATGAGATGGGAAATTTCTAATTTTGTCTCTCATTGTTATACATTCCATCATGTCAAGGTCGAGCACCAGATACCTTCAAGTTTGCTTCATCGACTAACTGTAAAGACTTAGAAGTGGGATTATATCTCTATGAACATTTTGGTTGGGTTTCCATGTACCATAAAAAATAATAATGCGATATGGTTTTTCATGGATATTCTAACCAAACCCTCTCACTTTATACCCATTCCTGATACAGCTAATGTTGATGAGCTAAGAAATCTCTATGTGGAATATATTATTCATTTTCCTGGAGTTCCATATTATATATTATCTAATAGGGATCATTGATTTACTTATCACTTTTGGAGAGGCCTTCAATAGGAACCACGATCTCGTGTTTTTTTAGCATGACATACCATATACAGTTGGATGGCTAGACAGAAAGAGTTATACATATTTATGATGACATTATTTACACCTATGTTCCTGAATTTTGTGGATATTTGGGTGATAGTTTAGGGTTTTTTGAGTCTTATTATAACAATAGTTACCGGTCCACAATCAGAATGTCTCCTCTTGAGAAATTGTATACTCTGATTTGTAATCTATGTTATGTTGGTTATTATTTAGTGAATATTCCTTCATTTCACACAGAATGGTTAAATAGATGACAAAAATGATTTATTTTATTTTCTAGAGAATGGTTATAGAAAAAAGCTAGTATAATATTATGCTAATTGTCATCGCAAATGATTGTAATTTTCTATTGGTGATCAGGTGTTCATGAATGTTTTAACTTAGTTGGGTCATCAATGGCTTGAGATAAAAGGGAAGCTTGATCTTCATTTTGTGGAATATTTTGAGGTTTTCTCAAATTTAAGGAATGTGTATTACCATTTATCACTTCCTCCATAGTCTATGATGATAATAAATATGTTCCAGGTAACACATCTCTAAAAGTATCTTTCTGATCCACCTCATGTTTGGAGCTGGAATGATCTTTATGTGAAACCTAATTTATTCATGACTTCACATCCAGTCAGGATAGTTGGATTTGATAAAAAAGTACTTCATGGGAGGAATATAACTTTATTTTTATTTATATGAAATCATGGTTCTAATAGTCATGACACATGGGAGAGGGAGGCACTAATGAGAGATCAGTGGCCTCATCTTTTTGACATTAAATATTCTTAACCGAATTTTTTGGGATAGGAAGTTTATATTGTGGGGAGGGTATACAACTTATTAATATTTTCATTTACCCCACATTCCATATTTTTACCATTATTTGGTTGGGTTTTGTTTTGGGATGCTTCAGGTGAAAATTTGTAATTTTTGAAGAGATCATTAGTTATGGATGATTGGTGCATGTTTTTCCCAAATCGTGCACCTTATAGTGGAAAACTTTTTAAACCAACATAGTGAGGGTTTTCACAGATTTTTAATTGTTTGAAAAATGATCCACCCACCAAGTAAAAAATGTGAAACCTCCCTAGTATAGGTGCACAGTTTGGGTGAAAAGTTTGAAGAACTGTGCATCACTTCCTAAGAAACCGTGCGTAAAGTATTTAGTTATACCAAAAATTATTTTAAGATTTATTAAATAGTTATTTCATCCCACTTTAATCCCACACTTAGTATTTTTTTCTCCCCCTGGTTCATTGATTCTCACATGTACCCAATTGTTCTCCCTTTTAACCCCTTTCTGAAATGAATCAGATTATGGAAATCGTTGTTCAATCCGTTCCCGGTAAAAATTCATTACTCATTCATTCTCTCCCCTTATAGAATACTCTATTCACTATGTATTTCTGGATATCTATGTTTTTTTGTATATAATCCTCATTGTTTTAGATCTTTAATCTAGAGTTTATTCCTAGATCTCCTTTGTTGATGTTCTTCGTTGGAGTTGCTTGTTTCGGCTGTTGTGTTTCGTGATCCCGTGATTCCGAGGTATGTGATTCCATTTTTGATTGGGAAATTTATTTAACCATGAATTTATTTATTTAAATTAAATTTGATTCAATTAAATTTTTCAAAAACTAATTCATTGTGGATATTGGTTTAAATTTTCTTTGGCAGGGAATTTGGGAAATCCACTTAATTCCAATGAATAGAGATGGGATTGTGGAATTTGATGGAATGTTGTGAAATTGAATTTTAAAATTTAACTTGTGGGATTAAAATTGTAAAATTTATTTCAAATATGTGTTTGAGAAAAATGGATTATATTTTTTCATAAAAACATGGTGGTTTTATCCTAGAAAAGGGCATCATTTTATTAAAACAAGTTTTCTTTTTTAAATTTAAATCGAAATATCAAAATGAAAAAATGGGTTAATGGTATCATAAAAATATTTTTATGTAAATTTCCCATTATTGGATTTTTTTCAGAACCTTTAAACATAGGTATTCAGTGAGTTATTTAGGACAACACTCTATTGACACATTACAACTATAACAATACATATGCAGTAGGTCGCATCCTCGATGGGATGGTGATGAGTCCTCTTTGACCAGTGACTAAGAGATGTGTGTACACATATTTCTATGATCAAAATTTCAAGTGTGTGGGGAAACCATAAACTAGAACTATCATACCTTTATAAAGACTACATTGTTTTTATTGTTAATTTTTGGATATATATATTTTTATATGCCATTTATTGTAAACTATTTTATACATGCCTTACAAATTTATTTAATTTATTTAAAATATAATTCTTATTAATAAATTATTTGTAATATTTCCATCAATTACAATGTAAATAATGATTTTTTATAAAATATTATGTTGAACTTACTTTCCTATTTATTTAAAATTTAATTCTTTATTTGTTTAAATTAATGTGGCATCTTATTATGGAGTCCTTGGTAAGACCCTAATGATATTTTATCTCACACCCACCCTAGCCTTCTAGTGTTTGTATATTATATTCATCTTAGTTCTATCAGGGGTAATGAACATATTATATGTGGTTAATGATGTGGATCCTTAGTCTTAGAGAGTTTTTTCCATTCGTACATGGTTTGGTTATCTTGTTTTATAGTAATTTATGGATGTACTTTGGGTTTTTTTAACTGTTTCACTTCTAGTACAATTCTCCCTATTGAGTTTTATTTGAGAATACTGAATTGCAACTTTTTATTCCACTGTTTATGTGGAAAAAAATTCCTTGTATTACCTTTTTTTTATTATAGGTGTTAGTAATTAACCCATTGGGATTGGGAATGTCCTTCGGTCTATATTAGTTTCGGCTTAGGTGTTAGGGAACCAGGGTATCTGGGTAGGTTCATGACATCAAAATTTGTATTCCATTATCACAAACCCCATGGGATAAGCCATTTATTAACAATATCAACCATTTCATAATTCCAAATACTCTATGAAAACATTCCTAACCTACCACCAAGAGGAAACAAGAAACATAAAACATCCATCTACATAAATTTTTGGGGAGAGGAATGTATATAAAACATGAAACCAGATCATCGGCATTTAAACAAATTCACAAGAAAAAATACCCACTCTCAACATCACAACAACAAGTAGGTCGAGATGAAAATTATTCCATCGTTTCTCATACCATCCTCAAAACCTTCATGCATATCCTGATGCATCTCATCATCAAAGGCGTCAACTGTAACTGTAACCAAGGGATCCCCACCCATATCTCATCAGCCATCAAAAGCTCAGCCATCCAAGGAATATATCACATCACATGAAAATTCTCAAATCCAGAGATCATCAAAATATTGCAATAAAACCAGCTTATATAGTGGATAATTTTTTACCAAACACAAGAAATTTACCCTTCACATGGGAACATGATCTCATAGGTCTCAACATAAAGAATTCATCCTTTATAAGAAAACAGTAACTCTTGGTAATAATGATTTATCTTTAATAAAATCTAGTATTTATTCTATATTTAATTAACTGATTAATTTATTCATAGGTTCCAACTACGGGAAACCAAAGGAATTAGATATAATACCCTATCAAAATATCAACTAGATCATAGCATTAATTCTAATTTCAAGTGACCTCAATAAGTATCATTCTCATTGAATGCATGTTTCATTATATTAATCAACTAGAATTAGCATGAATTAGATTCATTATCAATTTCATTAACACATGGAAGAACACATTCAATCAATCATGAACATTGCAACAATTTGAGTATAATAAAATTTTAAGAAACATCAGATTACAACAGGACTCTTCTTTAAATTCTTAAATCAATTAATCAATTACTTCCATATTTACAATGTTTATCATTTTCATAAACAAATTCTAAACTAAACATAACAACATGATACATGATAATATAATAGATATCATAATATCAATAAAATATAGAGGAAAAACATTGTCATGATAAAAAGAAAAAAAACAAGTGCTTGATATAACCAATTCCTTTATTAATGTGGTTCAATATTTACTAGATTGATTCCATTACCATACAATGGTATAAACCTTAATAAATTTGTCATTTCATATAAATAAAATTAAAGAAATGAATACTCTACCTCAAAGGCTTCAATATTATTCCCGTGAGAATAGGTCAATGTTGTTGATCTGGATCTCCTCCCCCAAAAGAAGATCGCATCCCTCCAAGGAATCTTTACCATAATCGTACAAACAACAACAAAAACCTTTTGAGATCCTGGAGAGGAAAACATTTTCATATGGACTGAAACATGAGAGGAAACATATTGATGAAACACAAGATTTTAAATTGTACATACCTTGGATTATTGCAGATCAAAGACATAAGGCTAGGGTTGATCCTCTTAGAATGACTCTTGAAACTCCTAAAAACTATCATTGTCCACTTAGAGTGCTAAGAGGAAAGGGTAGGGTTTGAGAGAAGTTGATCATCATGGAATATTATAAGTTCACCACAAATGGTACATTAATGGTTTAAATAATTCATTTAAATCATAAATGTATTGAATTTTATGTTTCACCCAAAAATACATCACATCATCCATTTTGACTAATGATTGATTTATGTCATAAACTCTTTGTTTATGATGTAATTTTAGTTGGTTGTATAAAGAAATTCATAACCCACGTACAACGTAAACTACACTTATTCCACATACCAATCCTTATATATTAAGTTCTAGATACATAGATATTTTAGTATCCAAGCACCACCATACCACCACTAAGCATCTTTTGAGAACCATTGGATTTTGAAACCTGAAATGTTTTGAACTACATGGATATAGACACTTAAATTAAGATTTAAAATTTATAATAGAGAACCCCAAATATATCTAGATGTCAAGGTTATGATATGAGGGTATTATGAGATCAATATTGATGATGAATCTTGAATTGTTGGATAGTTTATGTGCTAATCATTACTCAGTTTGGTCTACTGAGGTATTGGATGATATTTGGGCATGGATGGAATTTTTTGCAAATGAATTAATGAAGTTATATTATGGAGAGATAAATTACACTATAAAGGATATATATTTCATATGAATATGAGACATCCAAAGGATCTAAATAGGATTATCTTATTCTTGTCAACATTTCATAATATTTCACCAGATTCAATCATTTAATGATCACATACACCACACTATGAATGAAGTAAAATATAATTAAATAAATTATATATAATATGAATCTATAAAGGTGGATTATCTGTTGTGACATAAATTATAAGATCATTCCTCAATGATTTACAAAATAGTAATACTTTTTAATAGTGAAATATTTATACTGTTAACTAGAATGAAACATAAAATTTTACATAACATTAAACTAAGAAGGATTTATAAGTCTTTTACCATGAAATAATTGATGATGATGTATTTAAACATATATAAGTTTAAGATGTATAATGAAGTTAAACATTTTTTGGAGAATCCATGTCATAGTAAGAAACTATGCTAAATATATACAGCCAATATTATGATTCTCTTGGAAGATCACACTATAGATATAATATCACACTAAAACATGTTGAATGTTTGAAAGGACTAAACCACTGTTTTATAATAATTTTTACTAGAATCTAGTTTCATTTTGATTCTAGACCTGTAGACTAGTTATGGCACATTATGTTCTCATATTCCCTCAATTATAAAGGTGTCTAGCCTTTCACCGCTAAGGTTTATCGTTCTAGTTATTTGATCAAAATAGGATGATGGGATGTTAGATATTCTTTTAGTGGATTCCTCTATGGATTATATGGCCCAATATGAGACTCATTTATAGATTTAAGATATTTTCATGAGTCTAGTTCCTTACTCTATCCTTTATGGGAAACAAAATTTATATTTTTATTCCTTGGTGGTATAAAAATCCTCTATTTAAGAGGATGGGTTTTCTTTACAATTGATTAGAAATCGTTAGTCTCATTGGGAATCTATGAGTATATTCCTTGGGATGGTTCATCAGTGAGTCCTATGTTGTTCACATAGGGAACCGTAGGTTTAGGACCTTAGGAATCCCATGTTCATCCCACAAGGCTAATTACAATTATTATATAAGGAATCCTAGGATCATTTCCAATGGTAAATCTTCCCATCAATAGTGTATACTCTTGTTTTTCATATGAGGAATCATGTGTCAGTCATCTAAATAAACATATTACCACCACTAAAGGATTCACTATATCATCAATAGAGACATCATATTCTTTTAACAAAAGGCAGGAATCAAAGGGTCATATCATAAGGGGGGATGAATAGATCTCATTATCATCATATAGACTTCTTATTCGCATCACCTAAGTCCTTTTAAGCTCATCATATGAGATAGGAACTTAGAGTTGTCACTAAAGGAATGGGCATAGAGATTCTATACTCGTTACATAGGTTGCATGTGTCTTTTACAAAATTAATCTCATGCTCATCACAAAAGTTATCATCCTTACCTTATCACCTTAATATAGATAGAATAGATCCTATGGTTTTCACATTGGTTTATCAGGTTCATCACCTAATAATCGTGGGGATTGTCACCTAATGTTGTTTTCTGATGCATCAGGTGGTGTTTCATAGGATTAAATTCTAGTGGGTATGCTTCTTATATAATCTCATCACATAATTTTCTACTTATGATTTAAATGTCCATTGAGGATTCTTCCCATGTTTTCTTATATGTAATTATTCAGGAACAACTATGATGTATAGTGGAGATGATTCATATATTCAGAAATCACATACTATATCGGGAACAATTTAAAATCTTGTGGGGTAACTCATAGTTTATATTCAAAAAGGGATGGTAACACATAAACTAATCATGAATGGTTCACTTGAAGGTTTAAATCCCATTGGAGATTCTAACAGGTAATACTCTAGTGGGGATGGTCTACTACTTTCCTCACTTAATAGAGGGAGTAGTTTAACATCCAATGAGGATGACCCTATAGATTATAGTTTATAGAGACTTATAAAAAATATGTGATAAATTTTAATACTCTAAAAATATGATCTAAAATCTAAGTTATCCCATACTAAGAAGAGGTGGATTGTAAATGGGGTGATGTTTTGGTGATGGTATAGTCATCTCATGCTTTTTACCCAAGAATCCCATTGCACATGGGATGAAACGTTATTGGGGAGTTGGGGTTGAACACCAAAAAGGCATCCTATATGTCCTATTTTGGATTTTAATAAAAACTAACATAGTTAAACAGGACAATTTATGTTCATGTCACATGAATATACCATGTTTCTTAAAATCATGTGGTAAGGATGATCATTTAATTAAATGACTAAAATGAAGTATATTGTGGATCTGATATGTTGAGGAATCTTGGGAAATGGGGGATCATCCCATGCTCATCACTTGAGTAATCCCTTTCTTGAAAAATAGAGCATCCTAGGATCATGACATAGGGAATCTAATGTTTTTCACTAAGTGTAATTCTATAATTTATCATCATGTGAAATGGAAATTTTTGTGTTATTTAATGTTACGGTATTAGGATGTTATGATATGTAGTTTATTTTCAGGTAGATCATATGTAAGACCATGGATCATCAAGTAAAAAATGTAAGTTTCCCTTGATGATTCAATTAATGAGGTTTACACATTGTAATATGCATATGATGATTCCTGGGAATTAAGAGAGTGTGTGTGGGTCTTACACATGTGTATGTATACCAACTTTCTTCTTGGGAGTTGGAAGGATATGTTTGGGGCTTACACATTGAGTTTTGTAAGACCAGATATGGAGAAATAAGGATACCTATGTGGATTATGTGTTGAGTTTTCTAGTTTGGGGTTTCTTATGGTCATCACATAAGGCATATTATGCTCTTTAAAAATGGTATCATGCCTTTTTTACATAGGTAATTTTTAGTTTATCCCTATTGGAATTTTTTACTAATAACATAGGGTATTTAATATTTTATCATCATGTGTAGAGTACATTATGTTTTGTAGTTTAAAGTCATACATCTTGGGAATTGACCATGATGATTAACTCAATACTGTGAAAATGAAGATAGTGATGTTTAGAATCCTACAGTGAGGTCGTTTATGTCAAAAAATGGGAAACAATGAGGGATTTAATAACGATTACACATTACGTTTCCTGGGTGAAGTGGCCACAATTATAGTTGTGCTAATGGAGCTAACACGAATGAATCAAGATTGGGTGTATGTGGGACCCATTGGCCATCAACATTCACACAAGATTGTTTTTCCAAAAATGAGACGTTATTCTCTTCTAAAATGAGTTATTTTGTGAAATATTTGAGTTTTTCAAAGGTTGAGTTTCATTAGGGATATCCCACAAGTCCAAACATGGATATGTTAAAATTATTTCAAATAACATTAGAGTTTAAAATACATTAATTTACATGATACATTTCCTATAAGAGTGAGTTTGGATAACACTATTTCGTTTGAATTTTGGAGTTTGTGGAAATGAGTTAAGTGAGGCATGAATTATGGTCATGAATTCTCATTACACTATTTTACTCACCATTGGAATTTTTTAAGAAAATTAATTTCATAAGATATTATACCTTGAATAAAATGACCACATTTTCCTTCAATATTCCTGAAAATATTAATAGATAATAGAGGAAAAAATTTAGAGACCTTGATATATGTTTCACACAAGATTGGTGTTATGAGAAAATGTGAGTAACAAAAAATATGGATGATGAAGGGAAAATTTCTTCCCCATTGATAAATTTTTCTGCAAAAATCTCAAGAATAAGCCCACATATTGAAGGGACTATGGGAAGAAAATCATGTAACTTCAAGATTTTTGGGATGAGTGATTAGTTAATCCCCTAATTTTATCAATTCAGGAGCGTCGACATATAAACCCCCTAAAAATAGGGAGTAAAGGGTATTTATAGGCCTTATTCCCATTATGGGATTTTTTATACCATGTTGGTGATTTCATGAATATTTTGTGAGCTCACACAATTTAAGTGTTTCTTGATGCACCAAATTATGGTTTGTGTAACTTTGAGATACATGAAGATATTTCTTTTGCTCTAGAACTACATATGCAAGAGTTCTGTGACCACACAAATAGATAACTAAATAGAACTGAAAATTTGAGTTCACAAAAATTCTAGTTGTGTGAAAATATAAAATTTCCTCCAAAATTGATTCCTCAAAACAAGTCCTATGGTGCCTAATTTTCTTATAAAAATACTCACATGGAATTGAGGGGTTGTTGTGGTTGGGGATACATAACTGTTTACTATGGATACACAGAACCATACAATCTTAGAGAGAGGGATTAAACACATGTTATCAAAAAGAAAAAATATAAATTCTTACAAATTATAAAACCACATAAAAAAATATTTACACATTGAATTACAATCATACAATAGTCTCATATCTCAAGATCATCCAACACTAAATAATAATTCCACATTTGTTTATGGATATTTCTTGTGTTCTTTAAATAGTAAATATATAGTAATAATATTTATATATATAATTATATATATTAGTATAAAATTATATAATAATGACACATATTAAATTTAAATATTAAAAAAAAATCATATTAATAATACATAAAGATATATAATTAAAATTTAAATAATAAATTAGTAATTTTATACTTTTAATTCAATATCATAATAATATATTATAAGATTACTTAAAATTATATAAGTTAAAAAGTAAATATCAATATATATATATATATATATTAATATTTTTCAATAAAAATTACCTGATCATGATACTTTTTCAAACAATTTATTTATCATTAATAAAAAAAACGAAAACCTCAGGGGGATCCTTTAGCCTCTATTGTCTCAAAATCCAGCATCCACCAATCTCTCTTCAGTTATGTTGTTTAAATCCATCATCAAACATCAGTGCCTCCTAAAGAACCTCATTTTAATAAAATATTAGTCACATACAAGAGATAAGGGATTGGAATGTAAAACATTTTACCATAGTGATTTATCCCTTTACATTTTTAGAGAGAGGGGTGACATGAAGGTCATCAACAAAGAAAGAAAATTAAATATTAGAAATTATATAACCAAATAAATATATTATGATATACAATTTAAATCATACATTGATTAGTCATCTCAATATCAATCATCACTCCATACAATTAACAATTATTTGTTATGATAGTTCTATCCTTTAGTATGTAGTAATTATCTAAAAATAATATTTTTAGATAAAGTCATATATATTACTAAACAGTTGTGTAATTTATGGTATATATATTATTTAATTATTGAATTTGATGGCACGGAAGCAGGATGTGAGTTTCTCCTCCTTCAACAATGGTTTCTAGGATTTTGATCAGTGATGAATTCGCCTCTTCCAGACTATTTTAATCCTGCTGAAGTCTTCATTTGTCCTAAAAAGCGATTTGATGTTGGCCTGCGTTCTGATAGTGTGGTGGGGGAGGCAGGGGCTCCAACGGAGCTGCTGGCAGAAGTTGGTCCTCTGTTGCGACCTTGTGTTGGGCCTTCTAAGGTGGATGTAATTCCTAAAATATGTGTGAATCGTTTTTTCCCTAGTCATCGAGATGGGGAATATGTTTCTCGTAATCAGATATCAAGAAATGGGGTGTTGGCTATTGTTGAATTGAATCCTCAATTCTTCGAAGATCTGATTTTTGGGTGTAAGCATTCAATCATTGGTCGGATTATCTCATATGTTGCTAATTCATGGAATCTTGATGATTTATGGAATCATTTAAGGAAGATATGGGGTTTCACAGATTGGCACATTGTCTCACTGGGTATGAATTTCTTTCATCTTACCTTTAGTTTAAGTGAGCATAAACTGAGGGCCTAGAGTTATGGTTTCATTAATCTTAATCCTGGCATTATGAGATTCCAGAATTGGGATCCATGGTTTGATCCCTTTCAGGCCAAGAACACCATTTCTCAGTCCTGGATCCATGTGAAAGGCATGAATTGGGTCTTTTGGCATTCTGACATCCTCTGGGATGTTTCCATGGATATTGGAACTCCTCATAAACTGGAAAAAGAAACTAATACAGTGAAGTATGGTAATTTTTCTCATATATTTATTGGGTTTGACATGTCGTATCCTCTTGTTGAGACTGTTTATTTAATTGATGGAGATTTTAAATTTGAACTATGCATTGAATTTGAACATGTTCATGAATTCTGTATGAAATTATTGACTATTGGGAACATTAAAGATAAATGTCATACTGGTTTGAGGTTCTCAAACTATAAAAAATATGGGCATCTTGTTGAAAAATGTAAATTCAAGTTGTCATTTATTGACACTTATGGGCTTAAACCAATGGTTGTGAATCATGGTCCTCATGAGGGTGTGCTAGCTCTTGCCTCCCCAATCAGAGGAACTTCACTACCTGGTTCTGGTAGTGGAAATTTGGAGGGATGTCCTCCTTCTTATACTGAGGTTATAGCTGGAAGAAATGATAAGGATGCTGGTAAGGAGTCTGCTCCCCTTGCTCCACTATTGGCTCAATGGGATGAACCTAATAAATGGAGTGATGTAGTTATCCATGATAGTGAGGTGGCCATTGATCGTGCTTTTTTGTTAGAGGAGCAATATATGGTTAAAGGTAAGCTTGACTCAAATGCTGAATCTTTTGTTCCTTCTGTGAATCATTTGTCCTCTAGTATGAAGCCTGCCCCTGAATTAGAGGGTCTAAGGGGGACCAATGTTCTCTCTATTAAAGTGGCAACTAAGTTTGTTGATTCTCAGTCTGTTGTGGCTCTGTCTAAGCACATTGCTATTTCATTTGAGCCTGTGGAGGCCTACACTATGGCTGGTCTGGGTTTGGAGCAGTATTTTCCGAGTGAATCAGCTCTGCAGTCTATACATGCTCCTATTTCGTCTGGTTCTGCTGCAGCTCTGGTTGTTTTTTAGGAGCAGAATATGCTGTTTTAGTCTTATATTGTTGCCATGACTCTTGGAAATACTAATTTTGATATCAAGGAGAAGCATTCCACTAAAGAGAAGTCTGCTCCTAGTGGTGTCCATCCTTGTACTGGTAGTGTGGGCTCTCATTCCGGTTTGGCTCCATTACAAGGGCCTTCAAATGAGGCTATTACTGGTGGTATTTCGGTGAAGCCTAATTTCTTCACTATGCTCGATTCCATTAATTCTCTGGGCTTTGATAAAGTTTACATAGAGAGAAGGAGTTGCAAAGGTAAGGAATTGTTGTCTCTCACTAGTGCAGAAATCGTTTTTTACGTCACCATTTTTTACGTCGGTTATATATAACCGACGTAAAAATGCGGCGAGTAGATTTTTAACGTCGGTTATTTTAATAACCGACGTTACAAATCGCGCCTATTGGGTTTTTACATCGATTATCTTATAACCGACGTAAAAAACCAATTGGCGGGGGGTTTTTACGTCGGTTATTTGGAAACCGACGTAAAAAACTAAAGCCCGGACGCGTTTTTTACGTCGGTTATCCAATAACCGACGTAAAAAATCAAAGCGCGGGGTTTTTTACGTCGGTTATTTTATAACCGACTTAAAAAACACGTCTGGGCTTTGGTTTTTTACGTCGGTTATTAGATAACCGACGTTAAAAACGCGTCGATATCGGGTTTTTTACGTCGGTTTCCAAATAACCGACTTGAAAAACGCGTAGATATCAGTGTTTTTTACGTCGGTTTCCAAATAACCGATGTAAAAAACCCCCCGCGCATTGGTTTTTTACGTCGGTTATCTTATAACCGACGTAAAAAACGAGATATCTACGCGTTTTTATGACGGTTATTTTATAACCGACCTAAAAAACCAAAGCACGGGGGCTTTTTACGTTGTTTATAAAATAACCGATGTAAAAAACCCGTAGATATATCGTTTTTTACGTCGGTTATTATATAACCGACGTAAAAAACCAAAGCGCAGGAGCTTTTTTACGTCGGTTTTAAAATAACCGATGTTATAAATTTAAAAAATAGTTTATAACGTCGGTTATATAATAATTGACGTTATAAGACTTTTAAAAAAATTAAAGCCCGTGGACTGTCATTTACGATTTTTCGATTGACAGTCCGTCGGCTCGTCTCTCTCGCGTGGTAAACCCTAATCGGCTCGTCGATCGACCTACGTTAAACTCATTTTGGCTTCATTGTTTATCTTCTTCACTCCTCTCAGGTCTATCATCTCAACTCGCAACATTCAAGTAAGCCTTCCACGAATTTATTTCGTTCGTTTTTGTTTCGATTCTTGATGTTCTTTTCGTTCGTTTTTGAATCTCGTGGAATTTTTTGTTATTTCAAATGGTTATTTTCAAATGGTTATTTGTATTTTTTTATTGCAAATGTTTATTTGTATTGAAAATGGTTATTTTTATTTTGTTATTGCAAATGGTTATTTGAATCTCGTGGAATTTTTTGTTGATATAATAGACTATGTTGAGGGAACATTAAACTAGATGAATAATGAGATAAAAAAGACGTGCATCGTTACTTTAAAGGAAAATAAATAATAATTACTTTTTATATCATATTTTGGATCGGTTTTTTTATAAATTAAAACAATAAATGTGATCCCCATTATATGATATTGGAGGAGTACCATGGTTTAACCACACAATATGGAAAACCTAGAACCAACACTAAAAAATGCATATGCATCATGCTGTGTGATTTCATGATAAATAAGTATGGTTTGTACAAAATATATTTCCTCCATTATATTTGTAAACAAATGTAAAATGTTTCCTAGGTAGAACCTCATGGTATTCACTAACCATGTTCCAACCATGAATAAGAATATAAAACTATAATATCCTAAAAAGTCAAAAAATAATAATACAAGGATGAATAAAAAAAGTTAATCAAAATAATTTGATTTAATAACCTATAATAAATATAGAGGTGTTAAAATAACACAAACCATACTTAATTCTACCCCTAGAAGAATATGTTGAGGATGTTGGACCTAGATTTAGATTAGGCCACTACTCCATTATCAATGGCTCTCACACCTATGTCTCATTGGAATCGAAAACATGTTACCAATGATATTAAACCATATGAATTACCATATCATTTAGAACATTCACTTGAGAATATAAAACACATTATTATTGTTAATCATATACATATACATATTTAGTCTTGTAATTTCCAGGGTGTTCACTATTGTTGTTGATATTTGTTAATTCTTGGTGTTTAGAATTTCTGAACATGTTTCCTGTAATTGGAATTCAGTTTTTGTCCATGGTTGTTTTGTTTTCGTTTTTGGATTTTTAAAACCTAAAATAAATAGAGTTTTTAGTCGAGTTTTATTTTGATTGATAACCGTTAAAGCTGAAGGCCAAGTACAAAATCAAATCCCCACAAGATATGTTACATGGGATTAAAAAGCAGAAATAAAGGATTAAACCGAATCAGTGGGACTATTGTTATTCTGAGCAGACCAGTGTTGGACAAGATGGGCGGCCCTCTCAGCCTGCCAATGCAATTAACGATCATCAGAAACAAGAATGAGTGAATTTCTGATAAAATAATAACATGCTGGTAGACCTCTTTTTGCCAGTCACACCGAAGGGTGATGAAGACCAATATCAAGGTCTGCATGCCATTTAAAATAGGTTGTTTATCTAATATATTAAAACATCAAAACCGCAATCAATATTAATCTATGTAGGTGTCATGGTTTTCTTTGATTCAATGATATTTAAAACTGTTATATCTAACTATATTTTGTTTTAAAAATAATATTCAAGCATATTTTTTTAAATACCTATAGATTTTTTCTATATTTTAAATTGTTTTACATTCAAATTATGAGTTTTTTCATATAAACATGTATTTGTCTTATCATAAAAATATATATTTTTTGTTGATATTTTTTATAGGTAATAATGAGTTGAAGTTGGATTACGGCACATCGAATGATAAATGAATTTGAGGAAGGTGTTGATTCCTTTTTGGAATTTGCAAAACGAAATGTTCCAAGTAGTGACATTTTTTTTCTGTCCATGCTTGAAATGTTTGAATATGAAGAAGTTGAAAAGTAGAGAGATAAAAGATCATCTGATATGTCATGGTTTTAATCCGAGTTACAGCCCTTGGATTTGGCATGGTGAAACTGGACGGAATGTTACTGATGATGATGATTCACAAGATGGTAACTCCGATGGAATTGAAGAAATGATTCGCAATATTGTAGCAGAACAAATTGAGATAGAACCGACAGTTGCGCGTCTATATGGTGATAATGAAAAACCATTATATCCCGGTTGTACAGATTTTACGGTTTTGTCGGCGGTGTTAAGATTGATTAACCTGAAGGCGAAGCATGGATGGAGTGACAGAAGTTTTACAGAGCTGCTACAATTGATGAAAGACATTCTTCCAAAAGATAACGATCTTCCAGATTCACATTACAAAGCCAAGAAAATATGATGCCCAATGGGATTGGGATACAAGAAAATACATGCCTGTCCGAATGACTGCATTATATATAGGAAGGAATATTAATTTCTTTCAGAGTGTCCAAAATGTGGGACATCACGATATAAGGTGAAAGAAAAATCACAGGGTGATGTAGAGATTACAAAGCTCCCTTCAAAGGTATTTTGGTATCTTCCTATAATTAATCGTTTCAAACGTTTATTTGCTAATTCACATAATGCAAAAAGGTTAAGATGGCATGCTGAAAAGCGGGTATGTGATGGAAAAATACGTCATCCAGCTGATTGTCCACAATGGAAGAAAATAGATGTGCAATATTCTACATTTGGAAATGAAATTAGAAATCTCAGACTAGGGTTGTGCACAGATGGAATGAATCCATACCGAACACTCAGTAGCACAAATAGTTCATGGCCTGTTTTATTGGTAATTTACAACCTCTCTCCTGAAGTTTGTATGAAGCGAAAATATGTCATGTTGAGTACAATGATCTCTGGTCCAAAGCAACCTGGTAATGATATTGATGTTTACTTGTCACCGTTGATTGATGATTTGAAACTGTTATGGGCTGATGGTATTAGGGTGTATGATTCTTATAAAATGGAATATTTTCAACTGCATGCAGTGCTTCTGTTCACTATAAATGACATCCCAGCGTATGGAAATTTGTCTGGATATAGTGTTAAAGGGCATAAAGCATGTCCAATTTACGAACAACAGACGTCCTATTGTCAATTTCATCATGGGAGGAAAACAGTGTACATGGGTCATCGAAAGTTTTTGCCTATGGAACACCCTTATAGAAGACTAAAAAAGGCATTCAATGGCTCACAAGAATTTGATGCTGCTCCAAAACCTTTATCCCCTGATCTGTATTTTGAGAGGGTGAAAAACCTTGACGTGACATTGGGAAAGACATAGAAATCTGGTAATGATAGACATATTTGGAAGAAAATGTCAATTTTTTTTGAGCTACCATATTAGAGGTATCAGGAAGTTAAACATAATATTGATGTCATGCACGTGGAGAAGAATATATGTGATTATTTAATTGGAACATTGTTAGATATTAAAGGAAAGACTAAAGATGGGTTGAATGCAAGATTAGACTTACTATCAATGGGAATACGTTTGGAGTTAGCTCCCACTCCTAAAGGAAGATGAACATTTCTTCCCCCAGCTTGTCATACATTATCGAAGGGGGAGAAAATTAGCTTCTGTCAGTGTCTTCATGATACCAAAGTGCCTAAAGGTTATTCTTCTAATGTAAATTTTTTTGTCTCATTGAAGGAAGTGAAGTTGATAGGTATGAAATCACATGATTGTCACATCATGATGCAACAAATTCTACCAGTTTCATTGCGTGGAATATTGCCCATTCGTGTCAGAAAGACTATAATGAAGTTGTGTTATTTTTTCAATTCAATTTGTAACAAGGCAATTGATGTGAATGCTTTGAACATTTTGGAAAGGGATGCAATGTTTATACTTTTTCAATTGGAAATGTATTTTCCTCTAACTTTTTTTGATATAATGGTTCATTTAATGATTCATCTGGTTCGAGAAATAAAGCTTTGTGGACCTGTATATCTTCGTTGGATGTATCCTTTTGAAAGGTATATGAAAATATTAAAGGGGTATGTTAAAAATCTATATCGACCTAAGGCCTCCATTATTGAAAAGTATATTTCTGAGGAGGTAGCAGAGTTTTGTACGAGCTACTTGGCTGCGGCGCAACACATAGGTTTGCCTCCATCTCGCCATGAACGAGTTAATAATGAGGGAAAGGGGATTCGCGGCTTAAAAGTCAAATCATTGTCAGCTGAACAGATGAAGAAGTTAGAATCATACATCTTGAATAACATAGCTGATGCTCAACCGTATATCACATTGCATATTAATGAGTTGAAACAATGTCATCCAAAGAAGAAAGAAATGTGGATTTTGAATGAGCACAACAAAACTTTTTTGTCATGGATTAAGAAGACTTTGCTTGGTAGATCAGATGTATCAGAGACATTAAAATGGATAGTGGGTGGTCCATGTTTAAATGTGATAACATGGTCTGGTTATGACATTAATGGTTATACATTTCATACAAAAGCTCAGGATAGCAGAAGTGCTGTTCAGAATAGTGGTGTATTGGTGTTTGCAGAAGCAATGCATTTTTTGAGTGCTAAGGACAAAAACCCAATTTCTGCATCAAATGCATATTATGGAGTGATTGAAGACATATGGGAGGTTGATTACTTTAAAATTAATGTTCCCATTTTTAACTGTAAATGGTTTAACGGTAACAACAGTGTCAGACACGATGAATTTGGAATGACACTTGTTAATCTGAATAGATTGGAAGACACAGCTGATTCTTTTATAATGGCAACACATGCAAAACAAATTTTTTATGTAGTAGATCAATCAGATATGCAGTGGGCTGTTGTTTTACAAGGGAAAAAACAATATGTTGGTGAGGATGAACTTGATGAATATGCTGATTTATGTGAGATCCCTACTTCCATGGAAATATTAACAGAACATAATGACGATCATGTTGAAGACATAGTTTGTGCCATAGGGAACGATCACGACGAAGGAATTTGGGAAAACAATCCATCTGTACATTCCTAAAATTACAGGTAACATTTGTTTATTTCTTGTTTACATTTATTTTTTCCATAAATGTTAGATATTGTAAGTTTTTTATTTATTAAAACATGTTTTAAAATAAAATAAGTATATGTTTTTGTTTGTTTTATGTTTGTTTAGTTTACTTTATCATGTTTATAAACATTACATGAATTTTAAAATGCTTATTTTTGTTCACTGGAAATTACTTTACCATGTTTACAATGTCTACGAGGTTTACCATTTTTACCATTTTTACCATCTTGACCATCTTGACCATCTTGACCATCTTTGCCATATTTACCATTGTTTAACATGCTTACCATATTACCAATGTTTACTATTATGTAACTTAGTACACTTTTCTATTTTCTGATTACAGTAGTATTAAAATATTTGAATTTGTATATTTGTTCACTGACAATTACTTTACCATGTTTATAATGTTTACCAGGTTTACCATTTTTTCCATTTTTACCATCTTGACCATCTTGACCATCTTTGCCATCTTTACCATTGTTTAACATGCTTACCATATTACCAATGTTTACTATTATGTAACTTAGTAAAATTTTCTATTTTCTGATTACAGTAGTATTAAAATATTTGAATTTGTATATTTGTGAACTGACATTTGTTTTTTTTTATTTGAAGGATAATGGCAGATCATTCAGATGATCAACCACATGATTCTGGAGAAGAGCATACTGCTGGTCATACCTCTGGGGATGAACATTCACATGCTCCTATTACGACAAAGAGTTCAAAGGTTGGTAAACGTGGGTGTACACGTTTACCAAAATTATCACTTGCCCGTATGCAGGATCAGAGGATAGTAGTTGAGTTTGATGATGATGATATTCCTAGAGGTCTGAATGCCAAATATTTTAAGAGTTTTGTTGCAACTCAGGCTAAGACCAAAGTAAGCATTATGTATGATGATTGGAGAGGTGTGGATAAAGATATTATCTCTCAGTTGTGGGAGACAATTTTGGTAAGATATTTTATCATTGTTTGACCATTCTTTTAATGTTTCTAGTATATATAATAAGTTTAACCTCTTCTTTATTAGATGACATTTGATATTCCTGACACTGGAGGAGTCAGGAAGAAATGCTTATCATTGGCTGCCAGGAGATGGAGAGATTTCAAATCCACCCTCTCATTTGATTTCATATATGGTCATAGGAGTCATGAAAATCCATGTCGTATATATCATTTTATAGATGAAGACACATGGAGACAGTTTTTTGAAAGTAGAAAAAAAGAGTCATTTCTGGTAAGGGAAATGTAAACTTTTATAAAATTTCTTATATAAATGATTTTATTAATGTTTTGTTAATGATTTCTTATTCTTAAATTATAGAAAATAAGGAAAGCTCATCAGGAGATCCAATCTAAAAATGTATACCCTCATAGTTTATCTTAGGGAGGGTATACATTATTGGATGAAAAAATGATGGAGGAAAAATTTCAACAACTAAGAGCTGAGTCTTCAAGCTCTGGAGAGGTGGCCCCTCCATCCCCTCCATCTAGACATGAAAAATGGAAGAGAGCTTGGAAGGGAAAAAAAGGGCAATATCTTTCGGAAGAATTGAGAATTGTAGCTGAGAGGATTGTAAGATATCTATTTAATTTATTTAAGTTAACTTTTTTCTTCATATAAGTTTCAATCATTACAGAAATGTTCAATTAATTAATATAGGACTCTCTTGAGGAGCACAGTTCAGAGGGGACATTTACAGCTACTGGGAGGGAAGATATTTTATTTGCATCATTGGGAAGGCCCGAACATCCTGGTCATGTAAGAGGATATCCGGAAGGTGTATCGGTAAGAAAAGTGTTTCCACGTTCTTCAACTTCTAACATTGAGGGGGTTTATAAAGAAATAGAATCCTTGGAGGCTGAAGTTCAAAATATTAATGCGACGATGGAAGACAAGATTAGAGAGTCGGTGCAGTCTATGTTTGCAGAAATGCAAAGACAATTTCAGACTGCATCTCCCACTCCTCCACCTCCCCCTGCAGACCCCATTATTTATCCTCCACCTCCGCCAGTAGCTCCCACTCCCCCACCTCAGCCTGCAGACCCCATTGTTTATCGTACGCCTCTGCCGCAGCTTCCTACATATTGTGAGTTGTATGTTGATGATTGTCAACATCATATAGTAGCATACGGGTTGGTATATTGTATTGGAGATACAGTTCATCATCAAAAATTAGAGGTAGAGAATCAGAGGGTCACTGTACAGGATATTATAGATAGATTATCTAGGGTACCAATACCTACAGATGAGGTGGCGACAGTTGGACAGAGTATCAGCCATTTTTTAGTTTGGCCATCCAGACTTCTTCGACTCATTACCATAGAGGTATGAATGTTATATCTTTTATTTTATTTTTTTACTAAAGTTGTTTTATCATTTGAAAACTACTATATTTCTCAATTTTTTTTCACAGGAATACTTCAAAGGTAAAGAAATTCTGTATAGACAACAACAAAGACAACAGGCTATGATATCAGATACAGATTCCAATGGTCTTGACAGATTGTCAAGATATTCACATTTTTTGTTGGGTTTTTATGAGTTTCCAATGGAATCTCATGTTTGTGGACGTGAAATAAGTGTGGGGATTACAAAATCTGATATCATGGAGCTTGTTACTGGAGATAAGTTGGGCATCAACGTGGTGCAAATTTTTTCCATGTAAGTCTTAACACCTTTTCCCTGCGTTATATTTATTAAAAATGTATACTTATATATGTTTTGTATTAGGTATCATTATAAAATTTGTGTGAGGAATGAACTGGAAGAAGTATATGGATTCATGGACCCACAATTGATTTCCCTTGAAGCATGTGCATTGACTGAGGAACAAAGAATGGTTTATATTGCAGAAAGATTTGAAAAGAATATAATCAGACAATGTTGGATGATGCCTTTTTGTGAGAGGTATGAAACACATTTCTCTCAAAGAGTTAATTATCTTTTAACATAAAAAACCACTAATATTAAATTTCCTTTTATCAGTAATCATTGGATGTTAGGGATTTTTTGCCCAAGGGAGAAAGCTCATTATTGGATATGCTCTGTTCATGGTGATGTGCGGGAAAGTTTTAAGAATATATTGGAAAATTAAGTTTCAATTTTTCAATAGTTTTATATATTATAATGAATTTTAAATTTACCCCATTCGTATTATTTTCTAACAGTGCATGGGTCTAATTTCGAAAAAACACAAAGAAAATAAATGAAAAGATCAAATATGTAAATGCGAAGGTAAATTTCCATTTATAATTTGTACTTTTTGATTTATTACTTAAAAATAATATATTGAATTTACACTCATTAAAAACAGAATTGTCATGAACAACAAGGCCTCATCGAATGCGGATATTATATGTTAAGATTTATGTATGAAATAATAACAACTGGGACACTTGTGAATTTTGACCTGGTACGATTTCCTCTAAACTTTTCCATAATATTTCAATTTGATTTATTCATTATACACGTTAACTATCTTCTTTTTCATTTGTAGCTTTTTGATGACCCTCAACCCTATACTGCTGAAGACATCAAACACGTACAAGTGGAGTGGTCAAATTATTTTACAGGTTTGATTGAATTTTAGTTGTTTGTAATGTAAAATGAAATTTTGAATATTGTCATTTTAATTGTGTATTTCGTAGTTGTTTAGGATTGATTTAGTTTTTTTTGAAGTTGACAGTGTAAGTTTTGAATGGTATATAAGTGAATGTTTAATTTTGATCTACTTCTTGTTTTGGTCTACTTTTTATGGTTCTTCTGGTATGGATTTGGGTATGTGGGGGAGGGGTTCCAAGGGTGTGGGGCGTGTTAAGTGGGGTTGGGGGTGTCCAGTGGTCTGGGAGGGCTGTCCGGTGGGGTGGGGGGACAGTCCTGGGGGGTGGCAGGGATGTCCAGGGGTGTGGGAAGCCGGTCCAGGGGTGTGGGAGTGTTGTCCAGGGGTGGGGGTTGTCCAGGGGTGTGGTGGGGGCTGTCAAGTGGGGTGAGGGGGTGAGGAGGTGATGTTCAGGTGGGTGGGGGGGGGGGGGTTGTCGAAGGGTGTTTGGGGGTGTCCGGGGGTCGGGGGGCAGTCCAGGAGTGTGGTGGGGGCTCCAATGGGGTGGGGGAGGGTTGTCCAAGGGGTATACATGAGGGTGAGAGCTTTAATGGGATGGGGGAGGGCTGTCCAGGGGGTATACATGAGGGTGAGATCTCCAACGGGGTGGGGGAGGGCTGTCCATGGGGTATAAATGAGGGTGGATGCTGTCTAGTGGGTAAGTTTTATATGTTATCTATGTACATGCTTAATTTTGATGTACTTATGTTTTTGTGGTACAATTTCTTGATTTGTTTTCTGGTTGATTCTGGTGGAGAGAAGATCACTGCATTCTGTTTAAAAACAATTGGGTTTATCAGGTCGGTTATTTAATAACCGACGTGATAAAATGCCTGGAAAATAGTTTATCACGTCGGTTATTTAATAACCGACATGATAAAAGGTCTGCAGAATGGTTTATCACGTTGGTTATTTAATAATCGACGTGATAAAAGGCCTGGATAAGGGTTTATCACGTCGGTTATTTAATAACCGATGTGATAAAGGGCCTGGAGAATGGTTTAGCACGTCCTTTATTGAATAACCGACGTGCTAAACGGCCTGGACAATGGTTTATCACGTCGGTTATTGAATAACCGACGTGATAAACTGCCTCCCTCCGGTTTATCACGGCAGTTATATAATAACCGACGTGATAAACCCCCCTCCCCCAATTTTTCACGTCGGTTTTATATGAACCGATGTGATAAACCACGCTCAGCCTAGTTTATCACGTCAGTTCTTATAGAACGGACGTGATAAACCGCCCTCACCCCAGTTTATCACGTCGGTTCTATATGAACCGACGTGATAAACCCCCTCACCCCTGTTTATCACGTCGGTTGTTTAAGAACCGACGTGATAAACCATTGTCCAGGCCATTTATCACGTCGGTTATTCAATAACCGACGTGATAAACCATTCTCCAGGCCCTTTATCACGTCGGTTCTAAAATAACCGACGTGGTAAACCATTCTCCAGGCCCTTTATCACATCGGTTCTAAAATAACCGACGTGATAAACATCGCGATTTTATGTTTTTGACGTCTGTTTTTAAATAACCGACGTTAAAAACCTTATTTATAATGTCACACGTATTAACGTCGCCTAGAAACCGACGTAAAAAATTAAAAATAACCAACGTAAAAAACGTTTTCTGCACTAGTGTCTTATAGTGAATAATGACCCTAGACCCGAGCAGTTTCATTCTGGAGTGGTGCAGACTGATGAACTTGGGTGGACTGGTGTGGTGCAGATGGAAGAGGCTCAAGACGTGGCTCCGATGGTTGATGTGGATCACAAAGAGGATGCAAGTGATGGTCTGGTGTAGATGCTTACTGAAACTGAGGACTAGCCGACTCCTAAACATTGCCAAAGGGGAAGGCATTCCAGAGGTAAAGGCGGGCCTCGTTGACGGGGTTGTGGAAGAAAAGGATAGTTGTTTCATATGCTATTTTATTGTATTGATGGGGTAAATCCTCTGCTACCTGTTTCTATTCCTATGTACTGTTTAATTTTTTAATAATAATTTTCGGAGGCCATGGATCTTTCCATGGTCTACTGTTTGCAGTATATTATTGAATTATTAATATGTATTTATATAGTAAACATGTTAGTCGTATATGTGTGTGTATATATTTATATTATTCAATTAACATTAATCATTTATAGTGTAAATATATAAAACCAATATTTTTAAATATAATTATATATATTAAAAACTAGCAATGAAATTGATGGTATATATATTGTTCACTTGAAGTCCCATTTTAAATTTTAATATAATAAATATTGATAATAATATTCAAATAATGTAAATACTATTTTTTTATAGATTTTTTTTAATAATATAAATTTCTAAAAAATTTGAGCTTGAAATTTTTTATTTATTTATGTATCAAATAATATATTGAAAATTTATTTTAATTTAAATAGAATCTATTATATTATATTTTTTCATATAAATATATTAAAATTTAATTATTAATATTGTAACATATAAATACATAAATATATTTTGTTAAGAAATTATATTTTGATAAATATAAATAATTCTATTTTATACAAAATTACAAATAATGTTATTTGTATATATTGAATTATTTAGAAAAATATTATTAACTATATTTTTTTAATTTAATTAAAAAACATAAAATTATATACATTTATATAACCAATAATATATTTTAAAAAAATTCATATAAATATAATAATTAAATTTTCTTAGAATTTTTTGTATGTGAATACATTTTACAAAATATAAATATATTCATTTTATGAATTATTAATCATAGTATTTATTATTTATAATTAAACTTTTTTAAAGAATATAATTGATGGAAACTTTTTTACTTTCATTAATGATAATATTATTATTTTTATATTTAAAATACAACATTATAAAATTAATTTAATATAAATATAATAAATAATATAAAATATGTATAATAATATTCAAATGTCCTTTGTTTAACCCCGTCCATTCTCTTTCATCATTATATTTTATTTTGAATAATCTTTGGTATGAGTAGGGTCGTCTGACTCCTGGACCTTTTTGGAAGAATTATATTCAAATAAGTTGAAAAATATTATTTAAAAAATATTATTAGTAATATATTTTGGGAATAAATATTTATATTGGATAATATTATTTATCCAATAATATATTTTCAATTTTTAAATTTAGATATAATGTATCATATTATATTAATATATAAATATCATCACATATAATAATTAATAATATAAATTATAATTATACATATTTATTTTTTCATGTAATTATATTTTCCTAAATGTCACATCCCCATCCATCTAAGGGTATACCTTTTTTTGTGGAAATTAATGAAGAGGGGTAATGACTCCCAACTCCCACATTTAGTAGGCCTCGTAATGGAGACTAAAACAGAGGGTATAAAAATGTCACATCTGTAAGATGTTACCCATAATTATATTAAAATTATCGGGAGATAGAATGAAACCCTCCAAACAAATCCATCTCATAATTGAAAAATTAAACTAGAAACCATTCCATGATGAATTTATAAAGTACGAAAATAAAAAAAGAGTCTCCAAGTAATGTAAAAAAAATATTCCTAATTAAAAGACTCAGCAAATCCATTATCTAGGCTACTAATTTCCACCCCATTCCTGGATGTAACATGTTGATATTTTATGAAATATATTTTTAAATAATTTTAATTCCATGATAGCTTGTGTTGTGTGCAATAGAAATCTTAGACAAATGATGAAATATTATTAAAATATTATATGTCTGTTATAACCTAATCATAAATTTGGAAGGAATGAAAAGGAATAAAATATTTATGAATTAAATTATGAACTCAATATTAATGTATTGTTATGTTCTGAAAAGATAATTAGACAATTATTAGTATAGTAATTTTATTCTTCAAAAATATATTTCCTTTAAAAATGATTTTTTTTATTTTTCTTAAGAGTTAATACTAATTTATATAAATTATATAATTTTTTAAAAAAAAATCATATGATTTTGGAATTAAATATTTCAAAATTATCATAAAATGGGTTTTAATAATTTTCTATAAACATTTATTTTTAAAGGAATATTGAAAAATACTGATTTTTATTGAAAATTTTATTTGCATATAAAAATTTTACATGATAAAATTATGTTTTAGATTTTATAAATTTCATAATTAGTTTATTTTGAAAAAAATAATCCAATTATGTCTTTTTATGTGGATTTGATTCTAAAATTTATTATCAAATCATTTTATTTTTAAAAAATGGCATTTTTCTAGATTTTTTTTCACTTTCACAGTATTACATTAAATTAAATTGTGAGATTTTTTTAATTTTGAAAAATATATTAAATATTTCTAATTAGTGAGTAAAAATTTAGTAAATATGATACATTTATTTTTGGTCAATATTAATAGAAACCTTAGTAAAAATAATTACCTCAGTAAAGAGTACAACAGGTTAATATAGATTAAAAATAAGAAATAAGGCCATAAAGTTTCTTCTTATTTATTATTTTATAAATTTAACTCAACCCTTAACTCCTATTATTAAAAATTATGTATTTTAATTGATAGATTCTCATGGAAATTACTTATATATTATTTAAATCAAAGAAAGTCACAAATTTTCACTTTCTTTGTCTTAAATATATCTTTTGTATTCACATGGGAAAAAAGTAGGTTATGAACGAATGTAAGTTTCTATTTTGAAATTAATAAAATTATTTTCAGGATATAAATATATTTATAACTTTTTGTGGTCACCTCGATAAGAATATTCCTTTATAGTATTTTATTTAATAAAATTCAAACATGTAAAACTATTGTTTTTAATAAGTATAATAATTTTAATATAGTGTTATCTAGAAAATATTTTCGACTATAAATACTATTTTTAAAGGTGAAATTTTTATCTTCATCATGGTAATTAATTTATAATATTTTGGAATTAAATAATTACCATAAATATTGACCTAACGTTGGTGGACTAATTATTCAATTAATGGAAAAATCAAATAAATGATATTAAAACATTTCAAAGTAATATAGTTTTAGATATTTAAGGTGATCCATAAATTTTGTATATTAGCATGATATAATAGGGATATAATAATATATTTGGTTCCAATTTGATGTGTTTTCATGATATTTTTTAAAGTAAAAGTAGTAAATATTATCAAAATTCACAATAATGATATTTTTTAGGTTAATATTGTATTATGTAATTTCCAAAAGATAAAATTATTTTAAAATAAAAAGTTATTATTATATGGTAAAAAATCATAATTTTCCCATTTATGGTCACATTGACACCACATAACTAAAAATTACAACCTTAATTACCATGGTTAAAATTAAAATATGTTAATTATGGGTTAATCCAAATGGTAAGGATTATAATAACACCAAAACATGTATATAATATATTATTTTATGATATTAAAACATTATATTATCATATCTTATAATTAATTTCCCTTTGGTGGTGTTTGGATTGAAATTGATTTTTTTATAATTTAATATTTTTAGAAATTTAAAAAGTGACCCTCACATCAATTATAGAATGGAACCTCCCCCATCACTTCTTCACACCACGTTAAGCCTTCTATATCCACTATACCCTACTAACTTCTCATTTAAACTTCCTTAGACACATTCTATAGGTTATAATATTCTCAAAAGAACAACCCTAGATCCCTTTATAGGAGAACTAAAGGAGGTGCTTTGAATAACATGTTGTTTGAATGTGAATGAAAAAAGAAAAGAATTGAGGTGAGGTATTCCTTAACTCAATTTCCATCCATTGGATTAAATTTTACATAATAAATTATTTCCTTCTATGATTATGTGTGTAATGAAAATTTATTATTTGATTTTTTATTTCTGCTTGTTTTTATAGATTTTCAGTGGATGCACATAATCAATTCATTTAATTAAGTCTCACTTCAATGATATGATATTTTTAAGGGAATTAGTTTCAATTTTTTTATGAATATTTTGTTGTTATTCCCCAATATTATATTATAATGTGTATAAAATTACTCTTTAGCATGTTATATCATAAATTTATTTATCACTATGATATTTAATGTTTTTTAAATGTTATTATTTTGTGGGGAATATGATTCATCTGATTATAAATTACTAAGGAAATATTTATCAATCTCATCAATAGTCGGGACTATTTATGTTTATGTACCCATTAGGGAATATTTCTCTTACATTTTTGTGATTTCTAAAAATGTTTTCTAAAATGTTTTCTCTATTCTCCTAAAGTTTTTTAATTTTATTTTTTCTCATGTGTAAATTTTTAGAAAATTTAACACCCCAAGCTTCTACAGTATGCTTTTATTTGAAAAATGTGATAGTGTGTGTTGTACGCAACATCGAGTTCTAACACACCACAACCAATCAAACTAGCTGTTATGAATAGTAATACCTATTTTTTAAAATTATATATATTTTATATTTCAAAATGTACTTCATTTTTGGATTCGGAATATCGAAATTATCCTAATTTTAATTTTTGGTATCTTTCTAAGAACTTCCTATTTTTATGAATAGTTAAAAATACTTAAAAATAACTTTTTTAATCAATATAATTTATAGTAAAAATTATACTATTGAGTGGTTTTAAAGTATAATTAGAATATATTTTTACCATTTTATCCAATGGTGTTCATTATAATTAATTTCACATTCAAATTGGACATAAACAATTATCAATCTTTTGATATATATTGTTACTTAAAAACACGCTTTTTATTTTAACAACAGGAATTAATTTTAAATTAATTTCTGCCACTTCTATGTTTTGAATTTTTAAAAATGGTTTCCATATTTTGAATCAGGATTTCCATATTGTGTAAATAGGTAACATTTATTTTTAGACATTTTGAATAATTACTTCGGTAAATATTTTATTTACCATGGTTAAGGGAAAATCCGGTAAATAAGGGTTAAAAAATAATATTATAATAATATTAATTACCCTAAAATGTGTCCTAACCTTTTTTGTGGATACATTTTCGACCCTGGGCATCTTTGGGTCGATTTTGGGACCCCATGGAGCCACTTGTAGGTGATAGGGACACTTTATTTTAATTAAGTTAAAATAAATACAAAAATGACATAAGCATATATCTTTTAGAAAACAAATTTTTACATAGGGTTATATATGTTGTATTTTCAACTCTAAATATTCATTAAAAATATAAAAAGGTTTATTACATAATGATATTTTATTTATAATTTTTATACATTATATAATTTAATTTATTTATGACACAATGGTGATGCGGTAATTATTAAATTAATGAAAAATTAGAATAATTGATATTATAAATACCCAAATATATGTAATTTGAGACTTTTTATGAATTAAACTACTTTTATAGGATAATATGACTTTTTAGTATTGATTTAATTAACTTTTTTGAAAGTAATCATTCTGTTATGATTTTTACAAAAAAAAATTATTGAATAGTGTCAAAATTGACATAAAAGAGTTTTTAAAACAAATATTATGTTATTAATTGATATTAAATTCTTAAAAATCTAATGTTCGGCCAAGAGACTTATATCATGATAGGTGTATCATTAATGGACCACTTGGGGGTCTCTTGGATGTATATAGTATTTTTATTAACTATATAATATAAAAATACAAAGTGACATGGTATGTGTCAAACTAATTAACTAAGAGTTAAAACTTAAAGATAAGGTTAATATAATGACCCAAACCTGTCTAACTTGTATTGGTTGAATGTTTTTAGACCTATCCCACCTTAACATTTAAATAATACACTTTTGAGCCATTAGAAACTGAATATTAATTTATTATAAAATAATATTTCTAGATTTTCCAAAGGTGCCCCTCACCCCTCTTTTAAAAGGGCACTCCTCCTTCTCATTACTTCACACCTTAAAAGCCTTTTTGTTCAGCCAACCCCTGACCAAATACTCTCTAAAATTTCCTCAAAACAACCTAAAGGCCTTAGTTTTATCATAAATCCAACCTAAGGATCCCATTTCATCAAATCAGAAGGAAGAACCCGAAGAAGAGGTAATGTTTTCACCACCCTTTTCCAAATTCATTTCTTCTTCAACTTCTTCATTCTTTGTTATTATAATTCTAAAATAATTAATCCCGTATCTCCTACATACATTAATATTATTTTAAATATGGTACAACCATATTCAGTATTCTATCCATCCTTTGAATGACATGTCACCATACGTGCGTACGTACGACTTACCGTCTCCACGTCGTGGTGTAATTGTTATTCAATATATTATTATTTGGATGGGTATAATAATGATTTTTAATTCATGTAAATAATAAATCAAACATGATAATTATTCTGTATATATGATATAACATCCAATTATATAGTATTTTAATATCAAAAGAATGATATTGTCGCTCGTGCGTACGTACGGACTACCGTCTCAATGAACGCGATGAGATTCATTCTTCATCATATCCATTCAAGTATAATTATCATTTGATGATTTAAAAATAATGTTTAATGACTTTATATCGTTCGAAATATGAATAAGATTCAAACTATCCATGAAAAACATGGCTTACGTAACAAAACATATAAAAGAAAACTAGTAAGTTAACACCCGAAACAACGATGATACTAAGATATTAATAACAAATCAATGTTAAAAGATCATATATGATATCATATTAATGTATATGATTATTTTATAATTTAATAAAAATTATTTCACCATTATACAGGAGGTTAACCAACCCCCAACCAAGGAAAAGTATAAGGTAATGGTTTATTTCGCAGTCTTTTCATTATCCGAGGTTGTTTATACGTAATAATCTACTGGGATTTATTTATCATCCACATCCATGTTTCTTTAAAATGTATTTCAAAAAATTTTTACTATTTACAAGAATATGGGTTAAAGTCATTTATACCCTTGTTTGACTTTTAATAAGAGGTTTATAAAGGAATCTTTCTGTCGTTTTCACAACGAGGTGCTTTTTAACAATTTTGACAGAATTAAGGTAAGAATGTTTTTTTAACTTATACGGAGGGTGCGGCTATTTTCTGCCATTATAAAATCTTCGAAGCTTCACTTACAAGCTTATAATAATATTTTCAAGGAAAATGTTTTATTTTAGAAATATATAACTCTTAAATGATTTCAAAATAGAAAGAGATATTTCATTAAAAAGAGTTTTGATTTCATCTATGTCAACATCCTTTGATGGATTTTAAGTTTATTTGGAGATGATTTATTATGATACAATACTTCCATATTGTATTGATGGTTTTGTTATATGTTTGACTATTGATTTTTTATTATTATACCATTCATAGTTTATGAAGAAAGTATTGACATTTCGTATGCTAGTTTTAATACGAATGTTTATGTTATGTTTAAACCTGTTCATATGAGGAATGCATTGGACTTAATATGTGATGGGTGGATCCCACTATAGCTCCTAGATGCATCGGTAGGTATCATGAGACAAACTAGTGTCTTGGCACAAGTCCTTGGAAAAATATTATTTGTACTCTTGGCACGAGGCCTTGGCTATGTTGTTATGATAGTCTGGCATTATGCATTCCATCATTATGAAAGTGGTTATTGATATTTCATGTGATTATTAGATTAGTAGAATATCCACGTGAATAAGTAAATGGCATTATTTCATTTTATTTTTTCCATAGTATGTTGAAGTTCAAGTTTAAAATGCTTTTTTCAGTTATACATTGCCTTAAATGTTTATTCTTTTTTATGAAAGTTTCCGCTATATTGTTATCCTTACTGGGCATTTGATATCACCCCTTTTCTATGTTTTATTTTTCCCAGGATGTGAAGAAGTAATTTATGAATGACCTACAGGGATAGTATGAGGGGATAAGAGTGTGGACTATGGAGACTATATTGTTGTAGTTTTCATTTTATGATGTAATGTAATCTTTATTAGTATATCCAGTGTTACCAATGCTACTAAATGAATCGGTCTTTCGATATTTGATCTTTCTTGTGATCATTCCAATGTTATGTAATAATGCACTGACTTTGGGTAACTGGGGTCGGGGAATTACATTTGGTATCAGAGGAATTTTAGTACAAACCTTGGAAGCTAGATTTAGATAAACTCTGATTAGAGCACATAGACCAAAGATGGACTTTGAGGATTAGTATAGAAGAACTTCCTAGAATTTTAATATTATAGATATTTTGTGAGTTTTCTGATCAATACATCCCTGTCTGGATACGAGCAGGTAGAGGCGGCTCTGGCACAGATGTACCTAGGGGTAAAACCCAAAAACACCGCTTTGAGCTAGACTCGAACGGGAACTGGTGCACGACAATGGGCCTTGCTGCACTCTTGGTTACGACACTCCCGAGGGATATGCTTAGGATAACTCTCATTTTCTTTACAAATAATTATGAAGGGTTTATGTGTATATACATCCTCAAAGAAAACATTTTTTATGATTATGGATTACATCCATAAATAGTTCAGTTTATGTTAAGTGTTTTATAAGTATGGAATTATGTATTTTGATTCATAAACTGGTCTAGTTTATGCCATTATTTAGAAATGGTTCCTAGTGGAAGAAATGGAAACCATATCAATGCACGCACTCCATGTAGGGATTTCCCTCTTGCTCAATATAATTATAGTGGAGCTGGTGATGCAACTGGTGCCGATCAGTTAATCACCATACCGGGACAACTCACTCAATTTATGAATAATAACCTTACCCGTATGGAGCACCCTAATCTGTAGTGTGGAGGATCAAGTTTAGATCGATTCATGAGGCAAAAACCACCAACGTTCAATGGGAGTACAAATACCTTAGTAGCTGAGAATTGGATAAGTTCCCTAGAGAAAATATTTCAGGCTTTGGGGAGTAGTGAAAGGGAAAAAGTTAGCATGGTTGTTTACCGCCTCATTGGAGATGCTGATCAATGGCGGTCATTGGTTCAAAACATAAAGGAAGATGATGAAGTATCAAATATGGAATAGAGGGACTTCAAAGATCTGTTTTTAGAAAAATACTTTCCTCGTGACCATAGAGAAGATATGGAAAGGCAATTCCTGAGTATGAGACAAAAGGAGGAGAGAATGTCACAAAGGATGAGGATAACTTTACAAGGTTAGCAAGGTATACTGGAGATTATATACGTAACCCAAGAAGTAAGATTGATCATTTCTTTTATGGGTTAAAACCATTTCTCCATCGATCATTAGTCTCAAAATCCTTCTTGTCATACGAAGACATTGTCTCAAGTGCTATCAAGACAGATAAGGAATTATCTATGTATTATGACTTTAAAGAAAATAAAGAGAAGAAGGGATCTGCTGATCAATCTGGGAATGGAAATAAGGGGAACAAGGGAAAGTTTGAAAATAAATCTTGTGGCAAATGTGGGAAGAAACACCCTGGTACTTGCTTGAAGGGAATGGGTGTTTGTTACAAGTGTGGTGAAAAAGGCCACCAAGCTCGTGATTGCAAAGGGAAGAAGGAAGATACCAATGTTCAGTGATACAATTTCAGGGAGATGGGACATTATACAAATGAATTTCCTAAGCGTTAGGGGAACTTACCTCAGAAAAGTCCAAGGGATCAAGGCCAAGCTTATGATATCACTACTGCTGAGGTAGAAGCTCCGAAAGACGTGGTGGCAGGTAATTTAATGGTTTCCTCAAGTTTAGAAAATGAATTATTTGATTCTAGATCATCGAATTGTTTCATATCTTCATAGTTTTCTAAGAATATTAGATATTTCCAATTTTATTTAACAAGGGAGATGTCAGTTAAAACTCCTAATGGAAGTATCATTGCAACAAAGTTTTGTGAATCAGTCCCCATTAGAGCACATAAATGTTCTTTATGTGCTGATCTCATCGTCATACCTATGATTGAGTTTGATATAATCCTCTGTATGGATTGGATTTCATACTATGATGTGAATATTTATTGTAAGAATAAGGAGGTCACGATTTTTGATGATGATGATAAGGAACACCTTATCTTTAGAGAAGAATCATCACCACCTAATTCTTTTCTAGATCCACCCCCAGTAGCTCAACTAAATTCAATTATTGGGGATAAAGAGAATGAAATGACTATGGGTGAGGAAATGAATGTTCAAATAGAGGATGTACCTATTGTGAAAGAATATATAGATGTGTTTATAGAAGATTTACCTAGACATCCTCCAGAATGAGAAGTTGAATTTTCCATTGATTTATTTCCTGGATCAAGGCCAATATCGAAGACCCCTTATAGAATGGCCATTGTGAAATTAGTCGAACTAAAGAAACAACTAGAGGAATTGAGTAATAAGGGATTTATTCTCCCTAGTGTTTCTCCATAGGGAGCCCCTGTTCTTTTTGTTAAAAAGAAAGATATATCTATGAGGTTATGTATCGATTACAGGGAGATCAATGATATAACAATAAAGAACAAGTATCCCCTACCTCACATTGATGATTTATTTGACCAACTGCATGGAGCTCCATAATTTTCAAAAATTGACCTTCGATCTGGATACCATCAGTTGTGTGTGAAGAAGGAAGACATTCCAAAGACAGCATTTCGAACCAGGTATGGGAATTACGAGTTTATAGTAATGCCTTTTGGATTGACTAATGCACCCTCTGTATTCATGGATCTGATGAATAGAGTTTTCAAGGAATATCTCGATGAATTTGTGGTGGTATTTATTGATGATACCTTGGTATACTCCAAATGCTACGAAGATCATGAACATCACTTGCGCATTATCCTGAAGACTCTGAGAAGACATGAATTATATGGGAAGTTTAGCAAGTATGAATTCTAGCTTCAGGAGATTTCTTTTCTTGGCCATATTATCTCTAAATATGGAATCTCTGTTGATCCTTCTAGGACCCAGGCAATCCAAGAATGGCCAGCACCTACAAGTATAAATAAGGTACGTAGTTTTATTGGTTTAGCAGGTTATTATCGACATTTCATCCAAAAATTTTCCCGATTGGCTAACCCATTAACGAAGCTCACACGTAAAGGGGTTAAATTTTTTTGGAGAAAAGAGTGTGAAGAATGTTTCGAAGAACTAAATAGAAGATTAGTCAATACTCCTATATTGACTCTACCATCGGGGAATGATGGGTTCGTTATTTATAGTGATGCATTGAAGAATGGACTTGGTTGTTTCCTTATGCAGAATGATAGGGTTATTGCCTATGCATCACGATAGTTGAAAACTCATGAAAAAAAAATATCATACTCATGATCTCGAGTTACCAGCTGTGATCTTTGCTTTGAAGATATAGAGGCACTACCTCTATGGTAAAAAATGTGAGATTTATACAAATCACAAGAGTTTGAAGTATATTTTCTCACAAAAAGAACTCAACATGAGGCAAATGAGATGGCTTGAATTACTCAAGGATTATGACTGTACGATACACTACCACCTGGGGAAAGCAAACAAGGTGGCAGATGCTTTGAGCAGAAAAGACATGGAGTTTTGAATAATATGAGAATTGAAAGGGATCCAATTTTCATGGATCTAGTGAAGATGGACATGGGAATAACCAGGGAAGGTGAAACATCAATGCTTTTTCAAATGTTTGCCAAACCATATTTACTAGAAAGGATTAAGAGTTCTCAGACCGATGATGAAGAATTTCAAAATAAGATTAAAGCTGTGAATGATTGGAGATTGAGAGAATTTGTGTATGAAGATGGAATTTTTAAATTTGGGAAGAGGATTTGTGTTCCCGATATACCTGATCTAAAAAGGCAATTGCTGGATGATGCTCATTGTTCCAATTTCTCTATACACCCTGGGAGCACCAAAATGTACAGAGATTTGAAGGAACATTTTTTGTGGGACAACATGAAGAGGGAGATTGATGATTTTGTGTCAAGATGTATGGTTTTTCAACAAGTGAAAGCTGGAAGGCAACAACCTGGAGGAGTCAGGCAACCTCTTCCCATACCGGGGTGGAAATGGGACAATATTACGATGGAATTTTTCATGGCACTACCAAAGAATCCTAGAAGGAACGATGCAATATGGGTTATCGTTGATCGTATTACATGTCAGCACATTTTATTTCTATAAGAGAAGATCTACCACTGGAACTTCTAGCAAGACTATATATTAATGAAGTTGTGAGACTTCATGGAGTACCCCTATCAATTGTTTCTGATCATGATCCACATTTTACTTCAAGATTCTGGAAGAGTCATCAGAAATCCCTGGATACTGAACTTCATTTGAGCACTGCCTACCACCCTCAGACAGAAGGACAATCAGAATGGACTATTCAAACCTTAGAAGACATGTTGAGATCCTTCTCACTTGACTTTCAGGGTATGTGGGATCAATATTTACCTTTGGTAGAATTTTCCTATAATAATAGCTTCCATTCAAGTATTCAGATGACACCATATGAAGTGTTATAGGGAAAGAGATGTCGCACACCAACCTGTTGGGATGAAGTTGGTGAAAGAAAACTTGTAGGTCCAGAACTGGTAGAGGAAACAATAGAAAAGGTGAAGGTAATCCAAAATCACATCAATGAATCTCAAAGTAGGAAGAAGAGATATGTTGATAATCGAAGGAAGGATTTGGAATTTCAAGTCGATGATCATGCTTTTCTAAAGGTATCTCCATGGAAGGGAGTCATACGTTTGGGTATGAAAGGTAAATTGAGTCCCAGGTACATCGGAACTTTCGAAATTCTAGAACGAATTGGGGTTGTAGCTTACCGATTGGCAATGCCGCCAAGTCTCTCCAAAGTTCATGATGTGTTCCACGTATCTCTGTTGAGGAAATACATGCCTGACCCAACGCATGTACTCGCCTATGAGGAATTAGAACTGGAACCTGATCTGTCTTATTGTGAAGAGCCCGTCAAGATTCTTGATACGAGAGAACAAGTATTGAGAAACCGGACGACGCGTCTGGTAAAAGTTTTGTGGAGAAACTATAAGATGGAAGAGGCAACATGGGAAGCCAAGGAACTTATGATAAAGAACCACCCGAGTCTTTTCATGCGGTAGTATTCCAGAAATTTTGAGGACGAAATTATTTTAAGGAGGGGAGAATGTAACACGCTAAGCTTCTATGGTACGCTTCTCTTTAAAAAATGTGATAGCGTGTGTTGTACGCAACATCGAGTTCTAACACACGACAACCAATCAAACTAGCCATTATGAATATTAATACCTACTTTTTGAAATTATATATATTTTATATTTTAAAATGGACTTCGTTTTTGGAATCTAAATATCGAAATTATCCTAAGTTGAATTTTTGGTATTTTTCTGAGAACTTCCAATTTTTATGAATAGTGAAAAATACTTAAAAACAAATTTTTTAGTCAAAATAATTTATAGTAATAAATTATATTATTTAGTGGTTTTAAAGTATAATTATAATATATTTTTACCATTTTATCCAATGGTGTTCATTAGAATTAATTTCACTTTTGAAATTGGACATAAACAATTGTCAATCTTTTGATATATATTGTTACTTAAAAACACGCTTTTTATTTTAACAACAGGAATTAATTTCAAATTAATTTCTCCCAATTCTATGTTTTGAATTTGGAAAAATTTATTCCATATTTTGAATCAGGATGTTCATATTGTGTAAATTGGTAACTTTTATTTTTATACATTTTGAATAATTACTTCGGTAAATATTTTATTTACCATGGTTAAAGGAAAATCTGGTAAATAAGGGTTAAAAAATAATATTATAATAATATTAATTACCCTAAAATGTGTCCTAACATTATTGGTGGATACATTTCCGACCATGGGCATCTTTGGGTTGATTTTGGGACCCCATGGAGCCACTTGTAGGTGGTAGGGACACTTTATTTTAATTAAGTTAAAATAAATACAAAAATGACATTAGCATATATCTTTTAGAAAAACAATTTTTACATAAGGTTATATATGTTGGGTTTTCAACTATAAATATTAATTATGAAGATAAAAAATTTCCTACATAATGATATTTTATTTATAATTTTTAGACATTATATAATATAATTTATTTATGACACAATGGTGATGCAGTAATTACTAAATTAATGAAAAATTAGAATAATTGACATTATAAATACCCAAATAGATATAATTTGAAACTTTTTATGAATTAAACTAATTTTTTAGGATAATATTACATTTTAGGATTGATTTAATAAACTTTTTTAGAAGTAATCATTCTGTTATGATTTTTACAAAAATCAATTATTGAATAGTGTCAAAATTGACATAAAAGAGTTTTTAAAACAAATATTATATTATTAATTGATATTAAATTCCTAAAAATATAAGGTTCTGCCAATAGACTTATATCATGATATGTGTATCATTAATGGACCACTTGGGGGGTCTCTTGGATGTATATAGTAAGTTTATTAACTATATAATATAAAAAGAGAAAGTGACATGGTAAGTGTCAAACTAATTAACTAAGAGTTAAAACTTAAAGATAAGGTTAATATAATGACCCAAACCTGTCTAAATTATATTGGTTGAATTGTTTTCGACCTATCCCCACCTTAACCTTTAAATAATCCACTTTTGAGCCATTAGAAACCGAATATAAATTTATTATAAAATAATATTTATAGCTTTTCCAAAGGTTCCCCTCACCCCTCTTATAAAAGGGAACTCCTCCTTCTCATTACTTCACACCTTCAAAGCCTTTTGTTTCGGCCAAACTCTTCCAAAATACTCTCTAAACTTCCATCAATACAACATAGAGGCTTTAGTTTTATCAGAAAGCCTACCTATGGATCCCTTTGGATCAAATCAGAAGGAAGAACCCGAAGAAGAGGTAATGTTTTCACCACCCTTTTTCAAATTCATTTCTTCTTCAACTTCTTCTTTCTTTGTTATTATCATTATAAAATAATGAATCCAGTATTTCCTATATACTGTAATATTATTATAAATATGGTACAACCATATTCATTATTCTATCCATCCTTTGAATGACATGTCACCATACGTGGGTACGTACGGCTTACCGTCTCCAAGTCGTGGTGTAATTGTTATTCAATATATTATTATTTGGATGGGTATAATAATGTTTTTTAATTAATGTAAATAATAAATATAACATGATAATGATTATATATATATGATATACCATCCAATTATATATTATTTTAATATCAAAAGAATGATATTGTCGCTCGTGTGTACGTATGGACTACCATCTCCACGAGCGTGATGAGATCCATTCTTCATCGTATCCATTCAAGTATAATTATCATTTGATGAATTAAAAATAATGATTAAGGACATGATATAATTCTGGATATGAATAAGATACAACCTATCCATGAAAAAGATGGCTTATGTAACAAAACATATAAAATAAAATGAGTAAGTTAACACCCGAAACAACGATAATACTAAGATATTATTAACAAATAAATGTTAAAAGATCATATATGATATCATATTAATTTATATGATTCTTTTATAATTTAATAACAATTATTTAACCATTATACAGGATGTTAACCTACCCCCAATCAAGGAAAAGTACAAGGTAAGGGTTTATTTCACAATCTCTTCATTATCCGAGGTTGTTTATACGTAATAATCTACAGGGATTTCTTTATCATCCACATCCATGTTTATTTAAAATTTATTTCAAAACATTTTTACTATTTAAAATAATATGGTTTAAAGTCATTTATTCCCTTTTTTGAATTTTAATAAGAGGTTTATAAAGGAATATTTCTGGCGTTTTCCAAACGAGGTGCTTTTTAACCTATTCGACAGAATTAAGGTAAGAATGTTTTTTTAACTTATATAGCGGGTACGGCCATTTTCCGCCTTTATAAAATCTTATAAGCTTCCCTTACAAGATTATAAGAATACTTTCAAAGAAAATGTTTTATTTTATAAATATATGACTCTTAAATGATTTCAAAATAGAAAGAGATATTTCATTAAAAAGAGTTTTGATTTCATCTATGTCAACATCCTTTGATGGATTTTAAGTTTATTTGGAGTTGATTTATTATGATACAATACTTCCATATTGTATTGATGGTTTTGTGATATGTTTTATTGTGGATGTTTTATTTTTATACCATTCATAGTTTATGAAGAAAGTATTGAAATTTTGTATGTTAGTTTTAATACGAATGTTTATGTTATGTTTAAACCTGTTCATATGAGGAATGCATTGGACTTAATATGTGATGGGTGGAGCCCGCTATAGCTCCTCGATGCATCGGTAGGTCTAATGAGACAAACTAGTGTCTTTTCATAAGGCCTTGGCAAAATCTTATTTGTAGTCTTGGCACGAGGCCTTGGCTATGTGGTTATGATAGTCTGGCATTATGCATTCCATCATTATGAAAGTGGTTATTGATATTTCATGTGATTATTCGATTAGTAGAATATCCATGTGAATAAGTAAATGGAATTATTTCATTTTATTTTTTCCATACTATGTTGAATTTCAAGTTTAAAAGGATTTTGTTTTAGTTATACATTTCTTTAAATGTTTATTCTTATTTATGAAAGTTTCCGCTATATTGTTATCCTTACTGGGAATTTGAGCTCACCCCTTTTCTTTGTTTTATTTTTCCCAGGATGTGAAGAAGTAATTTATGAATGACCTATGGGGATAGTATGAGGGGATAAGAGTGTGGACTATGGAGACTATATTGTTGTAGTTTTCATTTTATGATGTAATGTAATCTTTATTAGTATATATAGTGTTAGTGTAGAGACCCGTATCTTGACGTACATTGACATTACATTACTTTTGCGGAATACTTAGTACATAACAAAAACACACACACAAGGATCGTAATAGTTTAGTGTCTTTGGAAACTCGGAACGTAATCTTCTAATCCTGGTGAAAGATCTTCAAAATCTCCCACAAAGATCTTCCTTTTTTTTTACCTAAAAACTTTCTTTATATCCTGGGGAAAAGAAAACATAAAAGGGTGAGCTCAAATGCTCAGTAAGGGTAAACAAAAGAAATATCAATCACATAATTTTCATAAGAACATAACATTTTTGGAAATCTTAACCTGAAAAAGAGAGCATAATTTCATAACATGGGATAAATAATAGTAGTGAAAATGAAACCCTTACATAAAACATTACTCATTGTGGCATACACACATAATCATAGAGAATCATTTCTTGTTAGTCAAGACTCATTGCCAAGACTATCTTAGTGGACAAAGTCCCTTTCTGAATCGAGTAATCCTCGTTTCAGTCCTGTTTCACTGAACCGGTATAACCTACCAATCCAGCCATGTCTATCTCATGAGATATGAAATCTTTACCCAATGCATTGGAGGGAGATATAGGTCCCACCCCTCTTATAATGAATCCTTTCTTATGTGTTCCACAAAATCATAAATCATACATCATTTCATAACCCATGTAATAAAAATGGGATTCTTAAACAACATGACATCATAAAACCATTCTTATAAGATAAAGGAATTCATAAACATAATTCCATCACAACATATTCAAATCAATGTAAAAATATGGATAGAAACAGAACCCTTTATTATCTTAGATGGAAAATAATTTTGATAAAACACTTGAAATGAATTCTTGAGGAAAATATCCTTTCTTCTTCAAAATCAATTTCTTTTCACAAAACATCATGCAATTTTAAAAGAAAGAGATTTTATTTAAAATAGTCATGAAATCTTTTAGAGTAATCTTCATGAAAATAAGGCTTTATAAAATAGTATAAATCCGTTCGTGCCGTATAAGTTTAAAAAAACATTCTTCGTACTTTTGTCGGAAAAGTCAAAAAGTACCTCGTACGACAAAAGATTCCTTTCATACATATTACTAAAAACTCACCGAAGGGTAAAAATGGTTTTAAACAATTGTAGGTGGATGGAAATAATATTACATTTTGATGAAACATGGATGTGGATGATAAAATACACCCCAGTAAATACTTACGAATAAACAATCTCGGATAAAAATGAGATTGTGATATTTCCCTTACCTTAGGTCCGATTAGCTTCGTAAGTGTCCGAACCTCCTGTATAATGATTTAAATCATGTTATTGACTTATTACAGAATCATATTCATTGTTATGATATCATATATGGTTCTCTTATGACATTATATTACCCGTTCTTTTGTAAATTCCATGTTAAAGAAGCGTTTTGGGTAAAATCGTTTCATTTATCGTAGGTATTTTGACTTGTTGTTCTTGACATCATTATTACTTATATCATGATTTACTTACTTCCAGAATATAAAATATGATTTATATATCATATATATTCAGTATATATATATATATATTAGGTAGATGAAAAACACCGTTCATGGAGACGGTAGTCCGTACGTACGCATGAACGCTGTTTTCCTTTCCTTATTGTCTTGAAATGGAAGTAAGTAGATGACATACATATGTATATATATACATAAATACAGTAGCTTTATAATGTCATATATTTCATTATTATTTCTTATATATACTTTATAATCATTCTTAAATGGTTAACATGGAGAATGAATCTCATCGCGTCGTGGAGACGGTAGTCCGTACGTACGCACGAGCGATGATATCATTTCTATTGAATTGAATTGGAGTGAATTATAAAATATATCAGAATCAATATGATGTTGTAATAACTATTTATAGTTATTCTTTACACCATTATACCCATCCATGTAAGGTGGTGGTGGAAAATAGATTACACCACGGCGTGGAGACGGTATTCCGTACGTACGCACGCGCGGTGATTTCTTTTTCCGTAGGATGGATAGATGGTGAAATAGGGTTGTTTCATACTTATAATAACATATCAGTATATGAGTGATACTGATGTTATTACTTCATAATGAAACAACCTAAGAAGAAGAAGTGGAAGAAGAAATAAAGATGAAAGAATTGGTAACGGTAATTACCTCTTCTTTGAAGTGCCTCTTTGAGACCTCCTCTTAGGGCACTAGAATTGGTCTTTGAGGAAGACCAGAACCTCTAGGATGTTGCTAGGGAAGTGGAGAAGAGATTTTGGCAGGGGTTGGCCGAGCTTGAGTGCTCAAATTGGTGTGAGGAGGAGGGGGAGGAGGTGTCCTTTTATAGGGGAGGAGAGGGGCACCTTAGGAATATCTCAAAATATTATTTTATATTAAAGTCAAAATCGGTTTATAATGGTTCCAAAGGGTCTTATTTCGAAGCTAAAGTGGGGATGGGTCGAAATACTATCAACCAATAGGATTTAGACAAGTTTAGGGTATTATTTTAACCTTATCAATTAGATTTAACTCTAAGTTAAATAATTTAACTTTTACCGTGTCTTTTTGTTTTCTTTCACTATATGGTTAATAAACTTACTATAACATGCCAAAAGAACCCCAAATTGTATATTATTAATACATATATCCTTATCTAAGTCATTTGGCCGAACCTTATATTTTTAGGAATAAAATAACAATTAGTAATATAATATTTGATTTAAAAACTATTTTGTGTCAATTTTGACACTATTTGATATATGATTTTTGTGAAAGTCATAAAAGAATTATATGTTCGAACCAAGTTGATTAAATCATCACTAATATATCATAGTAACCTAGAAAATTAGTGGAATTCATAAAAAGTCTTAAATTACATTTATTTTGGTATTTATATTATCAATTATGTCAATATTTCATTAATAAGATAATTACTGCATCATCTTTGTGTCATAAATAAATTATATTATTTGATGTCTAAAAATTACAAATAAAATACCATCATGTAGGAAATCTTTTTAGCTTTCTAATGAATATTTATAGTCTAATTTATCTTATGTATAACCCCATATTAAAAATGATTTACTTATTAAACTTTGATTTTAACTATTTTAACCCTTCTTTAAATAAATTAATAATAAATGTCCTAATCTAATCCAAGTGGGCCTAAATGGTCATATGTTATTCCTAAGTTTGTTTTTGGTCGAATTACACTTGTCCAATAGAATTAGGACATGTGTTAGGGTAATATTAATATCATATTTACCCTTAGTTACCCTATTTACTATTAACCGCGGTAAAAAAAAGTAAAAAGTTACTATTCACCAAAAATTATTTTCATCTCATTGAACCACATTTTAGTCCTTGATATTAACCGTGTCTCTCGGATTTTCGAAATTCCATTCACAGAAGCGGTAAAATTAAGTTTTATGCAAAATTCAGTTTTTAACCTACCACTTAGTGGTTTCACTATTCATCAAAAATTGATGTTTTTCAGAACAATGCCAAAATTTCATCCCAAGCTATATTTCATATTCCGAATTCAAAAATGAAGTCTATTTTACCAAATTCATAACATAAAAGTTGCATTAATTAATTTTATAATTAAATCCCGCTGTTAAAACAAATAGCGTGTTTTTAAGAAACAATATCTATCAAAAGATTGACACTTGTTTATGTCTAGTTTAAATGTGAAATTACATCCAATGACCAACATTGTATTATATTCTAAATATACATTAAAACCACTCAAATTAATGATTTATCACTATTAATTATTTCGATTAAAAAAGTAATTTTCACTATTCATCAGAATATGAAAGTTATCCGAAAAGTACCAAAATTTCACCTTAGGCTAAATTCGATACTCCGAATCCAAAAATAAAGTTCATTTTGAAAAATAAGATTTACTGGATTTCAAAAAGTGGTTATTACTATTCATAATGGCTAGTTTTAATAATATTTTTATAGCATATCGTTGTTTAGTGAAACTCGGTATTGCGTACTACACACGCTATCGAGGAAGGTCGCGATTGCGTGTAATGCAAGACAAGTCAAGGATGTGTGTTGTGCAAGCTCCTTTTGGTGTAGCGTACAACACAAGACATTAATAAAATATATTTTTTTATAAAATCTTGGGCTGTTACATTCTACCCCCCTTAAAATGAATTTCGCCCTCGAAATTCGTCGGGGTTATAAATGGTTTACTATTTGAAAGTTTCTTTGATAGAAACCCACATAGTAAAAGGGAATACCAAAACATGGCTTTAAAAACTAAAGTATGAAATGTAACGATTACCCAAATAAACTAATCACTGGGTTTCCACATAGGTGAAAATATGGATATGGAAGAGAAATCTAAGCATCATGTTCTGATGGAGAGTGGTAGAGAACATGGCTATGGAAAAGCCAGTAATCACAAATCCATAGATTTGTGATTATATAAGGTACCATCTGATTCATCAGGTATAAGATCACTAGGACAACATTTTTGGTTTTCAAGATCATTTCCCTAAAGTTGAAAATTTGAATTAGAATAAATACTTACTTTATTTTGGTACAATCTCACTGTTGTTCGTGCCTTGAACAATTTCCACTTCATCTCTTAAAAAAAATGAAGTTGAATTTGTTATTCATGAAGTGTTAGTATGACAGGTCATTCCATCTGTCTCAAACAAAAGGTTAGCAAAAATTATATACATAAGTCGATCTATAGTGAGATTAATCACATATGGTTCCTAAAATGGACTTATACCTCATATATCATACTGATTAATATAATAAAACTAGTTTATACTAAATAGGGACTTCCTGTAGGCCAGTGGTAGGCGATAAAGGCCAGTCGCACTTCGGTTGTGGGTTCGATTCCACAGCCTTGTCCGACGCGATGGGCTGTCGCCCGTCCTGCAGGTTGTCCTTTTTCTAAAACTATATTACTATAACATCCCATCAATAATATCGAGAGAACTTCTATCCTTAAACAATAATAACTTATGTACAATATAATCCATTCCAATTCTTTAGGCTTATCCATAATACTGCAGTCCACTCTCATAACATAGTGAAAATGATTACCAGAGATTTAACACCATCGTCGATCCCCATATATCATAAGATATGTTTTGTTGGTCACATTCCAAACATTCAAAGTCCTTAATCGTGTATTCTCTTGAATACCTTAGTGAAAACATGAGTGCAGTTAAAAGTTAACACTTTCCACATACCAAAATCCTCAAAATTCTATATACTCAAACCATGATATCACTTAGTCCTTATATCAATCATGAGCTCATGAATACTGTTAAACAATTAATTTTCTCATTTTCCCTTCATTATGCGCATAATATCTCAATCACTTTGAATACCACATTAGACCAATACATAAATATTCCAATACTCCATGATAAAACATTATTTTGGAATCCCATTACATAAACACTTAATCATTCCACCACATCATTGTCATATTCAACATCGCCAATAGTGATCGCATGTGACTTCCCTTTGTCCTTTGCCTTAAGTGGTTGCTCATGTTGATCATCACTAACCCTTGGATTAGGGCAATTATTAGCATAATGCCCCATTTCTTTGCACTTGAAGCATTGAAGTGTTGGTAGTGCGTTCTCTGCAGTGTTTGCTTTATTCATATCATTAGAAAACCTTTTTCCATTACTTCGACACTTAGCTGCTCGATGACCTTATTTTCCACACTTAAAACATTTTCTAGTCCCTTTAAGACAATATCCACCATGCTTCTTTCCACACTTTGTGCATAAGGAAACATTCATCTTCTTTTCACCATTATTCTGGGATTTCTCCTTGAACTCCATCTTTCGTTTCTTGTCAAAACCATGAGATGGATATGCAACACCAACTTCCATTTCTACCTTGATAGCACAACGCACAATTTCTTCATAGCTACTGAAGTCTCTTATAGCTAATGCCCTTCGAAGACTTGGTTTTAAGCCACTGAAAAATCGATCAACTTTACTTTCAGGTTGGATGATAATGCCAGATGCATACCTTGCAAGTCTTGTAAAATTTGCTTCGTATATACCAACAGATTCATCATCCTTCTGCTTCAGCTCAAGAAACTCCTTTTCCATCTTTGTTCGAAGAATACGAGGGAAGTACTTACTAAAAAACAAGTTCTTGAACTCGTCCCATTCCATGGACTCAATTTCATCTCTTTGCCTCGTATTCTTGATAAGATTCCACCATTGATCAGCTTCACCTTCCAAACGATATACTACTAAGATGACTTTATCATGTTCAGAACATTGAAGAACTGAAAATATCTTTTCAGTGGTACTGATCCATTGTTCAGCAACAAGTGGATCGGTAGTCCCACTGAAAGAAGGTGGGCGTTGCCTCATGAAGGACTCAATAGAATATTGTTCCCTTCTCTGCTCATTTGGAAGTCCAGAATGATTCATAGCTTGTGTAAGTATAGCAATAAGATTTTGTACTCCATCTCCCATAACATTTTTTTGTTCAGGAGGGCAATCATTGCATTGTCCATTGCATTGATCAACACGGTTCCTTCGGGTTCCAGCCATCGTCTAAAACCCAAAAAGAATAGTGTGAGAGGCAAAAATCATGCTTGGGAAAACAACATAATAAAGGTGGAGTATCCTCAATATCTATCATCTTAGGTTAAATTCTATGATCGTTACCGTAGTTCTAGGACTGTATCCTATACGTATACTTATCCTTAGGGACATCCCTAGACATACCTTAGAAATAACTCTAGGGATCTCACTAACGTTTTCGCATCCTAGTTTCCAAAGGTTGACTAAACCTTTCCTCTGATACCAACTGTAGAGACCCGTATCTTGACGTACATTGACATTACATTACTTTTGCGGAATACTTAGTACATAACAAAAACACACACACAAGGATCGTAATAGTTTAGTGTCTTTGGAAACTCGGAACGTAATCTTCTAATCCTGGTGAAAGATCTTCAAAATCTCCCACAAAGATCTTCCTTTTTTTTTACCTAAAACCTTTCTTTATATCCTGGGGAAAAGAAAACATAAAAGGGTGATCTCAAATGCTCAGTAAGGGTAAACAAAAGAAATATCAATCACATAATTTTCATAAGAACATAACATTTTTGGAAATCTTAACCTGCAAAAGAGAGCATAATTTCATAACATGGGATAAATCATAGTAGTGAAAATGAAACCCTTACATAAAACATTACTCATTGTGGCATACACACATAATCATAGAGAATCATTTCTTGTTAGTCAAGACTCATTGCCAAGACTATCTTAGTGGACAAAGTCCCTTTCTGAATCGAGTAATCCTCGTTTCAGTCCTGTTTCACTGAACCGGTATAACCTACCATTCCAGCCATGTCTATCTCATGAGATATGAAATCTTTACCCAATGCATTGGAGGGAGATATAGGTCCCACCCATCTTATAATGAATCCTTTCTTATGTGTGCCACAAAATCATAAATCATACATCATTTCATAACCCATGTAATAAAAATGGGATTCTTAAACAACATGACATCATAAAACCATTCTTATAAGATAAAGGAATTCATAAACATAATTCCATCACAACATAGTCAAATCAATGTAAAAATATGGATAGAAACAGAACCCTTTATTATCTTAGATGGAAAATAATTTTGATAAAACACTTGAAATGAATTCTTGAGGAAAATATCCTTTCTTCTTCAAAATCAATTTCTTGTCACAAAACATCATGCAATTTTAAAAGAAAGAGATTTTATTTAAAATAGTCATGAAATCTTTTAGAGGAATCTTCATGAAAATAAGGCTTTATAAAACAGTATAAATCCGTTCGTGCCGTATAAGTTAAAAAAAAACATTCTTCGTACTTTTGTCGGAAAAGTCAAAAAGTACCTCGTATGACAAAAGATTCCTTTCATACATATTACTAAAAACTCACCGAAGGGTAAAAATGGTTTTAAACAATTGTAGGTGGATGGAAATAATATTACATTTTGATGAAACATGGATGTGGATGATAAAATACACCCCAGTAAATACTTACGAATAAACAATCTCGGATAAAAATGAGATTGTGATATTTCCCTTACCTTAGGTCCGATTAGCTTCGTAAGTGTCCGAACCTCCTGTATAATGATTTAAATCATGTTATTGACTTATTACAGAATCATATTCATTGTTATGATATCATATATGGTTCTCTTATGACATTATATTACCCGTTCTTTTGTAAATTCCATGTTAAAGAAGCGTTTTGGGTAAAATCGTTTCATTTATCGTAGGTATTTTGACTTGTTGTTATTGACATCATTATTACTTATATCATGATTTACTTACTTCCAGAATATAAAATATGATTTATATATCATATATATTCAGTATATATATATATATAATAGGTAGATGAAAAACACCGTTCATGGAGACGGTAGTCCGTACGTACGCATGAACGCTGTTTTCCTTTCCTTATTGTCTTGAAATGGAAGTAAGTAGATGACATACATATGTATATATATACATAAATCCAGTAGCTTTATAATGTCATATATTTCATTATTATTTCTTATATATACTTTATAATCATTCTTAAATGGTTAACATGGAGAATGAATCTCATCGCGTCGTGGAGACGGTAGTCCGTACGTACGCACGAGCGATGATATCATTTCTATTGAATTGAATTGGAGTGAATTATAAAATATATCAGAATCAATATGATGTTGTAATAACTATTTATAGTTATTCTTTACACCATTATACCCATCCATGTAAGGTGGTGGTGGAAAATAGATTACACCACGGCGTGGAGACGGTATTCCGTACGTACGCACGCGCGGTGATTTCTTTTTCCGTAGGATGGATAGATGGTGAAATAGGGTTGTTTCATACTTATAATAACATATCAGTATATGAGTGATACTGATGTTATTACTTCATAATGAAAAAACCTAAGAAGAAGAAGTGGAAGAAGAAATAAAGATGAAAGAATTGGTAACGGTAATTACCTCTTCTTTGAAGTGCCTCTTTGAGACCTCCTCTTAGGGCACTAGAATTGGTCTTTGAGGAAGACCAGAACCTCTAGGATGTTTCTAGGGAAGTGTAGAAGAGATTTTGGCAGGGGTTGGCCGAGCTTGAGTGCTCAAATTGGTGTGAGGAGGAGGGGGAGGAGGTGTCCTTTTATAGGGGAGGAGAGGGGCACCTTAGGAATATCTCAAAATATTATTTTATATTAAAGTCAAAATCGGTTTATAATGGTTCCAAAGGGTCTTATTTAGAAGCTAAAGTGGGTATGGGTCGAAATCCTATCAACCAATAGGATTTAGACAAGTTTAGGGTATTATTTTAACCTTATCTATTAGATTTAACTCTAAGTTAAATAATTTAACTTTTACCGTGTCTTTTTGTTTTCTTTCACTATATGGTTAATAAACTTACTATAACATGCCAAAAGAACCCCAAATTGTATATTATTAATACATATATCCTTATCTAAGTCATTTGGCCGAACCTTAGATTTTTAGGAATAAAATAACAATTAGTAATATAATATTTGATTTAAAAACTATTTTGTGTCAATTTTGACACTATTTGATGTATGATTTTTGTGAAAGTCATAAAAGAATTATATGTTCGAACAAAGTTGATTACATCATCACTAATATATCATAGTAACCTAGAAAATTAGTGGAATTCATAAAAAGTCTTAAATTACATTTATTTTGGTATTTATATGATCAATTATGTCAATATTTCATTAATAAGATAATTACTGCATCATCTTTGTGTCATAAATAAATTATATTATTTGATGTCTAAAAATTACAAATAAAATACCATCATGTAGGAAATCGTTTTAGCTTGCTAATGAATATTTATAGTCTAATTTATCTTATGTATAACCCCATATTAAAAATGATTTGCTTATTAAACTTTGATTTTAACTATTTTAACCCTTCTTTAAATAAATTAATAATAAATGTCCTAATCTAATCCAAGTGGGCCTAAATGGTCATATTTTATTCCTAAGTTTGTTTTTGGTCGAATTAAACTTGTCCAATAGAATTAGGACATGTGTTAGGGTAATATTAATATCATATTTACCCTTAGTTACCCTATTTACTATTAACCGCGGTAAAAAAAAGTAAAAAGTTACTATTCACCAAAAATTATTTTCATCTCATTGAACCACATTTTAGTCCTTGATATTAACCGTGTCTCTCGGATTTTCGAAATTCCATTCACAGAAGCGGTAAAATTAAGTTTTATGCAAAATTCAGTTTTTAACCTACCACTTAGTGGTTTCACTATTCATCAAAAATTGATGTTTTTCAGAACAATGCCAAAATTTCATCCCAAGCTATATTTCATATTCCGAATTCAAAAATGAAGTCTATTTTACCAAATTCATAACATAAAAGTTTCATTAATTAATTTTATAATTAAATCCCACTGTTAAAACAAATAGAGTGTTTTTAAGAAACAATATCTATCAAAAGATTGACACTTGTTTATGTCTAGTTTAAATGTGAAATTACATCCAATGACCAACATTGTATTATATTCTAAATATACTTTAAAACCACTCAAATTAATGATTTATCACTATTAATTATTTGGATTAAAAAAGTAATTTTCACTATTCATCAGAATATGAAAGTTATCCGAAAAGTACCAAAATTTCACCTTAGGCTAAATTCGATACTCCGAATCCAAAAATAAAGTTCATTTTGAAAAATAAGATTTACTGGATTTCAAAAAGTGGTTATTACTATTCATAACGGCTAGTTTTAATAATATTTTTATAGCATATCGTTGTTTAGTGAAACTCGGTATTGCGTACTACACACGCTATCGAGGAAGGTCGCGATTGCGTGTAATGCAAGACAAGTCAAGGATGTGTGTTGTGCAAGCTCCTTTTGGTGTAGCGTACAACACAAGACATTAATAAAATATATTTTTTTATAAAATCTTGGGCTGTTACAGTTACCAAGGCTACTAAATGAATCGGTCTTTCGAGATTTTATATTTCTTGTGATCATTCCAATGTTATGTAATAATGCACCAACTCTGGGTAACTGGGGTCGGGGCGTTACATAAAATGATTTGAAATGTATATTTTTATCATTTTACAAACAAAATACTTTTTTAATTTTACAAAAAAATATGGAAGGAATATTTTTTTAACTTATATAGAATGATAATATTTTTAATGTAGTGAGTAATAATTAATTTTTTATTGATTTCTATAGAATTTTACATGTTTATTTTTAAATAAATTGTTTTCCTCTATAATTAAGATGAATTTCATAAAAACATTATTCAAAATGGAAAGGATATTTTCTCAATAATTACAAAAATTGATATTTCAAAATTATTTTCAATCTATGAAAACATTATATGATGTTATATATTATTTATTGGGGTTATTATCAAATGGTCTCATCCTTATTATTTATCTGGGTAGTTTTTTTATGATGGAATGGTCTTTATGAATCCCATTACTTTTCAATGAGTTATGCTATATTGAAGTCATTATGAAACACATTTCTTTCAGTGGGTTTTGATATGATGAATGATTTATGTTCTTATAGAACACATATATATAATATTCATTATGTGCTGTTTGGGAACTATATATCCCTCCAATACATTCAGATAGTTGGATCAATCATGATGTAAATATGTTATTCATGAACCCAATTTCAAGATCACAATTCTATGTGTGGGCATGGTTTTAATGTCCATATGTTAATGTGTAGACGTGGATTTCAGGTCTATAAGATTATTCATGGACTTGGTTTCAGGACTATAAGATTATCTAAGGGCCTGATTTCATGTCTTTAACTTAATGAGTGAACCAATTTCTATTTATACATAATTAAAATGTTATAAGTTTCTATATATGACATAGTTACATGTCTTGTGAAAAATCAATCTTTATTTCGTGAAACTAGATTATTGTTGATGAAATGAATGGTATAGATTTCAAATGTTAATCTCATGTTCTAAAATCCTTATTATCATGTTATGTTTATGTGATTATTGATATCTCCCTTGTTTACCCTTACTCAATATCTTAGCTCACCCTTTCCTATGTTTCCGTTCCCGAGGTTATAAAGAAATGTTTTAGAAGTCATCTGTCAAATAAGGGTACTAGTTATAAGTAACTTAGTGTTAGATGATATAGATAACTAATAAATCTTTTATTTGTGTTTCCATGTTTCCAATGGAATTATACCTATACTATTCTATCTAGGATCAAAAATTTTAATAGTGAATATTCACCTACAAGGATGTACTATTTATGTATGAAAATTATAGGCTATTATTTTTTTATAAGATATAGGTTTCATTATTATTTGTAAAATATGACGTGAAAAAATTAGTAGAACCCCTAGGTATAGGTCTAGTAATAAGATGACATCATAAATGTTTCAATTATTAATGACCAAGGTTAAACATATGGTGTCTATTTCCAACTCCTTCGTCGGGTCAAGCGCGTTCGTCTTGTTTGGCGGGGATGGCGGTGCTATTTTTTGCCCCGCATTCCTGCTTTCCAAAGGCAGGCAGAATCCATTCCTTGTTTAGGGGAATCTTCTCCTTGAACAAAATGGTATGATGGGATATCAGTTCATCCTCCTGTGGATTCCTCCTCGATACTCGTCACCTAGTCCGGGTCTCCATTATAGATTTAAGATGTTGTTCGTGAAACTCTACCTAGCGCCATATCTTCATGGATGTCGGTTAATTACACTGCTTCTGTAAGGATGTTACAAGGGGTCAAGTTAGGACAGTAACCTCTAGTCATGGGAGTAGTCTTGTTGGACATCACTGGAATGTCTGGACACTCTAACACTGGTGCGTCTATCTTTGGTCCCTTATTACAAGACTTCTCGAGGGCGCGGAAGACATAGGCATCCCACATCGGATGTGAGGAATCGTATGCGCTAGGCATATCTTTGAGGTTTTACTTTGATTAATATGTTTAAAAAGGGTATTCCATAAGTTTAATGCCTAGCAGAGATGGATCAGACTGATCATAGCACTTACCAGAGTGGATCAGATGAGTGTAACCCCTGAAGGATACACTGATGCAGGTGGGTTGAGCTGTCATGACCTCACCAGGATGTAGTGGCCCAGGAAAGAATCAAGAGGGATTATGGATTGTTTGAATGGAGTTAATTGTTAATGGGATGGATCCACCATGAGGATGACAGTAATGTTGGGCTTGAGTTAGGAGGATACTTCCTACATATCCCCGTGGAAGGGAATCAATGTCCACGTAGATCGGTAGGGCGGTTGGGACACTTGAGGAAGCAACCCAAGAGAATGGATATGTGGATGGGATCTGGAGGAAATAGAACCTCTAGGTTGGGTCTTGACCTTCCCGAAACTCATAGGCTCGAGGGAGAGATTAGGATGAGACATGAGTGATGGGCTTGAACCTCGGGAATGCTTCCTACTTATCCATGTGGCAGCGAATCAAAGTCCATGTATTTCATCTGAGGATGGATTACTGCTGGATGGGGTCACAACCGCTTACCGATGGATGGGGTCACAATGGCTTACTGCTGGATAGGTTCAAAGCTTAGGGAGGCTTCCTACGTACCTTATCTAGAAGACAAGGATGAAACCCACGTAGTTCCTTTGGGATTGGGGTTAGGGGACCGACATGGAGGACATAGGGTCCAATGGTTGTTGGTCATGAACCTCAGGGAGGTGTCCTACATACCTTGCCTTTACAAGGATCAAAGTCCATGTAGTTTGGGAAGGTGTGAATACAGTTTAAAGTCAAGTGAGATGAAGTGAACTGACGTGAATGGGGTCAGAACAGATGGATAGTGGGCTTGAAATTTGGGGAGGCTTCTCACATACCTTGCCTAGGAAAGGGTCAAAGTCTACATAGTTCATGATTGGTGTTGGTGAATCGATGTGAAGGTGGCTGGGACCAATGGATGTTGGGCTTGAACCTTGTAGAGGCTTCCTACGCACCTCGCCTTAGCAAGGATCAAAGTCCTCATAGTTCCGACTGGGGGGAATTGGAACCGACATGAAGATGGTTAGAACAAATGGGTGTTAGGCTTGAACCTCAGGGAGTCTTCCTACATACGTTGACTTAGTAAGGACCAAAGTCCACATAGTTCAGAAATGGGGCATGGAACTGACGTGAAGATGGTTGGAACCAATGGGTGGTGGTCTTGAACCTCATGAAGGCTTCCTATGTACATTTCCTTGGCAAGGATCAAAGTCCTCGAAGTTCATGATGGGTATGGGGCATACACTCAAGACGTCCTAGAGAGGATTCCATGGTTGATGCATTCTCTAAGCTCACGTGAGTCATGATCGGTGTGAGAAACAAGAGGCAATAGTGACCTGATGATTACGTCGTGAAAGGTGAATCCATGGGAAGTGGAAGGGGGCTTACGCTTGGTTGGTAGTCCAAAGAGGAAACAAGGGATTACGTGTGGTTTGCAGCCCAAGGAGTTGGAGATTGTGACTTACTCCAGGATGTAGCCCCAATGGCGACAAATCCCAGTGGGAGAGGGATTTAGTATGGAAGAGAGGAGGAGCACTGTTCCCCACCATGCCCTTTACTGGCCTTTGGCACTGAAAAAGAAAGGAGTAGGGGAACTACCTACTACAGGAAATGTTAGGGGCTTACACCAAGATGGTTTCCCTGTCCCCACAGATAAAAGTCGGGCTGACGTCACAGTTTAACATAGTGTGCCGAGGAGGATGGTTCTTGGTAGTTTAATGTCATGTAGCTCGGACGAGGTGGTTTTACTCCACACCCCTAGGACTTACATAATTGGTACCCTCTGCACCTTGGTGAAGATAAGGGAGAGGAAACTCCATGGATGGGGGGTGTCCAGAGGTGATCCCCTTGGGGGTCCACGTTAGCATGGATATGGGAAGAACAAATTTTAGTTAGTGTGCCTATACAATGAAACATGGGGCGAAGAAATGCAATGGGTAGTATCTACTAAGGGATATTCAAATTTCTTTTTGAAAACTTATAGGGGGACATGGGAAAAGTTGTTTCAGGAGAATGGGGTTCATAAGTAGAAGACTGGTAAAGCTCTAGTGCTCCCTGAAGTGTAGGGGCTTCGTGAAGGGATGTGCTTCACGAATTTTAGTCACCTAGTCTATGGATATGGAATAGGTTCATATGGGAGGATCTTTGTGAAGTGGAAAGAGATTCATGATGAAATTCCTCATGAAGAAAGGGTTCCTTGCGAAGTAGGGTGTTGTGAATCAATGTGCTCTGCAAAGCACAGTGACCCTGCCTTAGCATGTGGGTCATGTGTGTTCGGAGGGTGTTTCGTGAAGCATAAATTCTTCACGATGACCCATGTCTCTGTGGGGATCTCCTTCCATCGCAAAGTCCTGTGGGCTTCACAAAATGCATACCTCTCGGAAGAGGGGTTCAATTAACACAAAGGGTAGGTAAATCGGAATGAAAACAACCTTGAGGAACTAATGGTTCACAGAGAAATAAGTGATTCATGATTTGAGAGATGAGAAGGGGAAAGGTCGGATCATCCATCCTTTGGGCTTGAGGGTAGCCCAGTCTTTATAGGCAATAGGTGCCATGAAGCAGATCTCACTCAGCGCGAAGACATAGTTCGCTCTGCGACGGGCTCGCAAATGTCAAAGGGGTTCACGGGGCATCTCGACTCATTTCTACGTGGCAGGATCGTTAACATCAAAGAGTTCAATGGGGCGTCACATCTCCTTGATCTGTGGTGGGTTTTTGAATGTCAAAGGGGTTCATGGGGAGTCCGTCTTCCTTGATCCACGGAGGGCTCGTGAACATCAAAGGGGTCTGTGGGGCATATTTCTTCTTTTCTACGTGGCGGGCTCGCAAATGTCAAGTTCATTCGTGGTGCCTCCCACCTCCTTTCTTCGTGCTGAAGTGGGGCAAGGGGCTCTGCGAAAGGGCTTCATGAGGTATCCTCATAGCCTTCCTTCTTGATCTTATTCATCCCTTCATTTGCTGTCAACAAATGCCCCCCCTCAGACTTGAAGCCATGGAGAAATCAAGGGTCAAAGTCTGAGGGTCAATCACCAAAATCCCTCGGTTGTCCGCGAAGCGGTTTCTCTAAGCCGTCTTGCGAGGTGGATATGTGACTTGTAGGATGAGCATGCCACGAAGCTCGGCGCAGTAGGGACGCATCGTGAAGATTCGAAGCTCGTTGCCTATAAATAGGGGACTTGACCTCTATTTTGTCCATTTTTTCCTCCACGAATTTGGTTTTTAGTGCTCTCGATTCACTAATCTCTCGTGTACTCTGCGATTTCTCTCTGTGAATCAGGCCTTCTGCTCCGCAGTGCATAGCGAGTGTTTGAGTTCGCATCGGAGTGCTTTGCATCTTTGCATTGGAAGGCTGGGGTAGGGTTCCGCGAATAGTCTTTGGGAATGTGCTCTGTGAATGAGATTTGAAAACCAAACCCAAAAATCACCCAAACATAGAACTGAATGGCTCAGTGAGAGGATACTAGGGGTTCCATGTAGTGGCTGCCCGAAGGGAGGAGATGGTGAATAGCTTAGGCCTAGGGGAGCTAATGAAGAGCCATTCTGACCATGGTTTATTGGTAGAGCTGCAATCGTAGAGCCATAAAAACTATACACTATACAAGAGGCTTCCTTTATACAACATTGGGAGGAGGTATGAATTCTTCATTACCAAAGCAAGTAGGGATGAGCAAGCTTACTGGTTCAAGAGTACATCGTGTCAGCGCCAATGGTTCAGGGCGAATGATGGCCACGCCTGAGAAGACTTCATGCCTGCCAATGATGGCTGCCTCTATAACCACCTGAACAATGTGGATGGGAAGGAACTATAGCCAATGACACCCCCCCTCTATACTAGAAAATTTTGAAGGCATCCTCGAGGAACCAAAAAATGGGATCGTTTGAGGAGTGGGACCTATGCCTGGGCAGAAACTTCACAGATGAATGATCATGAGCCTACTTGGTAGGTGCCTAATGTGAGGATTTTGGGGAAGAGTTGAGAAGAGTGAGCCTATTTGAGGTGGCTTGGGCCTCCCAATTCCATATTTACAAATCGAAGCATCTGATGTCAGAATTTCTGAGAAGGTGGTCATCGAGGAAGAATACCTTCCACTTGCACAATGGAAAGGTTGGCATCATCTTGTGGGATGTGCATCAGATATCAGGGGTCCCGATATTGGGGGAGGTGTATGATGAATTCCTACTCGTTATAGGTGTGTGGGAGGATCCAGAGTATATGTCTCTTCTAGAGATGGCATAGTTGAGGCTGGTGCCCAGAGAGGACAAGGAAGCAGTGAGGGATGTCCATTTCAGGAGGTGGTTCATGCAATTTCTGAATTTTCCGAAAGTGGAACAGTTTTCGGTGAGGCCTCGGACTTGACCAAAGGGGGATCAATGGGGAAAGGAGCACTTGTACTGGCGGCTCTATGAGGGACACCAGTGGGAAACCTGGGGATTTAGCATCAGCACAGATCAGTAGATGAAAGTATGGCATGTGGAATTCATCTCGTCTCTCATCTATGGTTGGATTTATCTCGTGTGGGATAAAAAAATGGTTGTGTGACCTTGCACATTCATCATGGTGTCTATGTTGGTGACCGGAAGGAGAGTCAACCTCATAATCTCAATGCTCGCCATGTTATACAAAATGTTGTGGCACGTCAGAAAGGGGAAGAGGCCATAGAGGATATGAGGGTCATTCCACCTTCTGTATGGGTGGATAGAGGTGCATGTTAGGGGGGTTTATTAATACCCGAACCTCATCTCACCTCTGGGATAAAACTTTTTCCCATCAATCCTGAATGTCACAGGAAGCTTTATGGTCATGCTGACCACATGGTTGGTACTGAACCAGGTGTGGAAGGTGGGGGATTTCAACTATCACCCATTTCCATTGCCAAAAGTTGCTTTTATCGATTATGGACAAGGAACGGAAGAGCGCTGGTCCTATGTTCTGGCTTTTTGAGTTGGAGTGTTGGTGGAAAGGGTGAACCGTGAGCCCCTCTACGAGCCGTACACCCCACACCGATTTTCCCAACAATTTAAATGTATGTAGCGACTGAACCCACAGGTTTATCTAGGCGTGTACCATGAGGATCACCCCTGTGTGATGAGGTACATGTGGCTCATGTTCACACCGGAAGACGAGAAGATGCAGAATAAGCTTCCTCTTCCTACCGCTACTTTCGGTTTGGTAAAGAAGTATACCCAAAGCTAGGAGGTGGCCTACCCAGGGAGATACTACAGAAGCAAACCATTCGGGATGGTTATGGTGAGCCTTCCCAACTTCAGATTTGGGGGCCGAAAGGTGGAAAGGGAATCTTGTGGTGGCATTGTTTCTATAGCGGTGAGGCCTGTACTGATTGAGGGGGAGGTAGTGGAATTGGATCCAGCTGCGGTAGCACACCCAGTGGTCCTAGCAGAACAGGGTTATCCCAAGGGGAGGCCACTGAGAGGATTCCATATGATATCCATCCAGTCTATGGGGAAGCGGTTGCACCATATAGACATGGAGGAGAACGTTGTCTTCCCTGAGGACTGGGACATCTGGGAAGTCAAAAGAAATTCCTCAACCCGTCTAAGATGTGGAACACTTGAACCATATCGGGATCGATTTTTTGAGGATAGGCCCTGTCAGGGCCAGCTTTGCGGAGTCCCAGGTAGAGGTGGTGTAATACCTAGCAGATTTGGTGTACTTTGTGCATTCTTGGGGTTCTCCGCGCCCAATGATTGACTATGTCATGGTGCTTCAAGATCGTACTCCCCTCCGTAGTTATCAGCAGGTGAACTAAGAGAGTGTTTCCCTCTGTCGGAAGAATCGTATGAATCCTCTTGGGGGGAGGAGTCCAGTTGAGGGTTCCCATTGGAGGAGGGAAAATTGGGTGATCAGGACTCAGACCTTGTAGAATTTGCAGAGTCCCTTGGGGGAAAATCTATATCCCCTTCCTTAGGGTCTGCTCCCAGGTCGTTCTGGACTCCTTAATAATACTTGAACTGTACAGGAGAGTCTCATACACATAACCCATTCTCATCCCTCAACAGATATAGATGGAGTAAATTCAGGATCTTTATCTTTGGATGCATTGATTAATGCATCTGGTGGGGCCAAGACACCCGAGGTGGCTTCTCTGGAGCTTTCATACCTTCCAAACATATACGGGGGGCCACGCCTCGGGGTCCCAATGGCGTCAACCCAAGAAAAATAACAGGAATTTGACCTCTGTTAGTCTCCTCTACAAAATTCATGATTGTCACTCATTGACCTTGTCAGCTGACGTCCAAGCACCTTTTTGGTGTGCACAGTTCTCCATATGGTGGGGGATTCCCTAGTGGGGTTGGTCGAGGCTTCTGGTGGCGTCATTCCCAGAGGAATTATGGTGATCGTGGAGGAGGATACCTAGACTAACCAAGCTGCGGCGCTCCCAATCACTGGTGGGACCATCATCAAGGCTGAGCCCAAGATTATTGAGGTGGGTTCGAAGATGAGGATCTATCAGACAGCCCGTGTCCTTCCATACATGATCAAATTCCATATGTGGACCACACCGATGAGTTCCTGGGGGCGTTCCCCACATATGATCCTTCCAACAATGCCGACTAGGACGATACATCCTCTGAAGAAGGGGATTGAAAAATAGTCTGTCAATGATCGTGGAATCCGATCAAGAACTTCATCGATGATACCCCACAAACACAGTGGCTGGATTAGATTGATAGACTTTTCTCACGACTGCGTGAACTATGTGCTGGGGGAGTGGATGCCTAGCATCCCGAACTACTCATCTGATATCTTATAGAAGAGAATATTCAGGTGTACGGCCATGGCTATGGTGTGGGATGGTAGTAGAGGAAAGCAGTGAACATCAAGAGGCTCCAAAAGGCAGAAAACGAGGTCCAACGGCTGTAGAGTTGGGCAGATGAGTAGTCATCCTTCCTCAATGCACAATCTTATCTAATATTTCGATTTAAGGCCTAGCTGGCTGAGGCTGAAGAGGGAATGAATCGAGCCTTTGAAGAAATGACCATTATCCAGACCGATGTGGAGCTGACCCAGACTACAACTGATGAATTTCTCCCTATCCTTGCCGAGGAGGAAGGAGAGTTGATCTGGTGGTAGAAAATCCCGGATGATACAAGCCAGATGGTGGTGGAGCTTCAAATTTGTTTTGACGGGGTTAATCCATCCATTGGAGGGATAGACCCTTGGGTCCTGTAATGATTACAAACCCTCTATTGTACATTCATGCTTTGATTATTTGATGTCATAGCATGCATGAGACTCGTTAATAGTGTTGGTTTTACATGAATTTTTTATATTTGTGAAATTCCCAGTGATTAATCTCTAAGATCACATGGGTTAAGCCCAATGTGAAAAACAAGGGATGATCGCTATGTTATTTCATCTAAATATAAGAGTTTTGACCACGTATCAGGCATCCGGGGTTTGAATAACCAACCCAGCTTTCTGGGAAGAGAAGGGTAAGACCTGACTGGAGTGTGAAGCTCTCAGAATAGTTTAATTATCATTTTCCCAGTGGGCTCTTGTGCACGAACGAGGTAATGATAGGGGTGCTAGAGTAAATCCAAACAAGGGAGTGGAAAACATGAATCCCGATAACCAAAATTCAGAACACTATGGGGGTGGAATGACAATAAAGGATAATTGTTGAACGTTTTCCAAACACAGTATCATTATCGCAATAGCATGAAATGGGGATAACATATGAGGTCTAACCACTGACCATGTTTGAAACATGGGGAAAAACTCAAAATTTCATCCATTTGTCTTGCATAATGTCATCCCTGGATAGTTGGCGAGCCATAGGATGTGCATCCATACAGTTAGTGGGTTCCCTTAGAAGTGAAAGAGGATGAGGGTTTGAATGAAGGGCACACAGAGCGTGGAGTTGGAGTGATGGGTTGTTCGAATTGAGTCCAACACTCTTGAAACTATGTCACTATGGTGGAAACACATTAGGTGGGTACATCAATCTAATCAGGGATCAAACATAATTCCAAACAAGACCTCTCTAGTAAGGACCTGGAAAGACCTATAGTTTTACGTCATATAGTAAAGACGATGCACATGGTTTAAAATTCATACATCCTGGACCATGGTTAATAGTTCAAATTCATGTTACATGGTCTATTGGCTCCTACTTTGAGTTCATAGATACTAGACTGTGATCGAGGACGAGGGGCCAAAAGGGTTAATAACCCTAGGGCTGGGCCTAAGGTGAAATCCATGGGCATCACTACGTATCCCATAAAGATAAAAATCATGCCAAACATAGTCCTTAGGGAACAATGTGGTCAGAGACCAACACTAGTTGGAAGAATCCTCTCTGGAGAAGAAACTGACGCATCCCATGATTAACACAGGGCATCCTGAACTTGTTTAGGGTAGAACTATAGTTTAGTGTCATGCATTGAGGACATATGGACTCATGTAGTTTAATGTAATATGATAGGATGAATACTGAAAGGGGAGATCCCAGGGATGGATTATGTGGTGCGGTGGCTATAAACCGGACGTGAATGAGGACTTAGAGGCCGGATCACACAACACATCCCTGGAGGAAGCTCTTCATGCCAAGGGACCAAATGTGAGAATTAGGCTACGCCCAAGGCAAGATGCCTGAATGTTCCTACAAACCCTATTAGGATGGGAATCATGTTGCACGTATTTATGAGTGCGTAGTTTAATGTCATTCAAGCCGAAGAAAGGCATGCATGGCATGGTTGTGCCAGTACACATCCTACCAGAACTACTAAGCCCACGTGAGTCATGCTCAATGTGGAAAACAATGAGTAGTAATGGGAATTTCCTAACATAGGAAGGAACATGTCAGGGGTGATGGTACACTAGGTGAATGACTTCCCAATAATTCCAACCCGCATGCATGACGCACCTAGATGTGGGAAGGGGTAAATCCAAGTATGTCGGAAATCAACTTGAACATAATGAAGTGGAAATATGTGAATCATGATGCTCGAGATCTAGACCATAATGATGGTGGCGTGAAAAATAGGGGATAATTGTTGACTGTGTTCGAAACACAGCATCCATATCATGTTAGCCTGATATGGGGGCAGACAGATGAGGGTCGACCGCTGACCATATTTGAAACACGGGACCTGTCACAAATGTCGTGTGGGGTCTTTAGGGACGTTGGGCAGAGACGGTAGGTGAGCCGAGGCGGCATGAGAATAGGCTGTGAAGGGGGTCACTTCGGATGTGGAAGAGGATGAGGATCCAAATAACGGGCTCACAAAGCTTGTACATGGAATGAGGGGAATGTCCCCATGAAAATTACACACTTTTGGATCCTTGTCAGAACACATATGAGTACGACAATGAGACACATCAGGTAGAGGGAGTCGAGTCCCTTCCCAAGGATAAGGGTCATGGCGCTGCACGACTTCAACTTAAGGTCCTAGGGTGGACCATTAAGGGGTGATTTATTTAATAGACTATGCTCAGGGTGGCTAAATAGCCAAACATGGAACACAATTCCTGTAGTGAGATCTTATCTTTGGGTCATAGAACTCGGACCATGCTAGGAAAAGATATGGGAAGCACATGGTGTGGCTATTGAAAATCCCGATGTGAACAAGAAAATAAGAGGTACTCACCACACCACATGTTCCCAAATAAAATTGGGCCAAGGGTCCGAAAATGAAAGGACAGGATTTGTAGACTCTTAGGGATGAACCTGGAGTCAAAAATACAAGGTCATTCTTACGTATCCCATGAGGATGAGAATCAAGCCATACGTAGTTCTGGAATATGTTGTGCAGTTTAATGTCTTCCAGAAATAATGTAGAGTGGTCTTAGTTTATGGTCATAGATCATGGACCACGGATGGTAGACACACGATGATGTAATTAAAAAACCCAATGTGGTGAGGACCTAGTTCAGATCATCATGCGATTATTGGGGAAGGTTTCAGGTCAAGGTACAAAAAAAAGTTAGGAAGAGCCCAAGACAAGGTGAACGGACATTCTTACTTACCCCATGAGGATGGGGATCAAGCCACATGTAGTTCCAAGGATTGAATTGTAGTATACTGGTGCTAGGTATAATGAGGTTGTGTGGGTCTAGCCCTTTCACCAAAAGAAGTGGTATTTGATATATCTTGTTTTTTTCTTTAGGATTAATGGTTTTTTTTTCTTTATGAACTGACAGGCCTAGGATAAAAGTCTAGTAATTTCCAAAAGAATCAATCCATATACATGTATTGAAAAATGGTATGGCTTGTGACCGATACCAAACATGATGTCCCCTCGATTGAGGACACAACAATGTAGTGTTGTTTTTTCATCGTGCGACCAGGATGATATTGTCACAGTTTAGGGTCATGTGATGGGACCAACCATGCATTTTTAACATTGTGCCAGAGAGACACTATAGTTTAAAGTCATGTGGGACTAGGAATCTTAGTTTAAAGTCATATGGCTCAGACATATACATGAGAGTTGAGTTTAAAGAGGGAATGTTCATGGTGTGATAAAGAATACCCGACCTGAATAAGGATGAGGTCCACATCACGCCGTACACGATTCCAAGAAAGAAACCTCAGGCTGAGGGGCTAGAAAAAGTTATAGGATATGGGGTAGGAGAGACTAGCTCACAATTGAGCTAGACCTAAAGAAAATACATCTGTGTGTTCCTATATATCCCATGAGAATGGGAATCAATCCATATGTAGTTCTTGAAAAGACAAGGATAGTGGTAGGATACCCCAATGAGGGAGGTGTATGGTAAAATGAGTAACCCGACTTGAATGAGGACATAATCCCATACCACACTATATAGTCCTGAGTGAAGACTTGGACAGAGGGCCCGAGATTGGGCCATAGATAGAATGTCGTGGCCAGATTGCAGTTTAATGTCATCCAGTGAAGAAGATAGTGATCTTTGTTTAAGGTCATATAACATGGACTAATAAAGGATAGTTTTTGACCATATTCGAAACATAGAATCCATCCTTGCATGACCGGAGGTCTGGGAAAACAACTGGGCATCAACCGTTGACCGTATTTGCAAGATGGGACTTGTATAAATTTATTTCTTCCAATCCTCAAGGAAGTTGACCTGAGATGGTAGGGGGCCCTTGGGTCGAGCATCCATGCCATTCAGAGGTCCTTTCAGATAAAGAAGAATAGAAACCCAATTGATGGGGCCCATGAAGCATGGAAAGGCTTGTGCTTGTGGATTGGGCCTAAATAGAGAAGGAATTTCTCATGGGGATGTTTGTGGCATGACCAAATATCCCGTCGGGAATGAGGATGCGAGTCCATAACACAAGGCATAATTCCAAATGAGAATCGAGTTGAGGGTCCTAAAGGGTTGGGAGAAATGAGATTGGATGATTCGGAGAAATATTGTCGTATGACCTTTTATGCTCATGTTGCCTCATCATAGCTCCCAATCCCACGTGAGAAATGTTCGATGTGGGAAACAAGGATTAGGACTTGGTTCTCCCCACTATATAAGGGTCAGATAGCTGGAATCAACTGAGGGAGACCACAGCTTGAAGGTATAGTGAGACAGAATGAACCACTACACTCAATATTTGGGACCTATGGGGCGGTGACAATGACAAAGGATAGCTGTTGACCATATTCGAAACAAAAAAACCACATCATGTGACCTGAAATTGGAGCAACAAACGAGCATCGACCGCTGACCGTATTCACAATGTGGGACTTGTATCAATTTATTTTTTTAAAGCCTTGAGGACGTTAGCCAAAGATTCTAGGAGGGCCCCTGGGCCTGGTATCCATTCCATTCAGGGGTCCACTAAGACATGAAAGAAGATGGAGTCTCATGTAAAGAGTGCGAGTTAAGCATTAGTGTGCATGTGCACTTCACTGTCAAGAAGGACGGTGAAAGATGCATAAGTCTCCGGGGAACGGGATGCATGGCGGGATTATGATGAACTCAATGTGAATTGCGGAAAAAACCTACACCGAACCATATTTTTTGACCTGAGGGGAGACTCTAGAGTTTTTGGGATGGTCTAACAGTATAAATGTCTAGGCGTTCCAACGTATCCCATGAGGATAGGAATCAAGCCGTATGTAGTTCCTGAAGGCCAAGTAGTTTAGTGTCGTGCGGTGAGGACGTGGGATAATAGAAGAATGAGGAGGGAGCACATGGTTTGATCGCTGTAAATATGACATGATGGGGCCAAAGAAACCCATACTACACCATGTGAGTATCCTCTAAGAGAACTATATCCAAGGGGGATAGTTGAAAAGAAGAGTTCGGGGGATGGACTCAAGAAGAAACATTTGAGCATTCATACATATCCCATAAGGATGGGAATAAATCCTTACGTAGTTCTTGGGATGCAGTTTAATATCTTGTAGGATGTCATACAGTTTAATCTCATGCGGGGCGTTTCACAGTTTAATTTCTTAGTGGATTGGGAAATTTAGGGTCATGCAAGACAAGATATAGTTTACGGTCGTGTGGGACCAAACAGTTTAGGGTCATGCAGGACCCGGTAGTTTAGGGTCATGTAGGACCAGAAATAGTTTAAGGTTATGTGGGACCAAGCAGTTTAGGGTCATTCAAGACCCGGAAGTTTAGGGTCATGGGGGACCAAATGGCTCAGGAAAAGTATTTCTCGAGGAACTTGGCATTGGTAGGGGATTTATATGCTCACCATCCCTAGTTACCAGGGAGTATGAACCATTGAGGTAAACCTTATGAATTATGTATGTTCCTTTCCATTTGAGCTCCAACTTGGTTGGTTTCCTTCTTAGTATCATCGGTGTCTGGAGGGCCAATATCAAGTTGCCTTGCAAGAAAGAGCAGAGACGAATGTTCTGGTTAAAGGCTCTAGCTATCTTATTCTGAAGCCTTTCCAGATTATGTAGGGAATGGAGCCTGTTTTCATCAAGTACTTCCGACTCGGCCATATGAATTTCAGATACTTTATCTGGAGCCCACTAATCATAAACCAATGTGTGTAATGAAGTCAACTAAATATCATTATGTAGGACAGCCTTTGTTATATAAACCTGTGAATATGGGGTCAGATGTGTGGAATTACGAGTCGTCATCTAATAATCCCAGAGGTCATTGAGGAGATTTTCCAGCCAAATATTCTTATTCTGACCAACCATTTTCTACAAAATGTTAGAGAGGTTTTTGTTAAATTCTTTGATCTGTCTATTTTCTTGTGCATGATAGTGGGAGGTATGGTTAGAGAGGATGTTATACTTAGTGTACAATTTCATTAGCTTAGCTTCTCGGAATTTTGTGCCGTTATTGGTGAGCATGGCTTTAGGGACTCCAAACTGGTAGATTATATTGGAGATCACAAATTCAACGATAGAGTGGTCCTTGACCTCCTTGAGTAGAACTGCCTCTGCCCACATGGAAAAGAAATCTGTAGCGGTCAGGACGAACAGACATTGGCGAGCTGTCGCCTTCGGATATGGTCCCACAACATCTAGCCCCTAGACTATAAAGAGACAAGAGTAATTTGTAATGTGGAGAGACTCCAGTGGCCGATGCATGAAGTTGGAATGAACATGACATGAAAGAAACCTTTTGGAGAAGTCGATATAGTCATGGATCATAGAGGGAAAAAAGTACCCCAGTCTTCGGATATGATGGTACAGCTTCGGCCCAGTCTAGTGGGCACCATAGGAACCAGCATGAACCTCTTGCATGAACTGAAAAATATCGACTCCTTGGATGTAATGGAGGATAATACCATCGAACCCATTCTTGTAGAGAATTTTCTTAAGACTAGGACCACTCTGGAGTGTAAACTACAGCGCGTGGCATTATATTCACTCATTCTTAGGCTGGTCTACTGGGATATTACCATGTTGGAGGTATTCAACCAAAGGTATCCTCCAATCAGGATCTACTTCAATCACCGCATTCCGGGGACCTGGGGGTATTGATGTGGATGAACTTTCGGTAAGATGTATAACCTATGGAATGTCATCGTCATCTGAAATGAGGGGAGCAATGACTCTTCGGTGTGCCACATGGATAATCAGGTCATCTTGTTCAGGCTCTGCAAGTGATGCAGCTAAGCTGGCCAATGAATCTGCTCAACCATTCTATGACTGAGGGACATGGGTAACCTCCGACCGAGAAGGGAATTAGGCCATTAGATGGAGAGTGTGTTCCAATAATGGTACGAGCTCTGGCTTCTTGATGACATAGTCACCGTTGATCTGTTTGACGACTTTTTCAGAATCCCCGTTCACATTCAAATGGGGCACATCAATCTCAAGGGTCAGTTTGAGGCCAGTTATGAGAGCCTAATACTCTGACTCATTGTTGGTTCATCCTTCTAACAATAGGAATGAATACGGCAGAATGTCTTGTGCTGGGGTAATGAAGACGATACCTTGGCCCACCCTATTGAGTCTGGGGTCATTGAGTCTTCTGCCAGTTGGGCTCCTGGAAGCACCATCGAAATGCATCTGCCAACATGGGATGACATGATCTACTGAGAGGATTGGATCATTAGGAAAATCAAAGTCTAGATACTAGTCCATGGGGGTTGGATGGGCAGTGTGGAAATATACCAATGCTTTCCCCTAAATAGACTCTTGAGGCTCAAACCTGATGTCAAACTACTGGAGGATCACCACCCACCGTTCTAGTTGGCCTATCAGCATGCGAAGAATTAGGATGTACTTTAGTGGGTGTACTCATGACACCAGCTATACCTTGTGGTGTTTCAGGTAATGTCGAAACTTTTTTACTAGGAATATGAGTGCAAAGAATATTTTCTCAATGGGGGAGTATCTGGTCTCCATAACAAGGAGCATGTGGTTAAGGTAGTAGAGGCTGTTTTCAGTTCCATCATTATTCTTCTGGGTGAGAAGGGTGTTGAGAGATCATTCCAGGGCAGTCACATAAAGTAATAGTGGTTTTCTAGAGACAAGTGGCATCATGACTGGAGGCTGAAGCAGATACTTCTTAATTTCCTCAAATGCGGTTTGGCACTCTTCGTCCCATTCATAGGTGGTGCCTTTCTTTATGAGCTGAGAAAAGGTCTTACATGTTCCATCTAGATTCTCAATGAATCGGTGTATGTTGGAAAAGTGGCATTGGAAGCCCCAAAGATGTTGAATGTCACTCGGGGTAGACATCTGGCTGATGACCTTGATCTTCTTAGGGTAAATCTTGATACCCCAGAATCTGACAACAAAGTTGGGGAACTTCCAAGAGGTGACCCTGAAGGAACATTTCAACGGGTTCATCTTCAAGTGGTGAGAACGGAGGAAGCTGAATGATTTATCAATGAATTTGATATGGTCCTGGTGGTGATGATATTTGACCACCAGATCGTCCACATAACACTCCACCAATGTCCTGAGGATTGGCTTAAACATGTGGTGCATGGCCCACTGATCGGTGGAACCTTCATTCTTCAGGCTGAAGGGCATAACCTGGTAACAAAAAGTACATTGTGGTTCCCTGAAGGTTTTAGACTCTTCATCCTTAGTGGCCATTCGGATCGGGTTGTACCCAGAGTAACCATCCATGAAAGAGAGGTCTTGGAACCTAGATGTAGCATCGATCAACAATTCCATCGCAAGAAGGGGAAAATCATCCTTCAAGCAGTGGTGGTTGAGATCCTGGAAGTCGATGTTGGATTTGATCTATCTATTCTTCTTTCGGACTAGAACAATGTTGGCTATCCATTTGGGGTATTGTACTTACTTAACGAAATTGGCTCTGATGATCTTATCAACTTCCTCCTCTACCATGGCACTATGAGAAGGGTGCATCTTCCTGGGAGGCTTCTTGAACCCGCAATGATTTGCAGGGAGAACAAGGTGGTGGATTGCTACCTGAGGATCTAGTTTTGGAATCTCATCATAAATCTTGGAAAACATATCATGATGTTGTTTTAGGAAGTATATGTACTTTTTTTTTCTCCTCGAAGGACATGGATGCATTGATCAATGTGGGTCTCAGGTCTGCCTCACTACTGAGGTTCATCTATACCAACTCATCGATTGTGACAGAGACTCCCTCTTCAAAGGCAGAGGAAGATTCCTCTAGGACCTATTCTTCACATATGGAGAAGGGATCCCTAGCAGAAGGAGATTTCTCGGAGTTGATAGATCCTGAGGAGAGGTTGGTCCTAGCCTGAGCGGCAGTGGTCACTAGATCAGAAGATTCTGGTGCTGCTGAAACCATAGTAATAAAGGCTATCACCCGACCCCATATGGTCATTGGCCTAGGGGTTCACGCTTTATAATATCAAAGTAATAGTGTTGTGTCGGCTTGATTCGGATTATCCTAGCCCAGGGTAAGAAACATGTATGACATACTGCCTTTTCCATGGGGCAGACATCCCAATACCTTATGAGAGTAGGGGGATCAGGGATCACCAGGTTCTGATTCATATAAGAATATGAGGTGATCTTACAACGCCACTTTGATATGGAAGCATGGTTCCCTCTTGTCCTGAAGATATAAAAACAGTTTCCCATAGCGGGGGTCGTGTCCTCAAATTGATGGTTTGGGAAGACTTAGGTGTCATTCAGTCATAACCAGGGGTCGGTTGAAACGGTAGTGGGCTCACCTTCACTGGCCATAGTCTACTTGTCCTTTCTCTTGTAATAGTCAAAATCCAGATAGTGGGCTTCACAAGACGAAAATGGAGATGTGTCACCTTGAAGCACGCCCACTCAACCATTAAGGGCTTACTTGAGGCATGGGTGATACGATTATGAGACCGCCATGTGCAGATGGAGCCATAGCATTCACATAAATGCATTGTACGCGGTGTCCTAGGATAAAAACATTAACTCGGTGATGGAAACTAGGCCACTGAACTAGGTCTTCAAACAAATCTTTCCAACCAGGATCTACTCTGTCCTATCATAACCATGTATTTTTAGGTCAGAGGGTGTCAGATCATCCTCGGACAACCCTAGTTTCCATAATGTCCGTGTTGGGATAAGGTTTATTTTGAAGCCTGTCTCAATAAGGCAGCAGTGAAACTCCACACCATTGAATTGTCTTGTGATATACAATGGTCGAATGTGCACATATATTGGATAACCTTTATATTATCCATAGAATGAGATGATATCCTAGCATTCAGCATTCTCAATTGCCTCAGCATGAAAGGACTTTGCAGCTGCTACCTCTATCTCAAACTATAGGGGGCATCATAAAGCCTCAGTGAGGGCCTCACGCATGTTGAACAATAGAAGAATGACCTCAATAATGGATATCCTTGATTTAATACTGGAAAGATGCTTAAACACATCATACTTATGTGCCAGGCATGATCTTCTGCTTGCAGAAGGCCGCTCCATGAAAGGAGGAAGGGTGGGCCCTGCCGGTTGGAACGACAGCTGACTGGTGGTGGGAATGTCATGCTGCTCACTAGTAGAAGCATGTGGAGTGAATACCAGATGGGGGCCAGCAGGCTGAGACCTATCCAAAGGGGAGCATGGCTGATCACAATGAGGTCTGGGTGGCTCTTCCTGGTCCAGTAGCTCAAACGGTGGTGGAGGTGGGCCTGATGACACTGGATGAGAAGGCTGTATGTGATGATCTCTGTGCTGGGCATGCTGTCTGGTTTCAGTGGCATGCATGGCCTGGCTATAATTTCCCACTAATGTGCCTTGATGACCCATATGGCTACGAATCTTCTGGCGTTTGCATCGACTGGGGTCATTGGGGAGATCCGCCTGGCAATCCCCATCTTCAGGAGTCATGTAGGGGCTTAGCAACTCCACAGTGTTAACCAAAGCATACCCATTACTATCACTAGAAGAGTCATCCACTACCATATAGATTCTAGGAGGGATCTCCATCTCTGCTGGCATGAAGTCACCAAGAGTATGGGATGACAATGTCATCAACGGGGGACTTTTCTTTCCCTTCCACCACCGGTGTTTGCTCTTCTGGGAAGAGGAGTGTTGAGATGACGATGGAGAAGTGGTTACTACAGATTTGGAAGGCTCTAGCAGATTTATGCATTCCTGGATGACACCATGGGCCCAGACGACTATTTTTTGATCCATCCATTCGACGTATGTATGAGATCCGTGACTAGAAAACTGATGCCACTTGCCCTCACTATCGCTACAGTTGTCTGGCCTCACAAAGACACATGCTGCATGCGCCTGGTCTGGGCCCATCCTGACTATGTTGTTATCGACTGGGTCTTGAAGCCTGTATTTGAACACATAGCACTTCTTGAGTGTGTTCTCTAAGATCTGGTGATAAGGGGAGTATTTTGGGTGATCATTTAGGTTCACCTCTTCTAGACTTATGCACTCCGGTAAACGCAATATCCCCTTTTCCAAGGAACATCAGAAATAGCTAGGAACCTGATTCTCATTGAAGGAGTAAGTCCAGTTTCATTTATCTGAAAAGGGACCCCTTAGTGCCTGATCCCGAGGAGGATCCTGTTGAGGAGGTAGGGACTGATTGTCCCACCTAGGCGATGGCGGTGCGTTACGTGAGGGAACCTGTCGATTCTGAGGTGGACGCTGCTGGGCTGGAGGTTGCGCCTATAGGGGTGGGCCTCTGTGAGGCTATACAGGCGGCTCCACTGGTAATAATTCTAGTTGTCTGGTGGCCTCTATTTAGGCCACCATAGAAGGCTCAGTTCTGATATCCATCCTCATGATAATTACAGGGGAAAATAGACGTCCCTGGCTGGCCTGTTGCAGGGCTTCTTCTAGGTGATGGGCCTTGTCAGAGAAGTCTCGAAATCCTCGAGGGTAATTCTGGGTGATCAGATAGGAAACCATTTCCATCTTAAAATTTCCCACACACATTGTCAGTAATTTTTCCTGGGTCATTGGAATTTCAAGGGAGTATGTGAGTCTATTCCACCGGGCGGTAAAGTCTGTGACATGCTCATCAGGCCTCTGTTTTCACTTAAAGAGGTCTGTGATACTTCTCTTCCACTTGGTGGAGCTAAACTAGTATAGAAACAGCCGAAAAAGATCCTCTCATCCTGCTACCGACCCGATGGGGAGTTAGTTGTACCAGATGAATTCATTCCCTTCCAATGTTTGTACAAAACACCGAAGCTTGGCGGCCTTTTTCTATGCTGGAATCCCTAACACGAGCCCACTCCTTGAAATAAAGTGGGTCGGATACTGCAGGGGGTCACCAGTCCCTTTGAAGGGGGAGAAGGTGGGATTTCCAAAACATGGGGGTGATGGAAAATCATCCACCCTCACTAGATATGGCTCTCCATCAGGTGGTAGTGCCACCTATCACATTTCTAATACCTCAAGGTGGGAAATGAGTGTTTCCATTGGATTATCTAGATGGGGGGGTCCCTGTCTTGATGGGGATCCCTAACCACGAGTGTGTTTGTAGGTTCTTCAACATGGTAAGCAGGCCCAGTGGCTCATGGAGTGACTCATGGCATGACCCTTGGGGCAGCTGGGGGAACCCGAGCTAGGTCCCTTGGATTGTCACGTCATTCCTGAGGATTCAACGAGACATACGGTGCCCTCTTGCCGTAAGTTCCGGATTAAAACTTGTCTATGGGGGGAGGATTGTTAGGGTCACCTAGAGGCATCTAGTTAAGGGGAAATTGTTCCTGCCCCTACTGCCCTGGAATAGGATCACCATAGTCTAGTCGTTGCTCTGCAGCACATTCAACCAGGAGATCATCGAACAAGTTTTTTTGTTCGGAAAGTTGCTGATGCAATGCGGCTTTTTTGGGGTCTTCCTCCATCTTCTACACTGAGGAAGATGGGTCTGAGTATTTGGAGGCTCTGAGATGCTTCTTACCCTTGTAGTGATTTTGGCTAAGGGTTAATGCCTTTGTGGGCGCCGGGAGACCCAGCAGATTTCTCTGTTGGCGAGTAACCCTTCCCGATGGATCCAATAGTGGTGGTACGCCCTATAAAGGGAGGTCCTCGTCAAGGAGATATAGTTCATTTTCCCCTTAATCTAGGTTGTCCATATTGAAAATTACTCTACCTAGGGGCATGTCCTCGATATCACATGGCAGGTCAGGCTTCCACCAGATAGGACAGATGAGGAGGGAAACATTCTTCCCCCATCCACGGGCATGCACATGGGGGGAAGCCTCCTTGATAATCTTACGGGGTACCGTGAAACATTAAACTCATTGCTATTGGAGGTCCCTACGGCGGCCTAGTTACTCAGGGCATTGGGCCACAGGGAGTTCAGCCAAATAAACTAAATGGAATTTCTCGCAAATGTCCTCAAAATGTGCTTGAATCATGGGATAAACCACTCACTGATAACGAAGACAAAAGTGTGTCTCCAAGAGGGTTTGATGGAAACACTCAAATTCTTCTAATGTGAGGGATTCTGGTGCGTAAAAATTTAGTGCGGCCACGGGCCAAAACATCTCATGGAAGTGGTCTGCTACGAGGATATTCCATAAGCTCCTAAGCTCGGATTTTGGGTTTTTCACTTCATTACCCCACTCGTCAACCAGAGTCAGCTGAGGAACCAATAGTGGTACTGAAGTAGACCACTAGGACGGTAGGCCGGCAGGTGGAGATTATGGCGAGGGAGCTGACAAACCGCCACATCTCGAGTTATCCTCTGAAGAGTTTAGCGACTTAGACACCACATCGTGGTAGGATGGGATGACGGATGCAATTCCTAGAACAGGGGTTGGGGCTATTTGTGATGGGTCATGCTACTTCTCTCCCACCATTGGTCCCCAGAACATCTCTCTGTGATCTCTAGTCGAGGTAGAGAGTGCTTCTGGGGACGATGGTGGTGATTACATGACCATAACCGTTGGTGTTTCCAAATTATCTTCCCTCTGGATATACCTGTGGTGGGAGGCGGGAATCCAGTGGACTTCACATTCATGGAGTACTAGGCTAATGAGCCTTGCTTCTACCCCAGCCCTTGACTCAGAGGAGCGAGGGGAGGGTTCCTACGCTGAGTTGTACTCTGCTTCGGAGTCTGAGAAGTAGACTGCTTTGATCTCTGTCTAGACCTTCACAGATTTTTTCTTATGGCAGCGACAACTTGCCTTTCTACCCCTGGATGGCTCTTCGGGACATGGTTGATTCTTGACACGGGGAGTTCCTTCAGTCGTACTAGTGTTGGGGTAGAGAGGTTTTCCACTAGAGTAATCCGAGGTGTGAGGAGAACAAGGACAGATATCAAAGGGGACATGGGGAGGACCTCCATGGGTAGTGCTAGAGTAGGTGAGACCTCTGTTGGAGCTGGTGAGAGCATGGGGAGGACCTCCATCCTTATTTCCCCTGCTGACATCAGTGCAAGAAATGTCCTTATACTGGTCAAGCTGATCATGGGTAGGACCTCCATGCTGGGAACTAGTGAAGCGAAGTTGGACCTCACTCCTATGATTTCTAGGGCGAGGAGGACCTTCACCAGCTGCTAATAGGACATAGGGAGGGCCCCATGTTGGAGAGTGACCAGACGTGCAATGTCCCAACACATGAGGTCTGTGGCAGGAGAAGTGACTCCATACCCGGTGTAATGAGTAGGGGACGGACTTCCGTATTGAGCGTCCCCACCGCAGGGGGGACCCTCATTTTGATTGAAGGTTCCATGGGGAAGACCTCCATTCTGAGCTTTGAAGTGGGGAGATCCTCATTTTCCATGGTAGTGGTATGGGGAGGACCTCCGTACTAGGTGGCATCACTGAGGGTTGGTCCGCAGGGGCCAGTGCCTGTGCCAGTGACCAAGAGAGTCGACCTAGCCTACCCGTGGGGCGGTTAGGGCCTCGATCCATGTCGGGCGTATAAATTCCCTGCTCATCATATGCAGGGATATGGTAATATGTGTCGTTGGTGGCTTGGGCCACAGTAGCCGCTAACGGTGACGCCCCTTGGCAGGCGTCCTCTTCGGCTTGCGCCCAATGCTGGCGTCGGGTAAGACGGACCGAAGCTGGTGCTACAGGTACATGGATTTTCTGCTCCTTGGCCAGTAAGACTGGGTGGCATCACTGACGCTTCCGGGCGGGAGCCCTTGCTGGGAGCCCCGAGAATTGGATCTTGGCTGGGTTGGCCTGGACGTTCCTTACCTTGTTGGCGTAAGGTAGGGTGTAACACCCCGAGATTTTATGATAAATATTCTTTTTAATTTATTTGATGTCTTGTGTTTTATGATACACCAAGAGTAGCTTTCACTATACAAAACACCATATTAGCTTGTAGTATATGCAAACACTATTCTTGTATTGTGTTGCACGCAAGAGCGACCTTCCTCGATAGCGTTTGTTGTACGCAATACAGAGTTTCACTAAACATCAATATATTGATATGAACTAGCCATTATTAATAGTATCGATTACATTTTGAATTTTATTATATAATAAATCATCTTACACATATTCTGGAATATGTTTTGAGAACAAAATAACTATTTTCGGTTAAAATATGTATTTTTCAAACAATGCAGTTTTGCCGCCTTTTGATGGAGCACCCAATTTAAATCTAGTTTTTGACAAGTTTATAATTTAAATTAGACAAAATAAACTTATTCATTTCAATAAGGATATAAAAATTTACTTTGGATTAATTTTTTATTTTTTTTTAACTTTCATATTTTGATGAATAGTAAAAATACGCTAAATTTTTCTTAAAAACAACTTCTTTCATCAAGATAATTTAAATGGTAAAATTATATAATTTAATGGTTTTAAAGTATAAATGGAATATATTTTTACGGTTTAATATAATTTAAGTCATTATTATTAATTTTACATTGAATTCATAGATAAAAAACTTTTTAATCTTTCGCAATGTTTTAACTTTTAAAACCTGTTTTCATAACAACAGGATTAATTATAAATTAATTACTAAAAATTCTGTGTTTTTAAATTTGAAAAATGGATTTTATATTTGAATTCAGCGTGTCCAAATTATGTTAATAGGTTACTTTTATTTTTTTGATCTTATGAATAATAACTACGGTAATTTTTATTTACTGTAGTTAATGTTAAATCGGGTAATTAAGGGTAAAAATAAGATTATAAAATTACCATAACAACTGAAAAATTCTACTGGATGAATAAAAGCAGACCCCTATCACCGAAGGGTTGGAATAGATTCATTTAAAGTACTTTTTACAATGAAAATGATTTAATTATTATTAAAACCAAAGAAACTGACAACATGTCACTCTCTTATATCTTATAAGTGTAATAATTTTAATTTAGTGAAAAACTTCATAAAACATCGAAAATAAATAGTCAACAGAAAGCTAATAAAATTATCTACATCATGTGAATTTATTTTGAATTTTTAGGGATTAAATAATTAACATTAATTCTGAAACAATAGTGATGTAGAAATTATTTTATTGTTTGAAATATCAAATAAGTGGTTTTAAAACTATTAAAATAAGTATTATATGAACTATTTAATGTCCTCCAGGAATTTTATAGATAAATATGACATGTTATGAATCTATTAAATATTTTTTTTCGAATATATACTTATTTTGGATTTTATTTAAATTCAAATAAATGAATAGTGTCAAAATTGACACTTGTTATTTTATAAAAATAACATTTTATTAAATTGTTTATAAATCAAAATAATATTTAAAATTTATAAATTGAAATTTATATGGTCTAAAATTTCTTAAATAATCCAATTGTGGACAATTCATAACACATAAGTAATTATCATTAACAATTTAAAATTTAGAATATTATTACCACAAATAAAATTAAATATATTAAATAAGGATAAATCAAGTTGATAAGGTTTAAAATAAATTCCCAACATGTCTGAATTTTATTTTCTGATGAGATTACAACCCTATATAATCTCATCTTCGAATTTGAATCATTTTGGAAGTTTTTACGTGGGGTTTTGTTTTATTATAAATTAATATTTTAGAGGTTTCCCAAAGTGTCCCTCTCCTCCCTTATAAAAGGGCACCTCTTCCCTCTCCTCTTCACAACATTTTGAGCCTTCAAGATCATAAAAACACTATAAATTTCTCTTCTCTACTTCCCTTGAACCCTATTATAGGTCTGGTTCTTCTTCAGAGACCAACTTTAGTGCCCTGAGATGGGGTTAAGAAGTGGCGCGTCGAGGAAGAGGTAATATCCTTTTCCGATTCTTTCAAATTTATTTCTTCTTATACTCCCTCTTTTTTTGATTCATTATAAAGTGATAACATAAGTATCACTCATATACTGATATGTCATTATAAATATTAAACAACCCTATTTCAGCTTCTACCCATCCTATAAAAAATGAAATCACCGCGCGTGCGTGCGTACGGCTTACCATCTCCACGATGCGGTGTAATCTATTTTTCCAACACCACTTTACTTGGATGGTTATAATGGCAGAAATAAAAACTATATATGATTATTATAACATTATACTAATTCTGAGATATTATATAATCTACTCCAATTCCATTCAATAATTATGGGAATGATATCATCGCTCGTGCGTACGTATGGATTATCGTCTCCACGACGCGATGAGATTCAATCTCCATGTTAACCATTCAAGAATGCTTATAAAGTATATATAATGAATAATAATGAAATATATGACATAATAATTCTACTATATTTATGTATATATACATGTATATCATCTACTTAATTCCATTCAAGTCAATAATGATTGTAAAACAACGTTCATGCGTACGTACGGCCTACCGTCTTCATAAATGGTGTATTTCATTTCATTTAGCTATCTATTATATATATATATATATATATCCTGAAAATATATTATATATATATATATATATCATTTTTTACATTTTGGAAGTAAGGAAATCATGATATAAGTAATAATATCAAGAACAATAAGTCCAAACACGTACGATAAATGATACGATTATTACCCAAAACGCTGCTTTAACATGGAATTGACAAAAGAACGGGTAATATAAAGTCATAAGGTAATCATATATGATATCATAAATATTATTATGGTTTTTTTACATGTTAATAATATGTTTAAACCCACTATAGAGGAGTTTCGGACATGTACGGAAGAAATTGGACCTACGGTAAGGGATTATTTCGTCTCACTTTTATTTCTGTGAGAAACATGCCTTAATCACCAACTATTTCTTTTGTATGGTGTTTAAGCTTCCCATGAATGTTTTATGATTTTTATTATTAAGGATATGATATTTACATATGCATGTAATTTTATTAATTTTATGACACATATGATTCCACCGATTATAAATGGTAAGGGATAATTTTGCAATATCGTTTTTATCTGAGATTGCTTATAAATAAGTATTTACAAGGGTTATATTTATCATCCATGTACATTTTTTCTAAAAATGTTTTCATGTATGTTTAAATTACTTTTTACCAATTTTTTACTTTCACTACATGGTATGTAAGGAATATTTCTTTTGTTTACCGTATGAGGTACTTTTTGACTTTTCTGAAAAAAGTACGAGGAGAATGTTTTTTTAACTTATACGGAATGAATGAATTTTTACGGTTTCATAATTCCTTATTTCCATGAAGCTACATATGAAATATTTCATGATTATTTTCAACAAAAAATAATTTCTTTTAAAATTGTATGTCATTTTGATAAATGAAAATTATTTTGAAGAAGAAAGGATATTTTCCTCAAGAACATTGTTCAAGTGGTTTATCAAAATTATTTTCTATCTAAGATGATATAGGTTTAGGTTTCTATCCCTATTATTAAATTGGTTTGATTACGTTATGTTGGAATTATTTTTATGAATTCCTTTATCTTATATTGATTAGGTTTTGATGGAATGATGTTTAAGAATCCCATTTTTATTACATGGGTTATACTATGATGCATGATTTATGATTTTATGGAACACATAAAAATGGTTTAATTATGAGATGGGTGGGACCTATATCTCCCTACAATGCATTGGGTACAGATTTATATCTCATCAGATAGACATTTATGGAATGACAAGTGAATCTGGTTCAGTAAAACAGGGCTGGAACGGTAAGTAAACCTGGTTCAGTAATGGACTTTGTCCACTATGATGGTCTTGGAAGCAATGCCTTTGCTACTATGGAAATTATATCATGTGCTTAATGGTTTTACAAAATTCCGTGTTTTATTACCATGCCATTTTATCATGATTAATGTTCCTTTATGATATATTCCTAACGTACTTCCAAGATTTATGATGTTTTATACATTCAAATGTTTATGTATTGTTTTTATGTTCTCCACGTTTACCCTTACTGAGCATTTGAGCTCACGCTTTTTATGTTTTCTTTTTCCCTAGGATATAAAGAAAGGTTTTACGTGATAAAATAAAAGGGGAAGATCTTTATGGGAGGTGTTGAAGAACTTTCACCATCATTAGAAGATTATGTTCGAAGTTTCCAGTGACACTAAACTAACACGGTCTTTGGGCGTCTCTTTGTGTCATGTATTTTTTTTCGCAAAAGTAATGTAAAGTCCATGTACATCAAGATTCGGGTATTTACAGTTGGTATCAGAGTGAAGGTTTAGTTAACCATTGGAAACTAGGATCCGAAAACTTTAGTGAGATCCCTAGATATATTTCTACGGTATGTCTAAGGATGTCCCTAAGGTTAACTATAAGTATAGGTTATAGTCCTGGAATTACGGTAACTATATTAGAATTAAAACTATGATGTTAGATATTCCCCCTTTATTATGTTGTTTTCCTAGAATGATTATTATCTCTCACACTATTCTTTTTGAGTTTTAGACGATGGCTAGAACCTGAAGGAACTGTGTTGATCAATGTATTGAAAAATGCAATGATTTTCCTCCTGAACAAACTAATGTGATGGGAGATGGAGTGAAAAATCTTATTTCTATACTTACATAAGCTATGAATCATTCTGGACTATCAAATGAGCAGATAAGGGAACAATATTCTATTGATTCCTTCATGAGGCAACGTCCACCTTCTTTCAATGGGTCTTCTGATCCACTTGTTACTGAATAATGGATCAGTATCATTGAAAATATATTTTCCATAATTCACTGTTCATAGAATGAAAAAGTCATTTTGGCTATTTACTGGTTAGAAGGTGAAGCAGACCAGTGGTGGACACTAATGAAGAATACAAGGCCCCATGATGAAATTAAATCTAGGGAATGGGACGAGTTCAAGAAATTGATTTTCAATAAGTAATTCCCCCGTATTCTTCGAACAATGATGGAAAAGGAGTTCCTTGAGCTTAAGGAGAAATATGATGAATCTGTTGGTATATATGAGGTGAATTTTACAAGGATTTCAAGGTATGCATCTAGCTTTATCATCCAACCTAAAAGTAAAGTCGATCGATTCTTTAGTGGATTAAAACCAAGTCTTTGAAGGGAATTAGCTATAAGAGACTTTAGTAGCTATGAAGAAATTGTGAGTTGTGCTATCAAGGTAGAACTGGATGTTTGTGTTACATATCCATCTCATGGTTTTGACAAGAATCAAAAGATGAAGTTCAAGGAAAAATTAAAAACAATGTTAAAAAAAGATGAATGTTTATTTATGCTCAAATTGTGGAAAGAATCATAGTGGATATTGTCTTAAAGGTACTAGAAAATGTTTTAAGTGTGTAAAATAAGGTTATCGAGTAGCTGAGGGTCGATGTAATGGAAAAAAGATAGCTAATGATGTGAATAGTGAAGAGACTATAGAGAATGCACCACCAACACTTCAATGCTACAAGTGCAAGGAAATGGGGCATTATATTAACCAATGCCCAAATCCAAGGGTCAATGATGACCGACATCAACAACCTCTTAAGGAAAAGGACAAAGAGAATTCACTTGAAATCACTATTGGCGATGTTGATTATGACAAAAAAGGTGTGAAATGATTAAGTGTTTGTGTAACGGGATTTCATAATAGTGTTGTGGAATCTCATTTATAGTATCATGGAATTTTGGAATATATATGTATTGGTTTTCAATAATTGTATGGTACTGGTAACCATGAAAAGTGATTGAAATATTTTTTGAAAGTAGATGATATGCACATAATGAAGGGATAAGGAGAAAATGAAATGTTTGATAGTGTTAATGAGATCATGACTGATATAAGGACCAAGTTATATCATGGTTTGAGTATATAGAAATTTTGGGATTTTGGTATGTGGAATGAGTTAATTTTTGACAGCACTCATGTTTTCACTAAGGTTCTATGGTAATTCATATTTCAATAGAATACATGATTAAGGTATTCACATGTTTGGAATGTGACCAATAAGATATATATTTTGATATATGGGGGATAAATGATGGTATTTACATGCTTAGTAGATGAGATCTATTGTAATCATTTTCTTTATACTATGACATTGGATAGAAGTATTTTGGATAAGCCTAAAGAATGGATTAAGTTAGACATCAGATAGTACTTTTTAAGGCTAGAACTTTTTTCTAGAATGTTACAATAGTATTGATTTAGAAAAAGGACAACTCGTAGAACAGACAACAACATGTCACACCGGACAAGGTTGTGGGAATTGAACCCACAACCAAAGTGTGACATGCCTTTATCGCCTACCACAGGCCTACAGGAAGTCCCTGGTTTGTAGAAATTTGTTTTATTTTATTAAGTGGTATGATATATGAAGTATAAGTCCATTTTTAAGCAATATATGATTAATATCACCATATATGGACTTATGTATATTTAATAACTTTTGCTAACATTTTGTTTGAGACAGATGGAATAACCCGTCATTATATCACATGATCTGCTAACACTTCACGAATAACAAATTCAACTTTATTTATTTAATCTATGAAGTGGAAATTGTTCAAGGAACCACCAATGGTGAGATTTTACCAAAATCCAGTAAGTATTTCTTCTAATTCAAATTCTTCAACTTTAGGGAAATGATCTTGAAAACCCAAAACGTTTTCTTAGTACCCTCATATCCGATAAATCAGATGGTGCCTTAGATCATTAGAAATTTATGGCTTTGTAATTGATGGCTTTTTCATAGCCATTTTCTCGACCACTCTTCATCAGAACATGATGATTAGATTTCTCTTCCATATCCATATTTTCACCTATGTTCTATTATGTGGAAACCCAGTGATGAGATAATTTGGGTAATAGTTACGTTTCTTACTTTACTTTTTAACATTAAATTTTCGTATACCTTTTTACAATGTGGGTCTCTTTGAAAGAAACATACAAGTAGTAAACGATTTATAACTTAAAGTGAATTTTGAGGGTGAAATGCATTTTAAGGGGGGTAGAATGTAACACCCCGAGATTTTATGAGAAACAATCTTTTTAATTTCATTTATGTCTCGTGTTTTATGCTACACCAAGAGTAGCTTGAGCTATAAGCAATATTGTATTATCTTGTATTATAGGAAAACACTATTCTTGGCTTGTGGTGCACGCAAGAGCGGACTTTCTCGATAGCGTGTGTTGTACGCAATACCGAGTTTCACTAAACAATGAAATATTGTTATGAAAAATCCGTTATAAATAGTATTAATTACATTTTTAATTTTATTACATAATAATTCATATTACACATATTATAGAAAATGGTATGAGAACAAAATAATTTTTTTGGAAAAAATAAGTATTTTTCAAAAAATACAGTTTTGCCGCCTTTTGATGGCACACCCACTTTAAATCTAGTTTCAGACAAGTTTATAATTTCAATTAAAAAAAATAAAATTATTCATTTCAATAAGGATATAAAAATTTACTTCGGATAAATTTTTTATATTTTTCTGTTAACTTTCATATTTTGATGAATAGTAAAAATATGCTAATTTTTTTATAAAAACATCTTTTTTCATCAAGATAATTTTTATGGCTAAATAATAAAATTTAATGGTTTTAATATATAAATAGAATATATTTTTACCCTTTAATATAATTTAATTCATTATAATTAATTTTACATTGAATTCATAGGTAAAAATATTTCGATCTCTGGCAATGTTTTAACTTTTAAAACCCGTTTTCTTAACAAATGGATTAATTATAAATTAATTACTAAAACATATATGTTTCGAATTTTTAAAAATGGATTTCATATTTGAATTCAGTGGGTCCAAATTATGTTAATAGGTTACTTTTATTTTTTTGATATTATGAATAGTAACTACGATATATTTTATTTACAACAGTTAAAGGTAAATCGGGTAATTAAGGGTAAAAATAAGATTAAAAAATTATCATAACACCTGAAAAATTCTATTGGTTGAATAAAAGTCAACCCATATCACCTAATGGTCAGAATAGATTCATTTCATGGACTATTGGACATGTACTTCTTATAGTTACCCACTAACACTGACGAGAAGGCTATCATGAGTCATGCTCATGCATATATATTGTGGCTCATTGGAGGGACATTGTGCATTGATCACATGGGAATTCATATACACATGATGTATTTGTACCTACCAAATTACATTGTTCAGGCTGGGAGATATAGTTGGGGATATTCATGCTTGACATACACATACATGCTGGGAGATATAGTTGGGGATCTGTAGTGGAGGAGATGAAGTTACCATATCTTGTTCTATATAATAGTATCATTGATTGTCCACTTTAGGGATATGATATTCCAACCTATTGGTAGGAGTTTCCCACTGAAGAACCCCCTGTATATATTGATGTTGAGGATCCACGATGAAGACGATGTAGACCATGTCATGCTGCACATGAGGTCTCACCAATTACATAGGAAAATGGCGCACCTTTAATGGTCCAACATCTGATGATTGTGGGTGTGCACCACGAGGCATGTAATCCATTTATATTTTCTGTATATCCATAGTTTTCCCATGCTATATCTGATTCGAGCTCATATAAAGGTTCATTTCCCATTTCTCCACCTTTTATGATCAAACCATCACATACCTTATGGTTCCCCCTTCAGATGATGGAAGGTCCTTCCTTTTATATAGTGTGAGAAGAATCAGGTGCACATGATGACATCCAGATTCCAACTCCTTCTAATGAGTCTTAGACAGTGCATCAGACAGGTTCTAGCCCCTAAGGAAGAGCCTTCTTCAGATCATCAGACTCCACCCCAACACAGAGGTCAATGATATCAATACGGGCATCCCATTCACAATCTAGATTGTGGGATGAGGTCTCATAATAAAGAGTGATTTTTACATATTAATTTATATGTTTTCTAATGGATTAAAGAATTTGAAAGAACAATGTATTCTATCCTTTATTTTATTGTCTCTCTATTAATTTGATGAAATTATTTTTACTATCAACCATTTTACATGTTTTTCTAGTGTTTTAATTTTCATTTATATTTTACTTATCATTTAAGTTTTATAAGATATTAATGTCGATTACTTGAAACATAGAAAAACTTATGAAATTTAAATTAGGTAACTTTAAAATATGATAAAATATAAACTATACAAACAATTTAATTAAACTACAAATATTGCAAAAAACAACTTTTTTTTGAAAATTAAAAAAAATCATAAATATAATCAACCAAAATTAATCTATATGACACAAACATTACTGATTAAAACACAATACTTACAAATTAAAAAATATATGAAAATGAGTTATAATGTAACAAAAATCTAAATCAAATTTATACATTTAGTAAACATATAAAAAATAATTGAAAATAAATGTAATGTGAAAAATTATTTTTAAATACAAATGTAATGTTTTAAAAGAAAAATATATTATTACATTACTTTTTTCATTAATTATTTTTATGAAATACTTGTTATTTTTTATTAATTTTTACATGTTGAGTTGGTGTGTCTAATTTATTTTAGGTTGTGTTTATGTTTTATTATTTATTGTCTGTAAGAACCCAGTTCATATCTTTGAGGTACGGGTTTCTTCATTTCTCTTTACCGTAAGTATTTTTGAGAAAATAAGGAAAATGGGGAAAAATCATAAATTTTGGAAGTACACGCCGTGTACTTTTCCACAAGCCTTATACTTTTGGTCGTGTGGGATGAGAACACAGGGCGTGTGGCCATGTCGGCGATGAAGGGTATAGGAACCGACTACACGCCATGTAGTGGTCCTTTACACATTGTGTAGTCAGTCGGCAGGAAAATAGTATGTTTGGGTCCATCTGTGTGATAAAACATGTCGTTTACTCAAGAAAAAATGCCATGTAGTCATGTCGGCATATTAATAGTGCCACGTTGGCGGGAAGCTTCCAGAGGAACAGTTAAAAAATGGGAAGTACACACCGTGTACTTAGAAATACACACCGTGTACATTGTTGTTTTTCACTTAAAATGGGTAGTAGCTTCCCTTGTTCACAGGGAAGGCTTATAACAGGAAGAGGGCTTGGGAGAGGAAGTTTGGAGCTTTAGAGATATGCCAAGTGCACGTTTGGAATCCATTTCTGCCTTGGACGATCTCATTGGAACCGCACAGGTAAGAGATTCCTTCTCCTGGTGTGTCTCTTGCCAATTCTTCATCTAATGGAAGTTATTTGCGTTTAAGAGAGAATTCTTTTACCTCATATCAACCTCGTTCTAGGAAGATTCGTGGAATGTTGTTCGATTATACTGATCATGGGCGTTTAAGGTAGGTGGCTTGGTGTTTATTTTCCAACTGTCGTGCGTTTTTTGTGTGTTTTTGAGCTACGAACCCATGTTGGGGTGTCGTGTGGCTGAGGTCATGGTTATTTTAAAATACCTAGAATTGTATAGGTAATTAAATGTGATATTAAAATGCTGTTTGGGATTGTTTCTTGGATCCTGCACCACCCCGGGGGTGCACTCCTCTGTTTAGCTGTTTGGACGGGATACCCGAGTGTATTCCTTGTTTATATTATGACTTTAAGGTGATGATTTTAGAATTTCATTGAGATTAATTTCTTTTGTATGGATTTTTTACATGTTGGGCATGGCCTGGTTACCTATTTAGCCTGAGGGCAGTGTAGTGATTATCATGTGGACATTGTACTACTTAGCATGTGGGAAACTTCTTCACTTCCTGTGGGCAGCTGATTTTGTGCCTATGGGCGACACTTCTTACGCCTGTAGGAAATATCTGTATGCTTGTGTGCATATTCTTGTGTTGGTTCTATTTACCTGAGGGTAAGAGTTTATGTGTCTGAGGACATTGGGTGTTTACTTAGAATATTCACTATGGTGATATTTTAAATGAATTATTAAATGGATATTAAAATGGAAATACACCTCCTTAAGTTAGTTACCTTCAGTACTGCTTACTTTATTGAATTTTATTACTGCACGCTATTGTTTCATGATTTCACACAGTTGAGCATGGGCCTTTGGTTTGTTCCTATTGGGAATTTATTTCGCACACCCTGTTTGGGTCATGCTTTTCGGACCATACCAATTACGTTTCTGCAGGTTTGGATAAGGGCAAGGGTCCCTATACAGGTACTTGATTTCTGCTGAGGAGTAGGGGAGCATGGGACCAGGCTTAGGCTCGCAATGCTACCAGCTATTTTGTTTTGCTTTTTTGTACTTGTAATTCAGTTGTAATGTATTGTATTGCAGTGTTACATATTCTGGTTGTTTTATAGAATAGTGACATGTTGCATCTTCATATATATATGACTGCTGGTTTCCTTTTTTGATACCAAATCCATTTCAGTTATATATATTGTTGCTTCTTCTACTGTTGTTGTATGTTTATATTATATTCCGTGGTGCTACACTTTGATAGATGAGGGCATAGTTTCCCCACTATCATACATGGCCCCTCGTTGCTTGTCAGCAGCCTTTGGGGTTTGGGGAAATGCGCTTGAGGTCAGGTGGCAAACCGAGTTTGGGAAACCCGTTGAGTGGACCCAGAATCAGGACGTTACAAAGTGGCATCAGAGGGTTTCTTTTCTTGGGCTTACTATTTGGAGCCTTAGTTTGGGATAGGACAAAAATGGTAGTTGGTAATAAGTTGTACCTGGGCGTAGCTAACACGTGTATAGGGAGAAGCCAGTCTACCTCGTATTTTTTCAATTCTTTTGATTTTTCAAAATTGATAGTTGATTTGATTTCACCGTTGGGTGACACACTTGCGATTGTGTTGTTTATATTTTATCTGTGGGTTCTATTTAGTTGCAACCCGATGAGATGAGGGTATTCCATATCATGTATCATTCAAGAACATGATATAAATCACATTACATGCATAGTTCCATGCCATTTAGGTGCATTATAAATTGCATGTTGTTGTGATAGTTGTTGTGCTAGAAAATCATGCTTTTGTGATAGCTGCTTGGTAAATACCTGCTATGTGATAGGGTATTTTGTATGATCCGGTTTATAGAATGAACACCAAACTTTGGTTTTTGGGGATTATGGGACCTCATTTACCAGAATTTGGTGGATTATTGGGTGTTTTCCATATTTCATAACACAGATAAGATGACAAACTTTGATTCGTGGGGTGTATGGGCCCTCACAGATTGGAATTTGTCACTTAGGTGTTGTTTTTCAGTGTTTTCTAGGTTCCAAAGATGTTTCTGAGGCGTACTGATTTGGAAACCACTATACATTCCATGTTGTACTTTAGATATGTCGTGTATGTTCTTCTTATCGGGAAGAAAAATAATATTTTTTAGTACACACCGTGTACCCAGAGTACACGCCATGTTGTCTCTTCCCATGTCACAAACCGTGTGGGAGGTGACACGGGGAAGGGAAGTCCTTGGGGAAAACACACTGTGTTTCTGATGTACACGCCATGTAGTGTTGACCCAGAGTCCTCCCGTGTAATGAACAACACGGATGGAGGAGACCTTATGACATACACGCCATGTCCACTGTGGAACTCACCGTGTAGTGTGACCTGGGGACCCGACCGTGTAACTAACAACATGGGTCGGTGTTATCCTCTTGCGTACATTCCGTGTCAATGATGAACACTCCGTGTAGTGTGACCTGGGGACTCGACCGTGTCACTAACAACATGGGTCGGTGTCACCCCTCCTTGAACATGTTGTGTACCTGTGGGACACGCCGTGTAGTCTTATCTAAGGATAGACCATGTGTTTTAGCCATGTGACTAGGAAACGGGGTAGTGTACATGCTGTGTTCGGATGTAACATGCTGTGTAGTTTCAAACCGAGTAGTCGGTCATGTCACAAACGACATGGGCAGTTGGAAATAACACCATACACGCCGTGTAGATAATATACAAACAATGCAGTTTTGTTCAAATGGGAGTCATGTGGCTTGGCTATGTAGAAGGGCTCGGGAAGGGTAAGAGAAGTCAAGTACATGTCATATAGTCAGTATACACGTCATGTAGTCTTGTTTTGAAAATATAGAAATTCATTCTTCCTCCAATTTTCCTTTGGGTTCCTTTTTTTCAGTCTTGATAATCTTGAATCTAAGGAGTGTTTTTGACCTTGTAGTGTCATGTCACCGAGATGACTGTGCGTTGTTCTCCAGGAGAGCAGTAAAAACTATACACTAGAAATGGTGGGCCATTGGCTACCAGTTGATCCTCCAGTAGAGCCAGATGCGGCGCCATCTGTTTTACCGGACACAGGTGTAGAGGTGCAGTTCCGTGAAGGCTTTATGCGGTTCAGGCAGACCTTTCAGGGAGCACCGATGGCTGCCACATCTATGGCCTAGCTGAATCGCAACTTTAAGCAGCAGCATCCACCTATGTTTTCTGGGGATGGCGGACCACAGGCTGCAGAGTCTTGGCTGGGGTTGATGCAGACTGTTTTCGAGCACCTTGAGACCCCTCCAAGGCGGAGGGTCAAGCTCGCAACGTATATGCTGTGTGATTCCTCCAAGAGGGGTGTGATGTTACCACCCAGTCAGAACATCACAAATACATGGAGTGGGAATATTTTCAGGCATTCTTCTATGAATTCCTCTTTCCCGAGATGTTGAGGGCAGATCGAGCTCGAGAGTTCATGAATCTGCAGCAGGGCGCTATGTTGGGGATGGATTATTCTGCTCACTTTACCGAGCTTCAGATTTTTTCACCCGTTCTGGTGGGTGATGATACGTTGAGGGATAGACGTTTTGAGGATGGTATTCGTTATGACATTCGAGCACTGGTGATTGTTTTTAGGTTGCCTTCAGTAATGATATTGTATATAAGGCGCTGATTATAGTGAGAAACCTACGGGAATCTAGTGGTATGGGCCAGGGCGGTTCAGCACCAGTTACTGGTACTATTTCTACTGGCAAGAGGAGGAGACAGATGGACCTCTCTCAGGGTTGCAGTACCAGCCAGAAGAATGCTTTAGGTGGCCAGGTCATGTGTTACCAGTGTGGTATAGAGGGGCACAAGAGGCCACAGTGTCCTTGAGACCCAGTGGAGTGCCAAGATTGCGGAAGTATGGGTCATCTGCAGCACTTTTGCAGGGCGTTTCCACCAGTTGCTAGTGAGAGGGGTTGTGTGAAGACTCCGCGTGCGGGAGCAGGACCTACAGCTTCTTAACAGTCAGAGAACTGGAATATTTCAGGGCGTGTAGGCAGAGATGGTGGTCGTGGCCATGGTGGCCAGACACTAGGATCTCAGAGGCAGCAGGGTGGGACAGCTCAGGGTATCCATGTTGTGTTGCAGGGCCACGACACTGGGCAGACATATGCAGTGTAACAGACCTAGCAGGTGCAGGATCTCAGACCTTCCACAGTCAGAGGTACTATTCTAGTAGCTTCTATCTTGTCTTCAGTACTTTATGATACGGGTGCTACACATAGTTTCATATCTGTACCCATTGTGTAGAGCCTTGGTCTTTCTGTTTCTACTTCTTCTAATATCATGACGCTAGACACTCCGTTGGGAACTAGAACGGATGGTGTGCGTCAGTGCAAGGAGTTCCCCCTTGAGGTTGGTGGGTTTCACTTTCATTGGGACCTCTATGTCTTAGAGATGACAGCTTATGAAGTCATTCTCAGGATGGACTGGTTGGTTCCCTTTCAAGCCTTTGTAGACTGCTGTCGTTGCAGGGTGAGTTTCACGTCACTAGATGGTGGAGAGTTTCTATACAAGGGCGAATGGGATGTTCAGGAAAGTCGATCTAGACCAGAGCATCATGGGTGAGGTGGAGTCACAACACAGATTGTGAGTATATATCTGGATGATCAAGGGACTTGTCAGATAGATTACCCTCGAGTGGTTGATCTTTTTAGGGATGTCTTCCCGGAAGAATTTTCAGGTCTACCTCCCGAGTGAGAGGTAGATTTCCCGATTGATCTTTGCCAGAAGCAACATCGGTGTCCATTTCTCCTTATAGGATGGCCACGCCTGAGTTGGAGGAGCTCAAGAGGATGTTATAGGAGTCAAAGGAAAAGGGTTTTATTCGACCCAGTAATTCTCCGTGGGGTTCTCCGGTCATTTTTGCGAAGAAGTCGGATGGTACCCTCAGACTCTGTGTGGATTATCATAAGTTAAACCAGTTGAAGGTCAAGAACCGATATCCCTTTCCAAGGATTTATGATATTTTTGATCAAATTCGTAGGGAATGAGTGTTCTCGAAGACTGACTTGAGATCAGGATATCATCAGCAATGCATTAGACCATCTGATATACCTCTCACAGCTTTCAGGAGCAGGTATGGTCTATACAGGTATACAGTTATGTCGTTCGTACTCATGAACACACCAGCAGTTTTCATGGATCTGATGAATCGTGTGTCCCATCCTTATCTGAACTATTTTGTGGTAGTATTCATGGATGATATCTTGGTGTACTCTCACACTCGACACGACCATGCCACCCATCTTGAGATCTTATTGAGTAGACTGAGGGAGCGTCGGTTGTATGCTAAGATCTCAAAGTGCCACTTTTCGATGGACCAGATACACATACTGGGTCATATCATCTCAGAGGAGGGAGTTTTAGTAGACCCAGAGAAGCAAAGAGAAGTATTTTCCTACGATCAGCCTAAGAACGTGTTTGAGATACAATGTTTATCAGGGATGGATGGTTACTACAGACGCTTCATCCAAGACTTCTCCCACTGAGAAACACCATTGATGGGTTTGACTAAGAAGGGTGTGAAGTTCGTTTGGTCAGAAGATTGTGATACAACCTTTCAGGATCTAAAATGAAGGTTGACATCAGAACCGGTCATGATACTTCCAGAGTAGGGGAAGAGCTATATAGTTTATTGTGATGCATCAGGTATTAGTCTAGAAGATGTGTTGATGCAGGGCGATCGAGTAGTTGTGTACAGGTCTTGGCAGTTGAGGCCACATGAGAGGAATTACCCGACACATGATCTCGAGTTGGCTGTAGTTGTGCATGCGTTGGGCAGTAGGAGACATTATCTGTCGGGAGAGCATTTTGTGGTTTTCACCAACCACAAAATCCTAAAGTATATCTTTACTCAGTGTGATGTGAATCTAAGGAAGAGAAGGTGGGTTGAGTACCTACAATCCTTTGATTTTGATCTTTCCTATACACCTGGTAAAGGTAATGCAGTAGCAGATGCACTAAGAAGGAAGACTCAGATACAGGTAGTGTAGGAGGCTAGTGGTGAGTGGAAACTTATGGATTTGTTATCTGAGATGCATTTGGAGGTGCACGACATTCAGGGGTAGACCTATCTTCCATCTTTAGCTGTGACTTCTACCCTCCTGGATAGAGTGAGGATGAGAGAGCTATCTGATTCAGAAGGCCTAGTTCTATGGGAGTCAGTGGCAAGTGAGGACCCTCCTCCTGGTTGGACGATAGGCGATGATGAGGTACTGCATTTCCATGGACGAGTATGGGTTCCAGAAGATATATGTGAGGAGGTAATGTGAGAGTTTCATGCTTCAGCTTGGGAAGTTCATCCCGGGGTTACCAAGATGTACTGTGACCTGAGACGTCAGTACTGGTGGTCGGGCATGAAGAGAGATGTAGCTTGTTTGGTTATGAGGTGTTCCACCTATCATCAGGTGAAGGCGGAGCATCAGAGACTAGTTGGACTGTTACAGCAGTTACCCATTCCAGAGTGGAAATGGGATAATGTCACGATGGACTTCGTGATAGGGTTGTTGAGGTCACCTAGAGGCAATGATGTCGTGTGGGTTGTTGTGGATAGACTCACGAAGGTAGATCACTTTTTACTGATCAAGGAGACCTTAGGGGTTGACGAGCTAGGAAGGCTATATATCTCAGAAATAATACGTCTTCATGGGGTCCCTCGTTCAATCTTTTCAGATATGGATTCCTGTTTTACATCTTGTTTTTGGCATAGTTTTCAGAGGGCACTGGGTACACAGGTGCTTCTGAGCACAACTTACCACCCTCAGACCGATGACTAGTCAGAGTGTACGATACAGGTGCTTGAGGACATGCTGCGTGCATGAATCCTAGAATTTTGGGGCTTTTGGGAGAAGCATATACCCCTAGTCGAGTTTTACTATAAAAATAGTTTCCAAGTGACTATTGAGATGGCACCTTACGAGGATTTATATGGTAGGCCATGGTGATCAACTTTGTGTTGGTTAGAGGCAGGTGGGGTAGCTTCACTGGGACCACGTCTCATACAGGATAATTCTGAGCAGGTCTAGCTGATTTAGAGGCAGATGGCTATCATGCAGTCTCGTCAGAAGTCTTATGATGATCGCCGCAGATGACCCTTAGAGTTCGTGGTCGGGGATCAGGTTTTCTTGTGTGTTTCGCCAAGGTTGGGAGACAAGTGGATCAGGAGACAGGGTAAACTTTCATCGAGGTATGTGGGTCCATTTGAGAATCTAGGGAGAGTCTGGTCGGTTGCCTATCGGTTGCAGTTACCACAGAGGTATCAGGCCATGCACAACGTCTTCTAGGTATTTCAGTTGTGTCGCTACCATTCAGACCCGTATCACACCTTTCATCCAGAGGAGGTTGAGCTTCAGTTCGATGCGTCCCTGGAGGAGAATCTGATTCGTATCATTGACAGGAGAACGAAGGTTCTCTGAGGCTGGTCAGTTCCTCTCGTACGGGTGCTATGGCAGCATGGCCGAGTGCAGGATGAAACCTGGGAGTGGGATACCGATGTATGTGCTCAGTGGCCGGAGTGGTTCACGGATTTATCTTCGCCACCCTTGGAAGGGAAATTCGGGGATGAATTTCTTTAAGGGGGGTGTTTGTAAGAACCCAGTTCTTATCTTTGACGTACAGGTTTCTTCTTTTATCTTTTCCTTAATTATTTTTGAAAAAATATGGAAAATGGGGGAAAAACCTAAATTTTGGAAGTACACGCCGTGTACTTTTCCACACGCCGTGTACTTCTGGCTGTGTGGGATCAGTACACAGGGTGTGTGGCCATATCAGTGATGAAGGGTGTAGGAACTGACTACACGTCGTGTAGTGGTCCTTTACACGCCGTGTAGTCAGTCGACAAGAAAATAGTAAGGTGTTGGCCAGCTGTGCGATAGAACACACCATGTACTCAATAAGGCACGCCGTGTAGTCATGTCGGCAGATGAATAGTGCCACGCTGGTGGGAAACCGCCAGAGGAACAGTTAAAAAATGAGAAGTACACGTCGTGTACTTGTAAATACACGCCGTGTACTTTGTTTTTTTTTGCTTAAAATAGGAATTAGCCTCCCATGTTCACAGGGAAGGCTTAGAAAATGAAGAGGGCTCAGGAGAGGAAGGTTGGAGCTTTGGAGATCTGCTGAGGGCATGTCAGGAATCTGTTTCCACCTCGGACGATCTCGTTGGAACCGCATGGGTATGAGCTTCCTTCTCCTGTTGTGTCTCTTGCCAATTCTTCCTCTAATGGAAGTTATTTTCATTTAAAAGAGAATTATTTTACCTTACATCTACCTTGTTCTAGGAAAATTCCTAGAACATTGTTCGAGTATACTGATTAGGGGCGTTTAAGGTAGGTGGTTTGGTGTTTATTTTCTAACTGTCAAGCATTTTTTGTGTGTTTTTGAGCTACGAACCCATGTTAGGGTGTCATGTTGTTGAGGCCATGGCTATTTTAAAATAAATAGAATGGTATAGGTAATTAAATGTGATATTAAAATGATGTTTGGGATCATTGCTTGGATCCAGGACCACCCCGGGGGTACGCTCCTCTGTTTTTCCGTTTGGCTCGGATACCCGAGGGTATGCCTTGTTTATATTATTCCTTTAAGGTGATGATTATAGAATTTCCTTCAGAGAAATTTCTTGTGTACGGATTGTTTACATGATGGGTATGGCCCGGTTCCCTGTTTAGCCTGAGGGTAGTGTTATGATTAGTCGGTGGGAATTGTACTACTTAGCCTATGGGCAACTTCTTCTATGCCTGTGGGTAGCTGATTTTGTGCCTGTGGGCTACACTTCTTACACCCGTGGAAAATATCTGTATGCATGTGGGAAGATTATTGTGTTGGTTCTCTTTACCTAAGGGTAAGAGTTTAGGTGTTTGAGGAAATTGGTTGTTTACTTAGAATATTCATTGTGGTGATATTTTAAATAAATGATTAAATGGATATAAAAATGGAAATATAACTGGTTAAGTTAGTTGCCTTCATTACTTCTTACTTTATTGAATTTTATTACTATACACTATTGTTTCATGATTTCACACAGTTGGGAATAGGCCTTTGAGGGGTGCCTACTAGGAATTTATTTCTCACACCCTGTTTGAGTCATGCTATTCAGTCCAAATAGATTACATTTCTGTAGGTGTGCATAAGGGCAAGGGTCCCTATACAGGTACTTGATTGCTGCTGAGGAGTAGGGGAGCATGAGACCGGGATTAGGCTCTCAATGCTACCTGCTATTTTGTTTTGATTTTCTGTACTTGTACTTCAGTTGTAATGTACTGTATTGCAGTGTAACATGTTCTGGATATTTTATAGAATAGTGACATGCTGCATCTTCATATATATATGACTGTTGGTTTCCCTTTTTGATACCAAATCCATTTCTATTATATATATTGTTGTTGCTTCTGCTATTGTTGTATGTTTATATTATATTCTGTTGCACTAAACTTTGACAAATGAGGGCATTTTTTCCCCACTATCAGACCTGGGCCCTCGCTTCTAGTCGGCAGCCTCTGGCATTTGGGGAAATGCGCTTGATGTCATGTGGCAAACCGGGTTCGGGGCACCCGTTCAGTGGACCCAGAAATGGGACATTACATAGTCTTTCAAAGTCACCTACATGAAGAATTATTATGTTTCATGTAGGTGACTTTGAAAGCTTATAAATTATAAAGTTTAAATATAATTTATATGAAATATGAAAAATTGAGTCAACATATAAACGTGAATTGAAAATAAAAAAATTGTAAATATAATAAAAAAAGGTACTTTACATGTCACAATCTATATTACTTAAAACATAAAATTTTCACATTAAAATATTAATGGAAATATTTGTTATTAAGTAATATATTATTAATTACATTACTATGAAGTATTATTAATTATGTTATTGAAATTAAATGATAGTAATTACATTATTAATAAATATTAAATATTTTATTAAATATTTTCAATTATTCAAATAAAATATATTAATAATGATGCAAATAACATATTTATTAACAAAACTATTAAAGTAGATAACAATATAATTTGAAAATAAATCATAAAAAAATTAATCATAAAAAAATTAAACTAAATAAAACACAAAGGCGGTAAATCCATTAACGTCTTTCGCTTTTAGTTCAGGTGAAAGGTGTTAAGGGACTTAATGTGTTTCGGCTCCACACAAAAAAATACATGAAAGTCATTAAAGGCATTAATGTATTTATGTATTATTTTTAAAAACATTTTAACCTATAATTATTTTAATTATTATTTTATTTAAAAAAGTATAAAATAAAACACATTCTACTAGTCATAATTTTTGGGATTTAACATTTGTTTGGGGTTACCAGTATGATTTGTCAAATGCTTCTTCTAACTTGGGGGGTTCCATGGCATGCACAATAGGTCAAGCAAAGGTGGTGTTAATCCAGTTGCATACTGAATAGGTGAGTCGCCCCCCGAAAGAGACTTACTGAATATGAATGTTAGGGTTTGAGTGATCCCACCCATCAAACATTAGGCCCTCGAGCCTTTTGGCCCAGATCGAGACATGGAAAAGGTAGTGAGGGGATGCTGCCTTCCTCTTCTGGGTGAGGAAAAAGGCGGCATCGGTGATACCACCATGGCATCAACTCCCTATAAAAGGGTATCCCCCCTTCTCCGCACTCAATTCTTTCCATCATCTATCCAAAATTTTCTCTTTTTCTCTCTACAAAATTCATTTTCTGTGCGGGTTTTTGTCCAGCATCATTTAGTGGTATTTTTATTTATTTAGTTTAATGTTTTTTATTTATTTAATTGAATTCTTTTTAGTTTTAAATATTTCATTTTTTTAGGTTTTTTAGGTAGTTCTTAATATTTTATTAATTAGGTTCTATAACTAGTTATATATAGTTTTCAATAATTATTGTTAGTAGTATAGATTAAGTATAGATTAAGTATAGATTAAGTATAGATTAAGTATAGATTAAGTATAGATTATGTATAGATTATGTATAGATTAAGTATATATTAAGTATAGATTAAGTATAGAATAAGTATAAATTAAGAATAGATTAACTTAGGATTAACTTATGATTAGGTATTGTGAAATTTGGGTAGCTTAAAGACTATGTGCTTATCACAGTAGTCAAATCTATTTCTAGATACAAACAAGTGGATGTGGCTCTGGAATAGATGTATCTAGGAGTGAAAACTCTAACAAAGAGTTTCGGGCTTGATTCGGGGTATCCTGGTACACGACAATGGTCTTTCCTGCACTCTTGGTTTGACACTCAAGGGGGATATGCTTAAGATGATTTATATTTTCTTTATAAACTACTAAAATATATAAGAAAAAAGTAATTGAATTAGTACATTTATCAAAGACAAAATGATAATTATGATGTTATATAATGAAATAAGAAAAAAGGAGTTATTGATTGAAAGTTATTATTAGTAATTAAATCTGTTTAAGTAGTTTAATTAGTTATATAAAATTTAGAAATAAGACTTATTATTAATAATGACTTATTATAGACTAATTAATGATAACATAGGATTAAAAATGAATACATATGATTTGTTAATTATAAATAACTAATGAATATAATATGATTAAGTATTAATGAATAAATAATTAAGTATTAACTTAATATTGAATAACTAGTGATTAAAGAATGAGTGATTAGTTAAGAAAGTTATTATTAGTAATTAAAGATGTTATGTATTCAGTAGTTTAGTTTTTTATGTATAGTTTTGAAATAATACTTACTATTAGTAATGATTAATTATAGATTAATTAATGATAACTTATGATTAAAAATGAATACATATGATTAGTTAATTATAATTAACTATTAATATTTGTTACAGTATCATAATTCTGATTAAAGAAACATTTTTGACGTAGTGAATCATGTTTTCCTGTGTGTATTGCTATGGTGAGTTTATTCAAAATGAGCAAGGAGATTCTTATAGTACACAACCAATAACGGTTATTAGTATAGCTGGTTGTGTAACCATAAGTGTCCTTCAAGAGATTATTCAGGGTTCCTTAACTCTGAGACCGGATCAAGAGATCAAGTCTATGAGTTATAGACATTTGTAATTCACAGCAACATTGTGCAATCTAGCTTGTCCGTTGGCTACTGATGCGCAGTGGGTGTAAGAAATTAATTTATTTTCTCAATTGTCAGATGGTACCATGCTGGAGTTATACGTTGATGTTGTTACTGTACAACAAAAACGTCCAGTTGTACGAAGATGCAGAATTAAAAGAGTGGTTGAAGAAAGTCCACCCCATGAAATTGAGCATATTCCAAATGATTCCTCATAAGAGGACAACCTAAATGATCTCTCAGATATACAAGTCAATCGGACTTCTGATGAGGATTTTTGTAATGATAGATCAGATGGTGAAAATATTACTGATGAGGAGGGGTCAACTGAAGTTCGGAATGAGGATTTGATAAATGCATTAGTTGTACATCAAAATCGACCTACAATAAATCATCCACCATTCCTTTCATCATGGTCAGAAGCAATGACACATGTGCCTGAATTCGACAATAATGTTCTCACACTGGAAACTGAGTTCCCTAGAGTTGTACCAGATAGGTTTAGTGAGCTTGACAAAACCTTACATATTGGAAGGAATTTTTCACGTAAAGTTGCATTAAAAACAACGCTAAAGAGATTTCATACTGAGAGGAACTACAACTATATAGTTCATGAATCATGCTATATTAAATATATCATACAGTGTGATAAGTATGGGGATGGTTGTAGATTTTGCTGGAGGCTGATTCCAGACATTACATTTGGAGGTTGGAGAATCTCGAGGATTTAGGCGGCTCATACTTGCATTAATCCAAGCCTCACACAAGACCATACCTCATTGGATTCCAAATTTGTTCTATATATTCTTGTGGATATTATTTGGCCACGTCAAGATGTTCCAATAGGAATTTTGAAAGAGAGGATTCAATAGACATTCAGTTATAAGATTTCTTATAATAAGGCATGGATGGCGAAACAAAAGGCAATTGTGAAGGTCTATGGTAACTGGGATAACTCATATCGGGTGTTGCCAAAATTTCTAGCCATATTAAGGCATCATAACCATGTTTTCTTCCATATGGATACAAATGAGCATGTGTCTCCTGATAACCGACTTGATCCATATCGTGTTCAATTTCATCGGTTGTTCTAGGCATTCCTTCCCTGTATCTCTGTATTTTGTTTCAGCAAACAGTTCATTTAGATTGATGGAACATTTATGTATGGAAAATACAGGGGCGTATTGTTGATTTTGGAAACCCAATATGGAAACTGTTCACCTCTTCTACATTCCTTTTCCATTTTTGAGAAAGAAAACTATGAATCATGGAGTTTGTTTCTGGCATGTATCAACAACCATTTCACAAATATTTAGGGTGTATTTTTCATGTCAGATCGCCATTAGGAAATTAATGAGGCAATCAATGTAGATCCTGATACACAAAGATACCCAAATTCACATCATTGATTCTACATTAGACACATTTCTAGTAATGTGCATAAAAAATTCCACAACGAACCAATGAAGAAGGCACTCACGAGGCTTGGTACGCACTGTATTTGTTATTTTTTACTATTTCAACATAAAGATAAAATAGATTTATGTGAAATATAATCTATTATTTGTAGTATATGATTCGGACCAATGGCGGTTTGAAGAATGTTTTGAACAAATCATCCAGGATAATCAAGAAGTTTATGATTATATGATGTGGTTTCCAAAAGAGAAATGGGCATTGGCATATGACGGGGGGAAGAGGTACAGACACATGACGACAAACATTTTGGAGTGCATCAATGGTGTCTTCAAAGGGCTTTGCAAGATACCTATAACCACCCTAGTTTAGGAGACATTATATCGATTTGTGAAGTACTTTGTTTATAGAGAAAAACTATCATTATATGGAATATAGTAGGGGAAAATATACGAAAGAAACATTCAAAAAGAAATTGAAAAGAATATTGAAGAAGATTATGGTTATCACGTTTTCCTTTTTTGACGAGAAGACTCTCGATTTGAAGTTCCAAAGTGTTCAGACCCAATCACAAATCACCTCAGTGAATAAATAGTTGTATTACTGGAAACAAGGAAATGTCAATGTGGAAACTTTCTGCCCTTACGGCTTCTATGCACACACACCATCGCAGCATGTGCCTCTGTGAACATATCACGAGAAGAATATGTCAATCCAGTATACCAGATGGATACCATTGTTAACTGTTATGCTTCACCATGGACACATATTGGGGAGTATCATTTTTTTCCAATTCCAAAAGGTCATATGATTGTGATACCTGACATGAATCAGTTATGTCCCCATGGGAGACCGAAGGCCTGTAGGATGCGTAATGATATGGACTAGCCTAAAGAACAAGGGCAGAGTTTGCGATGAACGATATGTCATAAAGTAGGTCATTACTGAAAATGTTTCCCTAACGTTGTTGGGTTGAGTTCGCAGTCTCATCCAGAATGATGTGTTCTCTTCATTGTGACATTCTTATATTGTAAAGTAAATGTTTATATCTCTTCTTTTTTTCAGGGTTTTCTAAACCCAAAAACCCAAAAGTATAACACTTAACCTAGAAACAAGTTTCTTAAACCTTAATAATGAAATTCAAAACCCTAAACCCTCAAACCTAAACCCCAACCCAAAAGAATCTTCCCTTTTCCATGGTTTTTGGTTAAATTATGTTTAATATTTTAATAAACTACTCTATAATGAAATAATAGTATCATAATTATTAGCATAAGTTATTCAATACAGATAATTACATAAATTCATAAAAATCATTAGTAATTGACATGTTTTATCTTAATCCAATCTATTATTACTAAATCATAAATCTCCTCCAAAATATGTCTTAACCAAATTCAAAACCCAGAAACATGTTTCATAAACCTTAAAAAAAATTTACAAAGATATTTTCATTAATAAAATTCCTTCACAACAAAATTTTTTCAATATATTTTTTTCTCTTCTTTACTCTTATTATCTTTCTTCCTTTCAAAACCGAAAGAAATGGAGAATTATTTTTATTTAGGTAAAAATGAATTCATAAAATAATGTGAATAAACATTTTATGTCTTCTATTCTACATGTCAAAACATTATTCTTTCCATAATGCTATATTTACATTTTACACTTACGACTCATTTCTTTTGTTTATATGAAGATGGATGATACCATACTACTCGCTCAGAAGCCTACCAATATTTCTTAGGTAGTGTTAGAGGGTCATACAGTTCAATTGATCAACGTACGTCAACTGCACCATTTTCATCACAGGGAGCCTCCACATGCCATTAGACCATACTTGTGTTGTGATGGCTTCTATGGACTTTCCGTATCAGATTTCACATTTGTAGATCATTACCTACATACTTCCCTCATTGAGAGGTGGAGACCAGAGACACACACATTTCACCTACCTATGGGAGAGATGACCATCACCCTCAAGGGTGTGGTAGTGCTTCTCAGTCTTCCTATCTAGGGGAGACCCATTATTGGACTCACTCTTGCAGCTTGGCCAGACCTTACTCAGTGCTTGGTAGGATTTGATATTTTTTCTGATCGTAGGGCTACAGATGGAGCATCCATATATATGCCTTGGTTGGATTCACAGATTCCAAATTTACAGAATGATGATGATGAGAAGAATGTCATGTGTTACGCTCGTGCATATATATTACGGCTCATTGGTGGGACCATACTTACAGATCACTCAGGGATGCATGTGCACATGATGTATCTACCCCTTCTAGAGGACTTTGATTAGGCTGGTACATACAGCTAAGGATAAACCTTCTTTCCATACACATACAGATCATTATGAAGGATATCCCATAGGTATCGCACAGGTCTCGGGGGATGCATCATCCTTATTCAGATGTGGACATGGGAGTGCATCCCATCATTATGCACTGACCTTACTGGTCCGCTAGTTGAGATGGAGGTGTTGCATGATGCTCCACGTGGATGTTGTTATGATCAGACATTTCTATTGGTTTATGATTATTCTATGAGTTATTGACTATAATTTCTCATTATTTTTCACTATCATTGATTTATTTTACAGGTGGTGTCAGTGACATAATTTTGACGTGGTTCTGAGACAGCATTTCGGTGTATATTGGCAACAGTTGGAATGTCTCTTACCTGATCAGGTATTTATATACAATCTACCACTTTCTAAAATATTTAATAATAGCAACAATTTTCGTTTTAAGTTAGTGCTTTTTGGAAAAAAATCACTTGTCATTTCATATTTCATGGCCTTCATATTTAAGTATTACAGGCCAGTTTCCAGCATACTACACTATTTGTATTGAGGATTCAAAGGCTGTAGTGCCCCTCATTCACTTCCATATTATTGAGTGGTAGCATCCTGAATGACTCATGTGCTAGTTTTGTCGTATTCATCATATTTCATTACCATCGAGACAGACAGACCGACTTCATGGGATGAAGTTGACAGGGAGGCTGGATGATGACTGGTCCCGAGTACATGACATCTTTAACGACTGTTGGCACAAACGTGCATAGTTTCATATTCAGGGTGTTCCTATGAATCGATTATCTCTTTCAGAGTATTTTTAGTATCCTCCATGGTATATACTTAAGTCTATACTATATCTTACCCAACTTGGTATAGAGATGCAGAGGATGGTAAGTAAATAAATTTCCATTATTTGGATTATTGAACTTTTTTCTAATTCAATTGGAATCTATTTACAGGGAATTCACACATAGAAGCTTGCTCGCATGAGTGATGAAGAGTATGAGGGGTTCTTTAGCCGGGAATTAATCCATGATACAGTGATGGAGGTAAGCTCATCTTTTCATGCACTTTCCGGGAGCATCTTCGTGCGTCCGGCTTAGAGAGAGGACGTTCCTGCACCAGAGTAACATCCTGCAGCTACTACTAGTGTTGAGGATCCATATCCAGGATGATGTAGATAGTTTCATGCTGCACGTGAGGCCTCACATGTTCCACATGTAAAGGTCGGCCCTCTAGTAGTCCAGGATCAGCTGATTCAGGATGTGCCTAAGGTGGTATGTGATCCATCTTTCCTAACATGATATCTGTAGTTCTCTCTATCTTGGGATCCATATTCCTTATATCCTTGGGATCCATTGCCGCCTTGTATCCCATATCCATCACCATCTTGGGGTATAGCTCCATCGCAGGCTTTGTTCCCCACTGCGATGTAGGTAGATCCTTCTACCACCTTAGTGGGAGAAGGATCCGGAGGGTAGTACGAGATGCAGTTGATAGCTCCTCCCACTAACACAAAGATGGAGGATGTGCCATTTGACATTCCAGTGTCTGAGGATCATCCTTTTTAAGGTAATTATACTCCACTACAAACTCGACGCAGACATCCTATTTGCAGACCACCATGTGGGACGGAATCTTCCCGCCACGAACATACACATTGATTGTACATTTTTGTTTAAATGTTTTATGTATACTAAAATAAAAATACTATTATTACTATTATCTTTTCTTATATATTTATCCAGTATTTTAGTTTTCATTTATATTTTAGGAAGAACTTATATTTGACAGCTTTCAAAGGTGACTACTTGAAACATATAATTAATTAGAAAATTTCTAGTAAATAACATTAAAATATCAAAAAATCTATAGTTTAAAAAACAATTTAAATATAATTTAAAAGATATCATAATCAAATAAAATGTTTTTGAAGATAAAGATTTTCATAAATAAGATAAATAAATTATAATGAAAGGAATGTAATAAATGTAACTCAAAAGTGAGAGCGAAAAGAATGAATCTCAAGGAGGATCCTAATCCACCTAATTAACTTCGAAACCCTATAAAATATAAACTATAATGGCCATATAATTAAATATTAAAAATTGGACTACTAGATATATGATTAAGAAATTTTTAAAATTTCATTCATATCAGTCTTATAGTTTATATTTTAAAGGCCAGAAAAGTCACGTACTTGAAACATTTTTAAGTTTCATGTATGTGGATTAGAAATCTTATAAATAATTTTTCACCAAGTTTTTTTAAGAAAATATTTTTATTTTGGACTACTAGTTATATGTTCAAGAAATGTTTAAAATTTAATTCATATCGATCTTATAGTTTATATTATATAGGCCAGAAAAGTCGCCTACTTGAAACATTTTTAAGATTCAAGTAGGTGGATTAGAAACCTTATAAATAATTTTTCAGAGATTTTTAAGAAATTATTTTTATTTTGGACTACGTGTTATATGTTTATTCTATTTTTAAAATTTCATTCATATTGGTCTTATAGTTTATATTATAAAGGCCAAAAAATTCATGTACTTGAAACATTTTTAAGTTTCAATTTGGTGGATTAGAAAGCTTATAAAATATTTTTCACTAATATTTTTTAAGAAATTATTTTTATTTTGGACTACTTGTTATATGTTTAAACAATGTTTAAAATTTAATTCATATTTGTCTTACTATTTAAATAACCATACGAAAATAATAGTATATAAAAACATTAAAATGAAACATTAAAATTTTAAATATATAAAAACATAATTATAATAGAAAAAATAGTGTCTTAGGGAAAATGTGGCATCTTCGATGCTGCCTTACAACGGTATTTTTTTAAAAAAATAACCTATAATGTTTTAAGAAAATCAGAAAGAGTATAAAAAACTCAATGTTATTCCATGTCTCACACAACTACAGGAGAGCCGGAGGGTGGAAGTCTATTTAAGACTATTCATTTCTAGATTTCATCTATCCATGGAGCTCTCATGTCCATAAAATAATGGACCCACCCATGGGTGCCTGACCATAGATATAAAAATTGTGGACACTTGTGTAAGAGTGGACCATAACCACTAGGTTTGTAAGGGTCTATGTTATTTTATGTCAAATGAATTGACCAGCCTTTATTGGATGTGGAAAAAGAGGCTTGACATTGAAAAAATATCCATACAAGAGTTATGAATCGGCAGGCGCGCACATTTTCTTTGAATACGACATCCAGCAGGTTGATGTCATCGCACTGCGCATGTAGGTGGAAGCCCTTTCGACCCCATAATATTGTAACAATGTTTTTTTCTCCAACTTAACGAGTTAGGGTTTTGTGAAATCCAATATATGGGATTATCAAGAATCAACTAAATGAGAACATCTATTCAATTAATGCTCTCCACCGATTTTTTTTAAAAAAATAATTTCAATTTGTTATTTCATTATATATATATATATATATATAATCGAAAGAGTACTTGAAATACTATTTTCTTCAAAGAATATTTCCTTTATTTGTAAATTTATTTGTTTTTTTATATACATATACATATATATAGATAAAAGAAATTATCAACAGTATTAAAAATACTATTTTATATTTAAAATTACTAGAATTAAATTAATCTCAAAATATTAGTCTAATACTGATTCAAGAATTTCTTTTATAGGGGAATTGACTTTCACATCCCATATAGATTTTCCACATGGAATTCAATTTTAATTTTCCACAATTATAATAATATTAGTGATAGTATCACTTTTTATTAATAATAATTAATATGAAAATAATAATCAATAATATGTATATTTATTGATATTATTATTAATAATTAATAATAAAAGTAATAATTAATACTATTATTAATATATTTAATATGAAAAATAATAAACAATATATTTTACAAATTTAAAATGGACAAATAACAATTTATATTTTAATTATTTATATAATTAGGAATTGATTAAGGGTGTCCCCTTTAACATCACTAAAAATTCATTGATAAAGTTTTTCCTGCATCCGTGTTAAAAAAATACAGATAAAGTCCCACTTTATCCACACTAAAATAGCGCGGATAGAAGAGATTTTTATCATCGTTATTTTTAGCACTGATAAAAAACCACTTTATCAGTGCTTTAATACCGTTGATAAATGGTGACTTTATCAATGCTCAAAATATTGCTGATAAAGGATTTCTTTATCAATGCTACTTCAAGCGCTGATAAAGGGGGCTTTTATCAATGCTCAAAATAGCACTGATAAAGTCCTAGCTGCCTATGATGTGATGTTTATATAACATCACACCCACCAGTAGCACCTGCACAACACACATACACCGCCTACAAAAAGCAGCACATGCGCAACACACACAATAACAAACTAGCGCACGCTAGGGTTTTAAAAACAATTCTATATACATTTAAAATACGTTTTTATATAATTAAATTTAAAATTATGTAACAAATAGTTAAAAACATTAATGTTTCATCCTTTGACATTTTTGATATCCTATCAAAAATTTCCACCCATGGTATGAGTAACTAAAAAAATCATCCCAACTCAAACAGAAGGTTCCACCTATATAAGAAAACAAATATTATATTAATAATACTATAAAGAAATAAATTATACAATAATATGAAAGAATACATTAATAAAATATCAATTTTTAATAAAAAAGACACATTTGGAGTTATATAGGTCACACAGTGGGTCGTATTGATGTGGTGTTGATTTCCACACATCACAAATGAGTTAGCGGTCATTGTCCTAAAACATCAATACAATCTGAATGTGTTTTCTTGGTTTTGATTATGTCTCTTTTTTTACTAAAATTAATATCAAATTTAAATGAGATACGTGGATTTATACCGGTCAAATCGTTCATGAGATTAAGGTGTAATTGATTCTTACATGTCACAAATGACTCATGGATCATTATTCTAAAGTATCAAAACAATCTGAATCGGTTTGCTAGGTTTTTAGTATAACAATTTTTTTACTGTAATATCATTTCAAACTAAAAACACCCATTTTGAGTCATACTAGTTGCACCATACGTCAGTTTAATATGATACTACTTCATACACATCAAAAAGGGCTTACGAATTTCTCTCCTAAATTATGAAGACAATCAGGGGGATTTTCTTGGTTTTTAGTGAGTGAAACGTTTTCAGCTAAAAGGTCAACTTTAAACTAATAATAGACACTTTTAGTCATATTGGTCACACCGTGCATCAGATTGAGGTATAGTTGAGTCCTACACACCACAAATGACTAATGGATAACTATCTTACAGTATTAAAACAATCTAAATGTGTTTTCTCAGTTTTAATTATGTCACTTGTTCTTTTTATTTAACTAAATTTCAATTTTAAATAAAAACATATTTCTATTTATACCGGTCACAACATTTGTCAGATTAAGGTGTGGTTGATTATTACATGTCACAAATGACTCATGGATTGTTGTAATAAGGTATCAAAACAATCCAAAAAATGTTTTCTCTATTTTCAGTATGTGAGTAGTGTTTTTTTAATAAAATAATATTTCAAAATAGAAACAAGTTTTTTGAGTCATAATTGACACATCATGCATTAATTTTATATGAGAATCCTTCATATACATCAGAAATTTCATAGGAATTATTTTCCAAAATTATGAACAAAATCAGAAAGAATTTGCCTCTATATTAGTGAGTGACACGTTTGGAGACAAAATGTAAATTTTAAACTGGTAGCAGACACTTTTAGTCATACCAGTCGCAGTATGCGTCAGATTGATGTGTGATTTATTCCTACATGTCACAAATGAATCATGTGTCTTTTTACAAAAGTATAAAAATATCCAAATCCATTTACATGGATTTCAGTACGTCAGTGGTACTTTGTACTTAAATTAATGTTATTTTTAAATACAAATACACATTTAGATTTATACCGGTCACATCATGCATTTTATTGAGGTAGGGTTGATTCCTAAACATCCAAATGACTCATGGATCATTTTCCTAAATAATAAAAACAATCTGAATGCATTTTCTCAGTTTTTAGTATGCTAGTTGTGTTTTTTTACTAAATTTAATGCCAAATTTAAATAAAAAGAGGCACTTTGATTCATAGCAGTCACACCGTGCATTGAATTGAAATGATGTTGATTCATACATGTCAAAAATTACATATATATAATTTTCCTAATGTATCAAAACAATCTGAATGTGTTTACTCAATTTTTAGTATGTCAGTTGTGTTTTTTTACTAAAAAATCATTTCAAGTTGGAAACATTCATTTTGAGTCATAACGGTTGGATCATGCATCGGTTTGACATGAGACTACTTTATACACGTCACAAATAACTTATGAATCATTTTCCTAAATTAGGAAGACAATTAGAGACAGTTTTCTTGGTTTCTATTGAATTATTCGTTTTGAGATAAAATATCGATTTTAAACTTATAATAGATACTTTTAGATATTTTGGTCACACCATTCACCAAATTTATAGGTTTTTGATTCCTACATGTCACAAATGACTGATAAATCATTCTCCTAAAGTATCAAAACATTCTGAATGTGTTTTCTTTGTTTTCAATATGTCACTTTTTCTTTTTGCTAAATTTATTGTTAATTTATTATTAAAATACACACTCAAAGTCATAACAGTCACACCATGTGTCGGATTTAGGTGCACGTGATTCTTACACATCAAAAATGACTTATGGATCATTGTCCTAAATTATCAAAACAATACTAATGTGTTTTCTTAGTTTTTAGTATGGCAATTGTTCTTTTTACTAAAAAATACAGATAATTTTAAATAAAAATAGACACTTCAAGTCATATTGGTCACATCTTCATGATACTTGTGTACATTCTTCCATCAGGAATGTTGTACATTGTTTCCTAAAAAATCTATCTCATCTTATGAATAGGATTATTTTTGAAAATCATAGTTTCACTGAAAAAATATAAATACAGAAAGGATTAATATATTTTTTAAATGAAATAGTAGTTATCTTCAAAAATACCTCTTTAGAAATGTTTTTTTGTTCCTAGAATATGATCTCATTCGTAAATTTAAAAAATAAATAACCATAGTTTTTATCATTTGTTTATTTCATGCTTGGATGAAGCATTGATAAAAAGAAGTAATTTTTTATACGTGTTTGGATAGTGAAATATTATTATATATACCCTGGGTTTTATCAAGTCGTAGTACTTGTGATGTTTCCTGTCCATTTCCCCTAGCCGCATTCCATGATGTAAATGATAGTCATGAGCCCACTATCATAATATAATACTCATTAAATGATAATATAAATTATATAAATAGATATTTAGTTCTAAAATCATGGATGTAATGTATTACAAATTGAAAAACACCATCATTTTTTTCAGATTGTTGGATATCCATTAATTGAATCCAAGAAATAAATCTTTGGAGTATCCAAATTGACTGTAATGAGCATCCAATGCTTCCTCAAAATAGAAAAAGGAATATGTAATGAATTAAATTAAAATAAATCTCATATGATTAAATTGTACAGTTTTACCCCTAAATCATTGGTATTATGAAAAGTTTGACTTCCGTAATTTTTCTATTAAACAAATTTAGAAGGGCTACCACTATTTCACCTTATTTCTTGGATTCTATATATTTTTGTTCTATAGAGTTGATTTAAGGACTAATGAGTCCAAATATTTGTTTTTGAGGAATTTTGTTCAATTGTTTTTCATATATATGCCTCCAAAAAATATCAAATGTATTTAGTCATAATTATCATAGTATTCCAACTTTTGTAAAATCAAATCATGAAAAAGTACCTCATGTATACATTTACAACTGAGTCACCTAACCAACCATACTCGAGAATTTCACTTACATTGTCAACACTAATGAAATATGGATCTTCCCCACTACATGTATTTTCATCAAAAAGAATTGTGTGAACCCCACCATCTTTCAACTTCATGTTGTTTTATGTCATAAAAATTTATTACGGTAGATTAAAAATATATACCATTTTTTTCAAGTGAAGCATACCCCATTCTTTCTTTACAGTAGGGGTATGCTGGTTTTTATTCTCTTTCTTTATTTTTACTACTCATTCGTTGTTTCATAAATAAAAAATTGTCAATCAAAGTGATGAATATGTGTATTGTCAAATAAAGTATTACTAAAAACAATGTATCTGAATAGACTGCTCCTCAGGATGTCTAGTAAATGCATCCCACACCCCTTGGGTTATCAGGTGTGAAAAAATAGGAGGGGCTGCAGGTTTATTTCCTCTTTAGCATCCTTAAGATAACACTTCGTTAAATTTTTTTGAAAGCCTCTGTGAATCCTTCCATCAATCCTTAATACATAGTCCTTGTGTGCGTATTCCACTATAAATTCACTCTAAAAGGGAATATTAGGAGTAATTAAATGTTTCATTATTTTATTTTTTAGTAAATTAATGAAATGATATATCATAATGTTACAGTAATATCTCCCCACATCAATATCTTAAGCCTTTTGACAACATGGTTCCATGACTGTATATCAATCAGAATGCATTGTCGAGTGACGATTCCAATGTAACTACTGAACATGACCTTATTGAGGTTAATATGTTGGCCTTTCTTATTCTATATGACCTCAAGATTGATGCCTTTCACTTTTTCCTTAAGAAATTTTTATAACACCTTCAAGCTACAACACTCCTATTTTTTCTACACCGCCAGTGTTTCTATTCATACCATTTCCCCAGATTCAAAATCATTAATATGTTACTTCATAGTGCAAGCATCAACATGTGTATATAGTGGTTGTACCTCTGTACTGGGAGAAGATGAAGAAACAATTTGAGAATCTTGTTGGTCCTCTACACTGTGAGAAGCAGTAGGTTGAGAGACCTGATGTGCCTCGGGATTCAGAGAATCCTCACATACCGAATTCATTATCTATATAAAGGGTCTAAAATTTAATTTATATTAGATAAAAGTAGCAGATAACAGATAATAACATAAGCTAACATGATATATATTACAAAAAATATAACCAGATTATTAAACTATATTTTTTTAAATGATGAAGGGATTTGACCCCTCTATTGACTATCTAAATCCCTTCATTGTGGTCTCCTATGATATACAAAACTCCATCTACAATAGGACCACTTAAAAATGATTATGAGATCCCAATGAAAGGGAAATCCTCTATTAAACTTTCATCTGACCCTTTAGTGGTTTTTGGGGATAACAAAACTGTTGACCAGTTTCTGTTTCTGGGATCTGAAACATAGAATACTTGTACTGACTATGATTTCATTATAAATGGTTCATCTTGGTACACTTCCTTATTGAAATCACCTTTCATGAATCCCAACTCATCTATTTTAATATCACTCCTATTATCAACCCACTTTCATTGAAAATTCTTTACTTGGAAGTTTGTATAATCCAAGACCCATATTTTTTTATGATGTCGAAGTATGACATATTCACACAAATTTTATTTCTATCCTTAGCATTGGAAACATGCATTGATTTATCCACAAGTGTAACTCCACTATTATGAATGGTATTTTCCTCATCATGTTCATTAGTATATAATGTATAATCATTAATTACCTAATAATTATAAGATAACACATACACCCTTGGTCCTCTGGCTATCCATTAATGTATTTATGAAATTGAGTCAGGATTTTCATCTAACTCCTTAAATATATAGTTCTAAAACCATCCTATAATCTATTTATTATGTGTATTTGATATCCATTTTTCAGCCCTTAATGGATTCAAATGCCTAAGAATTTCATTGTGGGTTTCGACATATGGGTAAACCTACAAACTATTATGTAAAATTTAAAGGTGGGCCTGCTTTCGATATATAATATTTATTGTGACAACCTATCTTCCATAAATTCATTCACCCACAAGCCACTCAGTGTGACGAGATTTCGGTAGACCAATGATTTCCACACCATACATGTATTAGGTACAAAATTCAATGACTTCCTCAACAATATATCACTCCAAAACAAAACCCTCTATCCAAATTTGATTTTTTACATACCATTTCAAAATCAACATATAGCGTTCAATGGGTTACATCCATATATAGTGTACAGGACCACATAGTTGAATCTCTCTCACCAAGTGGACCATCAAATGAACCATCATATAAAATAATGTCATTGGGAAAAACATTTCCAACACACATAATATGTTGGAAATTTCTCTTTCCATACTCGGAAAATTCTTTGGGTCTATAACGTTGCTACATAAATCATTGAATAAAAAAAGCTTCATTAAAATATAAAAAACATTCCTGGGAAAAATTAATTGTAAAGCTACAGGAAATAGATCTTTCATAAAAATGTGATAGCCATGTGATTTCATTACCTTTAACTTTAAATATGTCATTGACATGATGTTCTCGATATTTGATGAATACCCCTCTAGAACCTTTACATCATTCAAGAAATTTCAAAATTGATATCACTCCTAATTAGAAAGATTTGTAAGTAGCTGGAGGACGAAAAGTTCATTTTTCACCCTTCATTAGCACCAACTCTTCTCGTATTACCATGTCAACCATGTCTAACCTATCATTAATTCCATCATTTTTTTATGTTCATTTAACAATGTGTCGATAACATTGTCACATACATTTTTTTCAACACGAATAACATCATGAATGTATCTTATGTACAAAAAAATCCAAAATGTTAATACAAAAAATATTGATCTCTTCTTCCAACTGGTTTTCATAAGGTTTTTTGAACATTCTATACCAAAATTAGTGTCCAAATATTATACATTCTCAAAAAAATTGATCACTAATTAGTGAATATGGTGTTGTACATTCTTCTAAACTTCCATTGAATGATTTATTCCAAGATTGGTACTTATGTCATCAGGGTATAAATCTATAATGTCCTAAAAACACAGTTTTTGATGAATGTTTCAACCTAATTAACTGTGTACCTTGTTCACAGATGAGACACTCATGAATTTGTTTAATTTTATATCCAAAAAATTCATATAAGTTGGAAAGAAATTTATCATCCTGTACAACATGGCTCCCAAAATGAAATCTTCATTTCTATAAGCATCATACAATATAACACTTGAATCCCTTAATAAATTCAAGTCCTTGATCAATGGATCCAAATAAAAATCAATATCATTACTCAATTATTTCAGTCCTAATATAATCATAGAAGGCATGTTTTTTTTCATTTCATGCATAACCACGATGTTAAGTTGTAATTTACCAATATAACTAGCCATGTACTGTGAGTGATTCTTTGAAAACCAAAAGGATTTACTGCATCTGTAGATATCACAAGATGAATGTTTCTCAGATTTTTTACAAAAACATGATACTCGTGATTGATTCTCTTCTATTGAGGAGAGTCTTCTGGGTGTCATAGTTTCCCATATTTATTACTTCTATCTGTGTTCCATGTCAATTTCCCAATGGTCTCCTCACTTCCATATAGGAACCTAAACATTGGAATGATTGTAAAGTACCATAAAACTTTCGTAAGACCAGATTCATCATTCTTGTATCAATAAACACCACACTTTAAGCATTATCTATGTGATTTCTAGTCCTTGAGAAACAATATTCAGTCATTCGGGTGGGTATGTATTCATTCAGAGATCATACCCATCGAACATAGCATTCGTTTGGCATCATATATTTGGATCATGATATCATCATCTTCTGGGAGCATGTCATTCAAGGGAGCAAGTAATTCTATAAAACTAGAATCACTCCATCTATTTCTTCTTTGAAATTATAAAACTTAAGTACAGCTTACAATGCTTTATATTGAGTGAAGCCACCATACAAAGGCATCATTGTACAACACTTTAACTGTATTGACAATTTTGGGAAATCACAAAGTTCATCTTCAACTGTCCTTGTAATTTCCTCAATATGGTCTTTATCATCATTCATATCTGTAATCAGATCCTCAATATAGTCTTCCTCATCTTAACCACTTGTAATCGTAACCTATGATCCATAAAATGAATTTTTATCACATCCACTAGCTACATTCTCTTTTTTCTCATGTTTATTCCAACATTTATAACATCAATCTATTCCATGACATATCAAGTGTTCTTCCAACTCCTCTGGACTAACGTTTCTTGAATAACAATAGCATTAACACAGTCCAAGGATTTAAGAAGGGTCATATACATTATCTTTTGAAAACATGATAGAATCTTTCACTTCGTCTTCATACTCTATTGTCAAATGATTGGAATCAATGCAACCTTTATTCATATCAATTCTATTTTATTTGGTGACATTAATTTTTAACAAAATAAATAGACCAAACATTGATTAAAAATTTAACCAAGGATAAAAATAGTTATATACTTTAATTATCCTTTTAAAACAATTTATAAAATCATAGTTGAAATACCATTAAAAAAACCAACCATTTACACAAATTCCTCTTTAAAATATCACAACCTTTTTAAAATAACCAAATAATTTTCAAACTCTCTTTCTCAAAAACCCAAATTTATTTTTATAAAGAATTCAAGGAAACCTAATGACCCAATAATATTAATCATTTAAATTGAGTTACAACCCTCTACATTTTACAAATTTTTATTTAAAACATCACACACCCTTTGTCTAAATGAAACCATCATTACATGTTCTTTCAAAACATTTACATACTTTTAAGAAATCCAATAAAGTGAGTTGAAAAACACTTCTCATGCAACCTAGGACTATGAAAAGTGCTTAAATCATTTTAAGGTTATTTAGAACCAAAAAAATGTATATCCAACACATTTTTCAATCACTTTTTTTAGTGTATAACAATAACATCTCATGGAAATCATCACAATTTCCAAATCTAGGAAAGGATTTGAGAATTTTCCCATATGTGTTATCAACTGTGTGTACCCATAAGAAACCACATGACCATCATGGAATGAAACAGTTCAAATCCTAAATCCTAATACATCACAATATAATCCATACTCATTACCTATCTCATTTATGGTTAAGATTGGTGTTTTCATCAATCTCCCATTAATATCTTAGAAGGATCACTCATGAACATATAAATACTCATATTGAGCTAAAAAATTTACGCTAGGTCTCATATAATGACATGTTTATTTAAATGGTATTATCATAGAAGGAAATTTGAAGTTATATGTTCATCTCTATCTCATATAATTCAAATCTCATCTTAAAATTGTCCCCCGTCTCACATAGAGTCTTATCTACTACCATGCCTTATTCATACTGTCAATGTAGGGAGTATGACTATCCTATGAAAACGTAAGCGCTGTCACAAAAGATTGTAATTAAGAACCCACTCCAGACGAATCACCTGATTACTAAAAAAACATAACACATTCTTACCAAAATATCTTGAAAGGAAAGTAAAATGGGAATAAAAACTCAAATAACTCCAACATAAACACTAGTGAGCCTAGATAACTCACCATATCTCATTGTCGAGCCATGTACTAATCTAAGCATCAAGAAGAAAACAAAACAGGGCACTGAAAAATGAGATATAAGAGTGTCATATACTCTCGTCCACCAGTACATATGTAGGGTGTGAGATAAAAATTATTTGGATGCTTTCATAAATAATTCTCTTTGAATCCCACCATAATATATATTATAAAGTGTTATTTTGAACAGAAGCTATAAAATATATTTTTCACATGAGTTATAAAATAAGCGTAAAAGTAAAAAAAAATTATAGATTTTCAAACAACCACCCTTTTTATAATATAAAAACAAGGATGAATAAAAATTTCAAATAAAAATATCAAAAAATGGAAAGAGGGCCTTTAAAACCATATAAGACATATAAAATCAAAGTTTGACCCTCTTTTAGAAAATTTTATAAAAGACTCATTTTCATAAATAACCAAATGAAAATCTATTTTCTTAAAACTAATTTAACAAATAACCAATTTTTTACATTTATAAAAAACTTTTTAACCATTTAAATCAACCTATTTGAAAGTAAGAAAATACACACTCGAAGTGAAACAATGATCATACATAAGAAATAAGGATACAAGGAAACATAATCCAAAAACAACCAAAATATGGTGCCATATAATAAAAAACTAGGGGAATACAATCCATCCAAGAAAATAAATCCTCTAAAGTGTCCTATTAATGATGTAACCGTCATGTGAAACTTCCTAAGACTCATGTATTTGGATCATGAATTGGAGATGAGTAACCTAGTTCGATACGGTCATATCCAAGTAGTCCTATAGAAAACACTATGATCTATTATGATCAGGGTATCAAAAGAAACCCTAGTCCCTTATAGTACATTCTAGGGACAATGAAACATATCAGAAACTCACTCAATCTAACTGGGTCGTTACACTAGGAAACACACTACACACTATGGATTTCACTTATCTGGATCCCTACCAGTCTTCTAAAAAACCCATGAAATTTCAATAGGGGAAGTGAGCAACCAATGAAATAATATATCATCACAAAAAATAATTTCAATAATTTTAAATTTAAACTCACCCTACCTTCTACACCCACACAAGAAACAACCCCTTCCACATCCTTTTATAATCTTCACAATAATCATAAGAATATAAATAATCCTCCGCAAGTTCACGAGCCATAATAGTAATAATAAATACATGGAGCTCAATTGAGGGTCAACCATATTTATAAAATAACTTCCTTTAAATTTCCAACTAGGATTTTAAAAATGTGCTCAATAATAAAAACCATTTTCACCCCATTTAATAACAAAATTTCAAATTTCATCGAAAAATTATTTATCAAAATTCACAAGAAATACCATTTGGAAACCCAACCATTTTCAATAAATAATTTTTTAAAATAATAAACACTATTATTTTTGAACGAAATATGTGCTAATAACTCTTTTATTAATCTTTAATATCCTTTTGAAAACATCTAAATTCACCATGAGAGTTAAGTGTCTCAAAACCATTTATATAGGTTGAAGGTCACTTCAATTCATTTTGCAAAACATGACTTTGAAATATCAAATATTCAATTTAAAGGGTAACAAATTTGTGGCCAAACATTCAAAATATTTAAATTCCTTTGAAAGTCCACTATGGCCTTTTACAAAACACATTGCATGTGAAATATGTCTAAGTGAAGTCTTTAAACAGTTTTCATGCCAATTGAAACCCAAAAAATTCATAACATAGAATTATAATTTCATAAGAAATCATTTAAAACATCCAATAAATTCATTACATATATCTTAAGGGAGTTCCAAAGAAACTCTTACCTCACAGAAGCAAAATCGAAGCTAAAACAAGTCGACATTAATGGAGAACACATAAATATGTCAAGTGAGATAATACTCAACCCCTAAAGACAAAAATCCTCATCATTAAAAATAAATTACACTATGATCTAGTAGAAACACACTTCAAATGCATAACGGAGTCACACAAAGTCAAGAAAAAAATATGAAGAGGAACACCAACCAACATGTAATTTGTATAGTGCGCAAACACGAACCACCAACGACCACAATTTTCAGTGGGGTGTTTAGCGAGTACAATTCACAACATACCATAAATATAAAGCTATAATTACATGTAAACAAGAAGAAATAGATGAAAAAGAGGAGAAAACTCATTGATAGAGGAGAGGAGCATGGTGGAGGTGTGGTGCGCGGTGTAGAAGAAGTTCATGGCGGCTGGTTCGTGCATGGTGAAGGTGTGGAACATGGATGAAGAGTGGTGCATGAAGATAAGGTTCACAGTGGAGGAGAGTCGCACGGTGGAGGTGTGGATCACGGTAGTGGAGAGGTGGCGAGAGAGGAGGAGGAGGACGAGGAGTCACGATGCTGGGGTCAGCTTCAACAAGAGTTTGAGGGGTCCAAGAATAAAGGAGACTATTAGTGTTTTTTTATAAAACCTGATGAACATTTTATTAGCGCTAGCTAAAAAGTGCTGAAAAGAAATGTTTTATCAGCACTAACATAAAAAGAACTGATAAAACATACCTTTATCGGTGTTTTTTTATCACTTAAAAAGATGGGACTTTATTAGTGCTAAATTTATAGCATTAATAAAGACACCTTTTATCAATGCTTGTTTAGCACTGATAAAGGCCCATTTTAATTAGTACTTAAAAAATGCCCATAAAGATATTATATTAATAATTTATTTATAATTATAACTATATATATCTAAATTTATAAAATTATAATATAAATTCTTATAAAATTATAATAAATATACTTATTATATTTATAATCTTAGAATATATATAATAAATATATTAATTATATATATTTATAAGATGATAAATATATACAACTATATTTCTTCTAGTTTTAAAATTATTTATATGAATATATATTTAATTATAATTATATGAATATATATTTATTTATAATTATAATTATAAATGAATATATATTTATTTAAATAATTATAAAATTATAACAAATTAATATTTCTAATTTTTATAATTTCATTAATATATATATTTAATATATTTAATATATTTGTATACTTATTTTAATATAACATTATTTATTTATAACTATAAATATAAATATTGGTATTTATTTATCAATATTTATATATATTTATAAATATATTTATTAAATTATATATAACATTATATATAATAATAATAAATATAATTTTTTATAAATTAATAATTATTTAAATAAATCAATATTTATTTATATTTATAACACATAAATAAATATATGTTTATTTGTAATTAAAAGTTATAACAAAAAAATATTTATTTATAGTTGTAATTAATATATATATAATTCTAAAATTATAAAGAAAAATTTATAATTTTATAAATCTATATAATTATATTTATTATAATTTTTTAATTATTTATATATATCTACATTTATTTATAATTATATTTATAACAATTTGTATTTATTTTTAAATATTGGTATATAAATATATATAATTAATATATTTATTATAATTTTTTAATTATTTAAATATATCTATATTTTTTAGGAATTATAATTATAAATATTTATATTTATTTAAAAATATATTTATATATTTATAAATATATTTATTTAATTATATTATTACTTTATAATTTGTATAATAAATATATTTATTATAATATTATAATTATTTATATATATATAGTTATTTATAGTTATAATTAAAACTATAAATAAATATATTTATAAATATTTGTATATAGTTATAAATATATATATATATATATATATAATTATAATATATGTACTTATTTTTATTTTATAATTATTTAAATATTTATATATATAGTTGTAATTATAATTACAAATAAATATATTAAAAAAGTATTTATAGATAATTAAATTTAGTAATTATAAATATAATAATTATATTTATGATTTAAATATTTTTATTGTAATTTTATAATTTTATTTTCTGAGAACATAATAGTATATATGGGTAGCATGAATTAATAATACACCTAGTAAATATATATAACAAAAAACAAGCTATCAATGGACAACATGAATAATTATAAGAAAGAGTGTAATGTATAAATGAACATTATTATATGTAACATATGCACGCATGATCAATATATTTGTTGACTAAATTCAATGGAAACACATATATATTTAATAATATAAATATATATAAACGTATTTATATATATTAGTTATAAATAAAATAAATATAATGAATATAATGAATATAATGAATATAATAAATATAATGAATCTAATGAATCTAATGAATCTAATAATCTAATAAATCTAATTAATTAATCTAATAAATCGAATTAATATAATTCAAAAAATCTAAAATAAATCCAATAAAACTAATAAATATAATAAATATAATAAATCTTATAAATATATTTATTATTTAATGAAATTTATTATAATATTATAATTATTTAAATATATATATATCTATAATCCTAGAAATCCTTTTTTTTAATGTTATATTTTTATTTTTGAATTATTAAAAAATATATATTAATTATAAACATGTGTATTTTAGTTAATGTATCCAAACAAAAATTATTTTTGAATATAAATTATTAAAAACTTTTATCAACGCTTAGAAAAGCTCTGATAAAGGTGTACCTTTTATGAGTGCTGATAAAGGCTCCCACTTTATCAGTGCTTTCTGCTTAGTTCTAATAAAATGAGGTGCTTCACATGCCCTGTTTTGTGGTAGTGAATACATCTATCCTACATCATTTGTTGTATCCAACTACCTCTATTACTACAACCATCATATGCCATATCATGTCATCAAGTGGAACAAAAAGAAGATAGAAATCCTAACTAAACATGATAAATTAGAATTTCACCAGAATCATTAAAAATATTTAACCATACCACAAAAAAAAGAACCATCGCATCACCCCTCTAAAGAATGTTGTGGATCTTAATGGTCAACCTTTTTCCTATTTCTAGTATGTGACCCCTATAATACAAACCATAACATTTAAGAAAAGAAATATGAAATAAAATAAACATAGAATATTTTCATAATTTTTCACATAACATTTTTTATTTTGTTTACAAAACCAAAGAAATTTTAAAATAAAAAAATAATATATCATGAAGAACACTTTAAAAAAATAATCATAACATTTAAAGATATGATTCAACACTTGGAACTCAAAAGGGATAAGTATATAACAATCTCATTAATTTCTAAACCGATGTGTGGGGTGCTTGAAAGTTATCAATAATCAAATTTTAAAGAGTTTGATATGGAAGCATTTCCTATATTTTAAAAATAATTTTATGGTGGTTTTCGCTTGGTTTCTTTCTAAATTGAGGTCATTTCTTATGATTTTTACTGTCACATGAACATTTTCGTGTTTAAAAATAATAAAATAGTGTTTATGGGCATCCCATGCAAACCATAACTTAGATTTATGTGGCGTCAATTTATAAATTTTGGAAATCAATATATGGTCTCTGTCTTGTGATTTCATCACCATCCAATGTCATTTACATGGTTTGACCCATTGTTACACATTTTTACTGGCTTTTATATCTTTTAAAACTGCTTATTGAGTCATTATGAGCACACCACTTGTCGAATGTAAGTGATTTCTTCCCAAAAATGTTGCAAATAATTTAATGGTGGTTTCCCAATGATTTAACATCAATTCAAGGTTATTTAAAATGAATTTTACCATTACTATAGAGACATTTATTTTCCTTGTAAGACTAAATAATATGTCTATAAATATTTTTGGAGCTATGCACTGAGACGACGTGTGATTCTAATGCCCAGTGTGCCTGAAATTAATTTCATAAAAATATTTAATATATTTTATATCACAGGAGAATAGTTTTTTTAAATAAAATGAGATATATCTTCAACAGAGTCATAGATCTAAATTTTGAGACCATGGTTGAGTCTGGGACATGAGGTTTAACCTATTCACGACCTAAAATGGGTCAACATGAGAAATTCAGATAAAGTGACCACTGGAGAAACATTCAAGGAATTAATTAAATACTTAATTTAAGTAAATCATTAAATAACCTAAACAGAGATTCCCTATAAATATAATGTTATGGAGGATCTCCAAGTTTAGATGCATAACCCTAGGACCATTGGGAAGTTATTTCTTCAAACCTCTTTTAATGAATCAGGATCAAATGACAATGTGCCTCCTGATCTATGTGAATCAAGGCATAACGAACACGATGACTTCTCTTATTCATTAGAGAGAGTGTTCTTCACTTTTAATTATTTGAATCAAGGTAGTACTCATCATATGTGGTTTTCATCCCCTATGATTAAATTATTGATCATGATCATTCTTTTTTCTTTAATGTGCCTCAATTCTGAGCCTTTTTAGGCACCCACATGTCAGATTCAATTCATTTTTTATTAATCCCATTCTTTCCATCTTTATCACCCCGAATATACTCAACTGTATTCATTTTCCAAGAACACTTGACCATTGATTTTTTTATATCTATTTAATTTTATTTTCCCCCACTGTTCTTAGTGTTATTCATTGTTGGACCATAATGACATGATTCGACACTGTTGGGCGGGATCAAGCTCGATCGAACCCCCAAATTCACAGAGGTTTTGCATTCAATTAATAGTATGAATAATTAGTTATGGATTTGGGATGATTTCTGGGATGTGGGTGATTCCACCATGAATCAAATTACCTGTGAGGCAACGAGAGGTTCCACAGGCTACAGCGGCACATACAAATTCTTAAGGGTGAATTATAACTATGTTTTCTAGCCAACATATGTCCAAAGATGATGAATTGAGGATTCCCATTCAATTTTTAGGGTACCTATGGTGTGATTGGAAACATTGGTCTTGGATATTAAATGTCAGAGTAGATATGGAATTTATGTGAAAAAACCCAACTACATGCTATGTAGTCTGAAGAAAAAAGGGAATATAGGGCCCTGGCTGTAGCAGAAAGAGTTTCCAGGTGACATAAATATCACAAACCATGTGGGACCCCCACATGCCATTTGACTCGGTGCTGGATAACTGAAATGTACTCTTGGAGTACATGGGCATTGGAACGACTAGACACATGGCCAGTATACATGGACACGACCAATGTACATGGACATGACCAAGGTACATGAACATGATCAGAGGACCTGACCAGGTACATGACCATGACCAGGTGCATGGTTAGGACCCCAGATCATGAGACATGTCATACTGCCCCCTTACAAAATGTGTAGGGAATCATGTGTAGTGATCCATGTACCAGTAGGGACACAACCATGAAGTAGGGTGGGACCACATGTCATGTGGGTCCCTTTACATGTTGTGTACACCTAATTCCTTTTTTTGGAAACTTCTACCTATTTTATCACATTTTTTTGTACTCATATTTGACCCACGAGTAGCCTATCCTGAGTAATTTTCCATGTAGAACATGATGGAAACCTTCATGGTTGATTTTGAGATGATGTGATATGTTCTAATTGTGAAAATTATTTACATAATGCTTGAGGATGGAGGTGATTAAGAAAGATCATGTATCAACCTCTAGAGTAGAACCCTCCTAGTGGGAAAGTCATGGGTCTTCTATCGACTTTCAGAGTAGAATCCTTTTACAGAGATAGGGCATGGGTCCTCTACCAATAGAGTGAAAACTTCCGACTGGGAAAGGCATGGGTCCTCAATCGACTTCCAGAGTGGCCCCCTTCTGCGGGGATAGGACATGAGTCCTCTATCAGCCATTATAGTGGTACCTCTTATTCTGATAGGTAATGGTTCATCTATCTTCTATCAATGTGGAACCCTCCTGTGATGTTAGGGAATGGGTCCTCGGTCGATTATTAGATTGGAATCCTCTTTATGGGATAGAGCATGGGTCCTCTATCACCTATCTGAGTGGAAACCTCCTATTGTACCAGGGCATGGGTCATATACATAGATATTGTTCCTCTTGACTGTGCAGCATAGTGGTAAGGAGTGGATGGAATTGTATGTTTCTATTTATAGACAGGTGAGATGTTGGGACTCATTGATGGACCTTTATAATTGTTTTCACTCTTTTTATGGTCTAGGTTGTGAGATGGAGATCATCTTTCCCTCTTGTTTGAGTTTATTTTGTTGAGAATATATATATCTATATCCATATTATGGAATTTCATTACCCCCTTACTTTGGGTTGAACTGTGCATTCATATCATGTCTCTTATTTAACCCCTTCAGCTTTCAAGGTGTCCGAATAGGAATGTATACACTCACCCATTCATGTGATTTCCATCACATTTCATGACTTATACAAATAACAGATTAGGATAAAATGATTATATAGAATCAAGGATACCCTGGTGCACTAGATCTCATATGGTGGTTGAGTCTTGGAGATCTGGAGTCTGAAAATTATATCACATTACTTTTCCAGTTTTTTTAGGTTGATACATCTTTCTTGTTGGTCATTTATTTTTTCCATTTTTACTTTTCAGATTATACTATTGTAATATTTTACTCCCAAGAGGTTTTACATGTATGTTTATTCTACAGATATTTGATTTTTTATTATTATTCCATTGCACTTCTCCATCGATATGGTTGGGTGTGTGCGTATAGTTACTTATATATAGGCCACCCATATTATTTATGACTTTTTATGATCTCTCCAGCCCCTATCCTATGGAGATAAGTTTAGGGTAGTTGCATATCAAGCCTCATTAGGCCGAGTTGTGATAGATTTTTATCAAAGTTTGTTCCTTACTTGGGATGGTTTTTGGAGTAGTCTCCTTACACGGTTTTTTTTTGGAATTAGGGAAACAATTTCAAAGTATCTCATGTGTGGATCTCAGATTATGGAACCTAGTATTGGTGTAATGGACAATGTATCCATACATCAAGACTTTGACCACCTGCTTGACAACTCGTCATACCAAGACATTGGTTATAATGTATATTTTTACATCTATCATATAGTATTGAGCCTTTATAAATATACTTCTTGAGTCTTCTCCACATATATATATATATATATGTGTGTGTGTGTGTGTTAATCTGATAGTGTTATGTATTGATTAATTTTTTTGGATGCCTCTATAAAGATAATCATCGAGGTTACTGATTCTAAATCAAGAAGATGCTTCGGTGATTGATGAGGCCTTAGTTCATGGGCCATCTGATGAGATTCTTCGTATATGTTGATAGGTATTAAAACCCCAACCTATTGGGTAGAAGATCATACTAGTAGAGAAAAATAAGGATGCATACGGGCTTAGAAAACTCTATGAGTTCCAATGTTATAGTTTGTTGAGGTTCGATGGTGATCCAGACCCCGATGTAGTGGCATATTGGATAGAGTCGATGATCAATATTTTCAAGATTATCTAGACACGGACTGATCAAGTGGTTGTGCTGGAATCTGACCATTTTCATGGAGTAGCTAGGAATTGGTGGAGTCTAGTTACATAGATGCGTGATAACACAACACTATCATGGCCTGACTTTCAGTAGCTATTTAGTGAGGATTAATAACCCTCATGCTTGTTCTTAGATCAGATTCAGGATATTATGTAGCAACAGTATAGAGGAATGATAGTTTCATAGTATGAAATCTGCTTCAAAAACATTACACAGTACTCCCTCAACATGATTCGGGATGTCTTATTTTCGGTGTGGATGTTGGAGAAGAGTGTCTACAGAGAAATCCATGCCAGTGTGTTACCCATTTGAATTTCCAGTTATGCTATAATGTTGTAATGAGTGATGGTGAAAAAGAGCTTCATATTAGAGGGAATCAAGAAAATTGGAGTTGAAAATGGTTACTATAGAGGTGATTCATCTATAGAAGCTAGCATGCACCAATGGACAGGATCTTACCACATGAGATCTTCGCAAAATCAGACTTAGGATCATGGTCAGGGTAGATCAGATAGTCATGGTGCTATACATGTGACAAGAGAGGTCACATGACATGTGATTTCCTGACTCGATGTACTGAGGATAAAAAACAGGTAGTAGATGGGACTCCACTAAAGAAGTACCACCGTGATCACATATCTCCATGGTGAGGGTGGGGTGGCCCATAGGAAGGCGAAGATAGTAGAGGAGCAGGTTAGGGCTGCAGGAGGAGGAGTTGTGGGTGGTGGATGATACTATGATATACTTCCACCATAACCACAACATGGCCCACTTCATTCTCCTAGAGTTGGTATTTGGGGACATGGGTAGCTATAGAATATGGAGTTGTATGAACCAACAACACATGAGATGATTAGATGTATAATTTTTGTTAATTCTACTCATGATTCAATATTATTATACACAGATGTGAGTCATTCCTTCATCTCTTTACTCTTGGTGTGAGAGATGTAGATCTGAGTTGAGTCTTTATTCTACCAGCTTTGTCTTGAGGTTCCTATAGGTAACACTTCTATAATTATTTATCTTCTGGTAGTGAAAGCTATCTCTTAGTAGAGGGGGTTTCTCGTTAGACCTTATAGTTGTCACAATGACACCATATGGAACCATATTGGGTATGGATTAGTTGTTCATGGTCCGATCACATATTTACTACACCACAGATGAGTCAGATTCCTTTTCACTAAAGGGATGAGATTCTACTTTTTGGGTCAGAGAGATATCATGGAAGGATGAGTGGGTTTTATGAGAAGGAGGCTACATCCCAATACCAATTACTTTGGTGAGTGTATCCCTTGATGAAAACGGATCTTTAATATTTTGTATTACTTCACTCGTGGAGGATTTTATAGAAATATTCCTTTATGAAATTTTGGGAATACCTATAAGGTGAGAGATGGATTTTTTCATCGAATTTCACCCAAAGACCACCCCTATATCTTCTATGTCATATTGGATGGCCTCTACCGAGCTTTTTTTGCTGTTATTTTAGTTGTAGGAACATCAAGAGAAGGATTTTATTAGACACAGTGTGCCCCATGGACAACTCTTGTATTGTTTGTGAAAAAGGTGGATGGGATCTTGTGTATTTGTGTGGATTTTCATCACCTAAACTAGGTTAGTATAAATAATTAGTACCCCTTGATAAGGATTCCCAACCTCTTTTATCAGTTGTGAGGTGGGATATGGTTCTTGAAGATTGTCTTAGTTCTGAGTACCACCAATTGAGAGTTCATGAGGATGATATTACAAAGATGTAATTCCAATGCCTCTATGAACACTATGAGTTCTTGGTGATGCCATTAGGTGTGATGTATTCCCCCATTTTGTTTATTTATTTGATTAATTGGATCATTCAATTATACTTGGACCAATTTTTTATTGTATTCATTGATTAAATACTCATATAATCTATTTCAGAGGAGGATCATGCATAGCACTTGAGGATGGTCCTAGATTTTTTTGAGATCGCCAGCTTTATGGTATGCTTTTAGAGTGGCTATTCTAGATTCGCGAGGTTCACTTTTTAGGTCATGTTATTTATAATAATGTTTTAGTTTTAGACCCATAAAATATTTACATAGTGATTAATTGGGAGCCACCCAAGAGTGTGTTAGAGTTGTGGAGTTTTCTTAGCTTGGCGGGGTACTACAGGAGGATTATAGAATACTCCTCTAGGATTATAGACCATTTGAACACCATGACATATAAAGGTAAATTTTTTATCTAGAATGAGTTGTTCCAGAGTTTCTTCGAGGTGATGAGGCTAATATTGATGAGTGCTCCATTTTTTACACCATTAAAGGAGGGTGTGGAATATCTACTATATTTTATTTCCTTTGGAGATAGGATTAGAAGAGTGTTGATGTGGAGACAAGTAGATATTTTATATGGGTAAAGTTATATGATACCTAAAGATAAGAACTATAATACACACAACCTATAGCTTTCATTGTTAGTCTTCATTTTGAGTAAATGGAGTCACTATCATCTGGTAGTGTGCAATGTTATTTACTCAGACCATCAAAGTCTTAGTTATGTCTTTATACAAATATAATTGAACCTAAGAAATATTTTTTGTCTGTATTTAATAGATAAATATGAATTGAAAGTAGTCTAAAATCCTTCTAAGTTCGACATGGTGGAGGATTCCCTTAGTAGGAAGTCCCAAACTCATTTGATGCAGGAAGTTTATGAGTAGTTGGCTTCCTTGTAGCTAACCCTGATTGAGTATGAGGGTGAAATTTTTCTTCAATTGATGATGTTGAATTATTTGGTCCTTCAACATGTGATATTTTCCTATTTAGAAGACATCTACTATGATATCTTATATGATTAGATATCGTTAGGATATTCACTAGATGTATTTTTTGATTGAGGGAATCATGTCATTCTTTTCTAGGGAAAAGTAGTGGTCCCATTCACAATGTGGGAGGAGGTGATGATAGTGTCTCACACTTCTCCTTTGGATGTATATATTGGTGTGGGGAATATGTACATAGATTTTCAATGGTTGTTTTGGTGGGAAGAAATGAGATGGAGAATGGATTATTTAATCTCTCAGTGTCTAACCTGTCATCAGGTGAAGGCCACGCACCAGGTTCTGGAAGGTTTTTTGTATCCCCTCGATATACCAGTGTGTAAATGGGATGAAATATCCATGGAATTCCTGACCAATATTCCATGTATAGTGAGATTCCATGATCCCTTCTTGGTGATTGATAACTAACTCATGAAGTCGGTACACTTCCTTTCTATTATGGAGCTATGTTCTGTGGATTTTTTTTGGAAGTTGTACATACAGGAGATTATCCCCCTTCATGAAGTTCCCATGACTGTTATCTTTATCTGTGATTCATAGTTCACATCATGGGTGGGAAGAGTCCTATAAGAGGCATTCAAAACTTAGATGAAGATAATTACAGCCATCCACCCACATATGGATGGGAACACTGAGCGTACTATCCAGCTACTGGAGGATATGTTGAGGGATTATGTATTAGACTTCATCCAGAGTCGGGATGATCAATTTACATTGGTATAGTTTGTGTAAAACAATAGATACCACTTTAATATCATCATGGAACCTTTTGAGGACCTTTATAAGAGACCCCGCAGGACACCTTTTTACTGGATAAAGATAGGACAGGCATCTCTTGCTGGATTGGAGATGGTGCAGGCGATGAGAGAAAAGGTTCATGTCATCTTCAAGTGGATGAGGATAACGTAGAGCAGCAATTAATCTTATTTCAATCAATTATGTTGGCCCTTGGAGTTTGAGAAGGGAGACAACATTTTTCTAAGTGTCTCTCCATTAAAAGGACTATGGAGATTCAACTGAGGATTAAAGCTATCCATATGATTCATTAGGGCATTCGAGCAATTATAGAGGGTTGGTGAGGTTTCTTACCCATTCACTCTACCCCCATAATGGAGTGGGTTCATGATTTCTTCCATGTTTTTTGGATTAGGGGATATTTTCATGACCCCACACGCATTATTGACTAGGGAGAACTGGACATCGAGGATGGATCCACTTTTACGGAGTACCTAGTCACGATCAATGATCGATAGGAGCGGACCCTGTGTGGATGGACCATTCCCTTGGTTCATAATTTATGGCAGTATGAGAGTATAATGTAGAGCTCCTAGGACTAGCACATCCAGATGCTGGTTCAGTAACCCGATATATTTATTTTTTTATTTTATTTGGGGGATGAAAATATTGAAGTGTGGAGTAATATATATACCATTTTTCACTTGTGAGACTTTATAATATATCTATAAATATTTTTGTAGTAAGGAACTATGATACAGTATGATTCCAAGGCTTGTTGTTCCAAGAGTTAATTTTATAAAAATATTAAATATATTTTATATCACATATACATAATTTCTTATAGAAAATAGGGTATCTCCTAAAATAAGTCTCATTTTAACAATATGATACCAAGGTTGAGTTCAAGATGTGAGGTTTTCTCTAGTTGTGACATAAAATGGGTTTTCAAGATAAATATATATAAGGAGACCACTGGCTTCACATTCATTGGGTTAATATAATAATTAATTTTATTAATTCATTAAATTACATAAATAGATATTCTCTATAAATATAATGTTATAGAGAATATACAAGGTTAGATTCATAACCCCGGTACCATTGGAAGGATATTTCTTCCACCCTCCATTGGTGAATCAAAATTATACAACAACAAGCCTTTGGATCTAGGAAAATCGAAGTGTAGGAAATCGAAGTGTAGTAAATTTAAATGAATTTTACTATTTCTATATGATATTTCATTTCATGTCATTTTATGTAACAAGTTTTCTTAATAACATTCAGCTATTATTGACTCCTAAATATCCAAACATCATAAATTTCTATGAAAAATCATATTCTATCAAGATTCTTCTGAATATTTTATTTTATTCATGGAAGACTTCTATTTAACAATATACTTGACTGTAGTACCCAGCCAATATTATTTTCAACTGATGATCATTTAGAAGATAACTAAAATAAATAATATACAAGATTTTTATGGGATACTATACGTGTTCTTTAAAAATTTGTGATTGATCTATAGAGTTTATAATTTTCCTTGACAACATGAGGTATAATAATGTAAATTTCTTTAGGGATCATGCATTTCTTCCCATGAAATATAAAAACTAATGTATTTTCTATTTGAAACAACCATTGATCTTGTGTTTTCCTATATTAGTCATGTTCTTGCACTTTTTCTTTCAACCATTCAATTTATCTATGTGCTTCTCGATCAATGACATATCTTGTACCCTCACATCATGGATCAGTAAATGATGGTGATGCCCTAATAAAGACAGCTGATGGAGTAGGCCAAGAATCCATCCCCCATACATGCATGGGATGATCCTTCCACAAAACTATAACAAATGCATCATAATGGTAAAATGAGCATTGTTTCAAATGGTTCACATCACATGGATCTTGAATTTTATCAAGTTAATAAAGAAATATTAAAAATGAATTTTTATATTATCTAAACATTATAATATTATTTAATTCCTAAGTTTTTAATTACTATTTAATATTATTTTATTACTTTAAAATCGTAATAATGAAATATAAATTATAAAAAACAAAAAATCATTAAACCCAATTAATTGCGTCCATCCACATAGATCAAACATCAGAAATAGATCTAATTGGAACTGTTTGATCCATGTAGATGACCCCATTTAATTGGGTATAAGGGTTATTGGTTATTATAATTTATTTTTTATTATTATATTTTTTATAGTTATGAAATAACATTAAATACTAATGAAAATTAGTTACTCTAATTTCTATGGTAGGTTCATTCAAATAACTAGCATCGAGTTTCCTATGAACATTAAGCCACATCTCTATCTGGAAAATAAATTGACCTAATTCATTATCCTTTATAAAAAATATACATATAAGTTAAAAAAACAATGAATTATAATAAAATAATATAAATAATAATAGATAAAATAAAACCAAGATTTATATTTCTCTAAAAAATATAACACCCCATGATTTTATGGTATGTATCATCTTAAATCAATTCAATTTATTTGATAGAATACATGGCACAAAACATTTAACTTAAAAGAACCGTGATATACTATTAAATGTTAACATGGCAATTGGAATAGTAATTTGACCATTAATAATAGTAATGTGGATATTATAATAATTACTTCACCTATGAAAGTATAAATAAAATTTATGTATGTCATCAATGAAAATATAATATATTTATATAATTGAATAAGTAAATAAATGTTTCAAAATTATAAATTATGTTTTTGTATTTTTCTGAAATGTAAATGTTTATTTACAATTTTATAATTAATATAATTATTTAAAAGAAAATTTATTTTCATAAAATAGATTCATAAATTAATATTTTTTTATATTATAATTATAAGATAATTTTAGGAAACCATAATTAATTTTTCAATTGATGATAATTGAGAAGGATTCTGATATTCTTAGACTTGAAGTGGATGCACTTGGGAATCATAAATAAAGGAGCATCATCAATCCATTGAAAAATTGTTGATCAACCATATCATTCATAAAATATAATTGATTCACTAAAGGATGATGTGTGAATTCATAATAAATTGGAAACTATAAGAAAGGCAAATCCTTGGAGTTCAATGTTAATAAAGAATGAGTTGTAAGATTTGGGTCATGACTTTGTATACCATCAAATCCTAAGTTAAAGAAGGAATTGTTGGATGATTCACATATTTTTACTTTATTCATTCACCCTGGAAGCATAGAGATCTATTTAGATCTTGAAGAGCACTACTTGTGCGACAATATAAAGAAAGAGATCACTGAATATACATCAAAGTGCCTAGTATGTTAGCAAATGAAGGCTAAAAGGTAGAATTCTAAGGGGATGATGAATCCCTTACCCATACCAACATGGAAATGGGAAAAATAACCATGGACTTTGTCCCCAAAATTCTAAAAACATCCATAGGTAAAAATTCTATCTATATTATGGTGGACCATCTTACAAATACTAAACATTTCATTATGATTTGAGAGGATTTATTTCTCAATAAACTTGCATGGATATATATCATAGAAGTGATAAGGCTTCACAGTGTAAAGACCCGAAGCTTGGCGTACATGGACATTACATTACTTTTTCAGAATACTTAGTACATAACAAAAACACACACACAAGGACCGTAATAGTTTAGTGTCTTTGGAAACTCGGAATATAATCTTCTAATCGTGGTGAAAGATCTTCAACATCTCCCATAAAGATCTTCCTTTTTTTACCCTAAAACCTTTCTTTATATCCTGGGGAGAAGAAAATATAAAAGGGTGAGCTCAAATGCTCAGTAAGGGTAAATAAAAGAAATATCTATCACATCATATTCATAAGAACATAACATTTTGAAAATCTTAACCTGCAAAAGAGATCATAATATCATAACATGGGATAAATCATAGTAGTGAAATGTAATCCCAATAATCATAACATGAAACATGAAACTTTGTGTCATACACACATAATCATAGAGAATCATTTTTGATTAGTCAAGACTCATTTCCAAGACAATCTTAGTGGAAAAACTCCATTTCTGAACCGAGTTCACTCCTCGTTTCAGTACTGTTTCATTGAACCGATTTAACCTGCCGTTCCACCCATGTCTATCTCGTGAGATATAAAATCTTTACCCAATGCATTGGAGGGAGATATAGGTCCCACCCATCTCATAATGATACCATTCTTATGTGTTCCACAAAATCATAAATCATACATCATTGCATAACCCATGTAATAAAAATGGGATCCTTAAACATCATGACATCATAAATCAATTCATATAAGATAAAGGAATTCATAAAAATAATTCCATCATAACATAATAAAATCAATGTAATAATAGGGATAATAACATAACCCTTTATTATCTTAGATGGAAAATAATTTTGATAAAACACTTGAACTCCATTCTTGAGGAAAATATCCTTTCTACTTCAAAAACAATTTTCCTTTCTTAACATGTAATACAATTCTAAACTAAAAGAAGTTGATTAAAAATAAACATGAAAACATGTAAAGTAAGATTCTTGGAAATATTGTTTTAAAAATCCATTCATGACGTATAAGTTAAAAAAACATTCTTCTCGTACTTTTGTCGGAAAAGTCAAAAAGTACCTCGTATGAAAAACAACAAAAGATTCATTTCATATCTTTTACTAAAAACTCAACGAAGGGTAAAATTGGATTTAAAAAATTGTATGTGGATTGAAATAATATTACATATTGAGGAAACATGGATGTGGATGATAAAATACACCCCCGTAAATTTCAAAGTATAAACAATCTCGGATAAAAATGAGATTGTGATATTTTCCCTTACCTAAGGTCTGATTTTCTTCGTAAGTGTCTGAAACTCTTGTATAATGATTTAAATAATTTCATTTACTTATTACAGAATCATAATCATTGTTATGATATCATATATGGTAAACTTATGACTTTATATTACCCGTTCTTTTGTAAATTCCATGTTAAAGAGCGTTTTGGGTAAAATCGTTTCATTTGTCGTTTGTGTTTTGACTTGTAATTATTCATATGATTACATAGATCATGATTACTTAATTCTAGAATATAAAACATTATTTATATATAATATATATTCAGAATATACATATATATAATAGATCAGTAAATGGAAAGAAATACACCGTTCATGGAGACGGTAGGTCTTACGTACGCATGAATGCTGTTTTCGTTTCCTTATTGAGTTGAATGGAATTAAGTAGATGAAATACATATATATACACAAAAATAAAGTATCATTATTATGTCATATATTTCATGATTACTTATTATATATACTTTATAATCATTAATGAATGGTTAACGTGGAGAATGAATCACATCGTGTCATGGAGACGGTGGTCCGTACGTATGCACGAGCGTTGATATCGTTCTCATGATCGTGGAATTGTATTGGAGTGTATGTATACTATTTCATAATCAATGTCACTTTAAAATAATCATATATAGTTATTATGTACACCATTATACCCATCCAAGTAAGGTGGTAGTGGAAAATAGATTACACCACGGCTTGGAGACGGTATTCTGTACGTACACACGCGCAGTGATTTCGTTTTCCGTAGGACGAATATATGGTGAAATAGGGTTGTTTCATAATTATAATAACATATCAGTATATTAGTGATACTGATGTTATTACTTCATAATTAAAAAACCTAAGAAGAATAAGTGGAAGAAGAAATAAAGTTGAAAGAATCGGTAACAGATGTTACCTCTTCTTTCAAGCGCCTCTTTGAGTCCCCCTCTTAGGGCACTAAAATTGGTCTCTGAAAAACACAAGGACCTCTATTATGTTTCTATGGAAGTGTATAAGAGAATTTTGCAGGGGTTGGCCGAGCATGAAGGCTAAAAGTGGTGTGTGGAAGAGAGGTAGGAGGTGCCCTTTTATAAGGGAGGAGAGGTGCTCCTTTGGAAAAACTAAAAATATTATTTTATTATAAAGACAAATTCGGTTTTAAATAGCTCCAAATTGATTTATTTAGAATCTAAGGTGGGTAAGGGTCTAAATCCTCTCATAAACTAGAATTTAGACAAGTTTAGGTTCCTATTTTAACCTTATCATTTATATTTAACTTTAAGTTAGATAATTTTACTTTTACCGTGTCTTTTTGTATTCTTACACTATAAGGTTAATAAACTTACTATAAGAAGCCAAACGAACCCCAGGTTGTTTATTATTAATATATATAACCTTATATATGTCATTTTGCCAAACCTTATATTTTTCGGAATAAAATAACAATTAATAATATAATATTAGTTTTAAAAACTATTTTATGTCAATTTTGACACTATTTAGTAATTGATTTCTGTGAAAATACTAACAGAATGATTAGTTCAATAAAAGTTAATTAAATAAATACTAACATGTCATATTAACCTAGAAAATTAGTTTAATTCATAAAAAGTCTCAAATTACAGTTATTTGGGTATTTATAACATCAATTATGTCAATATTTCATTAATAAGATAATTACTGCATCATCTTTGTGTCATAAATAAATTAAATTATTTAATGTTTAAAAATTACAAATAAAATACAATTACATAGAAAATATTCTTAGATTTCTAATGAATATTTATAGTCTAATTTATCTTATGTATAAACCTATATTAAAAATAAGTTACTTATTAAACATTGATTTTAACTATTTTAACCCTTCTTTAAATAAATTAATAATAAATGTCCTAATCTAATCCAAATGGGCCTAAATAGTCCTATTTTATTCCTAAGGTTGTTTTTGTTTGAATTACACTTATCCAATAGAATTAGGACATATGTTAGGGTAATAATAATATCATTTTTACCCTTAATTACTCTATTTACTTTTAACCGTGGCTAAAAAAAAGTAAAAATGTTACTATTCACAAAAAATTATTTTCATCTCATTGAACCACATTTTAGTTACTGACATTAACCGTGTCTCTCAGATTTTTAAAATTCCACTCACAAAAGAGGTAAAATTAAGTTTTATGAAAAATTCATTTTTTTAACTACCACTTAGTGGTTTCACTATTCATCAAAAAATGAAAGTTTCCAGAAAAATACCAAAAATTAGGCCTAAGCTATATTTGATATTATGAACTGAAAAATGATGTCTATTTTACCAAATTAAAAGCATATCAGTTGCATTACTTAATTTAAAAATTAATTCTCATCGTCAAAACAAATAGTGTGTTCTTAAGAGATAACAACTATCAAAAGGTTGACAATTGTTTATGTCTGGTTTAAATGTAAAATTACATCCAATGACCAAAATTGTCTTAAATTGAAAAAATATATTATAAATATACTTTAAAACCACTCAAATTAATAATTTATCACTATTAATTATTTCTATTTAAAAAGTTGTTTTTAATTAAAATTTAGTAATTTTCACTATTCATCAGAATATGAAAGTTATCCGAAAAGTACCAAAATTTCACCCTAAGATAATTTCGATATTCCAAATTCAAAAATGAAGTCCATTTTGAAAAATAAAATTTACAAAATTTCAAAAAGTGGTTATTACTATTCATAACGGCTAGTTTTATTAATATTTTAATAGCATATTGTTGTTTAGTGAAACTCGTTATTGCGTACTACACACACTATCGAGGAAGGTCGTGATTGCGTGTAATGCAAGGCAAGTCAAGGATGCGTGTTGTGAAATCTCCTTTTAGTGTAGCATACAACACAAGACATTAATGAAATTAAAAAGAATATTTTTCATAAAATCTCGGGGTGTTACATTCTACCCCCCTTATAATGAATTTCGCCCCCGAAATTCATCGGGGTTATAAATGGTTTACTACTCAAAAGTTTCTTTAATAGAAACCCGCATCGTAAAAAGGAATACCAAAACCAATCTTTAAAAAAAAGTATGAAATGTAACGGTTACCCAAATAAACTAATCACTGGGTTTCCCCATAGGTGAAAATATAGATATGGAAGAAAAATCTAACCATCATGTTCTGATGGAGAGTTGTAGAAAACATGGATATGGAAAAGCCATCAATCACAAAGCCATAAATTTGTGATGATCTAATGTACCATCTGATTCATCAGATATAAGAGCACTAGGACAACATTTTTGGTTTTCAAGATCATTTCCCTAAAGTTGATGAAATTGGAATTAGAAGAAATACTTTTGTGATTTTGGTACAGTCTCACCATTGGTCATTCTTTGGACAATTTCCACTTCATCTCTTAAATAAATGAAGTTTAATTTTTCATTCATGATGTGTTAGCAGATCATGTGATAGAATGATGGGTCATTCCATCTCTCTCAAACAAAAGGTTAGAAAAGTTATCAAAACATACATAAGTCCATCTATAGTGAGATTAATCATATATGGTTCCTAAAATGGACTAATACTTCATATATGATACTGCTTAATATAATAAAACTAGTTTCTACTAAACAGGGACTTCCTGTAGGCCAGTGGTAGGAGATAAAGGCTAGTCGCTCTTTGGTTGTGGGTTCAATTCCCACAGCCTTGTTTGACGCGATGGGCTGTCGTCCGTCCTGCAGGTTGTCCTTTTTCTGAAGCTATATTACTATAACATCCCATAAATAATATCGAAAAAAGTTCTATCCTAACTTATGTCCAACATAATCCATTCCAATCTTTAGGCTTATCTAAAATACTTCGGTCAAAGCTCATAGTTTAAAGAAAATTATTAATTGAAATGTCACATAACAATCATGTGAATGCCATCATTTATCCCCCATATATCATAAGATATATCTTGTTGGTCAAATTACAAACATGTGAATACCTTAATCATGAATTCTCTTGAATAATGAATACCCATTGAACCTAAGTGAAAACATGAATGCAGTTAAAAGTTATCACTTTCCACAAACCAAAATCCTCAAAATTCTTTATACTCAAACCATGATAACACTTAGTCCTTTTATCAATCATGAGCTCATGAATACAATCAAACATCCCATTATCTTCTTATCCCTTCATTATGCGCATATCATCTACTTACCAAAAATATCTCAATCACTTTCCATGGTTACAGGTACCATAAAATAATTGAAAACCACAATAGACCAATACATAAATATTCCAATATTCCATGATACTATGTACAACATTATTTTGGAATCCCATTACATAAACACTTAATCATTCCACCACATCATTGTCATATTCAACATCGCCAATAGTGATTGCATGTGACTTCTCTGTGTCCTTTTCCTTAAGTGGTTGCTCGTGTCAATCATCTCTAACCCTTGGATTAGGGCATTTATTAGCATAATTCCCCATTTCCTTGCACTTGAAGCATTGAAGTGTTTGTGGTGCGTTCTCTATAGTCTTTTCTTTATTCACATCATTAGAATCCTTTTTTCCATTACTTCGACACTCGGCTGCTCGATGACCTTCTTTTCCACACTTAAAACATTTTCTAGTCCCTTTAAGACAATCTCCACTATGATTCTTTCCACACTTTGAGCATAAGGAAACATTCATCTTCTTTTCACCATTATTCGGAGATTTCTCCTTGAACTCTAAATTTCGCTTCTTGTCAAGAATATGAGATGGATAAGTAACACCAACTTCTATTTCTACCTTGATAGCACAATGCACAATTTCTTCATAGCTACTGAAGTCTCTTATAGTTAATGCCCTTCGAAGATTTGGTTTTAAGCCACTGAAGAATCGATCAACTTTACTTTTAGGTTGGATGATAAATCTAGATGCATACCTTGCAAGCCTTGTAAAATTCGCTTCGTATATACCAACAGATTCCTCATTCTTTTGCTTTAGTTCAAGAAACTTCGTCTCCATCTTTGTTCGTAGAATACAAGGGAAGTAATTTTTCAAAAATATGTTCTTGAACTCGTCCCATTCCATGGACTCAATTTCATCTCTTGGCCTCGTATTCTTGATAAGATTCCACCATTGATCAGCATCACCTTCCAAATTATACACTTCTAAGATGACTTTATCATGTTCAGAACATTGACGAACTGAAAATATCTTTTCAGTAGTACTGGTCCATTGTTCAGCAACAAGTGGATCAGAAGACCCACTAAATGAAGGTGGAAGTTGCCTCATGAAGGACTCAATATAATATTGTTCCCTTCTCTGCTCATTTGGAAGTCCAGAATGATTCATAGCTTGTGTAAGTATAGCAATAAGATTTTTCACTCTATCTCCCATAACATTTGTTTTTTCAGGAGGACAATCATTGCATTGTCCATTACATTGATCAACACGGTTCCTTCGGGTTCTAGCCATCGTCTAAAACCCAAAGAGAATAGTGTGAGAGGTAAAAATCACGCTAGGGAAAACAATATAATAAAGGGGGAGTACCTTCAATATCTAACATCTTAGGATTAATTCTAAGATTGTAAGCACAATTCTAGGACTATAACGTATACTTAACCTTAGGGACATCCCTAGACATACCTTAGAAATATCTCTAGGGATCTCACAAAAGTTCCCGCATCCTAGTTTCCAATGTTTGACTAAACCTTTCCTCTGATACCAACTATAAAGACCCGAAGCTTGACGTACATGGACATTACATTACTTTTGCGGAATACGTAGTACATAACAAAAACACACACACAAGGACCGTAATAGTTTAGTGTCTTTGGAAACTCATAAAATAATCTTCTAATCGTGGTGAAAGATCTTCAACATCTCCCATAAAGATCTTCCATTTTTTAACCTAAAACCTTTCTTTATATCCTTTGGAAAAGAAAACATAAAAGGGTGAGCTCAAATGCTCAGTAAGGGTAAACAAAAGAAATATCTATCATATCATATTCATAAGAACATAACATTTTGGAAATCTTAACCTGCAAAAGAGATCATAATATCATAACATGGAATAAATCATAGTAGTGAAATGTAATCCCAATAATCATAACTTGAAACATGAAACTTTTTTTCATACACACATAATCATAGAGAATCATTTCTTATTAGTCAAGACTCATTTCCAAGACTATGTTAGTGGAAAAAGTCCATTTCTGAACTGAGTTCACTCCTGGTTTCAGTCCTGTTTCACTGAACCGGTTTAACCTGCCATTCCAGCCATGTCTATCTCATGAGATATAAAATCTTTACCCAATTCATTGGAGGGAGATATAGGTCTCACCCATCTCATGATGATACCATTGTTATGTGTGCCACAAAATCATAAATCATACATCATTGCATAACCCATGTAATAAAAATGGGATTCTTAAACATCATGACATCATAAATCAATTCATATAAGATAAAGGAATTCATAAAAATAATTCCATCATAACATAATCAAGTCAATGTAATAATAGGGATAAAAATAGAACCCTTTATTATCTTATATGGAAAATAATTTTGATAAAACACATGAACTCCATTCTTGAGGAAAATATCCTTTCTACTTCAAAAACACTTTTCCTTTCTTAACATGTAATACAATTCTAAACTAAAAGAAGTTGATTAAAAATAAACTTGAAAACTTGTAAAGGAATATTCTTGGAAATATTGTTTTAAAAATCCATTCATTCCGTATAAGTTAAAAAAACATTCTTCTCGTACTTTTGTCGGAAAAGTCAAAAAGTACCTCGTATGAAAAACGACAAAAGATTCCTTTCATATCTTTTATTAAAAACTCAAAGAACGGTAAAATTTGATTTAAAAAATTGTAGGTGGATGGAAATAATATTACATATTTAGGAAACATGGATGTGGATGATAAAATACACCCCATTAAATTTCAAAGTATAAACAATCTCGGATAAAAATGAGATTGTGATATTTTCCCTAACCTTAGGTCCGATTTGCTTCGTAAGTGTCCGAACCTCCTGTATAATGATTTAAATAATGTCATTGACTTATTCCATAATCATACTCATTGTTATGATATCATATATGGTAAACTTATGCATTTACATTACCCGTTCTTTTGTAAATTCCATGTTAAAGAGCGTTTTGGGTAAAATCGTTTCATTTGTCGTCTGTGTTTTGACTTGTAATTATTCATATGATTACATAGATCATGATTACTTAATTCTAGAATATAAAACATGATTTATATATAATATATATTCAGAATATACATATATATAATAGATTAGTAAATGGAAAGAAATACACCGTTCATGGAGACGGTAGGCCGTACGTACGCATGAATGATGTTTTCGTTTCCTTATTGAGTTGAATGGAATTAAGTAGATGACATACATATATATACACATAAATCCAGTATCATTATTATGTCATATATTTCATGATTACTTATTATATATACTTTATAATCATTCATGAATGGTTAATGTGGAGAATGAATCTCATCGCGTCATGGAGACGGTAGTCCGTACGTACGCACGAGCGATGATATCATTCTAATGATCGTGGAATTATATTGGAGTGTATGTATACTATTTCAGATTCAATATCACTTTACAATAATCATATATAGTTATTATGTACACCATTATACCCATCCAATTAAGGTGGTGGTGGAAAATAGATTACACCACGGTGCGGAGACGGTATTTCGTACGTACGCACGCGCGGTGATTTCGTTTTCCATAGGATGGATAGATGGTTAAATAGGGTTGTTTAATACTTATAATAACATATAATTATATGAGTGATACTGATGTTATTACTTAATATTGAAACAACCTAAGAAGAAGAAGTGGAAGAAGAAATAAAGTTGAAAGAATCGGTAACAGACATTACCTCTTCTTTGAAGCGCCTCTTTGAGTCATTCTCTTTGGGCACTAAAATTGGTCTTTGAAGAAGACCAGGACCTCTAGGATGTTTCTAGGGAAGTGGAGAAGAGAATTTGGCAGGGTTTTGCCGAGCTTTAAGGCTCAAAGTGGTGTGTGTAAGAGAGGGATGAGGTGCCCTTTTGTAAGGGAGGAGAGGGGCTCCTTTGGAAGAACAAAAAATATTATTTTATTATAAAGCCAAATTCGGTTTTAAATAGCGCCAAATTGATTTATTTAGAAGATAAGGTGGGGAAGGATCGAAAGAATCTCATCCAATAGAATTTAGACAAGTTTAGGTTCCTATTTTAACCTTATCATTTATATTTAACTTTAAGTTAGATAATTTTACTTTTACCGTGTCTTTTTGTGTTCTTACACTATAAAGTTAATAAACATACTATAAGAAGGAAAAAGAACCCAAAGTTGTTTATTATTAATATATATAACCATATATAAGTCATTTGGCTGAACCTTAGATTTTTAGGAATAAAATAACAATTAATAAAATAATATTAGTTTTAAAAACTATTTTATGTCAATTTGGACACTATTTAGTAATTGATTGTTTCGAAAATAATAACAGAATGATTAGTTCAAAAAACGTTAATTAAATCAATACTAACATGTCATATTAACCTAGAAAATTAGTGGAATTCATGAAAAGTCTCAAATTATATTTATTTGGGTATTTATAACATCAATTATGTTAATATTTCATTAATAAGATAATTACTGTATCATGTTTGTGTCATAAATAAATTAAATTACTTAATGTCTAAAAATTACAAATAAAATACAATTATGTAGTAAATCTTCTTAGATTTCTAAGGAATATTTATAGTCGAATTTATCTGATGTATAAACCTATATTAAAAATTATTTACTTATTAAACGTTGATTTTAACTATTTTCACCCTTCTTTAAATAAATTAATAATAAATGTCCTAATCTAATCCAAATGGGCCTAAATAGTCATATGTTATTCCTAAGGTTGTTTTAGGTCGAATTAAACTTATCCAATAGATTTAGGACATGTGTTATGGTAATAATAATAACATTTTTACCCTTAATTACCCTATTTACTTTTAACCGTGGTAAAAAAAAAGTAAAAAGTTACTATTCACCAGAAATTATTTTCATCTCATTGAACCACATTTTACTTACTGACATCAACCATGTCTCTCTGATTTTTTAAATTCTACTCACAGAAGCGGTAAAATTATGTTTTATGAAAAATTCATTTTTTTACTACCACTTAGTGGTTTCACTATTCATCAAAAAAATGAAAGTTTCCAGAAAAATACCAAAAATTAGGCCTAAGCTATATTTTATATTATGAACTGAAAAATGATGTCTATTTTACCAAATTAAAAACATATTAGTTTCATTAGTTAATTTAAAAATTAATTCCCGTCGTCAAAACAAATAGCGTGTTCTTAAGAGATAATAACTATCAAAAGATTGACACTTGTTTATGTCTGGTTTAAATGTGAAATTACATCCAATGACCAACATTGTATTAAATTGTAAAAATATATTCTAAATATACTTTAAAACAACTCAAATTAATAATTTATCACTATTAATTATTTCGATTAAAAAAGTTGCTTTCAATTAAAATTTAGTAATTTTCACTATTAATCAGAATATGAATGTTATCCGAAAAGTACCAAAATTTCACCCTAAACTAATTTCGATATTCCAAATCAAAAAATGAAGTCCATTTTGAAAAATAAAATTTACAAAATTTCAAAATGTGGTTATTACTATTCATAACGGCTAGTTTTAATAATATTTTAATAGCATATTGTTGTTTAGTGAAACTCGTTATTGCGTACTACACACACTATCGAGGAAGGTCGCGATTGTGTGTAATGCAAGGCAAGTCAAGGATGCGTGTTGTGCAAGCTCCTTTTAGTGTAGCATACAACACAAGACATTAATGAAATTAAAAAGAATATTTTTCATAAAATCTCGGGGTGTTACACATGGAGTACCACTATTAGTTGTATACAAGTTTTGTCCGATATTCACCTAAAACTCTAGAAAAGTCTCCCACATGATCTAAACCCTAATCTAAACATCCGTATAAAATTTTAATCATCAAACTGATCACCCATCTGAGTGGAATATTCAGACACTTGAAGACATGTTATGAGCATGTTCAATGGACTTCAAAGGATGATGGGACTGACATCTTTCTCTGGTCAAGTTCTCTTACAACAATAGTTTCCACTTGAACATAAAAATGGAACCTTATGAAGATAATTATTGTAAGAGGTGAATAACACCTTTATGTTGGGATGAATTTGGGGAATGAAAACGTCTAGGTACTGAAATGGTCAGAGAAATGGTGGAAAATGTTAATATCATTAAGTAACACATCAAGGATACTTAGATTCGATAGAAGAGTTATACTAGAAATCATCAATGAGAAAAATAGTTTGTTGTTGGAGACATCGTATTTCTCCAGATATCTCTAGGGAAAAAATTGATGATATTTGGGAATAAGGTAAATTTTATTCCAAGATACATAATCTCGTTTGAGATCCTTGGTCGCATCGGAGCAGTGGACTATCAACTAGAACTATCATCAAACCCATCTCAAGTATATGAGTTATTCCATGTATGCTTGTTGAGAAATTAGATACAATACCCCTCACATGTACTCAATCCATATGTGGTACCACTGGAGAATGAACTCGCCGATGAGGAGCATCCTATGAGGATCTTAGATCGTAGGGACAAAGTTCTATGAAATAAGAAATTACACATTGTCAAAGTGTTGTAGAGAAACCAGAAATTTAAAGAAGTGATGTGGGAACCAGAGGAAGTGATGAAAAAGAGTTAACCTTGCCTATTATAGTGGGGGAATTGAAAATTTCTAGGGGAGAAGATTATAATGACCCAAACTTTTATAAATAAAAATCAACTTTTCATTAAATGTAATATTATGTAATATGCTTATAGAAAACACATGAAATTATTTATTTATTATATAAAAAAATATTTATAATACCATTAACCATAATTACCATTGATAATATAGCCATTTATTAGACATAAAATGTTTAGTATAAATATAGGATTTTAACAAATCCAGTTGACATAGACAAAGGAAGTGATGGCCTCAACCAGTAGAATCATACCCTATAAATCTCATTTTCAGAGATATAAAAGGAGATGGAATCACTTGGATTTTTTCTTGACCTAGCCTAATATGAGAACTATAAACTTAAGCATGATTGAAACTATTTATGAGAGAAGTTCAGGATCATTGAGATCCCGACCCAAACCATCTTTGTTGAAGCACCCCATGAAAGTACCACCACTGTGCACCTTACCCAAAGGGAGTTTTATGGTGTATTAAAGGGATATGTATCAAGACACTATCAATATGAGTATGTAGATTATATTATATATAATCATTAATATATTATCATCCTATTATTCTAACTTGATAATTGATTTTTATTTCGATAGAATACAAGAAAATAGTATTCTTGGGTAATATTCAAATTCAATTAAGTTATTTGTTTTGATGAATTAATGGATTTTTTTAATACATAATAAGTTAATAAAATTTTATTATTAAATTATTTTTATTAAATATAAAGGATTATATAATTTTTATGAAGTCAAATGTAATTTATATGTGGGATCGAAAACTATTATTGTCAAAAATCCCAACATTTCTAGATAAATGTCAACTTAATTTTGAAACTTAAAATTAATATATTTATAAAATTATCTAGATAAAATCAATATTATTTCTGGAATAAAAACTTAAAAATTATCCAATGGTGAATTTTTTTAAATTTTCTGAGAGTAAACTTTTCGGGTAAAAATTACAAACCGTATAAATAAACATTATGTATTATGACATCCAAATAACCCAAAAGTGATGAAATAAACACTATAAAAGGTATAAATGAAAAAATATAAGCCTTAACATTAATATAATGTAATTTTATTTTTATTTTAATACTTTTATAAATTCATTATGAATCCTCCAAAACCCTTAATATATTTTAAGGTTTTAAAATCATTTCTTTAAGAGTGTGACCCACCTCCACATAAAAAACTGACTTATTTAATTAAGTTCCTCCCATGTCCTTATAAACTATTTATAACAACTCCATTTTGGAATAATCCATGGTAAAATACCAAGTTATGGTTTTTGGTTTTTGTTATTTTTTTATGTAGAGTTCAAAACATAAATAATAAATAAATCCCCCTCATTTCCAACATAAACTCATCCAAGATCTCATTTCTCTTCACTAAAATTAATTTAATCATTAAAATACTCTTCCATAAACTCTATAGATTCATCTCAGGGTTCCCCAAATCTCTCAAGAATCCCCTCCCATGCATTTGGTGTCACACACCCAAGTAAAGGATTTATCTTTTCTCATTTCCATTAAAGAAATTATTTTATGTTATGTCTCTTAAATTTTATCTACATACATTGGGATATGTTCTTCCATATTTCCCTTACTATAAATTTAATTTATAAATGATGATATACCACTTTCACTCTTCTTATTCCTCTCATGATCCTTTATGTACACACGCTACCATGACGAAATATAGTAAGGCATCTTTTCTTTATTGATGTTTCTTCATTAACTTATGCCTTCAATTTCCTGTTTATAAATTTGGGACATATTTTTACATGCCCATATTAATTCCCATTTAATTTATATGGGATTAGATTCCCACTTCCCTCTCATAAACCCATTTTATGAATATTTATGTGATGACATTATGCTTCTGAAATTCCACAGTGATTTTTCCAAGATAAAATAATTGTGAAGTGAATACTATACCCATTTATATCAAGGGTGTTCACATTTATGCTCATATTCATTTTTATCGGGGACTTACATATATTTATACCATACTCATTGATTGTGGAATAAATTATGATGATTAATAAATCCATGTTTTATTATCTATGTGGCATACATAATCATGAGAATGAAATGAATGTGATGGGTGCACCCAGAATTATATAGTGCTCCAATGCATTGGGTAATGTTTAGTATCATGATGTTTTATGTTGGAAAAATTAGTGAACATTATTACTTTATGGGACTTTTTACATCATGATGTATTGGTGTTTTATCCTTGACCTATGTTTATGATGTCATGTCTTATGTTTTTTCCACATTTTCCATGTTATGATTATCATTCTATATCACATCTAATTGTTCAAGTTTATGATTCCTAATCTTTTTTATGACCCATTGATAAGCCTATTTTCCATCATGTATCACTTTATTCCATGTTTATTTCCTTACTGGGATATATAGCTCACCCCTTTCTTATGTTTATCCCCTACTTGTCCCTTATATTTTTAAAAATCCATGGAATTTATGAATCATGTTAAAGATGTTTTCAATAATGTTGTTATATCATGTGGTCAAGATGTTATAATATTTATATAATTCCTAAATACAATACTTATTTATCTCTTGGATTTTATTATTTGTACTTTTAGGTAATAAATCATGAATTAATATGTAATAAAGAATCGGGTTGTAATAGAAAGTGAAACTAAGAATTATTTATTATTATACCATGAAACTAAAGACTAACCTAAGAAATGAATAGTTCTGTAGTTTATTTTCTAGTCCATTTTACATCAAACAAAATCAATTTCATAATAAATCCTAATAGAGAATTATGTTCTAGAATAATAAAATAGACAATGTATTGAATTTCCTTTAAAATATCGAACGATGTTTTTAACAACTATTAGATACTATTCCTTTATATTTTATTGGAATATCACACATAAAAATACAAAAAAATGTTTGGTCCACTAGACATTATACAAATAAATTCACTCAACACTCCTCTAAATTTTTTTTGATCAATCAGCCTCCTAGACTCATCAAGGTTAAGTTTGCATGAGGTACCTACCAGTGTGATTGTAATATTGGAATTGTTTAAATTGAATCATTAAATGGAGTATTTTATATAATTATGTTGATTTATAGTTATTAAATGTGGTCTTTAAATTATTTGTAATCTATGGATGAAACAGAAGTTATTTCATAATGCATATCTCAAACTCATTTAACATATTTTTTGAGAAAATAGAAGTATGAGTTTTTTGAGTTTGTACAAAGATAATACATTAACATAAATGTAAATTATAATGGTTTCATTAAAAAAATTCTTAATAAAAATATTTCAATCATCCATTCCATTGAAAAAATAAAATTATTAAAATAAACAAAATTGATCATAGTAGGCTTCTGGAGTTTTTTGAAGTCTATAAAGAGATTCAGTGTAACACCTGAGCTCTAATTATAGTAAGTGAACATTTAATTTTAATGAAACTATAGTTATATATTAATTTTACTATTTCATGGCACAAAAAATATAATTTTATTAGATTAATATTGATTTTGAATTAATGATGTAATATAAGCCTAGAATGAATTTTTGAAAAAATCCCTTAGAAATAAGATTTTATGAATAATTAACAATGTGATATTTAAGTAAACCTTATTTTATTTATAATAATTTATTATAATTTCTATAATTAATTACATATTGATTTTCAATTTTATATAAATAAATAAAATCTCATTTGGAGGTAAAAAAGGAATATTTTTAAGAAAACTATTCTTATGTGCATAATGTTTTCCCATTTTAATGAGTTAAAATAATCTCTAAAAAGAATTCTTAAAATTAAATTCATAAATTATATATCAAAATATATGAATTTAAATTAATATAATGATTATTTCTAGTCATAGAGTTATTGTAAGATCATATTTGCTTCAGAAATCCATTTCCATGAAAAAAAGAATTCATAACGTTTTGTGGGTTTATTTTTAAATTATTTTATACCACCTATAAAATGGAATTTCATAAAAATGTTTCCATATTTTGAATCCTAATTTCATGTTTTTTTAGTGTCTTTAATTTTTTTTATATAGTGAAAATGGTAAAAATTAGTTTCTACGGTTAAGGTTAGAACAAGTTTGTCAGGGGTTAAAATAATTGATAACGCTTAAAATGACCAAAAAATTTGCAAAAATAATATTGGATGAATTTATTTTGAACCTATATTATCTATAATTCTAAATAGACTCATTTTGGAAACACATTTCTTAGAAAATAATTGAATAATTATAATTCTTAGAAATTTGAAAAGGAGAACATTATATTCAATAGATTATGCGACATGAAACACTGATATTAAACAACCCATGAAATATATTTCCTTAAATTTAATCTCTTTGATTGCTTCCTAAACATGCAACCTTAAGTCTAAATGAACTATAATATATTATACCATTATAACCTACTCATTAAATTAGAGGATATGAATAGTAACAACTAAATTATGAAAAATATATGGTTTAAATATGTATAAAATAAATTAAATGGTCACATATTTATTCGAAATAAAATAAGATCTATTTTAATGAAAATGAAATGTTTTCAAAAAAACTATACTTTTCCTAAAAAGAGACTTAGTCTTGCTTTGGGAACATAATTTAAAATTATTTTTTAAGAATTTTTAAAAATTTATAATATAAAATTAACTTTATCTTTTATATCATCATATCAAAATTATCTTAGGTTTAATTTTTGGGATTTTTCTGAAAAGTTTCATTTCTAGATGAATAGTGAAAAACTATTGGGTTTTAATTCAAATTTTCCTTTTAGATGACCATATTTATAAAGTTAAATTATATTATTAATTGATTTTAAAGTAAAATTAGTTCAATTTTATTTATTTTAATCGAATTTGTGTTATTATTACCATTTTCATATCGAATTTGGAAATAAAAAATCTATAAACATTTGAACATTTTCTCTTTGAAACCCAACTTTCATATCGTGTCTACAGGATTAATATTGAATTAAAATTTTCCACATATGTGAATGGAATTTTTAAAAATGGTTCAATATTTTTAATAAAAATATTTTATATTTTATAACATGGCCAACTTAAGTTTTTACCATAATAAATATTGAAAATAATAAAAAACATATTACCATGATTATGGTAAAAACTGATTTATCGGGGGTTAAACTAAAAAAGATATGGGTTAAAATAACCTAAATAAATTAATAAAATATATTTTATTTCAAAATCTAATACCTATAATGTATTATTATTTAAATTACCCTATTTTTTTACCCGTTTGGTGTGTGAAAAATGTGGGTACACCTTTTTCTTTTCAAAAATTACAAGTATGTCACTCACCTCACTTATAAAAGGTCACCCAATCATTTCTCTTATTCACCAATTCTAAACATTTTGGTTTTAAAAATAAAAACATAGATAACTTATTAATTTACATTATCTCATCCTAGAATACTTGTTTCTTTCATAAATCCAACCTATTAATGCTTTGGTTCAAACCAAAGGATGATACCCGAAGAAGAGGTAACATTTTTCAAAGAGCATTTTTTAGCTTATTTTGTCCTCCACATCATTAAATTATTATTTAGATATTATGATATAATAACCTCATTATATTCCATATAATGATATTTCTTTCTATTTTAAGGTCATGAATTACAACCATCCACACTTCCATCAAATGGATTATGAAATCATTATTCATGTGTATGACAGACTACCGCCTGGAAAACTGATGTCAGTATTTTTTCCATTAAAACATATAATGGTTGGGTATGATTATGTATATAAAGTATATATATGAAATTTATAACATAATTATGCCTATGTATCCATTATATCATATATACCTTTTAAAAATCCAGTCCTTAGGGGATATAAAAACGTCGCTCGTGTGTATGGAATACTATCACCTCGAAAAGCTATGTGATTTATTTTTTAGTAATGATATACAAGGAACGTAATAAGGATTAATTAAATGAAAATATTTTATATTCATCAAATAATTATTATATTCATGATATATTTTTCATTCTTAAAATATTGCATATCATTTTTTTTCTTAAACTGAAAAATGATAACATCGCTTGTGTACGTGTGGACTGCCGCCTCCATGAAGCGATGTAACTATCTTTTCATCACCATACCACATGAATGATACATATAAGTATATTTAAAGAAATAATATTTTATATTTATGATATTATTATCATTGTATAAAGATAAAATATTACTTACCTTATTTACCTTATCATCATTGAAAAATTGGAATATTACTCATGCGTACGCACAACCAGGTTCTCTCTAAGTGCATCCATGAGACCCAGGTTCAAAACCAGGTGGAGGTATAATTTTGGGACTGTAGAAGGTACTGTAGCAGTTACAGTAGTGGTTATTGTAGTGGTTACTATAGCCGTTATTGTAACAGGAATTTGAGCGGTACTGTAGTAGGTATTGTTCGGTACTGTAACAGCCAGAACTATTCACCTTGGGCCACTAGTTTGGGCTTGGAGTCCTTAAGGCCTTCAGGACACTCAAAGAATTCTGGTCAATAAGGATATTGGACCACCTCATATCCTTCGTGCCACATCAAAGCCCTCAGGGCCACCTCATTTGCAGTTGCATAGACAGATTTTTCAAGGAACCACTCTAGAGGAGGAAAGAGCAGGGTACAACCACCAGAACGGGGATAAAAAGTCTTTAGAAGAATGAGAGGGTATGGAATTTTCCTTCAGTACCATGCCTGTACACCCCTTCACATGGACATGCTAGCCGAACATTCATGCAAAGGTGGAGAGATGATCATGATGCAAGTGTTGGGGAGGAGCTGTGTCATGTAGTCATAGTTTGTATGATTTACTTAAGACCTACGGGTCATGTAATGTCTCCAAGACTACGGGAAATGTAATTAATAATCCTACGGGCCTTGTAAGGGTTTCCCATTATCCCTTCAAAGGGGGGTTATCAGAAAATCAAAAAAATAAGGCCTTCGGGCCATTCAGTCAGTACGCACAACCTACCGTCTCCATGATCATAACAAACTTCATTTTTCAAAACCATATTCCATGATTGGTCTTAAAATTATAATTGATATATATATATATATTATAATTATTTCATAATTATTATTCTGTATATGATGAAATATTGACCTCTTAGACCAATCGTCATTGTCATTTTTGACACATAAGTCAAATATCGTCAAAACACCCAGCATAAACATAAATAATTAAGTAATTGTATATAACATCAAAATAATTTAAATAAAATTAATAAAAATCATGAAAAAATTTCATAGTAAGGTAAATAATTAACATATTTTTATTATTCATGAAGATAAAGAATGTACGTGATGAGTCAGACTCAAGGTAAGGGACTTCGTCTCAATTTATCATCCTTAAGGATTATTGTAATTTTATACAACTAATTTCATTTATTTGGTTTAAATAATTCCCATTATACATGTAATATCATGATTAATTAATAATTAATGGTATTTTAAGTTTTAGTTTTAATTATTTCATCCAAGGGGATTTGAGATGAATGTTATCATGTGATAAATAATTTCATAACTAAACTTCTTCTCATGGGGTTATATTACTTCTTTGTTTGCCTTTGATATTCTAATATTACGTATATAATTAATTTCTATTATCTTATGTTGTATTTTTAATTTTTCTATGTGGATTTACATTTTATTCACATAGTGTATTTTTTTATTAATTCTCACATAAAAATTACGATCATTGTAAGTGATTTCGTCTCAATTCCCATTTCATTAATACATTTGTGTCAATATAAACTTATTCAATTTTATGTAATGTATATATTACCCTTTTCAGGTATTTAACATGAATAACTATTTATTAATTATGATTGATGTTTCAATTCATGATAATTCATACTCTTGAATGGTGGATTTGACCATTGCTTAAACCGTATAAAATTTTTACGTACAATATTTACTATGAAAGTTATTTGATTAACTGGGTAAATATTGATAAATATATATCCTTAAATCAATATGATATTTGATTTTAAGGTATATTTAATCATTAATGAAATCAATTATTTGATATATGAGGGATTTTTGGACCTTCATTGATGGCTGGGCCTCAAAATTATATAGCCACTTGATGCATTAATGAGTCTCATTTGATAAATCAGTTGGCCAAATTAAATGGGTTTTTACATGTAGTTATAAATAATATTGTGAAAGGACTTGATGGTATAAGTATCATGTGGCTGAGACATTATGTCCAATAATTAATCATTTCCTTAATTAAGAATTTAGTTTTTATTATCCATGATATTTTCACATTGATATTAGCTTTGGATGCATTTCATTCTCAAGTTATTGAGTAAATGTGATGTTTGTTTAGTTATTTAACTTTCTAAATTGGTTACGCCTTATATTATCATGTTATAAAGTTATTTAAATATCATTTTTGTTTAGTTATTTACCTTTCAATAATGATTATTTCTTATCTTATCATGATAGTCATGTTATTTAAATGGAATGTGTGTTATGTTATATAACTTTCTCTGTTGATTATGATTATTGATTCGTGATAGCTTCCACTATACTTAAACCATAATTCAAATTTGAGATCACCCTTTTTTCATTTACCCATGATATGAAGAACAAATCTTTGAATAAGTTTTCAAGTATGAAGATCATTTTACTTTTTAATGTATTATGTTTAATTTTCTTTCTCCAATATAAAATGGGTATCATGGATGTATCTAGTTCTCCAAAACTACTAAAAGAGTTATTACTTCAAGATTTGAAACCTTTTATCTCTGATAATATAGTAAATAGGCATTGGATCTAGGCTAGTAGGGTCGGGGTCGCTACTGTATACATCAAATAAATATTAGTATAAACCTTGGGAACTAGACTGAAGAAAAAAATATACTATGTGTAACGCCCCGTCCCCAGTTACCCAGAGTCGGTGCATTATTTTAATACATTTTCATGATTATAAGGAGTCAAGTCCTAAAGGACCGATTAGTTTAGTAGTCTTGTAAAAATAGATTACATACATGAATGTTACATTTTCACTTTAAGACGTACAAAACAACATAAATAATCTTTATGAACGCCATTATTCCCTTGGCTTAACCCTGAATATCAATCACAATACACTTCTTGGAATCCTGGGAGAAATAAAACCTAGAAAGGGGTGAGCTCAAATGCTCAGTAAGGGTAAGAAATACTGCAGAAACTTTCAAAATAAGTATAAACATTTAAGGCAACATATAAAACTAAAACAAAAGCCTTTTAAAATTGAAATGTAGTATAATATGGCAGAAATAAAATGAAATAATTCCATTTACTTATTCACATGGATATTCTATGAATCGAATAATCACATGCAATATAACTAACCACTTTCATAATGATGGAATGCATAATGCTGAACTTTAATTTCTTTTTCAAGTACTCGTTCCAAGTCCTATGGGCTAACTATTACTGGAACCCAACACGGAGTGCCTCTAATAACCGAACACCAAACCAGAGTGCCCCTAATAACCGGACACCAACCCAGAGGGTCTGCTGTAACCAGACCCCAACCCGGAGGGCTTACTTTTACTTGTCCCCAACACGGAACATACAAGTCCAACACATTCATATTAAGAAGAGGATGAAATATAACATACAAATTTGTATTAAAACTAGCATATGAAATGTCAATACTTTACCCATAAACCATGAATGGTATAAAAATAACACATCCATAGTCAAACATATCACAAAACCTTCAACACAATATGGAAGATTTGTATCATGACAAATCAACTTCAAAACAAGTTTAAAATCCATTAAATAAATTTTGACATAGATGAGATTGAATTATAAAACACTTTGAGAGAAATACCCCTTTTTTGATGAAAGCATTTAAAAGTCACACAATTTAGAAAAGAATTAATTTAAAATAATTTTTGAATCCATGTTTCCCATACCACTTTAAAACTTTTTAATGGAATTAACAATTTAAAAACATTCATTTTCATATAAATCAACCCTTAAAAACCATTTTGAACACATGGAGATTAATGAGAAATATTTAGAATAATAAATATTTAAAACATTTCAAATGATGTTTTTGTAAAATGTCCCTTAAAAGGATCCATTTTAAAACTCTTTCATAAAACTTGTACATGGATAATAAATATGTCCTAGTAGATACTTATGTAAAAAAACAACCTCGGATAATAAGGAGGTTGTGAAATTAACCCTTACCAAATTGGTAACTTACAAAACATACACCCCGTAAAAGAATTATCATACAATGAATTTGAGAATACACATAAATTAAATTTTATTACATAAATAATAAAATTATGGGTAGTGCATACACCACACAAAAGGTAATAGTGGAAATATGGCCTGAATCTCACGGGAATAAGGAGTGAGATGAAAACCCCTTACCTTGCACTTTCCTTTAGTCGAGGGTACATTTAACCTCTTGTATGAAGATATTATTATGTTATTATATTATACCGGAAACATATTAATATTTACAATATCATACATGATTCATTTATGACTTTATATTACCCATTAAATAATAATTTCCATGTTAAATTAACATTTCGGGTAATAATCGCTTTCTTTATCGTACGTGTTTTAACTTGTTACTCTTTGTTGTATCACTTAGATCATGATTTAAATACTTCCAGAATATAAAACATGATATATATATCATATATATTTAGAATATAAATATGTATAACAGACATATATATGAAATGGAAAACACCGTTTATGGAGACGGTAGTCCGTACATACACATAAACTCTGTTTCTGTTTTCATATAGTATTGAACAGAAGTTAGTGAATAAGATATATGTAAGTACATAAATCCTAATATATATAAATATATATATCTTTAGTAGAATTATTATGTCATATATTACATACTTATTAGTCATATATAATTTCATAATCGTCGATGAATGGTGAACTTGGAAATGAATCTCATCGCATCGTGGGGACGGTAATCTGTACATACACACGAGCGGAAATATCATTCTTTTGATATTAAAATAATATATAATTGGATGTTATTTCATATATAAAGAATCCTTATAATGATATATTTATTATTTACATCGAATACACATAATTATTATACCCATCCAAATAATAATGTATTGAATAACATTTACACCATGATGTGGAGACGGTAAGCCGTACGTACGCACGTATGGTGACATATCATTAAAAGGATGGATAGAATACTGAATATGGTTGTACCATATTTATAATAACATCATAGTATATAGGAGATACTGGAGTTATTATTTTAGAATAGAAATAACAATGAAAGAAGAAGTTGCAGAAGAAAGGAACTTGAAAGAGGGTGGTGAAAACATTACCACTTCTTCGAGTTCATCCTTTTGATTTGACAAAAAGGGCTTCTTAGGTTGGATTTCTGATAAAAATAATGCCTCTATGTTGAAGTGAGGGAAGTTTAGAGAGTATTTTGGCAGGGTTTGGCAGAACCAAAAGGCTTTGAAGTTGTGAATAATTGTATAAAAGTTGGGTCCTTTTATAAGGGGGAGGAGGGGCTCTTTAGGAAAAAATTAAAGTATTAATTTATAATAAATTCATATTCGGTTTATAATGGAAACAAAGTAGATTTTTCAAAGTCTAAGGTGGGGATGGCTCTAAATCCTTTCAACCAACATATTTTAGACAGGTTTGTGTCATTATATTAACCTTATCTTTTAGTTTTAACTCTTGGTTAATTAGTTGGACACTTACCATGTCACTTTGTATTTTTATATTATTAGTTAATAAACATACTATATACCTCCAGGATACCACCTAGTGGTCCATTAATGACACACATATCATTATGCAAGTCCTTTGGCCGAACCTTAGATATTTAGGAATTTAATATCAATTAATAATATAATATTTGTTTCAAAAACTCTTTTATGTCAATTTTAACACTATTTGGTATTTTGATTTTTTGGAAAGTCATCACAGCTTGATTACTTCGAACAGGATACATTGAATTATCCCTAACATGTCATAGTCACCTAGAAAATTCGTGTATGTCATAAAAACTTTGAAATTATATTTATTTTAATATTTATATTACGATTTATTTGATTCTTTCATTAATAAGGTAATTACTACATCATCATTGTTTCATATATTAATTTAATCATTTGAGGTCTAAAAATTATAATTAAAATACCATTATTTATGAAATATTTTTTTCTTTCTAAGGAATATTTATAATCGAATTTATCTTATGTATAACCCTATATTAAAAATGTTTTAGTTATTAAACACCTATTTTAACTCTTTTAACTCTTCTTTGAATTAAATAATAACAAATGTCCTAATCTAATCCAAGTAGACCTAAAGGGCCATATTTTATTCCTAAGGTTGTTTTTGGTCGAATTAAACTTATCCAATTGAATTAGGACTTGTGTTAGGGTAATAATAATATCATTTTTACCCTTAATTACCTTATTTACTTTTTACTGTGGTAAATAAAAGTAAAAAGTTACTATTCACCAAAAATTATTTTTATCTTATTGAACCACATTTTACTCTTTGATATTAAATATGTCTCTCAGATTTTAAAAATTCCACTCACAGAAGCGGTAAAATTAAGTTTTATGTGAATTTACAAATTCTCCTAGGAGGTGGGTAAAAAACAGTGAAAAAGTTCAATAAAATTTTTATATATCTAAACTTATTATAAGCTACCTCCAATTAATTACATTGAATTTATATAGGATTTATGTATCTATTTTGACCTAAAATAAATTTATATAATACAAATAATTATTTAATTAAAAAGTCGGTTTTAAACAGTAACTCAGTGTTTTTCACTATTCATCAAAAAATGAATGTTTTCAGAAAAATACCAAAAATTTACCATAAGCTAATTTTGATATTCCAAATTCAATAATAAATTATATTTTACCAAATTCAAAACATATAATTTTAATTTATTAATTTAAAATTAATTCTCGTTGTTAAAACAAAAAGTTTGTTTTTAAGAAACAATAACTATCAAAAGTTTAACACTTGTTTCTGTACAGTTTAAATGTGAAATTGTGTCCAATGACCAGCATTGGATTAAATGGTAAAAATATATTCCAAATATAATTTAAAACCACTCAAATTCATAATTTATCACTAATAATTATTTTTATTAAAAAAGTTTTTTTTAATTAAAATTTAGTAATTTTCACTATTCATCATAATATGAAAGTTATCTGAAAAGTACCAAAATTTTACCTTAGGCTAATTTCGATATTCTGAATCCAAAAATGAAGTCCATTTTGAGAGATAAAATTTATAAAATTTCAAAAAGTGGGTATTACTATTCATAATGGCTACTTTTATTGGTCGTGGTGTGTGTTAGAACTCGAAGTTGCGTACAACACACGCTACTGTATTATTCAAAGAGAAGTGTACTGTGGAAGCTTGGGGTGATACATTCTCCCCTCCTTAAATAAATTTCGTCCTCGCAATTTGATATTGTTCTTTGAAAATAATGGTTGAAAATAGAAAATATATTTGTGGGAAAACCCACATCGGAAATTTGGTTAAGAAAATTTAGTCTTAATAAGAGGAAAAGAGAAAAGAAATGGTCACCACCAAATTATGATCTTGATTAGGAGAACATTGGTGGTAATTAGAGACATATAATTTGAGGAAAATGTAAATATTTATAGGTAGTGATTGAGGTCATCAATCACACAAAATTTTAAAATTGAGGTCCTTAAATTCATCAATCTATGATGATTTAAAATATTATCGGTTCAACAAAACATAAGGTATTAGGATAACACATTTTTGACGTTTCAAAATATCCTAGTGGAAATCCCACATCGAAAATGAATTAATGAGGTCTATATTTAGAATAAAGAGTGGTAAGTATGAAGATTACCAAAAATATCACATACTAGGGTACCATGTAAGAAAATATAGATATGGAAGAGAAATCAAACCATCAATTATCTGATGGAGAGTGGTAGAGAACATGGCTATGAAAAGGACAACAATCCCAAATCCATAAATTAGTGATGATCTAAGGTACTATCTAGGACAACATTTTTTTTCTAAGTTCCTTTTCTTAATGTTGGGGAATTTATTTATGAGATTGGCGAAGATCATAAAGAGATATACTTACTTTATAATTAGTATTTTATCCATTAATAAATTTCTACCACAAACTCATCTTTCACTCCAAAACATAATATAACTCAAAAATACTCTATTTATCCTAATCGTATAGGGTTCCAAATATAATAAATTTATAATTCACATATCAGACCCTTTAAAAAAAGAAACTATATTATACAATCCAGGGACTTCAAGTAGTCAAGTGGTAGGTGATAAATCCCAATCCCACTATGGTTGTGGGTTTGATTCCCGCAACATTTTCCGACACGAAGGGTCGTCACACGGTCGTCCTGTTATAAAAATCCAAAAATAACCTTTCAAAATTAATCCATTACAACCTTTAGACTTATCCAAAATACTAATATCCAAACTCATAGTCCAAAATTTACAAGGAAGTTAAACATAATGAGAATCCTTTTTTCCAGGTAATAACATGTGAACACCTTCCTCATATATTCTTTTACAACACCACAACATCCTGATCAACCATCTCTTATTCCAAAATCACTACCTCAAAATTAGGACCATATTAAGGTTTATCTTTCCTTCAACCATGTAATTTTCAAACAATTTAACTCGCTGTAGAGTCACTTTTTTTAGTACCATAAAATCTCAAATCCTTAATGAAATAGTACTGCAATACAATCATTATTTATTTTTAGAACATCATTGATACAACACTTAAATGAAATAATTCTAGAATAACAACATAAGAACACTAGTCATTCTACTTCATCTGTGGTAGTATCATAACATGATTATTATCCAATAGCATCATTTGCGGCATAGTCTGATGACTGGGATATTGGTCCGCATAGTGTCCAAACTCCTTGAAAATGAAGCATTGTACATTTGAAACCTTTTTCTTACACTTGCAGTCACGTACATGGTGTCCTTTTTCTCCACACTTATAACATACTCCCATTCCCTTCAAGCATTTTCCCAGGTGATTCTTTCCACAGTTATCACATATGAGAAAACCCTTATTTACGTTTTTCCCTTTATCTGTCCTTCTCTCTACCATCCTTTTCTTCTCTGGATTCCCTTCAAAGCCATATGACTCCGATAATTCTTTACTTATCTTATCAACACATGATATTATTTCTTCATATGCTGATAATATGTGGGAGACTATTTCCCTTCTAAATTTTAGATTAGGACCATGAAAGATATGATCCTTCTTACTCTTTGGATCATACGTATTAATGGAGTTCACATTCCTTCTACTGGGATCCATTTCTATACAATAGCATAAACTAGGTAAGTTTATGAATTGCAATGAATAATTCCAAACTTGTAAAATACCTAACACAAATTGAACAGTTTATGGATATAATCCATAATCATAAAAATGTTTTCTTTGAGTAAGTACATACTCATGAGCCCTTCATAATGGTTTTTAAATAAAATGAGAATTATCCTAAGAATATCCCTCGGGAGTGTCGTAACAAAGAGTGCAGCAAGGCCCGTTGTCGTGCCCCAGTTCCCATTCGAGTCTTGCTCAAAGCGTTGTTTTCGGGTTTTACCCCTAGGTACATTTGTGCTAGAGTCGCCTTTACCTACTCGTATCCAAACAGGTATGTATTGCTCCAAAAACTCACAAAATATCTAGAATATCAAAATTCTATAAATTTCTTCTATACTAATCCTCAAAGTCTATCTTAGGGATATGTGCTCTAATTAGAGTTTATCTAAATCTAGTTTCCAAGTTTATTACTAAACGTCCGTTGATACCAACTGTAACACCCCGACCCTAGTTACCCAGAGTCGGTGCATTATTTTAATAAATTGGCATGATTACAAGGAATCAAGTCCTGAAGGATCTATTAGTTTTGTAGTCTTGGAAAAATAAATTACATACATGAATGTTACATTCTCACATTAAGACGTAAAAAAGAACACAAATAATCTTTATGAATGCCATTATTCCCTTGGCTTAACCCTCCATATCAAACAAAATACACTTCTTGGAATCCTGAGAAAAATAAAACCTAGAAAGGGGTGAGCACAAATTCTCAGTAAAGGTAATCAATACAATGGAAACTTTCAAAATAAGCATAAACATTTAAGGCAATGTATAAAACTAAAACAAAATCCTTTTAAACTTGAACATCAGAATAATATGTCAGAAATAGAATGAAATAATTCCATTTACTTATTCACATGGATATTATACTAATATAATAATCACATGAAATATAACTAACTACTTTCATAATGATGGAATGCATAATGCTGAACTTTAATTTCGTTGTCAAGGACTCGTGCCAAGTCCTAGGGTCTAACTATTACCGGAACCCAACCCGGAGTTCCTCTAATAACCGGACACCAACTCGGAGTGCCTCTAATAACCATACACCAACCCGGAGTGCCTCTAATAACCGGACACCAACCCGGAGTGCCTCTAATAACCGGACACCAACTCAGAGGGTCTGCTGTAACCGGACCCCAACCCGGAGGGCTTACTTTTACCGGTCCCCAACCCGGAACATTCAAGTCCAACACATTCATCTTAAGAAGAGGATGAAATATAACATAAAAATTTGTATTAAAACTAGCATACGAAATTTCAATACTTTACCCATAAACCATGAATGGTATAAAAATAACACATCCACAATCAAACATATCACAAAACCTTCAACACAATATGGAATATTTGTATCATGATAAATCAACTTCAATACAAGTTTAAAATCCATTAAATAATTTTGACATAGATGAGATTGAATTGTAAAACTCTTTGAGAGAAATACCCCTTTTTCATGAAAACATTTAAAAGTCACACAATTTAAGAAAGAAGTAATTTATAGAAATTTTTGAATCAAAGTGTCCCATACCACTTTGAAACTTTTTAATTTAATTAACATTTTAAAAACATTCATGTCCATATAAATAAACCCTTAAAACCCATTTTGAAGACATGGACATTAATGAGAATGATTTAGAATAATAAATATTTAAAACATTTGAAATGATGTTTTTATAAAAATTCCCTTAAAAGGATCCCTTTGAAAACTCTTTCGTAAAACTTGTACATTGATAATAAATATTTCCTAGTAGATACTTATGTAAAAAAACAACCTCAGATAATAAAGAGGATGTGAAATTAACCCTTACCAATTTGGTAACTTACGAAACATACACCCCGTGAAAGAGGTATCATACAATGAATATGTAAATACACATAAAATAAATTTTATTACATAAATAATACAATTATGTTAAGTACATACACCACAAAAAAGGTAATAGTGGCAATATGGCATGAATCTCACGGGAATAAGGAGTGAGATGAAAACCCCTTACCTTTCAATTTTCTTTAGTCGAGGGTACATTTAACCTCTTGTACGAAGATATTATTATGTTATTAAATTAAACAAGAACCATATTAATATTTATGATATCATACATGATTCATTTATTACTTTATATTACCCATTTTATAATAATTTCCATGTTAAATTAACATTTCGGGTAATAATCGCTTTCTTTATCGTACATGTTTTAACTTGTTACTCTTGGTTGTATCACTTAGATCATGATTTAAATACATCCAAAATATAAAACATGATAAATATATCATATATATTTAGAATATAAATATTTATAATAGACATATATATGAAATGGAAGACACCGTTTATGGAGACGGTAGTCCGTACGTATGCATAAACGTTGTTTCTGTTTTCATATAGTATTGAACGGAAGTAAGTGAATAAGATATATGTAAGTACATAAATCCTTATATATATAAATATATATATCTCCAGTAGCATTAGTATGTAATATATTACATACTTATTAGTAATATATATTTTTATAATCATCGATGAATGGTGAGCTTGGAAATGAATCTCATCGCGTCGTGGAGACGGTAATCCGTACGTACACACGAGCGAAAATATCATTATTTTGTTATTAAATTAATATATAATTGGATTTTATATCATATATAAAGAATTATTATAATGTTATATTTATTATTTACCTCAAATAAACATCATTATTATACCCATCAAAAATAATAATGTATTGAATAACAATTACACCACGACGTGGAGACGGTAAGTCGTACGTACGCACGTATGGTGACATGAAATTCAAAGTATGGATAGAATACTGAATATGTTTGTACTATATTTATAATAACATCACAATATATAGGAGATACTGGAGTTATTATTTTAGAAAATAAATAACAAAGAAAGAAGAAGTTGAAGAAGAAAGTAACTTGAAAGAGGTGGTGAAAACATTACCTCTTCTTTGGGTTCATCCTTTTGATTTGATAAAAAGGGATCTTTAGGTTGGCTTTCTGATCAAAATAAGGACTATATGTTGAAGTTAGGGAAGTTTAGAGAGTATTTTGGAAGGGTTTGGCAGAACCAAAAGGCTCTGAAGGTGTGAATGATTGGATAGAAGTTGGGTCCTTTTATAAGGGGGAGGAGGGTCTCTTTAGGAAAAACCTAAAGTATTAATTTATAATAAATTCATATTCAGTAAATAATGGCTCCAAAGTGGATTCTCAAAATCCTAAGGTGGTTATGGGTCGAAATAATTTCAACCAATATATTTTAGACAGGTTTGGATCATTATATTAACCATATATTTTAGTTTTAACTCTTGGTTAATTAGTTGGATACTTACCATGTCACTTTGTATTTTTATATTATATAGTTAATAAACATACTATATACCTCCAAGAGACACCCATGTGGACCATTACTGATACAACTATCATGATACAAGTACTTTGGACGAACCTTAGATATTTAAGAATTTAATATCAAATAATAATATAATATTTGTTTTAAAAACTCTTTTATGTCAATTTTGACACTATTTGGTATTTTGTTTTTTTGGAAAGTCATAACAACTTGATTACTTCTAACAAGATACATTGCATTAGACCTAACATGTTATAGTCACCTATAAAATTCGTTTATGTCAAAAAAACTTCGAAATTATATTTATTTTAATATTTATATTACCATTTATTTGATTCTTTCATTAATAAGGTAATTACTGCATCATCATTGTTTCATAAATTAATTTTATTATTTAATGTCTAAAAATTATAATTTAAATACCATTATGTGGTAAATATTTTTATATTTCTAATTATTATTTATAATCTAATTTATCTTATGTATATCCTTATATTAAAAATGTTTTAGTTATCAAACTTTGATTTTAACTCTTTTAAATCTTCTTTGAATTAAATAATAACAAATGTCCTAATATAATCTAAGTGGACCTAAAGGGTCATATTTTATTCATAAGGTTTTTTTGGTTGAATTAATCTTATCCAATAAAATTAGGACATGTGTTAGGGTAATAATAATATCATTTTTACCCTTAATTACCTTATTTACTTTTTACCGTGGTAAATAAAAGTAAAAAGTTACTATTCACCAAAAATTATTTTTATCTTATTGAACCAAATTTTACTCCTTGATATTAATTGTGTCTCTCAGATCTTCAAAATTCCACTCACAGAAGCGGTAAAATTATGTTTTATGTGAATTTCCAAATTCTCCTAGGAGGTGGGTAAAAGACAGTGAAAAAGTTCAATAAAATTATTATATATCTAAAATTATTAATAACAGCATCAAATGAATTACATTGAATTTATATAGGTGTTATTTATCTATTTTGACCTAAAATAAATTTAAATAATATAAATTATTATTTAAATAAAAATCCGATTTCAAAAAGTAACTTAGTGTTTTACACTATTCATCAAAAAATGAAAGTGTTCAGAAAAATACCAAAAATTTACCATAAGATAATTTTGATATTATGAATTCAATAATTAAGTCTATTTTACCAAATTCAAAACATAGAAGTTTCATTTATTAATTTAAAATTAATTCCCGTTGTTAAAACAAAAAGCGTGTTTTTAAGAAACAATAACTATCAAAAGATTGACACTTGTTTGTGTACAATTTAAATGTGAAATTATGTCCAATGACCAGCATTGGATTAAATGGTAAAAATATATTCTTAATATAATTTAAAACCACTCAAATTCATAATTTATCACTATTAATTATTTTTATTAAAAAAGTTGTTTTTAATTATAATTTAGTAATTTTCACTATTCCTCAAAATATGAAAGTTATCTGAAAAGTAACAAAATTTCACCCAAGGATAATTTAGATATTATGAATCCAAAAATGAAGTCCATTTTGAGAGATAAAATTTATAAAATTTCAAAAAGTGGGTATTACTATTTATAATGGCTACTTTGATTGGTCGTGGTGTGTGTTAGAACTCGAAGTTGCGTACAACACACGCTACTGTATTTTTCAAAGAGAAGCGTACTGTGGAAGCTCAGGGTGTTACACTATGGAACATAACCCTATGATATAATTTAAGGATAGGTATAGAATAATATCCTAAAGTTTGTTAAGGAAGATATTATATGGTTTTTACTATATATAAATCCATATCAATATACTATAAGTGGATGTGGTTCTGACATAATTGTACATAGGGTTTATAAATATGAAATGGGCGGATTGTTCTTGACTTGATCATCACTTGGTTCATGACAATGGGCCTGACAGTGCACCTAGTAAAACACTAATAGGGTTTATTCTTAGTATAATTCCGATTTTATTTAAAAAAAGTTATGAAGGATTTGAAAATAAATACATACCCAAATAAACCATGTTTATGATTATGAGAAAACCTATGCATTAATTTTTCAATTTTTGATAAGTATTTCACTAGTTTTAGGTTTATATATTATGTTTAATAATGATATTAGCTCATATAGCTTATTCCATCATTTATAAATGAAAACTAGTAGAAGGAATGGGAATTTCAATAATGCATAGAATCCAAAGTGTTATAATGATTATTTCATTGATGGGCATAAGCTAATCGTTCCAAAGGAATTGGAATCCCAAAAATTCTCATCATATGAGGATATATTATCATGTGATAACAACAAATAAAAATAATTCACTAAGTATTATGGCTTCAAAGGGAAGGAGGAGAAGAAGTGGATTGTAGAAAAAATATGGATGAAGGGAAGAACGAAAATAAGGATTTTCCCACATGTGACAATTGTGTAAAGAAACACAATTGTACTTTCTTAAAGGGAATTTCAGATTTATATAAGTTTATAGAAAAATTCCACCATGATATTGATTTTAAGGGAAATAAAAAGGTTTCCAAATGCTCAATGCTTCAACTGTAATGAGATGGGACACTATAGAAATGAATTCCCAAGGCATTAAAGGACTATACCTCAAAAGTAGCTTATGGATCATGGTCAAGTTTATGGTTTACCATAGACAAAGTGGAATGATTAATTTTCTTGTGTTTTTATTCAATAATCATGTTTTTTGAGTATTTTATCAATGATATACAAGTTATAATAATTATGAAATGTATAATGACTTTACTATTGTACTTCTTCATTAAAGATTTAAAAATATATATTGAACGACACAGATGACCATTAAAAATGATTTTTTAGCAAGTTTAAATTCTTGTAAAACCCATTATTGTGTTTTATATAACAATTAATATATTCGCGATATTGAGATAATGATGTTGGGAAAAATATATGACTGATGTGGATAAATAAAATTGTATAGTACTAACTACTTTATAACTGATTAATGATTTTTAAGTAAGTTTTTTATTCTCTCATTGATGGAGTTTAAAACAATTTTAGATTTAAGGAATATATCCAATAATCCGTGTTTTACTTAAGGAATAAGGTATCATGCTTTTTTCAAATAGGTTTTATTGTAATTCAGGTTATTACCATATTCCATGAGAATACATGATGAATATATTCACATGGTTGGTATGTGATGATTAATAGATGCTTCAAGTTGTTTTGGGGATTAATAATATGTTCATTTATGAAATTTAGTGACCTTATTTTTAAATTTTTGGATCATAATATTTTGTAACATTCATCTGGTTACCCATTTATGAAATGGTTTAATTTGAAATTTGGATTAGTTTTTAGAGATTAATGGATTACTTCACCATATGGAGATTTATGCATATTGGATAACTATTTCTAATTATTTAGTCATAATAATAAATAGATATTGAAGGAATTAATTATCATTCTATTATAGATATTATAATCTATTAAAAGTGAATTTTAGTGATTTGGCAATAAAAATCCATTTTTCGGTATTTATTACATGGAAAAATAGATTAATTGGTAATTTAGTGAAGCACAACCAAAGGATGAAATTTTTCTTTTGAAATAGATATACATCAAGTAAGTATATTTCCTTACTCATAGAGAGTAAAATAATTCATCAACTTTCAGAAAAGGATCATGAAAAAAAAATTATCCAATTACCATCACATTCGATCAATCATATAGTCCTCTAAATCATCACATATTTGTGGTTTTCAGGTCCTTAACTTTCTATTGATCATTTAGATTCCATTGATCAATGACCTATATCATTCTCAATAATTTTTACACTTTTATTCCTTGTCTACATCTTCACTTTCCACCAATTTTATTCTACTTGGAAACCTAGTTATGTGATAAGTTCATATGACCTTTGTAACTCCCTTTCTCTGTTAATAGGGGGGTGTTTTATTAACCCTTTTTATGAAGTGTTATTTTCAACACAGGTATTTTCATATATCAAACCTTTTATTACCTAGATCAAGCTTAAATTGTGAGGAAGTAGTTTATTTAATGTTGGTAGAATGCAACACCCAAAAATTATAAATTTTTTTATTTATTTTTTATATAATGAGACTTGAAACACTGATCATGAAAAACCCATTAAATATATTTCTTTAAATTTAATCTCTTCGATAACTTGCAGAACACACAACCTCAAGTTTAAATAAACTGTAATATAGTATACCATTATAACATAGGGGTTAAATTGAAAGGAATGAATAATATTAAATAAATTATGAAAAATATATGGTTTAAACATGTATGAAATAAATTCATGATTATTTATTAATTACAAATAAAATAAGAACCATTTTAAAGAAAAATAAATGTTTTTAGGAAAAAATGAATTTTTTCTAAAAAGAGGTTTAGTCATGCATTGGGAACATAACATAAAATTAATTTTTAACACTTGGAGAAAATTTATAAGAGAAAATTAACTTATTTTTTGATATCATCATATCAAAATTATCTTTGTTCGATTTTTTTGGATTTTTTTTAAAAGTTTCATTTTTTGATGAATAGTGAAAAAACACTAAATTTTAATTGAAAAATGTATTTTTGTTTAAATTCATTATAAAGTTAAAATATATTTATAATTTGTTTTAAATTAAAATTAGTAAAGTTATATATCTATTAGTAAAATTTATGTCATTGGAATGTTTTTCATATTTAATTTTTAAATAAAAACTTTGTAAACCTTTAAACAACTTCTTTCCAAAAGCCCCCTTCTTATCGCATAAGCGGGATTAATTTTAAATTATAATTTCTCAATTATGTGAATGTAATTTTTATAAATGGATTGAATATTTTTAATAATAATAATATATATTCTATAATATGGTAAAATTAATTTTTTACAATAACGAATAGTAAAAATAGTAAAAAATTATTTACCACGGTTAAGGTAAAAACTAATCTAATAGGGTTTAAACTAAAACAATCAGAATTAAAATTACCTAAAAACCTATCTAAATTTTATTTTATGCCCATATTTATACCCTATCATGTCTAATAATTGATAACACTCCAATTTGGACCCTTTTGGCATGTGAAAAACATGGGTCAACCTTTTTATTTTCAAAAGTTATAAGTGTACCACTCACCTCACTTATAAAAGGGCACCCACTCTCCTCTCTACTTCACAAGTTAAAACACTTTTAGTTCTGCCAAATACCAACAAAGATAACTTTAGAAAATTCCATACTCTCATACTATAATCCTTATATTTGTAAATAATCCAACTTAGGAAGTATGTAGTGCAAACATAATGAGGACAGTTGAAGAATACATAATGTTCTTCAACAAATTTATATTTTTTATTTATTCTTCCACATCTTTAAATTATTATTAAAATATGATGATATAATAATATTAATATTTTCAATATTTTAAGATGTTTTTATGTTAATTTCATGACCAACAATCATCCCCACTTCAATAAAATGTGTTAAAAATCATTATTTGGGTGTACGGAGGACTACCGCCTCGCCAACCGTTGTCATTATGTTTTCCATTGCCAACTATCACTATTTGGTTTTATGATGGATATATATTATATTTATTATATTTATAACATAATTATACATTTGGATTAATTATTTCATGTATATATATATATTCTATCCATTCCGTAGGGGATAAAATATTGTCACTCGTGTGTACGGACAACTATCACCTCACGAAGTGATGCGATTAGTTTTTCACTAACTCATTACAAGGAGGGTAATAAGGAGACAATTAATGAATATACCTGATATAAATGAAATAATTATAATATTTTTGAAATATTTCTCATTCATAGTATATAATATATCATTTTCTTTCTTACATTGAAAATGATAATGTCGCTCGTGTACTTGTGGACTACTACCTTTATCAAGCAATGTGACTCTGTTTTCATCACCACACCATATAAATGATATATATAATTATATTTAAATAAATAATTTGATATATATTTAATTATTAAAATTTTACATGTACTATTTTGGGATATTAAATGGATTATTTTCGAGACCATATGTTAAGACGGTGTGTGACTTAAAGTCCTGATGTTCCATAAATAAATGTTTGAAATATATTAAATGGAACACCTACATAGTTTTCCTAAAACGTGAAATAACTCCAAAATGGGTACCCATATCAGAAATTTTATTCTACCATTGATTCCAAAATGTAGTTTTTACCCTTGGCATGACATAATCTTTGTCAGCACATGATGTTTGTGAAAAAATCATTGCGGGTATAAATGAGTATAATTAATTAATATGTTTTATTTATTTTTGATGCATGGATGAAATAACCATATAAGTGTATAGTTATGAAAACTTCCTCATGTTTGGCCCCTCAAACCATAGATATCTACAAAAACTTTGAGGAGTTTTCTTGGTGAATGATGACGGATTGGGACCAGATCATCGATCATTGTTCCAATGGAGTTCATGGATCTCATCAATAATGGAAACATAGAACTATTAATCATCAATGATCAATAATAAACTTGGTAATATTTTTTATTCTATTTTTTCCATCCCATTTCTTAATCTTGGATTAATGTAGATCTATTCAACAAACATAACTGGTACACGCATCATCGGTAGATTTAAATTTGTAGAACTGCAGATATGTTCATTGTGATTTATTCATATTCATTATAATCATTCTACAACAATGAATTTATGCCTAATGACCAAAGTATAATGTTGATTAATCATTTTTCATGGATCAAGGATTTATCTCCTCTTTATTTGTTCAATCATTGTTGGTATTTTCCTTGGCCAGTAGTTTGACCAATATCCAGTATTCGGTCACTACGTGGCCATTCTTCAGAAAAATGGATCAAAACCAAGGGTACGACTCATAATATATGTTTTTTGTAATCTATGATGACGATGGATGGATTGAGGGACAAATAGACCAAATTAAGAGTTCTTCATTCATCCTGAGTGACACAAGTTGCAGCTATGGACGGATCAAGCAGATTATTTTCTAAGAAGATTGAGGACCCAAATCATGACTAGTGATGATGGAAAGGGTTGACTATCCTAGGATCTATATTTTTTTGTGATATTGGTGGAATTGGAAATGTGAATGAGAGTTCAAAGGAAGAACCAAGGGTTTTAAAAAATCATAGGTTACATGGTGTGTAACCCAGTGTGGCATGCCGTGTAGGACCCCCTATGTAGCACCAGGGTTCCTCAGTGAGAAAAATATCACAAACTATGTGATAGGATCACACACCATGTGAATCCTCCATTATATCATGGTGTGTAACTATGAGGGTACACATATACGGGATGAATTACACGACTAATGGAACATTTTGTACTCAGATAAAGACATTGTTGGGTGTGCATAGGCATGGCCAGCGATACACAGATATGACCAGTGGAACACTGGCTAGTGTCAGGTTATCTATAAATGTCGTTTTATATTTTTACACACTGTTTATTTCAATATTTAAATTTCCTGTAACGGTTTACCACACGGTCATACCGGGGGATAGTTGGCCATGTCTTGTACCCCTAGTACACACTAGATAACACCTTAAAGGGTGTTTGTTGACCATAGTTTATTTAGTTTGAAAATGTCTTGGTTGATTTTGTTACCTTGGTCTATTTCCGTGAGAGTATAGTACAACATTACATACACATAATAGGATTGTGTTCCCCTATGAAGGATTATTCTCAAATAATGTTAGTGGTGTCCCTTTGTGCGACTGGAGAGTGATACTCTATCATCTTCTTAAACTAGGTGGGGTTTGTGGAATCAGTGTGACCTCCTTGTTCCGGGAATTGATCCTACATCTAATAGGATGAATCAGTAGGGTTTATGGTATAATTGGAAAACAATCCCCTATGTAGTGGGTTGATCCAGATTGGGTTTGTGGTTTTCCAAAGCGGTTATGGGCATGACCCCCTATATGATTATCAGGGTATTTTCATAACTGTGATATTTTTTTAGGTGGGGTCCAATTATTTAACCTCTTTTATGAGTGTCTCTAATGATATAAAGGATCATGGAGTGTATTCTAATGTAATGGGTATTACATTTAGTAGAATCCTATGGTTGGTAGTTCGTGGTGACATTATAGTGGCACCGTGTCCTTTCCAGGTATATTTGGGTGTATTCTATTATACATTTATTATTATATCAACTTTTAGATTAATATAATTTGCGATTAATGGTTAGTTTTTTGGGGTCTCCTACTATGTATTGTTATTCTCAACTCTATAGGGGCTCTACCCACATGTTTCATATCATATATAGACAATGCCCATTTTGATGGTGTTCTAATAGGATAGGTAATGGGAGGAGTATAGCTTGAGATTAATAGACTGAGGTTTTCTTAGGTGCTCACATTTGATCATATTCCACTCCTTTGGAGTAGGTTGGACACCTTATAGTTTTTGGATGGGGTTATAGTTGGCCTTTTTTCCATTTAGAACTTCACAGTCATACTCTTTTGTGTGATCTTATATGTATGCAATCATTGGTTTCAATTGTTTTACATTTAGCATTTTTTGGGATTGGATATGTGTGCATGTGTATAGGTACATTAGGATAATTCCTACAATTTGTATGATATTACTACTCATCATTGTTCACCAGCCCCTAGTTGATTAGATTTAGGTTTGGGTAGTCATGGGTCGAACCTCAGTGGATCGGGTTATGAAAGACTGGTATAAAATGAGGTCATTTATACCTTAGAACAAAATTCCATGAGATTGGTTTGGGGAAACATTTTTTAGTGTTTTTAGTTAAACTTTTAGGTCAGGGACTCCAGTGTTGGTGCAGTGGCCGATATATCCATAAACCATGACTCGGATCACCATCCTTTCAACTCGGTACATGTAAACATTAGTTATAGGGAAAACATTGGTACATGCATTAAATTAGAATGGGTTGTGTTTTTCCGGACCATATTGTGTAAGCTCCCCAAATATACCCTTTTGACCATGGTACATCTTGTTTTATTTTTTTATGTCTCTACATAGATAGCTTTCCAGGATTCCACTTCATGATCACAGGGATGATATTCCTACTGATGAAGCATCAGTGTAGGGTAATTTACTAGGGATAGCACCTCCAGGTGGTTTTCCATCTATAATACTACACATTAACAAGTATCTAGAGCTGGTTGTGACAGCTAAGTATAAATGATAGTTGAGTGTGTTTAACAAGATTCAGAGGCAGTGGCCTCCTAGGGTTTAGGTTGAACCAGTCCCCCAGGTGGTTGAGGACTAGATGGAGGCATTCACTTGAGTTTTATACCTTATGAGGACTCCTAAGCTCAGATTTTGATCCTCATCGTGAGTCTTCATGAGGTGTTTGTCAGGTGATGTAGAACATAGTGGATCAGACACATTATGATATAGCTCTATCCACATCAGACTTTGAGCATCTCTTTAGAGTTTATTTCTTTTAGAGCATGGTATGATTAGTGTACATTCAAGAGTTTATACATCTATTGAATATAATTTTTACCATGGTGGATTATTCAGTGTGTTTCACTAATCTCTCAAGTTACTCCATGAATATGGTTTAGGATCCAGTCTTCAGAGGATAGACCTTTGATATGGGATTACACCAGGAAATCAGGGCTCTGGTGGTGTCCCATTTCATTCCCATATATGCTTGGGTTCTTGAGAAAGCCTCGGTAGTGGGGATATTCCTAGAACAGCAAGCACCAATAGTAGGTATTGGTTGAGGGCACCCAAATGTCGAGACCTTAGTAGCAGGGAGCCAATAGAAGTCATAGGGATTCAAGCATTTCAGATGATTTAGGAAGTTATCCTAGGACATATGTTCAGTAATGTAGGGCTCTCAAGGTGGATCAAATTAGCTGAGTGAGAAAATATGTTTCTACTACTAAGGTCTAGATCATCTGGCTTTGGATTTCCGGACCAGTCATATAGATGATCGAGAGATGTCAAGGGATAACCAATGTAGATATGGAGCCAAAATCAGGGTGTTCCATAGGGTGGAGGATGTTGAAGATGTGTTAGAAGAATAACATGATTTGTTCAGAGGTTCGACCTACTACCACTATCACCCCTATGTAATCTATTCCAGGCTCAGGGAGATGGTGGTTAGGGATGATGCTAGTTGCATGCTATGGAGGTTTATAACCCCGTGGATCTAGGGATTATATTAGGTATGATATGTGTCTTTTATAATTTATCTATAGTACTCATAAACACATGTGAAATTCATTCCTTCCTTGGAACTTCTATGGTACGATACATAGAGATTATAGTTGATCCATTGGCTCGACCATTATGGTTGGAGACTTCGACAGGTGGTGACTCAATGATTATTCACTTGTGTCGACAGCACAATTTGACACATGGAGGTGATAGTTTTTATGGGATATCTTTATAGAATAAATGATTACTTATGATGTTATCTTAATTATGGAATGAATATCTACAATTAATGCTCAAATTGACTATTTTAGGTATAGAATGTGGTGTTCCTGTAGGGATGGGATGTTGTTTTCCTTTGTGGATGAAAAGTAAACCTTGGTGTATCAGGATGATCTCAAGCATAGGAGAGTGCATAAAATTACTCATTAGTTGGATAACATGAATCTTTTAGTAGTGGATGCTATAGGCTACATGTTTCCTACAGTGGTGGTATTGTATAAGGACATATTTTTTATAGATATATCATGTTTACCTCCTTGTCGAGAGGTATAATTCTGCATTGACTTGAATCTTAGGATAACCCTGATATCAACACCATCATATCGTATGGCTCCTACAGAGCTTTGTGAGTTGAAGGTAGAGTTGAAGGACTTGTAAGAGAATTGATTTGTAAGACCAGGTGTTTCCCCCTGGGCAACCCCAGTGTTGTTCTCTAAGAATGTATTTAGGAGTTTGAGGTTATGTGTGGACTATCAATGCTTGAACTAGGTGACCATGAAGAATAAATATCCACTACCAAGGATTGATGGCCTCTTTGATCAATTGAGAAGGGTGTGATCATTCATGAAGATTGAACTTAGATCAGGCTATCACCAAGTGTGAGTAGGGGAAAAGGATATAAAGAAGATGGAATTCATATGTCTCTATGGTCACTATGAGTACTTTTGATGTTGTTTGGTGTGAAAAATTCTCTAGAAGTTTTCATGGGACTCATGAACTGGGTAATTTATCCCTTTTTATATTGGTTCTTGGTGGTCTTAATTGAGGGCATCCTATTATACTTGATATTCAAGGAGGAGCATGTGAGACACATGACGATGGTTTTGAATACTCTCTGAGAGCAACAGATTTATTGGATGCTCTCAAAGTTTTATCTATATATTCAAGAGGTCCACTTTCTGGGATACATCATCTTAGATGTAGGAGTAACAGTGGACCCAATGAAGGCTGAGGCAATTCTTGCTGTGAACCGCCCAAGATTTTTATGATGGATAAGAGTTTCCTTATATTGGCCGAGTATTTTTGAAGATTTTTACCCAATTAATCTAGAGTGGTAGAACACTTGTCTTTTTTTACAGAGAAGGGGAATCCTTTTATGTTGATAGAAAGGGTCCATTAGTTCTTTTAGGATCATAGGAAGATATTGGTTAGTGGTATCATCTTGATATTTCAAGAGGTGGTGTCAGGTACACAGTGTTATATGATGCATCAAGGACCAGACATGGTTGTGTTATGATGTAGAGGGAGGTGGTTATTTCATATAGTTCATTTCAGTTGAAACCATGTGAGAAAAATTATATGAACCTCGATCTACATTTAAAAATAGTAGTCTTTTCACTAAATATGTGGAGACACTACCCGATGGTCTAGTGGTTTATCGATTACAATGACCATAAAAATTATCAATTATATCATATCTCATAAGGATAATAACTTGAGATTGTGGTGATGGATATAGTTCCTCTAGTACTATGACTTTGAGATTTTCTATACATCTGGGAATGGGAAAATACTGGAACATCATCTTAATAGGATATATTTTTCTTAGTTTTTGGAAGAGGTGTCAGAGCAGTTAGCCTCATTATAGTTTTCCTTGGTATTCAATGATGTTGCTTTATATTTTCACTTGATGGTTGTTACCACACCACTTTTACAGAAAGTTATGGATGCTCGACATGGAGATACAAACTATAAAACATTACAACCTCAAATATCCACTGGAAAAGTTTTTGAAGTATATTATGAAGGTGTGGATAAAACTATACATTATAGGGGATATATGATGGTATATTTTATGTTGTAGGATGAGGTGATGTGGGAGTTTCATAAATCTCCTTGGAATTACATCCTTGTGTGGAAAATATCTACGAAAACCTACGACATCCATTTTTGTAGCCATGATTGAACATGGGAGTTGTGGAGTATGTTTTTAGATAAAATACTTTTCAGTAAGTGAAGGTTGAGAACCAGGTTCCAATGGGTTTAGCCCAACCCCTTTAGTTGGTAGAGTGGAAGTATGATGGCATATCCATTGACTTCATGATGGGGTTACAACATACATTCAGGGGACATGATTACATCTAGCTGATCATAGTCCAAATCACTAAGTCCTCCCACTTCCTAAATATTCAATAGTAGAGTTTAGTAGAAGCTTCTGATGCCTCGATATATAAGAGATATCCCAACTCTATAGAGTTTCCTCAATTATAGTTTTATATTGTGATGTTTTCTTTTCATCACAATTATGGAGAGTATTATAGGAGGCCTTCGGGACTTAGTTATGCTTGATCACACATTTCATCCCAAGTCTGATGGCAAGAGAGAGCAGACTATTCAATCCTTAGAAGAAATGTTATAGTCCTTCATGGTGGACTTTGTTAGTTGGGGGAATCATTTACCCTTGGGGGAGTTTTCATCAAACAAAAACTATTATTCCACCATTGGTACTAGAACATTTGAGGTTATGTATTGGAAAAATTGTAGGTCACCACTTTATTGGATTGATCTCAGAGAGTCACCTCTCATCAGCCTGAAGTTGGTCTCAACTACCCCAAAGAAGGTGAAGATCATCTAGAAGTAGAGTTTTACTACATAGAGCCATCAATATTCTTTTTTGAACTGAAGATAGAGATATCTAGAGTTTGAGGGCAGAGACTACGTGTTCTTAAGGGTAAATATATATAATAAATTAAATAATTTATGTTATTTATTTATTTTTGTCTTAGCGAAAAAATCCCCCAATAAGTGTTTAGTTATTAAACCTTCCTTAGGGTTGTACACTCAAAACCTGGATATCTAGACAATCATTTGAGATATTTCATGGAGAAAAATGATTAATTGGGATGGCATCATAGATCGTTGCACCACAAAGTTCATGGATCTCATCAATGAAGACATCGCAAAACTGTTAATTTTCAATGATCGATCCAAATACCAAGTATGATGTTTGAATCTTTTTTTCATTTGGTTTCTTAATCATGGATGAAAATTGATCAATTATAAAACAAAATTGATGCTCACATCATTTCTAGATTTAAATTTATGGAATTATTTGTATGTTCATTGTGCTTTATTACTCTTCATTCAACTTCTTCTACAATAATGAATCGTGGCCGAACAATCAAAGGATGATGTTTGTTCCTCACTTTTCATGTATTATAGATTTCTCCCTTTTTTATTAATTGATTTTCATTGGTATTTTCCTTGTCCAGTAGTTTTACCAGTATTTGGGATTCAGTCATTACGTGGTCATTCTTTGGCACAATAGATCGATGTTGCGGGTGCGACTCACCATGGAGGGTGTTTTTTGGGAATTGACGATAATAGTGGATGGATCAAGGGATAATGAGACCAAATCTAGATTTCATATTTATTCTCAAGTGACACACGATGTAGCTATATATGGATCAATTGGATGGTTTGTCGAGAAAATTGAGTACTATAATCAGGCTACGATGATGGAAAGGGCCAAAAAACCCCAGATTTACATGTTTTGGAGAGATTGGTGGCTCCAAATACATTATGGATAGTGTGGAGGTAGAACCAGGTGTTTTGAAAAATTTTGGGTAACACAACATGTAACCCAATGTAGAACGCTATGTGGGACCCTCTATGCAGCACTAGGGTTCTATGGTGAGAAAAATATCACACGCCATGTGACATGGTCACATGTCCTATGACCCATCCATGAAGGGTCGGCATATACCTTGGAGGGTACATGGACATAGGAAGAAGTACGTGACTAGTGGCGCACTGTGTACTTAGACATAGACTTGGCCATGTGAACAAGGGCAGATCTAGGTGTACATGGGTTAGTACATGGGCACAACCAGCGGTACACAGACACAACCAAAGGAAAACATGCAGGTGTTGGGTGTTCACAACTCACCGTGTAATGTTCCTACATGATGTATATTTTAATATTTTCATGTCTTGTAATGATTTACCACATAGGGAGACCTGGGGATAGTAAGACATTCCATGTATCCCTTGTACATGTTGTATACCCCCTTCAATGGTGTTTTAGCCATTTATTTATTTAGTATGAACCAATATTTGTTGAGTGTGTTCCCTTGGGCCATTACCTCATGGGTACAGTGTGTAAATACATCCACATCATAGGATTATGATCCCCTTTGGAGGATGGTTCTCAGATAGAGTTCATGGTTTCCCTTTAAGAGACTAGAGAGTGATACTCAATTATCTTTTTATCCTAGGAAGGGGTTTTAGAATTAGTATGACATCCTTGTTCAGGGTGTTTATCCTTCATCTAGAAGTTCATATTAGTAGGGTTCATGGTATCGTTGGCATACAATCCCCTATATTGTGGGTTGATCCCTATTGGGTTTGTGATGTCCCCCAGTAGTTATGGTCATGACACCCTATCTGAGTGTCAGGGTCTTTTAAGACTAATGTGCTTTCTAGGATGGGGCCTAATGACCTTGTCCTTTTTTATGGGTGTATTCCGTGATAGCATGGACCATGGAGTGTATTATCTTTGGACAAGAATTAATTTGATTAGAATCATGTGGTTGGTAGTTGGTTGTGATCACCTGGTGACACAATGTCCTTCCAGGGTATATCCAAGTGTTTTCTGTTATACATTGATTGTTAGATATTTTATTGATATGAATATAATTAGTGTTTCATGTTTAGTGTTTCGATGTGATCTATTATGTATTATTATACTCACCCCCGCATGGTCTCTACCAACATGTGTTGTGTCTTATACAGATAAGGGCCCTTCTATCACTCTCTTGGAGGATCGAGATAAAGTTAATCATAGATGGATCTTCAAATATCAATGTGTTTTTGGGGAGCTTTCATTTGATTGTAGTCCTATCTCTTGGAGTATGTTGGAATCTTTAAATTTTTTGGATAGGATTTTATTTGGACACTTTTATCTTTCAGTACTTTACTACCATACTCTATTGGGGGACATATACATTTACATTAATTGGTTTTAGTTGTTTTAAATTTCATAATTGTGTGGTTTTGGATATCTGTGTCATATGGATATATTAGGCTAATGGCCCCCATTTGTGGGGCATTCCTACTCAGCGTTAGCCGCCACCTTCTAACCTATTGAATGTGGGATTGGGGTAGTCATGGGTTAGACCCAAATGGTTCAGGTCATGACAATATATATGATATTATGTCATTATGGAAAGATAAAATATTACATTCCTTATTTATATAATAATCATTGAAAAATGAAAATGTTACTCATGCGTACGTACAACCTACCATCTCCAAGATCATAACGTACATCATTTCCAAAAACCATATTTCATGATTGGTAATAAAATTATAATTGTTGTATAAATATGATAATACATTCATGATTATTATTATGGAGATGTTGAAATAATGACATCTTAGACCAATAGTCACCATACGAAGCCATTTTTAACACATAAGTCAAATATCATTGAAATTTCTGATGTAAAATTATTTGATTAATAAATTGTATATAAAATGGTAATAAGTGGAATAAAAGTAATAATAACTTTAAAAGGTTTTTATATAGGTGAATAGTTAAAAAAATTATTATTCAGGAAGATAAAGAACGTATGTGATGAGTCGGACTCCATGTAAGGGACTTCATCTCAATTTATCTTCCTTGAGGAATATTGTAATGATACGTTTATAATATATTTTATATAGTGTACATAATTACCCTTTGACATGTAATATCAGGATTCATTAATAATTCAACGTATTTGATGTTTCAAATTGGATTATTTCATCCTAGGGGTTTTTATATAAAAGTTACCATGTGTTAAATAATTTCATAACTCAGTTTATTTCCATTGGGTTATATTAATTTTTCATTTGCATTAAATTTTCATAGATTATGTTTAAGATAAACTTTTGGTTATATTATTTTTGTTTCTAATTTTTCTATTTGGATTTACATTTGATACACATAATATATGAATTTATTAATTCTAACTACAACATTATGATCATTTTAAGGGATTTCATCTCAATTCCCACATTATTGAGAAATTTTTGTTAATATGAACCCATTAAAATTTATGTGGTGTATATACTACCAATTTTGTTTATTTAACATGAATATGTTTTTATGTAGGATGGTTAATGTTTCAATTCAATGTAATCCATATTCTTATATGATGGATATGATTATTGACTGAATTGTATACCATTTTTTTCTTACAGTGTTCACATTGAAATTTATTTGTTTAACAAGGTAAATATTTATACACACATATGCTTTACTGAATATATATATTTTATTCTAGGGGATATTGATTCATTAATTAAATCAAATAATCAATATATGAGGAATTCTTTATACCTATAGTGATGGGTGGGGCCTAGAATTATATATTCCCTTGATGCATCAGTATATCTCATTAGATAAATTAGTTGGAAAAATTAAATGGGTTTTACATATATTTTTAATCCATATTTTGGAAGATATTGATGGTATAGGTACCATGTTCCTAAGATATGACATCCAATAATTATTCTTTTCATTTATTAATAATTAATTGATTATTGTACATGATATTTTTCAAATGATATTATCTATGTATACATTTAATTATCATATTATTGATTAAATGGAATGTATGTTAATTTATGTACCATTCCATATTGATTATTACTTATCTTATCATGATATTAAATTTATTTAATTGGAAAATGTATTCAATTATTTAACTTCCCATATTGATTATGAATTATCATGTCATGATAATCAACTTATTTAAATGGAATGTTTGGAATAAGTGGTTGGAGAGAGATATAAGAACAAAGGTAGAATGGGGAAAACCTAAATCTGAAGGTCATAAAGGATATGAGAAGACAAAACTAGTTAATATATCAAAAAATCTCATCATTGGTAGATCATGTTGACTATAAGGAGTTTTTTCATCATGCATGAAATAAGTTGAATGCTGGAGATCGGGCCCTCGATAATGGTGCTAGCTAGAAAAAAATTTCATAGAAGTGGTCAAATCTACTATTAAACCCTGTTTTTTGACTTTGATCTCACTCCCCCATTGATGATTATTTATAAGGGATGGATATCCCATGTCTCATAAAATTTGGATGTAGTTGAAGAGAGGGTGAACTTATGGTCGTGTTCCGTAACCATGAGATTTATTATTAAGAAGGGTGAAAAACATTAGAAATTAAATGAACTCATGCATATGATTGATAAAATATGGGGATTTCTTGATTTGGAGATTACCAAAATGGGGACTGGATACTAATATGTGTTATTTCCCTCTAATGATCAAAAATATAAATCATAGAGGTTTGGGTCACTATCCCTGAGTCTTGTATTCCTGATAATTTAAGAATGGGGTCAACATTTTTACCCATATATATTGAGTAACACTCATACACAATTATGGATTCATATATTTAAGGTGAATTGGCTCTATTGGCACCCGCATATCCTTTGGTACATTTCTTCTACTAGGGGGAATCCAATTAGAATGGATAGAAATATAGATACTCCTAGGTATGGGAACTATGTGAGAATTGTAGTGGAAGTTTACATGTCAAAAAACCTTGTGGAGGAAGTGTTTTTAACCAAAATGGATGACATTATTAACTTATTGATCAAATATTAAAGGAAAATGAAGTTTTCACAAGTTGTATGTTCTTTTTTAACAATTTATCTAAATGTAACAGGGACAAAGAATGCACTTTTAGAAGTATTAAAGAACATGATACCACTAACTATTAAAGAAGGATCAGAAAGGAAAAAATACTACATTTATACCTAATTAATAGATTTATTGTTGGTGTTTTCCTCGGAATTCGGGGATGACCTCCTGGTTGGGAGATTCAAACGTTCCGATCAGTTTCTAGCGGGTTTGTTCGTAGAACCGGAAACATCCAATGATTCCACATCCATTTGGACCTACTTTCCAAAGGTAGGTGCTCATTAGCTTGTGGACTGATGAGGCTTAGGAATTTTAATTGGTCGAGATGATGGGAGGTCGGACTCATCACACCTTTTTGAGGGGAATTATTGTCTATTCCGGGACTCTCTTTATATATTTAAGTTATGTTCGTGAATCCTTATTACATTACCAAGTATAAAATGAGCTTTTTCTTTAGTTTTGACAATCAATGATTAAATATGTAAGAAATTTAGAGAATCTTTTATATGTATTCGAGGTTCTTCATCAATAGAGAATCATCTATATCTATTTAGAGATTCTTGGTCAATGGTAACCTTAAAAACATTCATATAAAAGTCTCTTGGTCATTTCGATGACCAGGCTGATTTTAAAGCCACTTAGTGGGGAACAAGAAGTTTATTGTCATTCAGAAGGACATGAATTATTTCAAAGTTGGGATCGAACCCATAGATGGGATACCTACGTATCCTTTATTTTGGAAAAGGAATCAGAGCCCACGTAGTTCAAATAAGGGTATGATGTTTATGATTAATGGCTCAAAGCAGGATGTCACAATTACTTTTACACTCTAAGCTCACGTGAGTCATTCTCGGTGTGATAAACAAGAGGTATTGGTAAAAATTAGACAATTGTGCCATGAATGATGCAATCATAAGAAATGGTTTGGGGCTTATGTATGTATGACTGCCTAGAGGATTTACTTTAGGGAGAAAATCCAGGAACAGGGTCCATAAAGGTATATGTGCTTCATGGAGATTTGAATACTCTAACTTGGGATTTATTCTTGAAAAGGAAACCCAAATTAGGAGAGGATTGATAACTGGGTTTTACTCCTGAGAAGGAACCCCAGATCAAACGTAAATTAGGACTGGTTAAAGAGAATTTAAGGGACTTGGGGCTTATTCTTGAAAAAGGAAGCCCAAGATTTAGGACTGCGACTTATTCCTGAAAAGGAGACCCAGGTTAGGGGACTTGGGGCTTACTCCTGAGAAGGAAGCCCAAAATTATGACTGGGACTTATTTCTGAAAATGAGACCCAGGTTAAGGATTAAGGTTTGGGGCTTACTCCTGAGGAGGATTCCCATATTAGAAGACTTATGACTGGGGATTATTCCTGAAAAGGAGACCCAGGTTAAGGATTCTCTCATTTTAAAGGATGAGGTTGAATGAATGAACTCTCCATATTTAGTGACATAAGGATATTTAAATCACTAGGTTTTGAGAGATATTATAAGGCCCCAACCTTAAACCTTACTTAATCTTGAGTTATTACAAGATTACACATTGAGGATCTTTTCAGGTTTAGTGTTTTAGAGAATTAGATCATGAAACTTGCATTACATTCCACATTTAAACAAAGAGGTTACATAAAAGACGGTATTCATTCTTCCCATCAACAGAAACATATTGAAAATAAAACATGGATTATTTCATGACACATCCTTGACACTATCATCACATCATGTACCTTTCCCTTGACCTGTGAAAAACATTTCAAAAACTTGGGATGAGCATAAAAAGCTCAGTAAGGGTTATAAAAATATGGAAAGGAAACATGAGTTCTTATATACATAATAATGAAATCATACTTTACCCATAAAACATAGGCACTTTAAAATACCTCATCAAACCATGAATAAATCATAGAAAACATAAGACATAAAGGTAACTTGAGGCATTCATAACATTCTTACGTAGGGAGTAACCCTCTTGGTTATGTTTGGAATACCCATCACAGTATATTCCCTAAATCTCTTTGGAGAAACCTTAACGTTTCACTCCTTCGCGTTACCCAATGCATTGGAGATCTATATCGGGCTCACCCGTCCTTAGTTTATAACAGAACCACCCGTCTTCATAATAATTCCCAAGAAACTCAACATAATCGTATCACATAAAACATCCATAAAGGAAACATAACATTTCCACCTTTCAATAACAAGATATCAATACAACATATTGATATAAAAACATTATGAAAACCATTTTCAATACCAAAATAAAAGAAAAGTAAAACATGATAATTATTTTTCTTTTAAAAAGAAGGTATGGCTTGTAGAGGAAGCTGAAACCCAAATAACGGTCACGGCGGCGGAGAAGACATTGTCGCGGCATACGTACGACAAAACATTCACTTTTGTCATTTAGTAAAACGCTTTGTATAAAAAAAGCTTCATTTCAGATAAATGTAAAAGTCAATGGGGTTTATATACCGTATAAAAGAAGGTTGTGTATAAAACAAAATATGCCTCAATGAAAGGAGATTAAGATGAAGTCCCATACAAAGATGGTATCCTTGGATTAAGGATAAATCAATTACATAATTATGTGTGACAAACGAATACACCAAATATAATTGGATATTAAGTGTAAAATAATCCAAGGTCATTCACACATATTCAAAGGTTGACATATTCAATAACTACATGTTGAACCCAAAGAAATTGAAATTGGGTTAAGAAGTTCCCTTGACAGCCTAACGGCGTCACATCAAAATGAGTTGATGAGAGATAAAAGGGGTATCTCATCACTTGGACATAAAATTTATATCAATAAGGATATATGAGAACATATCCCAACATAAAAATATGTAAATTAAAAGACCCAACAAAATAATTCTTTTAAAAAAGAGGAGGGTGAAAGGTTCCTTTACCGACTTGGGTATCTTTCAAAACATACAGCCCATGAAAGAAGGAAAATAAATAATTGATGTAAATAATCATAAACGAAAGTATATTACCCAAAGAGTAGAATAATGGGAAGTACATACACCACTCAAAGGAAATTGTGTAAAATGTAGCATAAATCTCACGGGAATAAAAGTGAGATGAAAAATCCCTTACGAAAACTCGGCAGCCTAACGGCGCCACATAAAACTTACAAAAATGGATTAATGAGATCAAATAGGGTATCTCATCATATTAACATAAAGTTTATAGAAAGAGGAATATAAAATAACATCCCCCAACATAACAAAGAGGAGCTTAAAAGAAGTGACATAAAGGAGAGTACTTAAAAAGAAAGAGAAAGGTTAGATCTCTTACGAAAATTCGGCAGCCTAACGGCGCCACTCAAAACCTCCAAAATGGATTGATGAGAGAGAATAGGGTCTCTCATCACATGAACATAAAAATTACATTAATTTTAATATAAAATAAAATCCCAATAACAAGAAATATGAGATTTATAGGGAATGACATAAAAGACTGTACTTAAAAAGAAAGAGAGGAGTAAGATCCCTTACCTCAAGTCCAACTTGTCTTGTTCGTTTCTTTATATTCCTGAATAATAAACTTTGGTCAATTTATAATTTCCTAAGTACCTCATTTAGAGATTATTATTCAGTTCATATCACATATTATAATGTTATAATAATTGTTTAATAATGTTAGTTCATATCAGACGTTTTTGTCGATGTATGGTACATGAGTCAAAAATGAACTTGTTTGAAAAAAGATTGCCCATGTAGTTATAAGTAAATAATTTCCAGAATAGTATTAATGATTAAAATATCATATATATCCAGTAAATATTCATTTCATACTATTCCATATCATTTGGAGATAAAAAACGAAAAGCACCGTTCCTGGAGACGATAGGCCATACGTACGCATGAACGCTACTTTCATTTTTTTGTCATATTAATGGAATTAAAACAAAATGAGAGAGAGATATATATGTTATAATTCCAGAATTATATCCATAATTTTGATGTAATATATTACATATATATCCATTATATATATGCACTTATAGTATTACATAACATTTTGAGATAAGAAATGAAATGTATCGTTCATGGAGATGGTAAGCCGTACGTACGCATGAACGCTACTTTCATTTCTATCTCATACATTAATGGAAAGAAATAATAATGATATAGAGGTATATTATAATTCCCGTATAGAATCATATATAATAACTTTAAATCCATCCTTTATACGTCCCACATATGGCATTAACGAATCACATCACTTTAAGGGGGCGGTAGTCCGCACTTCCTTAAATGAAGATATCGCGTTTACCCATAATGGAAACCATAAAGGTACGCCATAAATTAAAAATACAGAAGCTTAAGTAAAACATAAACATATTAAATATCATATATAAATATAGTGACATCTTAATGTCCACCTTTGAAGGTGTTATATGAGTGTTGAACAATCATCGTTTCGTGAGGCAGAAATTCACCATCCACGGAAACAGTATGTTCTTTAACCATTAGATGTAGGTGTGTGTAAGTGTAGCTCGAATCCTTCTTATAAAAACATCATAGTATATTGAAGATACTGGAGTTGTTACAAAATAAATGAATAAAAAGTGTTTAGGGGGTTGGAGAGGCAAAATAAAACAAAAGGACTCAAGTGAAGACATTCCCTTAAAATCGGGTAACTCCCTTTGGTTTGAGCTCAAAGGCTTCCTTGGGAAGACTTCTGCCAAAATTGAGGCTTCAAAGAGTAATATAGGGAAGTTTAGAGACAAAATGGTTAGGGGTTGGATTATCCAAAGGCTTTGGGAGTGTCGGTAAGGAGGTATAGGTGGGAGCCTTTTATAAGAGGAGAGGAGGGGCACTCTTGTAAAGTTACAAAATGTTACTTTATTTTCAAAAGAGTTTCGGATTTTAAAGGTCCCACATTGATATAATTCGTGGATAAGGTTATAAGGGTTCTAAATCCACTCATACAATAGGTTTTTTACATGTGTAGGTCTTAGATATTACATTATCTTTCCATTTTATTTAAATCGTTAAATAATGAGGTCATCGCTGCATCATCATGATGTCATAAATAATTCAATTTATTTAATGTACAAAAATTAAAAAAAAAATACTATGATTTAGGAAATCTTTTTATATTTACAATGACTATTTTTAGTCAAAAATATGACTTGTATAACCCCATTTAACAATTCATTTAGTAAAACATCTCATGTTTGTGTCATTTTTTACTTTGACATTAAATAAAAAGATATTTATGTCATTTCCCAACCAATGTGGCTCCATGGTGTCCCCAAGTTTACCCATGGATTTTCTTGGTCGTCCATGACACATCCAATGAGGGTAGGATATGTGTCTAGGTCATTTCAGTTTATTAAAACATTATTCTTACCATAAACTACACTAATTACCTCTAATCGCGATTGAAAACTTAAAAAGTTACTATTCACAAAAAAAAATATTTTTATCCTATTGAACCACATTTTACTTATTAATGACAAACATGTATGTAGGATTTTTGAAATTCAAAACACAAAGATGGAAAATTTTCATTTTAACGGAAAAATCAGTTTTTATAAGTACCACTTAGTGGATTCACTATTCATCAAAAATTGAAGTTTTTCAGAAAAATCCAAATAATTCGCCCTAATATATATTTGATATTCCAAATTCAAAAATGAAGTCTATTTTAAAAAATTTAAACCATATAAGTCACATTATTTAATTTAATAATTAATTCCCGCTGTCAGAGCAAATAGCGTGTTTTTATGAAACAATAAGTATCAAAAGATTGACACTAGTTTAAGTCTGATTTCAAAGTGAAATTAATTACAAAGACCACTATTGGATTTAATGGTAAAAATATATTCTAATTTCACTTTAAAACCAATTAAAAAGATAATCTAATCATATAAATAAATTAGATTAAAAAGAGGTTTGGAATTAAAATACAACATTTTACACTATTCATTAAAAAAATGAACTTTATCGGAAAGATACCAAAAATTTACACAAAGTAAATTTTGATGTCCCAATTCTTAAGAAGAGTTTTATTTGGTCCAATATAATGTATAAGAGTGAACAAAACTATATTTAATGAAGGTTCGCCATGAAAAGGTGACAAGTGAACCTTTAGTGAAAACTAGGGCATATATGCCTAAAATTGAATTCTTTCCGTATTTGAAGCCTTTATCTTTTATTGGGTAAATGTAAAAAAATTTAAAAACATATATAATAATATTTTTGTTATTTCTATCCATTCCCACCAATACAACGGCTACATGTTAACTACCATTTAAAAAAATATTATTTTATTATTAGAGTGCAACGAAAGATTCGCAAGAAACTCGTTGTTGTGTGTTGGGTACGCCATCGAGCATAACGTCCCCTTTAAAGTCATATTAATATTTTATTCACAAATATGGATAAATATGAAAATGTCATATTCTTTATTTACCTGGGGTGTTACATCCTTCCCCCCTTTGGGGAATTGCGTCCTTGCAATTTTTAAAATTGAGCTTGGAAACATCCTTGAAAGTCCCACATTGGAACAAGAGTCGGTAAAACAATCACTTTAAAATAAAGAAATATAAGTACAAAGGTCACCCAAGTTAACCCATACTAGGATTCCAAGTATGAAAATATGGACATGGTGGAAAAAACAAAGGGTCATGTTCTGATGGAGAGTGATAGAAAACATGTTTAGGAGAAAGTTAACCACGAGAAAATCACAAACTTGTGATGGGTTAAACGGTATTCGATTACCCAGTAGGAAAAGTTAATAGACAACATTTTTGTTTTAAGTTACTTTTTATTGAGGAATATATTCATAATGAAACATAATCACTTATCATGTTGGCTTTCAAATTTTATTAGATTCCTTACACAAACTCATATTTTATCCAAAAGACGAGTATTTAGGAAGACTTGTTCACATTAAGAGTACTATAATCAACTTCTAGATAATCACCTAATCCACAAAAGATAACTATATACTCCCCATGTCTTTAGACTTTAACCAAAACCAAAACCAAAAAGGCTAGTACAAGATCAAATAATCCAGAAAAGGATAACCCTTTATAAAAAAAATCTATGCTTAATCTCCAAAATTTGTCCAAAAAAACCCAAAGTTCAACAAGGACCATTAGATAAACAATTTGTCCATAAAATTCTTCAAAGTAAACCAAACTAAGGTTGAAACCCAAATATTTGAAGGATTTAGTCACATAGTCTTCCAAGTTAAATCGTAACATTTATCTCCAAACAACATCAGTTGCTCCTAAAGTCTCGTATTGAAAAGTAATTAACCTAATCACATATCCTCCATGATAGGTTAATCATTTTCATAAATAACCCAAAATCAACTTACTCTTAATTCATAAAATCATATAACTAGAAAGAATCAGTCAAACTAACCAGGGACTTCACGTAGTCCAGTGGTAGGCGATAAATACCAGTCGCACTTTGGTTGTGGGTTCGATTCCCGCAGCTTTGTCTGACGCGACGGGTTGTCACACGGTCTGCGTGTTGTCCTTTTTCCAAAACTATATAATTCTTAAAACATCCCCAAAAACGAGATAAAATCTTCAAAAATGATCATAACACATTTTAACCTCAAGTTTATCTCATGCCCTTCATTTTCCATCATATCATATAATAACCCATAATTATATCAAAAGTAAGGATCATATAAACTCTAATGGTTACCTTTATAATTATTACCTGAACTTCCACATCGATTGGTCATCTTGTACATGATGCATTACAGAACATACCAAGGTTCAAGTGCTTGATCATGACTCCTTGATAGTTGGTTTAGAACAACCACGAGTTTCCTCATTGAATCCCCCATTTTATCTAGTATCTTAATCAGAGAACCACCACAGTTTCCTTCAAACCTGTTGTCTCTTTGGTGCCTGCTAGATCCATCCATTCACTAAAACATAAATGTCAGTGTGATTATATCAACAAAACCATCATGTACTCATGAGGAATGTAAACACTAAGATATACTTACTCATTCACTTTATCTAAAACTGGGACTCTTTCTGAAATCCTAACCATTATGGTAATGTCACTTATGCTTAGAGAATACCCTAACCTCTAAAGTTATCTAAACCGACCTTTGATACCAACTATAAGGCCCCAACCTTAAACCTTACTTAATCTTGAGTTATTACAAGATTACACATTGAGGATCTTTTCAGGTTTAGAGTTTTAGAGAATTAGATCATGAAACTTGCATTACATTCCACATTTAAACAAAGAGGTTACATAAAAGACGGTATTCATTCTTCCCATCAACGGAAACATATTGAAAATAAAACATAGATTCTTTCTTGACACATCCTTGACACTATCATCACATCATGTACCTTTCCCTTGACCTGTGAAAAACATTTCAAAAACTTGGGATGAGCATAAAAAGCTCAGTAAGGGTTATAAAAATATGGAAAGGAAACATGAGTTCATATATACATAAGAATGAAATCATACATTACCCATAAAACATAGGCACTTTAACATACCTCATAAAACCATGAATAAATCATAGAAAACATAAGACATAAAGGTAACTTGAGGCATTCATAACATTCTTACGTAGGGAGTAACCCTCTTGGTTACGTTTGGAATACCCATCACAGTATATTCCCTAAATCTCTTTGGAGAAACCTTAACGTTTCACTCCTTCGTGTTACCCAATGCATTGGAGAGATATATCGGGCTCACCCGACCTTAGTTTATCACGGAACCACCCATCTTCATAATAATGCCCAAGAACCTCAACATAATCGTATCACATAAAACATGCATAAAGGAAACATAACATTTCCACCTTTCAATCACAAGATATCAATACAAAATATTGATATAAAAAAATTATGAAAACCATTTTCAATACCAAAATAAAAGAAAAGAAAAACATGATATTTATTTTTCTTTTAAAAAGAAGGTATGGCTTGTAGAGGAAGCCGAAACCCAAATAACGGTCACGGCGGCGGAGAAGTCATTGTCGCCGCATACGTATGAAAAAACATTCCCTTTTGTCATTTAGTAAAACACTTTGTATAAAAAAAGATTCTTTTCAGATAAATGTAAAAGTCAAAGGGGTTTATACACTGTAAAAAAGAAGGTTGTGTATAAAACAAAATATGCCTCAATGAAAGGAGATTGAGATGAAGTCCCATACAAAGATGGTATCCTTGGATTAAGGATAAATCAATTACATAATTATGTGTGACAAAAGAATACACCAAATATAAGTGTATATTAAGTGTAAAATAATCCAAGGTCATTCACACATATTCAAAGGATGACATATTCAATAACTACATGTTGAACCCAAAGAAATCGAAATTGGGTTAAGAAGTTCCCTTGACAGCCTAACGGCGTCACATCAAAATGAGTTGATGAGAGATAAAAAGGGTATCTCATCACTTGGACATAAAATTTACATCAATAAGGATATATGAGAAAATATCCCAACATAAAAATATGTAAATTAAAATACCCAACAAAAGAAGACTTTTAAAAAAGGGGAGGGTGAAAGGTTCCCTTACCGACTTGGGTATCTTTCAAAACATACCCCCCATGAAAGAAGGACAATAAATCATTGATGTAAATACTCATAAACGAAATTATATTGCACAAAGAGTAGAATAATGTGAAGTACATACACCAATCAATGGAAATTGTGGAAAATGTAGCATAAATCTCACGGGAATAAAAGTGAGATGAAAAATCCCTTACGAAAACTCGGCAGCCTAACGGCGCCACATAAAACTTACAAAAATGGATTGATGAGATTAAATAGGGTATCTCATCATATTAACATAAAGATTATAGAAAGAGGAATATAAAAGAACATCCCCCAACATAACAAATATGAGATTAAAAGAAGTGACATAAAGGAGAGTACTTAAAAAGAAAGAGAAAGGTTAGATCTCTTACGAAAATTCGGCAGCCTAACAGCGCTACTCAAAACCTCCAAAATGGATTGATGAGAGAGAATAGGGTCTCTCATCACATGAACATAAAACTTACAGTAAGTTTAATATAAAATAACATCCCAATAACAAGAAAGATGATCTTTAGAGGGAATGACATAAAATAGTGTACTTAGAAAGAAAGAGTGGAGTATGATCCCTTACCTCAAGTCCAACTTGTCTTGTTCGTTTCTTCATATTCTTGAATAATAAACTTTGGTCAATTTATAATTGCCTAATTAACTCCTTTAGAGATTATTATTCATTTCATATCACATATTATAATTTTATAATAATTTTTTAATAATGTTAGTTCATATCAGACGTTTTTGCCGATGTATGGTACATGAGTCAAAAATGAACTTGTTTGAAAAAAGATTGCCCATGTAGTTATAAGTAAATAATTTCCAGAATAGTATTAATGATTAAAATATCATATATATCTAGTAAATATTCATTTCATACTATTCCATATCATTTGGAGATAAAAAACGAAAAGCACCGTTCATGGAGACGGTAGGCCGTATGTACGCATGAACGCTACTTTCATTTTTTTGTCATATTAATGGAATTAAAACAAAATGAGAGAGATATATATATGTTATAATTCCAGAATTATATCCATAATTTTGATGTAATATATTACATATATATCCATTATATATATGTACTTATAGTATTACATAACATTTTGAGATAAGAAATGAAATGTACCGTTCATGGAGATGGTAAGTCGTACGTACGCATGAATGCTACTTTCATTTCTATCTCATACATTAATGGAAAGAAATAATAATGATATAGAGGTATATTATAATTCCCATATATAATCATATATAATAACTTTAAATCCATCCTTTATACATCCCACATATGGCATTAACGAATCACATCACTTTAAGGGGGCGGTAGTCCGCACTTCCTTAAATGAAGATATCGCATTTACCCATAATGGAAACCATAAAGGTACGCCATAAATTAAAAATATAGAAGCTTAAGTAAAACATAAACATATTAAATATCATATATAAATATAGTGACATATTAATGGCCACCTTTGAAGGTGTTATATGAGTGTTGAACAATCATCGTTTCGTGAGGTAGAAATTCACCATCGGCGGAAACAGTTTGTTCTTTAACCATTAGATGTAGGTGTGTGTAAGTGTAGCTCGAATAATTCTTATAAAAACATCCTAGTATATTGAAGATACTGTATTTGTTACAAAATAAATGAATAAAAAGTGTTTAGGGGGTTGGAGAGGAAAAATAAAACAAAAGGACTCAAGTGAAGACATTACCTTAAAATCGGGTAACTCCCTTTGGTTTGAGCTCAAAGGCTTACTTGGGAAGACTTCTTCCCAAATTGAGGCTTAAAAGAGTAATAGAGGGAAGTTTAGAGACAAAATGGGCAGGGGTTGGCCTATCCAAAGGCTTTGGGAGTGTGGGTAAGGAGGTATAGGTGGGGGCCTTTTATAAGAGGAGAGGAGGGGCAGTCTTGTAAAGTTACAAAATGTTACTTTATTTTCAAAAGAGTTTAGGATTTTAATGGTCACACGTTGATATAATTCGTGGATAAGGAGATAAGGGTTCTAAATACACTCATCCAATAGGTTTTGGACAATTTTATGTCTTATATATTACATTATCTTTTCATTTTATTTAAATTGTTAAATAATGAGGTCATCGCTGCATCATCATGATGTCATAAATAATTTAATTTATTTAATGTCCAAAAATTATAAAAAAATACTATGATTTAGGAAATATTTTTATCTTTCCAATGACAATTTATAGTCAGAAATATGACTTGTATAACCCCATGTAACAATTCATTTAGTAAAACATCTCATGTTTGTGTCATTTTTAGTTGACATTAAATAAAAAGATATTTATGTCATTTCCCAACCAATGTGGCTCCATGGGGTCCCCAAGTTGACCCATGGATTGTCTTGGTCTGCCATGACACATCCAATGAGGGTAGGACATGTGTCTAGGTCATTTCAGTTTATTAAAACATTATTCTTACCATAAACTACACTAATTACCTCTAATCGCGATTAAAAACTTAATAAGTTACTATTCACAAAAAAAAAATTATCCTATTGAACCACATTTTAATTCTTAATTACAACCATGTATGTAGGATTTTTGAAATTCAAAACACAAAGTTGGAAAAATTTTATTTTAACGGAAAAATTAGTTTTTATAAGTACCACTTAGTGGTTTCACTATTCATCAAAAATTGAAGTTTTTCAGAAAAATCCCAAAAATGCACCCGAAGCTATATTTGGTATTCCGAATTCAAAAATGAAGACTATTTTAAAAAATTCAAAACATATAAGTCACATTATTTAATTTAATAATTAATTCCCACTGTCAGAGCAAATAGCGTGTTTTTATGAAACAATAAGTATCAAAAGATTGACACTAGTTTAAGTCTGATTTCAAAGTGAAATTAATTCCAAATACCAATATTGGATTTAATGGTAAAAATATATTCTAATTTCACTTTAAAACCAATTCAAAAGATAATCTAATCATATAAATAAATTAGATTAAAAAGAGGTTTTGAATTAAAATACAACATTTTACACTATTCATTAAAAAATGAACTTTATCGGAAAGATACCAAAAATTTACACAAAGTAAATTTTGATGTCCCAATTCTTAAGAAGAGTTTTATTTGGTCCAATAGAATGCATAAGAGTGAACAAAACTATATTTAATGACGGTTCTCCATCAAAAGGTGATAAGTGAACCTTTAGTGAAAACTAGGGCATATATGCCTAAAATTGAATTCTTTCCGTATTTGAAGCCTTTATCTTTTATTGGATAAATGTAAAAACATTTAAAAACATATATAATCATATTTTAGTTATTTCTATCCATTCCCTCCAATACAACGGCTACATGTTAACTATCATTTAAAGAAATATTATTTTATTATTAGAGTGCAACGTAAGATTCCCAAGAAACTCGTTGTTGCGTGTTGGGTACGCCATCGAGCATAGCGTCCCCTTTAAAGTCATATTAATATTTTATTCACAAATATGGATAAATATTAAAATGTCATATTCTTTATTTACCTGGGGTGTTAGAGATATTCCACAGAATTCCTTTCAGATAAGGAAGTCAAATCAAGAAATCATGCCATAAATGGCTTTGAAGAGTGTCTTGAAAACTGAATCTTGAAAAGGAAGTATCATGGATTAAGAGGGGTGAAATGGGCAAGAAAGGAACCCAAAAAGGAAGGGGCACGCAAGTCTTGGAAGACGCACAAGTACTGTGTGGGCGTGCAAGTATTGGTCGCGCAGGTATACCTACGCGACACGTGGTGTACTTGCGCGACGGTCAACCAGCATTGAAATACTTGAGCGACTCTTTATTAAAGCCTTTAGAATTCTCTTGTGTTTCTTCCAGAAAAGGGACGCGCAAGTTCTATCAAAGGAATAAGGCGGCGCGCAAGTGGGACCACTTCCCTTAAGGGCTGGCCACTCAGGCGCGCAAGTGTTGATGAGTTTTAACACATAGGCCTTCCTCCCTCTCTTTAGATCTTCCGTTCTAGGTAAGAAATTACCTTAGAAGTGTTCCGGAAGCTTTGAGAAGAGACTTGGGCGTCGGGAGCTTCAATCCAAGTTTCTAGAAAAAGATCCTCTCGAATGGGGGGCCCACAGGGTCTATTTATAGGCAGGAGAAGACCCCAGGCGGTTACCGGGCGTTTATCACTTAGGTCGCGCAAGTCACTTGCACGACCATAAGGCGTCGCACAAGTAGACTTGCATGACCACTAGGCGGCGCACAAGTGTACTTGCGCGACCATGAGGGAACTTGCGCGACCTATGGGCAATGTTCTCCTTGTTCATCCCTTTGTCGATTTTTGATGTTTATTCAAAGGATGAATCACTTTGGACTAAGGTATTTCCCTTTTTCAGTCGTTAGACTCTGTGACGGAAAGCAGTGTCAACAGTTGGCCCCTCCAATGTTGGAAAGATATTGATTTCCTTTGTGATTGATCATCAGAAGCATAATGGACAGACTTTTACCACCTCTGATGACATCCAAAATCCCCATAAAGATGATTTTTAGGAGAATTATTTTATGAGTAAGGTGGGTAAATCATTTATGTAAGACACTCATGGCCATTCTAGTGACACTATTACATATGGAAGTAATGATAGGGATTCAGGGAATAACTTAATGTCACATCATTAAGGGTATGTGCATGATAGATCATGGAACATCTACCCAATATTGAAGTGGATATAGGCATTACGTAACCTAAACCCATTTTACTTGATCTCAATAACAAAATTACTCAAAATGAGGTTACCAAATTTGATGGGATCCATAAGATGTCTGATTCAGTGTCTCCTATTAGAACCTATAATTATTTCTGGGGGATTAAAATGTTCCAAATGGTTCACATTAGATTAAGAAAAGTTTCCCTTTAAATTCCAATAATCGAATGTTGGGTAGAATTCAGACATTTTTACAATTCACACTAGAACATAGGGGCTGGTAGGGGTTGAACTGGCAGACAGTGTAGAGGGAAAACATATTAACATCCCTCAAGAAATAGAAGAGTCATCAAAATTGTTGGCAACTATTAATAGTGAATTTCGGGACTACTCAGTGATGAAACCACCTTATGATAGATAGTCTGAAGCTCAGGCCTCTACACCCATAGGTTATAGGAATGACTGATTTGAACCTAAATCCATGATGAAATTGGAGAACTCTGAAAGATGTGGTAAAGAGGTTGAGTTTAAATATGATGGATATACTACAATAAAAGAATCTGAGGAACTCACTACTGGACAAAATTCCACTACACAACAATCCCAATATTTATTGATTTTCATGGAAATAATTTTTTGATTCAGGATCATATTGATTACCATGATGTTTATGATTATGTGAATAGAGATTTCACCCACATCTCCTTATCCATGGATTCCAAGATATGGGTTGATTTGTACAGATCCCCTTAATAAATAGAATCACCCAATAAGTTCACCCAATTGAGTGGATATTTTTGGTCTGATAAGTATGATAATGCTCATCTCATTGAGAAATCTCATCAAAATGATTAATATGATAATGTTGAAACTACTAAAAGTAATGAAACAATAGTATAAAAAACTACAGAAGTGGGGAAGAAAATGAGGAAAGGAAGGAAAGACAAACCTCAGGTAAGGGTGTACACAACAAGAGGGGCCTCTTACAAGAGGAAAACCCTTAAAGAATAAGGATACTATATTGGAACTACCAACATATAAGAAATTTCCTAACATCCATGGACCTTAGAAATTATATCAAAGCCTATAAACCCATGATGATTTGTATTTATATACCTAAAATACTATTTGAGTGTTGGAAATATTTTCTAAGGGAATCCCTTGGATACAAATTTTTCTATAAAAATATTCATGACTTCAATATGGATCACATAGGGATACTACAAAATGAAATCATTCAAGTGATGACATGTAACAACATATCCTAGAGTGTCATAATTTATTTCAACACCCTAAGGGGTAATGTTTTCATTTTTTTGTGTATACTTCCACATAATACATCCAAACAAGATACATATGGACAGATCATAAGAGTCAATATGAAAACATGAATCAAAAAATGGGTGATAATGGGTTATTTTAATGTTGTCTTGAAACCAGAATAAAAAATTGGATCTAACTTCAATTGAGCAATAACGCTGGATTTATCCTTTTTTATTGATCATTGAAATATCATGGAAGTTAATATTTCTGGAGATTAATTTACATATAATAGGTTCACTATAAATGGAAGACAATAAAATATGGTTGAAATATGGTTTTTCCATAAGAAATATAGATGTTCTAAAAATGAGGTCTCTAACTTCACACTTCTAAAATATAACTCAGTTCACATTGTCATTATTGTGGAAATATCCACTCAAATTATAAGATCATTGACTCATACATTTCACTTCGATAATGGGTCGATTATCACTCCAAGGTGCTGGGAAGTTATATTTAGGTCTTTGGAAAGTAAAACTATTGGAAGTTCACTTTACATTTTTGATGAGAAACTAAATAATTCCAAAGGAATATTAAATTAATAGAGCATTAATTATTTCTATTAGATTAGCATTGACATCAAATAAATGAAGTCGATATTTCTTATAATCAAATTATTAATCAGGACCAGAATGTCTCCTCCATAGAGGAAATACAAACCCATTCCAATTAGATGAACTTCTTACTTTAAAGGAAAGGCTTGATCAAATTCATTTGAATGTCAAATTCCTAAGGAATGCAAACATAAATTCAAAATTATTTCTTATATTATATATGTATAATAGATTTAGAGCTATAAATTGTGTCATGGTCATTGAGGGGCACCTCTATACATTTAAAAATGACATTTCTAAGTAATTGGTGGGCTATTTCAAGGACCTTTATTATAAGGATGGAAGGTTTGCTACTTTTAAGATGATTGATAACCAAACTCCCTGAATTGAGGATCACAAAAATAAGGATAAATTTGGAATCCCTTGAAAGATGAAGTTAAATTTTCTCTCTTCTATCCTAATATGGACAGTGCAGTTGGTTGAGATGGGTTTAAAAAAATAGTCATTTTTATTGGGATATTTTACATGATGAAGTGACTGATGTAGTGAGTATTTATTCACTCGTAATTTCATTCCATATAGAGTCAAATCACACTAAATTAACATAATTCATAAATATGTATTTGTGATTGGAATTAAATATTTTAGTTGAGTTTCCATTGGTAATACTATACCAAAAATCATTAGTAAAATCATTATTACTAGAATGTGTTGAGTTATTAAATAACACGCCACATCTAATCAAATTGGCTATGTACGAGGTAGAAGTATTTAAAATTGCTTACTCATGGCATCAGAAAGTATTAATTTAATGAAGAGGAAAACAAAATATGGTAAATTTTTACTCAAGATCAAAATATCTAAGGCATTTGATAGTCTGAAATGGAGATTTAATTTTTTTAGGAGTTATGGATTTTCAAAAGCTTTCATCAGAAATATCCATACTATTCTCACCTCTTCAAGGTTTTCCAAACTCATTAATGGATACCAAATGGGTTTCATTAAATGCATTATAGGTGTAAGAGAGGTTTATCCACTCTTCAAGATGTTGTTTTCCATTGTAGAATATTATATGAGTAGATGTATTAATGATCTTGTCTGACTTGGAATTTACAGGCATATCAAGGCCAATAGAAATGATTTTACCCCATCACATCTCTTATATGCTGATGAAATTATTATTATTGTCTAGGCCTACAAGACGATAATATGTTTAATCAAGGATGTTTTTTCTTATTATGAGGAATTTGTAAGGAACTCCATTAGATAGAACAAATCCTTTATTTTTTTAGAGATGAAATTATGGATTCTAAGAAAATGAGATCATTGTGAAAATTTGTGTTAAAAGAGTGTCTCTTACTTTTAATTACCATGGTGCTCCTTTATTTTGTATAAAATTTAAGAATTATTTGTTTAACAATTTCTTATCTGGAATCATTAATCAGTTGGCTAGTTGGAAAGGCAAATCTAGTTCCTAGGTAGGGAGGGTATGCCTTGTAAACTTGGTGATTACTTCAAAAAAATTAGTCATTCTATATCTAAGTGGCCAAGAAGACTCATTAATGAATGTAATCCTATTATAAAGAACATCATATCAACTGGATCAGTGTATGATAGGAAGTTGATTTCGATGGAATGTAATGATTTTATTAAGCTTATTTATATGGGGGGCTTGGAATTAAAAATCTAAGGATCTCTGTTGATGATCTCATTGGAAAATTTACATAGAATCTATTTAATACCAATAACTTTTTTTGTGAATTTTTATCTAACACGTTCAAAATGAGGCTGATGGTTGGATAAAAACCCTACCTTTCACCATCTTTATGAGATTCAATTAGGCACTTTTTAATGAAATCATGCAGAATTCGCAATATCTTGTGAGAAGGAAACCTATGCTCATCTTTTGGAGAACATTTTTTTTTGGATAGACAACCTAAAGACATTATTAATGTACCATTGGATAGGTAATAAATTTACATTGCTAATATTTTTATCCATTCAAATATCCTTGATGGAATTATCCCTTTGCATTCCAAAATGAAAATCTGGAATTATGCTTTCAAGGATATAGTCTTTCTAATCTGGAGGCTCAATAGGATTGGAATGTTCAATTCTAACTATTAGTATATGATGATATGTGAAGGATTAAACATACGACTAGCATGGTTTTTGAAATTAAAGGTACACATTATACAACCCTCAAAAAAATTCTTCTTTAGAGTATGTGGAGAAAGATACTTCGCACACATGATCAATTAAAGATGGTTGTTCATGTCATTCAATCAACTTGTTATTTTTTTTAATGATAAATAAAATATAAAACACATCTTTATGGGCTCCAAATATACATAGATCTTATGGAATTATGAGTAAAACCTTTTTGTTATTACTTTATGCACTGAACTGCAGCTCAAAAATATCCGGGAGGTGATTTGTACACATGGGAAGGGTGAGATGATATTTAATCTGCTTCTCACAAATACTACTAAAGTGTTTTTTTGGTTTGGAAGGAAATGATTGAATTTATTATTAGTGGAATGTGATGTCCCAGACCTAGATTCTATTTAATCAGTGCTCGGATCCCATTGGGCACATGTCCTCAAGCGCATCTCCCCAAACATCAGAGGCTGCTAACTAGTAGCGAGGGCCTAGGGTGTGTCTGTGGGAGACCATTCGTTCATTGGAAAAGTGTAGCATAGTGGATAAATGTAATATGAGGTAAATAGTATACTAAATATAAGTAAATAGAAGGTACAATGTAAATAGGTACAACTATAAAAATAACTAAAATAACTAGAATAACATACAACAACTGATGATGATATGTCATGTATCTAAAAAACAAGAAAACATGGATAGAAGATAACATTGATAACATGTTCCAAAAAATTATAAAATAAATAAAAATATTATCCCAAGTATTCTGATCTCCATATCGATCATCTACTATCATGCTCTATCCTAAACAGAAAAGAATCAAGTGTTCAAATTTGTACTCTCCCCTTTTTCCATACCTTCAACCATATAATCTACTCCAGATACCAAACCGTTCTCGAAGAGGGTGTCAAATAAATCTCATCGGGCCACCACCAATGGTTTTTATAACCTCTATACATTTTAATGGATATGTAATAATGTGAAAGCAAGTATATATAAAGTAAAACAATACAATGTAACAAAATACCCAAGTACCTGCTTCAGTCCTCAGCTAGTGTCTGAACATGTAACCAGTTTATTATTTGATTGTTACTAGTTTATAAATAAGTCACATGTTGAATATTGTGAAGGTTATAAGATGTATCAAAGAAACCTGTAAAGATATGTAATAATGATGTTTGAAGGAAATAACTAAGGAAAAGTAGACCTCATGGGTCTCTAACTCAGTAATATCGATAGCCTCACTAAGGGTAAGAGTGTAATCCAAGGAACATAGTCCAAGTCATTCCAAAATGAGAACCATAACAAGTCCAATGAGTTCATCCAAGTTAAAATAGGTATAATAAATAACTATACCCTATGGGTTTTAACCATGGAACATACTTTTCAATTCTATATCCAAGGATTATATCCAAGGAATCCTTTAATACTATGTGAGGGATCCTATGGTGTCATATCGGGATCCAAGAATAGACATGGATTGGGATTTAGGTGGGTCTCAACCTAATAAAACCACATCCTTAAATTGGAATGGGGTTTTGGATTTCTCAAGGCATTCCCTGATAATAATCCAAGGCGATCTTGAGTAAGTCCACTCTTGTTTAATAATAAATTCATGTATAATTTAAATTGGTTTAAGACTTTCCTTTTATTATTGTGACAAATCCATGTAACATGTAGCCTTTATTAAATCCATTAAAGGCATAATAAATAATTAATATCCATTCTTATACCTTCCATTAATGTTTAAAGGGGTTCTATAGACATGAAACCTATTATTTGTTTACATTTAATCTGGTCAATTCATATACTTTGTATACTTTCCAATTTTTATTTCACATTTAATTATCAATTAAATCACTTACCTTAGGCCGGTCAAGTGGTGAGAATACATGGTACTTTCTACTATGAAACTCACAATATAAATCAAGCCATTTAATATTGAAAATATTTCCCTTAGAAGGGTCAACCAAAGCCACACTCGAACGATGGCTCAAACATGTCAAATACTAAAAAACCTATTATGGAATAACATCTTACAAGGGATGGATGGAGTTTGGGGAATAACCACCAATACATAATCACATATATGGAAAGATCATAACCATATGATCATAATGATTATAATCCTAGTGTATAAATTCAATAGATGGAATCTGTGAAATCGGTAGGACCCACATGAAAATTCCAACATCATCGAACATGAAGGATGAGTTATAGTCCACCCACCTGAGGGTTGTATGGCTCTACTTCTCAAATATTGGCCTTTTATTCGGAATATAATGGATTGTATCTGTGAATAATGGAAATTCGCTCACACCTTGATAACTAGGTTGAGAGAAATAGAGGAGAAAACAACTAAAAAGGACTTGAGTACTTGTTGTCTTGCATCAAACGTGATGAATGGAAGCTCGATAAAATCCTAGATAAAGGATATCTTTAAATACATACCTTAGGTCTTAAAATATATCCAAAATGAGATAAAAATTGGTTAATCCTTTAGGAATTTGGATTAGGGGAGGAGAAGGTTTAATTAGATCATTAAAAGAATAATTGAAAAATAAATCATAAATAGCTTATGAACTGTTTGACAAACCATGTGAAAACCAAGCACATGTACCTTGGGAAGAGGGGAATTATGATAGTTAGGGTGCATGTTTAGGGAAACTATGCACCAACTCTACAGTAATACCCTATCCAAAAATACACCACCCACATGGTTTGGTATAATTGTGCAACCTTCTCACATGGTTTACTACAAACCATAGACCAGACCTTTTTTCCCAAAAAGATGTGTCTCGGGCCCCGAACAAGCCCTAGACACCCTCAAAACCTTCACTAACTCATTAGGAATCCATATTAGGTAAAAAATATGAAATTAAACAAAAATTTAAAGGATACATACTTGAGTAAAAACCAGGTTCTTACAGTCTTCCCCCTTAAAATAACTCATTCCTGAGTTCACCTTCAAAGGGTGTTGAAACACTTTTTGAGAACTACTTTGGACACTAGGAATGTACATTTGTCTCCTGCTCCCAAGTCTCGTCTATCACATGACCCTACTTCCATAGACCCATACTAGAGGGATAGACGGGCCTCAGAGAGCCTTTATGTTGTGGTCAATGATATGTACGGGATACTCCTCAAAGGTAGCATCAACATCTAAGTCAACATCCTCAAGTTCAAAGGTATGAGACATGTCAACATGATACTGGAGAAGCTGTGAGACTTTGAATATAGAAAACATGGCACGATACATCTAAGTTACTAGAAACCAATAGGCTACTAACCCAGCTCTCTCTAGGATAAAAAATGGTCCTATATAATGAGTTGATAGATTCCCTTTCTTCTATAACCGTCTATGCCCTAGTCTGGGAGATATTTGAAGGAAAACACGATCCCTGGCCTTGAACGATATAGGTCTTCAATGAAGATAGACATATGAATTATATCTAGACTGAGTAATAAACATACACTTTCTAATTAGGTTAAACTACTCCAAAGTCTCCTGAATTAGATGAGGACCTAGTAGAGCTGCCACACCTTCCTCATACCAGCGTTTAGGTGAACGACATGGCCTACCATATAAGGCCTAAAAAGGATCCATATGAATCCTCACATGAAATATATTATTATAGGATAAATCAATGAGAGGTATATGATTCTCCCAAGAACTACTAAAATCATGGACACGTGCTCGGAGAATATCCTATAGAACTTTTATTGTCTATTCTGATTGTCTATTAGTCTATGGGTAAAAAGATATGATTGGAAGCACCTGTGTTACCATATCATTCTACAATGCCTAACGAAACTCTAACATGAAATGAGAATCCCTATATGAAATGATATTAAATGGGACCCCTTGTAGTCATATGATCTCACAGACATAGTGATAGGTATAACACCTAGTGATAAATCCTACAATCTGATGCTTCATCCTAGGCCACCAATACCAGCATCGCATATCTCAATACATCTTCAAGATTCCTGGATAAACAGACCTTTGAGAAGAATGGGACTCAATCATAAACCCATCTCTCATATTTGTGGGGACCCAGACATTTCCATGAATACACAAGATATATTCTCTTTGTATAGACCAATCCGGATGTGGGTTATCTTCTAATATACTCTCACAAAGAACCAATCTCTCTTGATTTGAAAATTGACTACACATCACATTCATAAGGAGGTAAGATGTAACTTCTAAGGATGATAGGTAAGACTACCAGTGACTATCATGAAACTATAGATGTTGTTCATAGAAGAGAGACATTAACTTCCATTCATCACTGGATTCTCATACTGTCTGTTCCTGAGTTCTCTGAGTCAGTGCTTCTAGAACCACATTTCCCTTCCCAGATATATAGTCATGATCAATATAAAAGGATTGTAGATATTAAACCCATCTCCATTGTCTTTAGGTTAAATTTATGATGTGAAAAGTTATATTTGAGTTTCTTGTAGTCCTAATACACCACAAATCACTCACCCAATAGATAATTTTTCCAACAACATAAAGAAAATACAACTATTTCTAGCTCAAGGTCATGCATTGGTAGTTTCTCTCATGAGGCCTTAGCTACAGATATATGTACATAATGACTTTGTCCTCCTATATCAAATCTACTCCAAGGTGGATGCCTAATTAATCATAGAAAATGGTATAACCTACACTTGGTTCCAGAATAATTAGAATAGTTCATGAGACTGGCCTCCCATTTAGATCCTAAAAGACTTTCTCACATGCTTATTAACAAAGGAACTTGAAACCCTTCTTTGTAAGTCTAGTGAGAGGTTAATCAAGGCATGAGAAGTCTTGTATGAAATGCATGTAATATCAATCCATCCTCAAGAATCCCCATATATCAAACATATTCTTGGGATGATACTATAAAACTACAACACTAACCTTTTCTTGGTCAATAGAGACTCCAAATTACAATATGATATGACATAAGAAGTGATCTTTTTCGATCCAAAAGTGGAACTTTGAAATCTTGGCATAAATCTGATGCTCTATCAGTGTACTCAAAAATAATATCAAGGGGCATGGTCACTAAGAGTATCAGAATACACCAATATTTCTTCCAAAAAGACCACTTCAAAAGAGACTAGATAAGTATGGGAAAACCTATTCATTAGATCGATGAAAATAAAGGGTGTGTTAATAATATTGAACAACATAACAAGGTACTCATACATACCTTACATGCTATGGAAAGCTGTATGAGGTATGTCTAATGGATTTACTTGCACCTGATGATAACCTATTCATAGGTTTATCTTAGAGAAGACCCTAGATCCTCATTTCTGGTAAAAGAGATCATCTATTATAGCAGTTGTTTCCAAATCTTAATCGTAATCTAGTTCAACCATCTATAATCCACGCATAGACATAAGGTTCCATTCACCTTCTTGGAAAAAAGAATAGCAAAACCCCAGGAGGATGTATTGGTCTATATAAATCTGTGGTCTTCTAAATCCTCTAACTATCTCTTGCTATCCTAAAGTTATATATGTTACATCCTATATGAAGTAGTTTACATTGGTCATGCTACTAGAAAATGCTCAATTGTAAAGCCTGCCTCTCTCTAAGGTGGTAAGCCAGAAAAATCATCAGGAAAGACATCCTGGAAACGATCTACTACTGGAGGGAAATTGGCATGATGTAAATCCCAATCCTCTATGAAGTGGTTTTCAATCTAATTGGTCACTCCACCTAGCCCATGATGCTCTAGTCCCGCTCTACCAGTCTGGACATCCCACTCACCCTTATATAGATATCTACTACCCTTTGTTGATGTAAATGATACCCTATGGAAATAGCAGTCTAAAAATGTGTTATACTGAACCAACCATTCATCTTAAGAATGAAATTGAAGATAGTCATCTCAATAATGAAGAGCTTCCATAAAAAGGGGTAACTACCTACCTCAAGGAGATAGTCCCAACACTGGTGTATGCCCTCTGTTCATACCCCTAATGACATATCTAGGGTCATTACACCATAGTAATATTGTATCTACGTTTGGATAATCTTCATGATATAAACAGATATAAAAGATTTCGAAGTACCTGTATCAAATAAATAAGACACTGTTGTAGATTCCACTAGAATAGTAACTCATACTATAGAAGGTCTTGTAGCCTGATCCTCGGGTATCAGCTATAGTGCATGAAACTGACCTGATCAATGACCTTGTATAACAACTGGAATACCATGATCAAAGATTAATTTCTAGAACTATTATTGATCATGGTTCTATCTACCACATCCATGACCTCCTCCTCATCCAGTTTTGTCAATGCTACTCCATCTCCCCGCATGATGGGTCATAAAAGAATCCACTCTTGAAGGTGGAGCTAGAATAGATCCTTTTCCACTCAAATTTGGTGGAAATGTCCTATTGAACCTATAATGAATCCCCATATGTACTCAAGACCAACACTCCATTGGGTCTCTATCACAATGGGGATTCAGGGAATCTTATTTTACACACTGATGACACACCATGGAGTCATCAATACAGATACTCTGGTTGTCACTTCCCTGATGAGAAACCTCGAGAGAATGCTTCCTACCACTTGATGAACTACTGGAATGTTATAGCACTGGTTATCTATGCCCGATACTATTTTCATCATTCATGTTATATTTAGTGATAAGTTCTTGATTGAATATTTTATAAAAAGTATCCAGTTGAAATAAATTCACCTATGTACAGATGGTGTACACAAGACCATCCTTAATGAAAATTTCGCATGAAAGCTCATCACCGACTAGAATTGGTGAAAATAACTGCAACTCTATGAAGCATGATGAATATTCCATTACTGATATAGAACCCCAATCAAGATGCATGAACTCTTTGGATCTATCATCTCTCAGTGTCTAAGGAAAGAAATGATCATATAAGGTATTTTGAATATCAACCCATAACATGCCCTGATGATGACCATCCTGGAAAATCACATCCCACAAACACTTTTATGAATCCCAAAGCATGTATATAGAAATATTGACCCACCACTCTGGAGGAATCTCTAAATGATGAAAGGAAGATAAGGTGTCCTCTAGCCAAGACTCAGAAGCCTATGGCATCCCCTAAGAAAGTAAGATGCTGCTACTGCTATAACTCATGAGTAAAATTAGTCATCATAGGTGAAAGATATTTATAACCATGCATGCACTACATTAGATGTAGTAAATAGTCACGAACGTGAGAATCAGTGCACATATCAGATATAGCAGTTGGTTCCTCTAGTGGAACTCATGTAGGTAAGATTGGCATCTCAAGGCCAACCACATTTGGATAATGATCATTACCACCTTCCTAATGTATGATATGAGTATGTCATGGTGGAATTGGACTTCAAATGCCAAGAACACTCCTTAGAAAAATATTTAATCATATCGATAGTAACTCTTACAAAATCTAATCAAGGAAAAACTCACTACCCAAGGTATACTACCCCAAATACCTGCTAAGATGGACAGGTAATGGTAAGTGCCCAAGTATAAGTTTTATTTTATTTTATATGTAGTTACCAGGTTCACTTCTTTACCTTTCATAAACATGACAAGGTGGGATAAGGATTAGCAACCAATTCATTTTAGATGACATGTTTCACTTTATAATGGATATCCATTCATATTGAATCAGTTACCATACACATCATCAGTGAAAATGAAACCCATTTACTCATACCATAATGGATCAACTTGGTAAATTACTCATCCCAACCCATGATGGCCCATAAAACCTCTTGAATTTTGACAGGTAGTCACTCAATTGAAAGCCCTAGTAAAACAAGCATAAGTTAACTATCACAACATTACTCAACAACCATATGCATATCAAGCAAAGAAAAGTAGTGAAATTCTATTATATAAAATGTCAGTATGCATGAAATGTGAATTCTAGGTTTCTATAATGATTCATGTAACAAAGATCCTTGACCTCACATCATCGGGCCAAGGTTGAAATGAAATACTCAATCAGATTAACTATCACAACTAGAAAATGGACCTACGTCCATAGACCTATAGCCACAGTTTTAAAATGGTGGATAAAGGCGGTTATAGCCACGGTTTTTTGGCCTATGGCCACGGTTTTTAAAACCATGGCTATAATACAATTATTTCGATACCCTATAGCAATGATTCTCCAAAATTGTGGCTATAGGGTTCCCGCACTTCCGCGGGAACAAAAATTCCCGCCAAAAATTTAGCAGGAAGCCCTACCGCCATAGTTTTGAAGCTATTCCCTGGGTTTTTATTAATATATATATATATATATATATATATCATAATATATATATATACATGAATTATGGCACGGTCTAGTTGTAAGTTCCCTGGATTGCAAAGCAGAGCTGCAGGGATCGAGACCCGCCAGGGAAAAAAATTTTAGGCTATCGCCATGGTTTTCTGAGGATATTGCCACGTTTTAAACCTTGGCTATAGGTCAACTGCTACAGCGGCCTATTTAGAGTCCTCTTTCAATGGTTTTTAAAACTTTGGCAATAGGTAGATATTTCCATGGTTAAAAATGTGGTAACAGGTTGGGCCCTACTGCCATGGTGATAGCGGCCACGGTTGGCCAAAACCGTGGCCGTAGCCTATGGAAACAATTTTGGGGTTTATTTCCATGGTTTTGAACCGTGGAAAAATACCTTTTTTCCAGTTTTGAATCAACAACTTCACACATCTTGTGCATCACCCAATGGTAAAATAATGTTTGGTGAAATTTGAAAAAATAGAACAATAATTAAATTTTGGGTAACGTGGATTTTACCCCGAACGTGGGTTCACAATGCTCAAGCACGGCTTATGATCAAGTCCCAAGAATTTTTAATCATATGAATATTGTCTCCAAATATTAAAACAATAAGAGAACCTTCAATTATACCACTTTTTGATGTCCTGGACACAAATTCCACTTAATAGGTGCCCTGAGCCTAGTGGGCCACATGGCCTCATTGCAACTCCCCAAGCCCCAAATGCATATGACTAGCAACGAGGGGCTAGGGTGTGTCAGTGGGGAGACTATATCTTCATTAGAAAAGCGTAACATAATAGATAAATTTAAAATGAGTTAGATTACAAAAGAAATAAAAGTAAATAGATGGAACAATGGAAATTGGTACAACATTAACAATAACTCAAATAACTGGAATAACATACAACAACTGATGATACAATGTTATATATCTAGAAAACTGGAAAAATTGGATACGAGATAGAAGACATAACATGTTCCAAAAAAGTATAAAACAATAAAAAGAATATCCCAAGTATACCAATATTGTTCTTGATCTTCTACTATCAATCTCTATCCTAAACATCAAGCAATCAAGTATTTGAAGTCGTACGCTTCCCTTTTTCCACACCTGTAACCATGTATTCTACTCTTGGTACCCAACGGTTCTTATAGAGGGTGTAAGATAAATATCATTGGGCCACCACCAATGGGGTCTATAACCTTAAAATCATGTAATGTAAATGTAATAGTGGTCATTCATTTATATATAATGTAAAATAGTACAATGTAACAAAATACCCAAGTACCTACTCCAGCCCTCGACTGGTGTCTAAAAATGTTACCAATTCAATATTTGATTGTTACTAGTTTATAAATAAGTCACATGTTGACAATATTGAAGGTTACAAGATGTATCAAGGTAGCATGTAATGATATTTAGAAATGAAGTTCCAAGGAAACAACCAAGGAAATTTAGACCTCATGGGTCACCAACTCAAAAATAAACCTACCATGGCTAATGATAACAGTGTCATCCAAAGAGAATAGTATAAGTAATTCCATAATGAGATGCCTATTGAGTCTAAGGAGTTCATCCTAGGTAAAATGTGGATAAGTAATGACTGGGCCCTATGGGATTTTACCATGGAACCTACTTTTCAATGTTGTATCTAATGAGTGTATCCATGGAATCCTTTAATACTATGTGAGGGATCCTACAGTGTCATACCAGGCATCCAATAATAGAAAAAGATCGGAATATTTCTGCATCTTAGCCTAATAAATCCACATCCTTGAATCAGAATGGGGTTTTCAAGTGCTCAAAGCATCCCTTGATAAGAATCCATGAAGAGCTCGAGTCATGCCACTCCAATTTAATAATGAACTCATGAATAATTTCAATTGGTTTAAGACTATCCTTTCATTAGTGTGATTAGTACAATTATCAGGAAACTTTTATTAAATCCATTTATGTCATATAAAATAATTAAGGTCTATTCTGATACCTTTAATTAATGTAGTAAGGGGTGAAAAAAATGCAACCTATTATGTATTTACATTTAATCCAATCAAGTCATATACATAATATAATTGAAAATTTCAATTTCACATTTAATTATCAATTAAAGATGTCACATTAGGTAGGTAAAGTGGTGAGAATATATTGTACATCTCATTATGAAATTCAAAATATAAATCAGGCCATTTAATATAGAAAATCTTACCCTTATATGGGTCAAGCCAAGTCACACCCTAACGGTGGCTTAAATGTGTGAAATACTAGCAACCAAATTATAGAATAACATCCTACATGGAATGAATGGAGTTGTGGTCATAACCAAAAATAATTAATCACATATATGGAAATAGCATAAACATTCTTTTATAATGATTATAATCAAGGTTGATAAATTCAATAAACAACATGTGATGAAATTCGTGAGCCCCACACAACAATTCAAAAATAAAATAACATGAGGGATGAGTTACGGACCACCCATTTGAGGTTGTACAAATCGCCTCCTCTGATATCAGCCTCTGATTTAGATTAGAATGGATTAGATCTGAGGAAAAGAAAAAAAGATCACACCTCAACAATTAGGTCGAGAGAAACAGAGGAGTTGAATGACTAAAAATGATTCGATTATGTACCATTTCACATCCAATGTGATGAAGGGAAGCTCGATCAGATCTTGGATGAAGGAGATCTGTCAATCCCTACCTTAGGCCTTCGAAGAGCTGAAAAATGAGAGAAAAATAGTTTAATCCCAAATGAATTTGGATTATGAGGAAGTTTGAGGTTTAATTAGATCATAAGGAGAAAATAATAAAATTACCCATAAAATGACATGTTCATGGTTTTTCTATATGGTTTAATAAGCCGTACGCAAACCATGTTTCAGTACCTGGGGAAGAGGGGCACTATCACGGTGAGGCCATGTAGTTATCAGAACCATGTGTCAACCATGTGGTAAGGTTCTGTCCATAAAGACACCACTGATATGATTTTATCTAACCATGCGGGCTTCTCGCACTGTTTACTAAAAACCATTCATGAGGCCTTGTATTCCCTAAAAGATTTGTACAGGGCTTCGAACAAGACCTGACACCATGGAAACATACACCAACTCATTATTCATCCATATTAGGTTCAAAATAAAGAATTAAACCAAAATTTAATGGATCCATACCTGACTAAAAACTTGGTTCTTACATGGAAAAATACCTTCCAAGAACGCTGATATACTGTCTCTTCATAGAGACATGCATGTTTCCTCCAAGGTTCAAATGGGAGTTATGAGAAACACGATAATTTCTCAATATTCTGGGAAGGATTGGAGTGTCAGTTAAACCCAGGAAACATCTTGTCCTTAAATCTATTTGATGGACTCCCTTGATCTGTCTAAGCACAACCACAAAACTAGGTTTCCATAGCACCACCCTTTAATAGTGCTAAAACATAGCACTAATGAAGGGGGGGCTTTATTAGCGCTAAAAAATCGCTGAATAAGGGTGAATTTTAAATGTTCTAAAAAGTGTTATTAAAATTCACCCTTTACACCACTTTTTTAGCACTGATAAAGGCCCCCCTTTATTAGTGCTTTTTTATCCCTATTAAAGGGGACCACTTTATTAGTGATTTTTTTAGTAGCGCTAATAAAGGGGGGCTATATCAGTACTTTTTCTTACTGTTGATAAATTTCAAAAAAAATCATGAAATATAATATATTTTCATATAAGTATATTTATATTGATATAAATATAATATATATTTTTTAAATATTTTTTAGATAAGTTTTATTAGACTATTACATTTAATATTTAGGATATTTAGGGAAAATAGCTTCAAAATATTTTAAAAACTATTATTAATTAATAATTTGTTACTTATCATCGATTAATAATCATTTAATAAAAATTTGAAGGCACAAAAAATCAAAAAATAATAATAATAAAAGATCTAAAATAAATTGAAAATGAAACTAAAACTTCAAACATCCATAACTTTAGATCCAGGTGTCCGTTGGAGCTCTACAACATATCGAATCAAATCTTGCGGCGATCTCTACATTTTAGTGACCTACAGGAATCTTATTTCACATTTTTTTAAGGCCTAAAAAGGCCCATAAGGCCTCCAAAAGTCATTTTTTAGTCAGGATACCCTGATTTGTTAACTTTCAAATAGGTATAACTTCTGATCCGGATGTATGATAGGCCTATACCACATATCTTAACAAATATTGTTTCATTTTATTCGATTTTACTGGTTGTGGAGTTGAAACGGACATATGGATTAGAAGTTATGGTCATTTTAACATTCTATGGATTTTCAAATACACATATATATGTATTTATTTGTAAATATATATGTGTGTGTCTGTGTCTGTGTGTGTCTTCGTGTTGTATATATGTATGTATTTATTTATTTATTTATTTATTTATAAAAACACATAAAAAATTTATAATTGTATTTAAAACTAATCTTATAAATATTTATTAATATAAAAATAAATATACGAATAAAAAATTATAACAAAAAATATATATATAAATAAATGTAAATATAAATTAATATATGAATAAATATATATATATATACTACTATATGAATAAATATATATGGATTAATATAATTGAATATATTTATATTAATATGAATCTATATTAATATAAAAATAAATATAAATTTATTGATATAACAAAATAGATTTATATTAATATGAATATATATGAATATAAGAATAAATATAACTATATATATAAATAAAAAAATATAAATATATATTAATATACAAATATATATATATATATTAAAATTTTAATAAATATATATTTATTAATATAACTAAATATATTTATATTAATATGAATCTCTGTTAAAATAAGAATAAATATAACTATATATATATCATTAAATTGAGAGAAAAAACTAAATAGCTTAGTGGTAAAGGTGTAGGCATGCAAGGGAGAGGTCTCGGGTTCGAGTTCGTGTGGAAATAGGGAGGGAAGCGTGAACATGTGGGCTATGTGAGGCCAAGGGTAGCATGCGGGAGAGTGGGAAGGTGTCTGCCAAGTGCTGTTAAAGGGGGGTCAAGCATATTTAAAATCTCCCCCCACCCGATATATTATTTTTAACTTTTTTTATTTTTTTACTTTTATCAGAACTTTTTTTAGTGCAGATGAAGGCCCCTTTTATCAGCGCTTTTTTTAGCACTGGTAAAAGGGGCCTTATCATCACTTATTTGAGTGCTGATAAAAGGGACCCCCTATCTTCACCCCAATTAACATCACTTTTTTATCATTTTTAATTCCTTTTTAAGTGCTGATAAAGGCCATATTTATAGTAGTGATGGATTAAAGTCAACATCAATGGTGCAACCTCTAGGATTCTAGGACCCTTGGGATGTGTTGTTGTGTTCTGCACCTAGCAAAACATTTTCAAAGGATTTTTTTATCAATACATGGTCATTCAAATTGCTTATGAGGCTAAATTTTAGGCTATTATATATGCTATAAAACATTTTTTTCGATATAATTATAACTCATTATGGATTTAGTCTAATTCTAAAACTGTTGTTAAGGCCTTAAAGAGAAGAAACTGAGATGTTCATTGGAAGCTCCTCGTTCACTATATTGATTGAATTCAACAAGCTCAGAATCTCAATTTAATTGTCTCACATGCCTATAGGGGGGTGAATCAAGTGGTTGATGCTTTTTCAAAGTGTGAAATTACTAAAATTAGCACAATGTGGTCCTTTAGAATTCTAGATTATTGTGAACCAGATGTAGATGTAGATATAAGAGGAGTGATGTGCTCCCATATTTTTAAAAACCTCTATTCTTCTTGATGAACTTTATACTTTTTTCAAATACATTTTGGGACCAGACTGACCTAGATCCTATACTTTCTTTGTAAATGGAATGTGTGTACATTTATTTACCATTCTATGTTTATTATGATTATTGATTCATGATAGATTATAATGTATGTAAAATAAAATGATCATTTGAGATCACCATTATTTTTTTACTTTCCCCATTATATTAATAAGAAATATTTGAATGGGTTTTCATGAATTAAAATAATTTTCTTTCGTTATGTATTATGTTTTATTTTCGTTTCCCAATGTAAAATTGGTATCATGTTTGTATCTAGTTCTCCAAAGTTGATAAAATGATCAGTACTTATAGATTTGGTTCCTTTTATCTATGAAAATATAATTAATTTTCACTAGATTCAAGATACTAGGTTTGGGTTTTCAATAATAATATTTTAAAACATTGAAAAATTACATGTGTGTCGCCCTCCTAAATTATAAAACGGAACCTCCTCCATAAACTTAGTCACACCTATGGAGAAATTTATCTTAAAAAAACTTCCAAAATCCCTACCCAATATCCTTATCCATGTTACAGAGGTTTTTTCTTACCAAAAGACTAACTATAGGTTCCATGTTAGAATATCTAAAGGATCTCTTTCACAGAATAGGTAGTAATCGTAACTAAAACCTATCATTTTTATTATTCTCTAACCACCTTCAATTATGTTCTTACAAAAAAATTATAATAAAATAAGTATATCACATATAAATAGATTTTATTATGTTTATTGCATAATTTTTATCCATCTCCTTCTCTATTAAATTTGAAACAAAACAATCACTCGTGTGTACAGTGGACTGCCACCCATATTAATCGATCTAATTCATTTTTTATTTCTACCTCAAATGGAAGGTCATAATAAAGAAAATAATGAATCAATAAATAATATTTAACTTCTTCCAATAGGGGAATATATTTTGGTAAAAGTTTCTTTTCTATGGGTAAAAACTTTTTCCAACATATATGTCCCCGTCACTAAACTGTTGGTAAAAAATCTATCGCTAAAAGTTTTTGCGATAGATAAGAAAGTTCTCTAGTAATTATAATAATACCAAAAGATAAAACATATGTTGGTTAAAGTGTTTTGAAATTGGTTCTAGTGAATAATATATCTGTTGGTAATATTATTACAAACATTTATATTTTTATTGGTAATATTACACAAAAAATTAATATATATTTCAAAATTATTTTTAAAATAACATATTATGTGCAGATATTACAATATTTGTTACTAAAATTGTATATTATATTTACTAATCTAACTATATATAATAAATATACACATTATAACCAGAACAATCTCAATTATATATTATAGGGATTTTAAGATGCCAAAATAATACAATCAATACTATGTCTAAAAAGGTGTACAACTGAAATAAAGATGCAAACATTGAGACTCAGGACACACTAAAAACACCACCATAGGTATAGTTGTCACGACCCGCCCTCGGGGTCCGTGCCGTGACTACCCAAAGCCCGCCTTCCATAGGCAAGGGGCTGGCGACTAGCACCAAGGCATAATTCCCGGTGAAAAGGGAAGGCATTGCCTTTGTAAAGTAAACAAACACCACAGAGTAAGCATGTAACGCCCCGACCCTAGTTACCCAGAGTCGGTGCATTACTTCGTAACATTGGCATGATCACAAAAGATCAAGTCTCGAAAGACCGATTAGTTTAGTAGCCTTGGAAACACTAGATACATTCATAAGTGTTACATTACTTCATAAAGTGAAAAACTAATAACAAAGTCTTCATAGTCCACACTCATATCCTCTTCTGACTATCCCTGCAGGTCATTCATAAAATACTTCTTCACATCCTGGAAAATATTAACACATTGAAAGGGGTGAGCTCAGATGCTCAGTAAGGTTAACAATATAGCGGAAGCTTTCATAAATAAACATTAACATTTAAGGCAATGCATAACTAAAACAAAAGCCTTTTAAACTTGAACTTAAACATAATATGGAAAAAGTAAAATGAGATAATGCCATTCATTTCTTCACATGGATATTCTACTGGTAGAATAATCACATGCAAAATCAATAACCACTTTCATAATGAGGGAATGTATAATGCCAGACATTCTGAAACATTTTGTCAAGGCCTCGGCCAAGACGTCTAAAATGATTAAGGCCTCGGCCAAAACCATAAATCAAATTGGGAAAGGGCCTCGGCCAATTCCACGTCTAGTTGTCTCATGAGACCTACCGATGCATCGAGGAGCTATAGCGGGCTCCACCTGTCACTTATTAAGTCCAATACATTCCTCATATGAATAGGTTTAAACATATCATAAACCATAACATAATCGTATCACATAAAACATTCATAAAGGAAACATAACATTTCCACATTTCAATCACAAGATATCAATACAACACATTGATATAATAAAAACGCTTTCAAAACCATTTTCAATACCAAAATAAAAGAAATCTAAAACTTTGTATTTATTTTTCATTAAAAAAATGATGGCTTGTAGAGGAAGCCGAAACTCAAATGATGGTCATGGTGGCAGAGAAGTCGTTGTCGCCACATAAGTATGAAAAAAAACATTCCCTTTTGTCGTTTAGAAAAACGCTTCATATAAAAAAAATTCCTTTTGAATATACGTAAAAGTCAAAGGGGTTTATACACCGTATAAAAGAAATTTGTGTATAAAACCAAATATGCCTCAATGAAAGGAGATTGAGACGAAGTCCTTACAAAGATAATTTTTTAAAATAAAATAGATATATTATGTGTATTCACTATAGGTACACATAAAGAAAGTAAAAATACAAAATAAGACATAATAATATCATGACATAAATTGAAAGTAGGATATTAACCCAAAGAATGGAAGTTGGGTTAAGAAGTTCCCTTACCTCGTGTCTGACTTGACTCAACCGTTCTTTAACCTCCCGAATAATAAACTAGAGTTAATATATACCTTATTAAGAACAATTGTCAATTTCATTATCCTTTTTATATCACATATTACAATGATATGAACATTATGTAATTATTTAAGTTAATAACGGTCGTTTTGTCGATCTTTGGTACTTGAGTCAACAATAAAATTCTTATAATTACAAGTTGTTTATGTGGTAGAATATCCATTATCTCCAGAATTATATTCATGATTTAGATGTCATATATATCTCATATATCCAGTATATACATTCATTTGTAATATTACATAACATTTAGAGGTAAGAAATGAAATTCATCGTTCATGGAGACGGTAAGCCGTACGTACGCATGAACGCTACTTTCATTTCAATTTCATATTTAATGGAACGAAATCATAATGATATAAATGTATAATATAATTGCAGTATAATATAGTGTATAATACCATTTACTCCATCCTTTATACATCCCACATATGGCATTAACGATTCAAATCACTTTGAGGGGGCGGTAGTCCGCACTTCCTAAAATGAAATTATCGCGTTTTACCCATAATGGAAATCATAAAGTATGCCATAAATGAAAAATACAGAAGCATAAGTAAAACATAAACATATCATATATCATATATAAAAATAGTGACATCTTAATGGCCACCTTTGGAGGTTTTATATGAGTGTTGAACAATCATCGTTTCGTGAGGCAGAAATTCGCCATCCACAGAAACCGTATGTTCTTTAACCATTAGATGTAGGTGTGTGTAAGTTTAGCTCGAATAATTCTTATAACAACATCCTAGTATATTGAGGATACCGTTGTTGTTACAAAAGAAATGAATAAAAAGATTTTAGGGGGTTGGAGAAGATAAATAAAACAAAACAACATTAGAGAAGACATTACCTCAAAATCGGGTAACTCTTTTTGATTTGAGCCAAAGGCTTCCTTGGGAAGAGTTCTGCCCAATGTGAGGCTTCTAGGAGTAAGAGAGGGGTGTTGGGAGAGTATTTGGGCAGAGGTTGGCCGAGCCAAATGGCTTGAAGGTGTGAATAAGGTGGGATAGGTGGGGGCCTTTTATAAGTGGAGAGGAGGGGCTCTTTTGGAAAGATTGAAATGTTACATTATTACACAATTATTTTCGGATTCTAAAGGTCCCACACTTATATAATTCGAGGATAAGGTGATAAGGGTTCGAAATCTCCTCATCCAATTGGCTTTGGACAAGTGTAAGCCTTGGATTTTGCATTATCTTCCCATTTTATTTAAATCGTTAAATAATGAGGTCATCGCTGCATCATCATGATGTCATAAATAATTTAATTTATTTAATGTCTACAAATTATAAAAAAAAATACTATGATGTAGGAAATCTTTTTAGCTTCTTAATGAATATTTATAGTCAACATTTGGATCTGTGTAACCCCACTTAAAAACTGTTTTAGTAAAACAACTCATGTTTGTGTCAATTTAATTTTAACATTAAATAAATATATATTAATGTCATTTCCAACTAAAGTGGCTCCATGGGGTCCCCAAGTTGAACCATGGGTTTTCTTGGTCGGCCATGACTCATAAAATATGAGTAGGACAAGTGTCAAGCTCATCTCATATTATTAAAACATTATTTTTACCTTAAACTACACTAATCACCTCTAATCGCGATTAAGAACTTAAAAGTTACTATTCACCAAAAATTTATTTTAATTTTATTGAAACATATTTTACTTCTTAATGACAACCATGTATGTCGGATTTTTGAAAATAAAATCACAGAAGTGGTAATATTTCATTTTAATGAAAAATCAGTTTTTAACAACCACTTAGTGGTTTCACTATTCATCAAAAATTGAAGTTTTTCAGAATAAGGCCAAAATTTCACCCTAAGATATAATTGATATTCCGAAGAAAATGATGTCTATTTTAAAAAATTCCAAACATATAAGTTGTATTAATTAATTTTATAATTAATTCCCGCTGTTACAACAAATAGCATGTTTTTAAGAAACAATTTATATCAAAAGATTGGCAATTGTTTATGTCCATTTTCAATGTTAAATTAATTATAATGACCACCATTGGATAAAATGGTAAAAATAAATTCTAATTATACTTTAAAACCACTAAATAGTATAATTTATCACTATAAATTATTTTGATTAAAAAAGTTGTTTTTAAGTAATTTTCACTATTCATAAAAAATTAGAAGTTCTCAGAAAAATACCAAAAAATTCAACATAGGCTAATTTCTATATTATGAATACAAAAATGAAGTCCATTTTGAAATATACATTTTCTATAAATTCAAAAATTGGTTATTACTATTCATAACGGCTACCTTGATTAGTCGTGGTGTGTTAGAACTCGAAGTTGCGTACAATGCAAGCTATTGCATTATTGAATGAGAAGCGTATTGTGGAAGCTCGGGGTGTTACATTCTCCCCTCCTTCAATAAATTGTGTCCTCGCAATTTGAAATTTTTCTTTGAAAATAAAAGGTTGAAAAGAGAAAATACCTTTGAGGAAAACCCACATCGGAAATAAGATTAATAAAATTTAGCCTTAATAAGAGGGAAAGGGAAATGAAAAAGTCACCACCCAATTATGATCTCTATTAGGAGAACATTGGTGGCAATTAGAGACATATAATTGGAGAAAAAACGTAAATATTTGTTGGGAGTGATTGAGGTCATCAATCACAATCAACTGTCAAATTGAGGGCCTCAAAGCCTTCAATCTATGTTGATTTAAAATATCATCGGTTCAACAAGACATAAGGTATTAGGATAACACATTTTTTGTTTTAATATCCCTTTACTAAAGTTTAAGAATTAATTTATTCTTTGAATAAGAGATAGGTATATATATTTATGCCTGACAATTAGAGTTTCATCCTTCAACTCATCTTTCACTCAAAAGATAATAGAACTAAAAAACATTATACTTATCCTAATTGTATAAGGTTCCAAATGTTAACACATACCATTTAGATTAGTAAAATTATTTTGTATTAACTGGGGACTTCCTGTAGGCTTGTGGTAGGAAATAAAGGCTTGTCGCACTATGATTGTGGGTTCGATTCCTGCAGCTTTGTCCGACGCGACAGGTTATGCCCCACCCTGCAGGTTGTCCTTTTCCTAAAACTATAGTATTATAATATTCCAAAAATAATCTTCAGAAATGATTTAACCTTAAACAATACTATCCATGGTTCAACTTAATCCATTCCAACCTTAATAGTTATCCAAAATACCTCCATCCAGACTTTCTCTAAAAGGTCTCTAAATTCCAAAATCAATTGTAACACCAGATTCCCCAAACAAAGAAGAGATTCTCTTATTGTCACATACTAAAAATATGATTACCTTAATCATATTAAAACCTTACTGAAATCAAAAAGTACTGCAGTACAATCTTTATATATATCACATTATTCTTATAACCAGAATATAATCCTTGAGTCCAAAAGCACCAATACATTAATTATTCCACTTCAACTGTAGTCACAGCATAAGATTTTCCTTGATCCCTTGGCCTTTTCTGAGGTAAGTTTCCTTGACGCTTAGAACATTCATTTGCATAATGCCCCATTTCCCTACAATTGTAGCATTCAACTTTGACAGCCTCATTCTTTCCCTTGCAATCACGAGCCTGATGACCCTTTTCTCCACATTTATAACAAACTCCCATTCCTTTTAGGAAAGTACCAGGGTGATTCTTCCCACAATTATCACATAATGGAAAATCCTTCTTTCCCTTTTTCCCTTTATCTGTCTCTTGTTCCACCATTCTCTTCTTCTCTTGCTTTACTTTGTTGTCATAAGACTTAGAGAATTCCTTATCTGTCTTGATAGCACACGAGACAATATCTTCGTATGATGAGAAGGATTGTGATACTAAAGCTCGACGGAGAAATGGTTTTAACCCATCAAAGAAACGATCAATCTTACTCCTTGGGTTACGTATATAATCGGCAGCATGCCTCGCTAACCTTGTAAAGTTAGCCTCATACTTTGCAACATTCTCATCCTCATTCTGCCTCAGACTCATAAATTGCCTTTCCATATCTGCTCGATGGTCACGAGGAAAGTATTTTTCTAAGAAAATCTCTTTGAACTCCCTCCATTCCATATTCGATACGTCATCATCTTCCTTTGTGTTTTGAATCAGCGACCACCACTGATCGGCATCTCCAGTGAGGCGGTAAACTGCCATGACAACCTTCTCCCTTTCACTACTCCCCAAGGCATGGAATATTTTCTCTAAGGAATTTATCCATTGCTCAGCTACTATAGGATTTGTACTCCCATTGAAGGTTAGTGGTTGTTGCCTCATGAAACGGTCTAGCATTGATCCTCCACGTTGCGGATCAGGGTGCTCCATACGAGTAAGGTTATTATTCATAACCTGCGTGAGTTGTCCCAGTATGGTAATAAGTTGATCGGCACCAGTTCTATCTCCAGCTCCACAATAATTATCTTGAGCAGGAGGGAAATCCCTACACGGAGTGCGTGCATTGATACAGTTTTCATTCCTTCCACTAGGCGCCATTTCTAAACAATGGCATAAACTATATTAGTTTATAAATCAAAATACATAATTCCATACTTGTAAGATACTTAACATAAATTGAACTATTTATAGATATAATCCATAAAAATGTTTTATTTGGGGAAGTATATACTCATAACCCTTCATAGTGGTTTATAAAGAAAATGAGAATTATCCAAAGCATATCCCCCGGGAGTGTCGTAACCAAGAGTGTAGCAAGGCCCGTTGTCATGCACCAGTTCCCGTTCGAGTCTAGCTCAAAGCGGTGTTTTCGGGTTTTACCCCTAGGTACATCTGTGCCAGAGCCGCCTCTACTTGCTCGTATCCAGACAGGGATGTATTGCTCGGAAAACTCACAAAATCTCCACAACAAAAAAATTCTAGGAAGCTCTTCTATACTATTTCTCAAAGTCTATCTTTGGGCTATGTGCTCTAATCAGAGTTTATCTAAATCTAGATTCCACGGTTAGTACTAAACTGCCTCTGATACCAACTGTAATGCCCCGACCCCAGCTACCCAGAGTCGGTGCGTTACTTCGTAACATTGGCATGATCACAAAAGATCAAGTCTCGAAAGACCGATTAGTTTAGTAGCCTTGGAAACACTAGATACATTCATAAGCGTTACATTACATCATAAAGTGAAAAACTAATAACAAAGTATTCATAGTCCACACTCATATCCTCTTCTGACTATCCCTGTAGGTCATTCATAAAATACTTCTTCACATCCTGGAAAATATTAAAACATTGAAAGGGGTGAGCTCAGATGCTCAGTAAGGTTAACAATATAGCGGAAGCTTTCATAAATAAACATTAACATTTAAGGCAATGTATAACTAAAACAAAAGCCTTTTAAACTTGAACTTCAACATAATATGGCAAAAGTAAAATGAGATAATTCTATTCACTTATTCACATGGATATTCTACTGGTCGAATAATCACATGCAAAATCAATAACCACTTTTATAATGAGGGAATGTATAATGCCATACATTCTGAAACATTTTGTCAAGGCCTCGGCCAAGACGTCTAAAATGATTAAGTCCTCGGCCAAAACCATAAATCAAATTGGGAAAGGGCCTCGGCCAATTCCACGTCTAGTTGTCTCATGAGACCTACTGATGCATCGAGGAGCTATAGCGGGCTCCACCTGTCACTTATTAAGTCCAATACATTCCTCATATGAATAGGTTTAAACATATCATAAACCATAACATAATCGTATCACATAAAACATGCATAAAGGAAACATAACATTTCCACATTTCAATCACAAGATATCAATACAACACATTGATATAATAAAAACGCTTTCAAAACCATTTTCAATACCAAAATAAAAGAAATCTAAAACTTTGTATTTATTTTTCATTAAAAAAATGATGGCTTGTAGAGGAAGCCGAAACTCAAATGATGGTCACGGTGGTGGAGAAGTCGTTGTCGCCGCATAATTATGAAAAAAAACATTCCTTTTGTCGTTTAGCAAAACGCTTAATATAAAAAAAATCCTTTTGAATATATGTAAAAGTCAATGGGGTTTATACACCGTATAAAAGAAATTTGTGTATAAAACCAAATATGCCTCAATGAAAGGAGATTGAGACGAAGTCCTTACAAAGATCATTTTTTAAAATAAAATAGATATATTATGTGTATTCACTATAGGTACACATAAAGAAAGTAAAAATACAAAATAAGACATAATAATATCATGACATAATTTGATAGTAGGATATTAACCCAAAGAATGGAAGTTGGGTTAAGAAGTTCCCTTACCTCGTGTCTGACTTGACTCAACCGTTCTTTAACCTCCTGAATAATAAACTAGAGTTAATATATACCTTATTAAGAACCATTTTCAATTTCATTATCCTTTTTATATCACTTATTACAATGATATGAACATTATGTAATTATTTAAGTTAATAACGGTCGTTTTGTCGATCTTTGGTACTTGAGTCAACAGTAAAATTCTTATAATTACAAGTTGTTTATGTGGTAGAATATCCATTATCTCCAGAATTATATTCAGGATTTAGATGTCATATATATCTCATATATCCAGTATATACATTCATTTGTAATATTACGTAACATTTAGAGGTAAGAAATGATATGCACCGTTCATGGAGACGGTAAGTCGTACGTACGCATGAACGCTACTTTCATTTCAATATCATATTTAATGGAACGAAATAATAATGATATAAATGTATAATATAATTCCAGTATAATATAGTGTATAATACCATTCACTCCATCCTTTATACATCCCACATATGGCATTAACGATTCAAATCACTTTAAGGGGGCGGTAGTCCGCACTTCCTAAAATGAAATTATCGCGTTTTACCCATAATGGAAATCATAAAGTATGACATAAATGGGAAATACAGAAGCATAAGTAAAACATAAACATATTATATATCATATATAAAAATAGTGACATCATAATGGCCACCTTTGGAGGTGTTATATGAGTGTTGAACAATCATCGTTTCGTGAGGCAGAAATTCGCCATCCACAGAAGCCGTATGTTCTTTAACCATTAGATGTAGGTGTGTGTAAGTGTAGCTAGAATCCTTCTTATAACAACATCCTAGTATATTTAGGATACTGGTGTTGTTACAAAAGAAATGAATAAAAAGATTTTAGGGGGTTGTAGAAGATAAATAAAACAAAACAACATTAGAGAAGACATTACCTCAAAATCGGGTAACTCTTTTTGATTTGAGCCAAAGGCTACCTTGGGAAGAGTTCTGCCCAAAGTGAGGCTTCTAGGAGTAATAGAGGGATGTTGGGAGAGTATTTGGGCAGAGGTTGGCCGAGCAAAATGGCTTGAAGGTGTGAATAAGGTGGGAGAGGTGGGGGCCTTTTATAAGTGGAGAGGAGGGGCTCTTTTGGAAAGATTGAAATGTTACATTATTACACAATTCTTTTCGGATTATAAAGGTCCCACACTTATATAATTCGAGGCTAAGGTGATAAGGGTTCGAAATATCCTCATACAATTGGCTTTGGACAAGTGTAAGCCTTGGATTTTGCATTATCTTCCAATTTTAATTAAATCGTTAAATAATGAGGTCATCGCTGCATCATCATGATGTCATAAATAATTTAATTTATTTAATGTCTAAAAATTATAAAAAAAATACTATGATGTAAGAAATCTTTTTAGATTTCTAATGAATATTTATAGTCAAAATTTGGATCTGTGTAACCCCACTTAAAAACTGTTTTAGTAAAACAACTCATGTTTGTGTCAATTTAATTTTAACATTAAATAAATATATATTAATGTCATTTCCAACCAAAGTGGCTCCATGGGGTCCCCAAGTTGACCCATGGGTTTTCTTGGTCGGCCATGACTCATTCAATAGGAGTAGGACAAGTGTCAAGCTCATCTCATATTATTAAAACATTATTTTTACCTTAAACTACACTAATCACCTCTAATCGCGATTAAGAACTTAAAAGTTACTATTCACCAAAAATTTATTTTAATCTCATTGAACCACATTTTACTTCTTAATGACAACCATGTATGTCGGATTTTTGAAAATCAAATAACAGAAGTGGTAATATTTCATTTTAACGAAAAATCAGTTTTTAACAACCACTTAGTGGTTTCACTATTCATCAAAAATTGAAGTTTTTCAGAATAAGGCCAAAATTTCACCCTATGCTATAATTGATATTCCGAAAAAAATGATGTCTATTTTACAAAATTCCAAACATATAAGTTGTATTAATTAATTTTATAATTAATTCCCGCTTTTACAATAAATATCGTGTTTTTAAGAAACAATTTATATCAAAAGATTGGCAATTGTTTATGTCCATTTTCAATGTTAAATTGATTATAATGACCACCATTGGATAAAATGGTAAAAATATATTCTAATTATACTTTAAAACCACTAAATAGTATAATTTATCAATATAAATTATTTTGATTAAAAAAAGTTGTTTTTAAGTAATTTTCCCTATTCATAAAAAATTAGATGTTCTCAGAAAAATACCAAAAAATTCAACATAGGCTAATTTCGATATTACGAATACAAAAATGAAGTCCATTTTGAAATATACTTTTTCTATAAATTCAAAAGGTGGTTATTACTATTCATAACGGCTACCTTGATTAGTCGTGGTGTGTTAGAACTCGAAGTTGCGTACAATGCAAGCTATTGAATTATTGAATGAGAAGTGTATTGTGGAAGCTCGGGGTGTTACAAAGCAAGCGGAAAGTAAACACTAAGTAAAAACAGAGTACAACTGAAAGTGCGGAAAAGTAAATGGGCCAGTATACAAACCCAAACTGAAAGTAAAGTACAACTCGAAAGGGAAAACAGCAACTGTAAGTAAAAGCCGCTACACCGAGCTGTCCACTGGAGATCCCACCTGAAGGATGGGTACAGATAGCTCCACTGCTCCACTGGTCCCACCGTCTGCTCCGAGTACGTCCCGCCCAGTGGTCCACCTCCAGGTACCATCCTGCTCTGCAAGTCTCATCCAAGATCAACGATGTCTGTCGTCTACAACCAATACAACGTAGTGCGGGCATAGCCCGTGTAGGGGTGAGTATAAGCTACTCAGTAGGGACCCCGAGACCCCTGAAGGTCTCCCGAAATCCACAAAGGATAAACCACAAAGAAAGGTACAATCACGAAGTAACAACCGACACTGCTTAGGTATATGCCCATACATATACCTAAGTCATCAATTCCAATACGCTCCAACCTCCGAGCCCAATTACAACTCAGTCCACACAGGAAAGTAAACGTATTCCACACAGGAAAGCAAAACGAAATCCACACAGGATAGCACAACTCAATCCACACAGGAAAGCAACAGGATTCAGCTCACATAGGTATACATCTTCGAAAGACGATAGAGATGATATCTGATCCATCTAAGTCGTCGGACCCACGAAGGATCGATAGGTAACTAACCCCCGAAAAAGACACACACAGGATCGGGCCCACACAGGACCTGTAGGCGCTGGTTCACACAGGACCGCTGAGCGCAAAGACCCACACATGATCGGACCCACACAGGATCGGTCCCACACAGGATCTGTAGCACGGATCCACGTAGGATCGCTGAGTGCTGTAGTCGTCGTCGTCGAATCCACACAGGATCTCTGTACTGTCGTCGTCGCAGTCACAGTAGCAGTAGCAGTAGCAGTAGTAGTCACAGTCGCAGCCAGTACTAGGGTTCCCGCACACAGCAAGCTCATTCAGGAGGGTCCGCTCCATGAGCTGAGAGGCTGATACATCAATTGTCACAAAGTCCAGAGTTGATGTATCCAAAAGTTTGTATCGTCAACAGGAACTCAACGCAACAGACGGCGCGTCGATCGGACGCCCGGTCTGAGAGTTATTGGCTTTTTCGTCCCAGGGGCCCGGTTGGTTTCTAAGGCAAAACCAATCAAACCGTACTCCACCTGCGTCCAAACCTCGGGCGGAGTATGCTAGAAGATCTGTCTCACCAAGAGGAACATAACAAAGCTGACGGCACGTCAATCGGACGTCCGTAGCTCAAGATATGAGCATTTCCGCTCCGAGGGCCCGGTTGGTTTCGTGTACGAACCAACCCGGCCGAACTCAAAGTATTCCGAAACTTTGAGTGCGATATACCGAATCGACCGTCTCGATCCAAGGATCGCATTTCCGCTGACGGTTCGTCAATCGGAGGTCTGTGGCTCATGTTATGGCCAAAAGACCGAAATCATCTCGAAAACGGGGGGTCCGGGTCCCGGCCGACCCGGCCCGACCCCCCCTGGGTCGGCCCAAACCGGGTCGACCCGGGTCCGACCCGGTCCGGCCGGCGGCGGTCCGGCGCGGCGGTGCGGGCCGGCGCGGCGGCGCGGTCCGGCGCGGCCTGGCGCCGCTTGGGGCCACGCGCGGGGGGCTAAGCCCCCGCTGCTTCAAAAAAGGCGGCGCGGCTTTTAGCCGCTCCTTTTGGAGAACCGGCCCCCCTTGTGGGGGCCTGCTTGAGGAAACCGGGGGGCCTCTTGCCCCCCTTAAAGAAACCGCCCCCCCTCATAAATGGGGGGGCTTTTGAGAGTTGACCGGGGGAATTAAATTCCCCCCGTCTTTGACCTTCCGGCCGGCCACCTCGCCGGCCGGTTTTTCTCCAACGGGACCGGCAAAGCCGGTCCCCTTCCGGTTTCCGACGCTGGCGGCCCGGCGAGCCGTCGGTCTTCCCGTCTCGCCGCGGCCCGGAACCGGCCGCGGTGTTCGTCGTCCGGCGCGGTGCGACGGCACCGCGCCCCTCCGCCGCGGCCCCGCTCCGGCCGCGGCGCCTTCGATTCCCTTCGACGCGGCGCGACGGCGTCGCGTTCATGATAAACTTCCCATGGCGCGGCGCGACGGCATCGCGTAAAAAATCCGGGCGATTCTCGCGTGGTGCGACGGCACCACGCCTTCTCGTTCATCCACAAGATTATATAAATAACCAAGAATAAAGGAGGGGGAATTCGGCCGTGTTTGTGCGGTCCGACCCCCCTCTCGTTAGATGATAACTCTTAAATATTTAATCACAAGATTATCATTCTAGAACCAAGAACGAGAATAAATAATAACCAACAACAACCCCTACCTTGGGTTCAAGTTCTAAGATCGTCAACGACCCGCGGAAGACAACGTTGTTGAGGTCAGGCGTCGCGGTAATCATTCATCAAATCCGATGACGAAGAGGTACGTTCGAAGAGGTACGTCGTTGGAGAATCTTCGTAAGCCGATGAAGGAAGTCCGAGGTGGAAGCGTCATTCCCTTTCGTTGACACGGAAGACGTCGTTGATCTTCGGAGACAACCGGCTACGAAGAAGAGAGGAGCGGCGTTCTTCGTCGGAGCTCGAAGGTTCTTCGCGTTCTTCGTCAAGCTTGAAGAAGAAGAAGAAGAAGAAGAACCCAAAATGCTCTCAAGAAGGCTAGAGAAATATAACCAAATAAAATAAGTTAGAGACTTATTTTATTCACACACTTAAACAAATTGAATTTCAAAGGTTTGAAATTCAAATAAAATAACTCCAAATTAAATAACAAGTTGTCATGTCATTTAAAGATGGGTTAAAGGAGTTTTTGAGAGGAGATGGAAAGTTGGGTTTCGTGTGGGCCCCACCACACTTAATCCTCCCAAGGGAGGTTAAGTGGATGTGGGTCCCACCTTTAACTTCCTTTGAGAGGAGTTAACCAACAAGTAAGAAAAATAAAAAATGTTCCACATTTTTTATTTAACTTTTTTATAATTCTCCAAAAACTAACTTTCGTCCCGCAATAAACGCAACTACGGAAAAGGTCTCCTTAAGCGAATATCGGCGTTGTGAGTTCATCGGTGTCCTCAGATTTCAATTCCGAGCACCGGATCAAAAGTTAGAAATTCCCGCTCGTTCGTTCACTGAACGTACCCGAGCCAAACTTCAGAAATTGATTCCGGGAACACCGGGCCTCGGAATCAGGTGCCGTCAGAAACCGCGCTCTTGTAAAAATCCAAAGAAAATTAAGAAAAAATTTCCCTTGAATTTTACGAGTCTTTACATTACTCCCACCTCAGGGATTTATGTCCCCGTAAAGATACAACAAAAACTAGGAGAACAAATGAGGGTACTGAGCATGCATCTGAGCCTCCCGCTCCCATGTGATCTCCTGGAGGTTCCCGTGCTGCCATCTGATGCGCACAAGAGGAATCGATCGCCCACGTAGGACCCACTCCTGTCGATCCTCTATCTCCACTGGGACCTCCGTAAAAGTCTCCCCATCGTCAACGTCAAGCTCCCCATGGTCAATGATGTGCGTCGGGTCGTGCACGTATCTCCTCAGCTGAGACACGTGGAAGACGTCGTGCACCCGGTGCAACTGAGGTGGTAGAGCCATGCGATAAGCCACCTCGCCAATCTTGCTGAGGACCTGGAAGGGTCCGATGAAGTGCGGAGATAACTTGCCGCCTCGGCCAAATCTCTGAATACCACGTCGAGGTGAGACCCGCAAGAAGACGTGGTCGCCATCCTCGAACTCTAGTGGCCTCCGCCCCCTGTCAGTATATGACTTCTACCGGCTCTGAGCTGTCCTCATCCGCTCCTGGATGACCTGGACCTTCTCTGTCGTGGCCTGGACCATCTCCGGTCCCACCAGTGCTGACTCCCCAGGGTCTGTCCAGCACAAAGGAGATCTACAAGGTCGGCCGTACAACGCCTTGTACGGTGCCATCCCGATGGTGGAGTGGTAGCTGTTGTTGTATGCAAACTCCACCAAGGGTATGTGGTCCTCCCAGCTACGACCGAAGTCGAGGACACATGTGCGGAGCATGTCCTCGAGAGTCTGAATGGTCCTCTCTGTCTGACCATCCGTCTGAGGGTGAAAGGTTGTGCTCAGACATAGCTGCGTCCCGAACGCCTCCTGTAACCCCTTCCAAAGCCGGGAAGTAAAGCGAGCATCTCGATCGGAGACGATAGATGATGGCACACCGTGGATCCGCACAATCTCCTGAACGTAGAGACGTCCCAAGCTCTCCACTGAGCCCTGCTCTCTGATGGGTAAGAAGTGTGCCGACTTGGTGAGTCGGTCAAAAATCACCCAGATGGATTCGTGACCTCTGGAAGTGCGTGGAAGTCCAGTCACGAAGTCCATAGATATGTCGTCCCACTTCCACTCCGGAACCTCCAAGGGCTGTACTAAGCCTGCTGGAACCTGATGCTCTGCCCTCACCTACTGGCAGGTGAGGCATCGAGAAACGAACTCTGCTACAGCCTTCTGCGAAAAGATATACCTGAGACTCTGATGATCAGAAAAGACTGAAAAACGCTCGCCCATCAGGTAATGTCACCATGTCTTCAGAGCGAAGACCACTGCTGCTAACTCCAGGTCATGGGTAGCGTAGTTCTGCTCATGCGGCCTCAACTAACGTGATCCATAGGCGATCACTGCCTGCTCCTACATCAGAACACATCCGAGTCCGGTCCCTGATGCATCGCAGTAGACTACGTACCCTACTCCCTCCTCAGGAAACCTCAAGATAGGTGCGCTGGTCAACCTCTGTCTCAGCTCCTGGAATTCTGTTGACATCTGTCTGACCACACGAAGGGTTTCCCCTTCCTCCTTAACGTACGGCAAAGCTGCAAATATTTCTCCTTTGCCAAAAAGTGAAATCCGGTCTCATCCCCTGGATGAACCACGTTCCTTGCATAAAACAGTCAATCTCGTCATGATTAGTTAATTCATGGCATGGATGACGTCGTAAGGCCTCGACGCTGCTACCAAGAGATCCAACTGTTACTCTCACCTCCAAGGGTTGAGTCACACTGTCGGCATCAGTGTGTGATCACTGGGTTTCCTCCAGTACGAATCTCGCAAGTGAGGGTCAAGTCAACAGTTTTTAACCGGCACCTCTTAGTAAAAACAAACAAAAGACAAGAAAACAAAAGTCACCAAGGCAAGTGTATTTTATTACTTCAACTTAAAGTACAAGGACACAAGGCAACACAAACTACGAAGCTAGAGGCATTATGGGCAAAGGCCTCTATTCCTGGAGCTAGTCCCGCACTAGTACACCCGCTTCCGGAGCTCCATGATCTTAAGATTCAGCTGCCTGAAGCTGTGCTCTCCCCTGAGGTTGGGGTGGACCTCCTGGTGGTGGTGGTGGTAGAGCCTCGAAGCGTCGCCCACCACCTGCTGCTCGGCCAGCTCCTCTGCCTCGTCCTCCTGCTCCCTGCGGACCGCCACGGTCAAACCTCTGCCTCTGCCTAGGTGGTTCCTCAACCGTCTGTTGCTACTCTGCATGGCGGGTCGGGCAGTCACGAGCCATGTGGCCTTGCCCGGCGCATGCATAGCACTGTCTTCCACTCGAAAGACTGGCTCCGCGCTGTGTGCCCCGCACTGCTGAGCCAGTGTCCTGAGGTCTTCTGCCTGAAGGTCTGGTCTGCCTGGACCCCAGAGTCATCCGTCGACTTCCTGCTGCAGATGACTCTGCCACGTGCCGCCCTGCGGTGGGTCTCGGTGCTGGTGTAGACTCAGCAAGGAAGCTCTCGATCAAAAGGGCCCGCTCCAGTACTCCTGTCTGAGTCGGTATGCTGAGGGAGATCATAGATGCCCTGATCTCGTGTCTCAAACCCTGCTCGAAGATCTGGGCCCGGAAGAATGGGTCTCGTACCATGTCGGTCGAGTAGCGCGAGAGATCAGTAAATCTCGCCGAGTACTGAGCGACCGTCATACTGCCCTGCCGCAGCTGAAGAAGCTCCTGGATACGCACCGCACGAAGGGTGGCTGGGACGAACTCTGAGCGGAAGAGGCTCTCAAAGTCCTTCCAAAGTAGAGATGCCTCAACGTGCACCTGGAGCAACAAGCTCCACCATCGGCCCGCTGCTGCGTGTAGTAGGCTCACAGCGAGGATCACCATGAGGTCTGCTGGTGTCCTCACTAGCCTAAACACACGTACCACTGCCTCCAGCCAGTCCTCTGCTGCCTGGGGGTCCGTCTCCCCACTAAACCTGGGTGGTCGCTAGCGCTGAAACTCATGCAGTGCGCTGAGGCGACGTGCATCGTCAGCGGCTGGCGCTGGAAGCATCGAGGGCTCGGCGGGTAGTGCTACCGCCGGTGCCACTGCTGACAAAGGGCCCTGCACCGAGGCCTCGTCGCTCGGTGGGCTGTCGTCACACTCGACTCTCGGAACCCTAGCTGGCTGCCGTCATGGGGCCATCCTGAAAAGGAACAGGTGTGCCACGGTCAAACAGTATACCTGGTGAGCTGACACAAGTAATCACAAAGGAAACTTTGAAGCACACACACAATCAATGTTTTCGTGCATTAAGTTGGAAATCAGAAGTCAGGGTTCTGGGGTACGGATACGTCGGCCGCCGCACCAACACTGAACTCCCTGGACTGATAACCACACTCAATACGCTAAACATTATTGCTTCACATAGAAAAGATCAGAGTTCGCGGTAGAACCGAACTCCTCTGATACCAATTGTCACGACCTGCCCTCAGGGTCCGTGCCGGGACTACCCCAAGCCCGCCTTCCATAGGCCAGGGGCTGGCGACTAGCACCAAGGCGTAATTCCCAGTGAAAAGGGAAGGCATTGGCTTTGTAAAGTAAACAAACACCACAGAGTAAGCAAGCGGAAAGTAAACACTAAGTAAAAACAGAGTACAACTGAAAGTGAGGAAAAGTAAATGGGCTAGTATACAAACCCAAACTGAAAGTAAAGTACAACTCGAAAGGGAAAACAGCAACTGTAAGTAAAAGCCGCTACACCGAGCTGTCCACTGGAGATCCCACCTGAAGGATGGGTACAGATAGCTCCACTGCTCCACGGGTCCCACCGTCCGCTCCGAGTACGTCCCGCCCAGTGGTCCACCTCCAGGTACCGTCCTGCTCTGCAAGTCTCTGCCAAGATCAACGCTGTCCTTCGTCTGCAACCAACACAACGTAGTGCGGGCATAGCTCGTGCATGGGTGAGTATAAGCTACTCAGTAGGGACCCCGAGACCCCTGAAAGTCTCCCGAAATCCACAAAGGATAAACCACAAAGAAAGGTACAATCACAAATTAACAACCGACACTGCTTAGGTATATGACCATACATATACCTAAGTCATCAATTCCAATACGCTCCAACCTCCGAGCCCAAGTACAACTCAGTCCACACAGGAAAGTAAACGTATTCCACACAGGAAAGAAAAACGAAATCCACACAGGATAGCACAACTCAATCCACACAGGAAAGCAACAGGATTCAGCTCACACAGGTATACATCTTCGAAAGACGATAAACATGATCTCTGATCCATCTAAGTCGTCGGACCCACGAAGGGTCGATAGGTAACTAACCCCCGCAAAATACCCACACAGGATCGGGCCCACACAGGACCTGTAGGCGCTGGTTCACACAGGACCGCTGAGCGCAAAGACCCACACAGGATCGGACCCACACAGGATCGGGCCCACACAGGACCTGTAGCACTGATCCACGTAGGATCGCAGAGTGCTGTAGTCGTCGTCGTCGAATCCACACAGGATCTCTGTACTGTCGTCGTCGCAGTCACAGTAGCAGTAGCAGTAGCAGTAGTAGTCACAGTCGCAGCCAGCACTAGGGTTCCCGCACACAGCAAGATCGTTCAGGAGGGTCCGCTCCACGAGCCGAGAGGCTGATACATCAACTATCACAAAGTCCATATTTGATGTATCCAAAAGTTTTGTATCGTCAACAGGAACTCAACGCAACAGACGGCGCGTCGATCGGACGCCCGGTCTGAGAGTTATTGGCTTTTTCGTCCCAGGGGCCCGGTTGGTTTCTAAGGCAAAACCAACCTGACCGTACTCCACCTGCATCCAAAACTCGGGCGGAGTATGCCAAAAGATCTTTCTCACTAAGAGGAACATAACAAAGCTGACGACACGTCAATCGGACGTCCGTAGCTCAAGATATGAGTGTTTCCGCTCCGAGGGCCGGGTTGGTTTCGTGTACGAACCAACCCGGCCGAACTCAAAGTATTCCGAAACTTTGAGTGCGATATACCGAATCGACCGTCTCGATCCAAGGATCGCATTTCCGCTGACGGTTCGTCAATCGGAGGTATGTGGCACATGTTATGGCCAAAAGATCTAAATCATCTCGAAAACGGGGGGTCCGGGTCCGGCCCGACCCGGCCCGACCCGGCCCGACCCCCCCCCCCCCCCCTCGGGTCGACCCGACCCGGGTCCGACCCGGTCCGGCCGGCGGCGGTCCAGCGCGGCGGCGCGGCCCGGCCGGCGGCGGCACGGCCTGGCGCCGCTTGGGGCCACGCACGGGGGGCTAAGCCCCCGCTACTTCAAAAAAGGCGGTGCGGCTTTTAGCCGCGCCTTTTGGAGAACCGGCCCCCCTCGTGGGGGCCTGCTTGAGGAAACCGGGGGGCCGCCTGCCCCCCTCAAAGAAACCGCCCCCTCATAAATGGGGGGGCTTTTGAGAGTTGACCGGGGGAATTAAATTCCCCCGGTCTTTGACCTTCCGGCCGGCCACCTGGCCGGCCGGTTTTTCTCCAACAGGACAGGAAAAGCCGGTCCCCTTCCGGTTTCCGACGCCGGCGGCCCAGCGAGCCGTCGGTCTTCCCGTCTCGCCGTGGCCCGGAACCGGCCGCGGTGTTCGTCGTCCGGCGCGGTGCGACGACACCGCGCCCCTCCGCCGCGGCCCCGCTCCAGCCTCGGCGCCTTCGATTCCCTTCGACGCGGCGTGACGGCGTCACGTTCATGATAAACTTCCCGTGGCACGGCGCGACGGCGTCGCGTAAATAAGCCGGGCGATTTTCGTGTGGTGCGACGGCACCACACCTTCTCGTTCATCCACAAGATTATATAAATAACCAAGAATAAAGGAGGGGGAATTCGGCCGTGTTTTTGCGGTCCGACCCCCCTCTCGTTAGATGATAACTCTTAAATATTTAATCACAAGATTATCATTCTAGAACCAAGAACGAGAATAAATAATAACCAACAACAACCCCTACCTTGGGTTCAAGTTCGAAGATCGTCAACGACCCGCGGAAGACAACGTTGCGGAGGTCGGGCATCACGGTAATCGTTCGTCAAATCCGATGACGAAGAGGTATGTCCGAAGAGGTACGTCGTTGGCGAATCTTCGTAAGCCGACGAAGGAAGTCCGAGGTGGAAGCGGCATTCCCTTTCGTTGACACGGAAGACGTCGTTGATCTTCGGAGACAACCGGCTACGAAGAAGAGAGGAGCGGCGTTCTTCGTCGGAGCTCGAAGGTTCTTCGCATTCTTCGTCAAGCTTGAAGAAGAAGAAGAAGAAGAAGAACCCAAAATGCTCTCAAGAAGGGTAGAGAAATCTAACCAAATAAAATAAGTTAGAGACTTATTTTATTCACACACTTAAACAAATTGAATTTCAAAGGTTTGAAATTCAAATAAAATAACTCCAAATTAAATAACAAGTTGTCATGTCATTTAAAGAGGGGTTAAAGGAGTTTTTGAGAGGAGATGGAAAGTTGGGTTTCGTGTGGGCCCCACCACACTTAATCCTCCCAAGGGAGGTTAAGTGGATGTGGGTCCCACCTTTAACTTCCTTTGAGAGGAGTTAACCAACAAGTAAGAAAAATAAAAAATGTACCACATTTTTTATTTAACTTTCTTATAATTCTCCAAAAACTAACTTTCATCCCGCAATAAACGCAACTACGTAAAAGGTCCCATTAAGAGAATATCGGCGCTGCGAGTTCATCGGTGTCCTCGGATTTCAATTCCGAGCACCGGATCAAAAGTTAGAAATTCCCGCTCGTTCGTTCACTGAACGTACCCGAGCCAAACTTCAGAAATTGATTCCGGGAACACCGGGCCTCAGAATCAGGTGCCGTCAGAAACCGCGCTCTTGTAAAAATCCAAAGAAAATTAAGAAAAAATTTCCCTTGAATTTTATGGGTCTTTACAATAGTAGGTATGAAACCACTAAACTGCTCCCTATGGGATGAAATACTACACAATACAAGAGCTAAAAAATAATAAACAAATTTCAAATATATTAATTATTCCATCATCGCTTGAAGTAGCTGATTCTCCCCCAGAACTCCATTTTACAAACTTCACATCCTTTCCATGGGCTAACTTTACACTTTCAATAGAATTTGATATTGAGGACCATCAGTCGATTTATCTATATTCTGAAAAAAAATTCTTATAGAATCGTCAACTACTTCACTGGAAGTCACCCCGCCAGCATTAAATGAAAGAGCCCATAGAGTGGAAGAATGGACATTGTATGGTCCAACTAATGTCTGAACACAAGGACAACAATCACTATCACCATCCTATGCCCATATCATAATAGTAATATCATAGCTTCAAGATAATAAAACATCAACATATGTGTGTCATTGTACTATTTTAACCGAAATACTTTGAATAAGTCATGTATTGGGTAATGGTCATACCTACTCTTACTAGAAACTAGATTTTAGTGAGTGAATCAATGATGGAAACATGGATAAAGTCACAAGTCCATTGATATGTTGATAATGGTTCACAACTAAAAACCTTTAACCTGTGAACCAGTATATTGAAATATTGTGTAGTTCGAAGGTGAACCTGTGTATTTCAAGCTGAAAAGATGTAACCCATAATCCAAAAAATCTGAAAACATGCATATTGCAAAGAAAAAATCATGTAACCTATAATCATGAAAATATAAAAACCCTAATCAGAAAACTTTTAAAATCGTAAACATATATACCTGAAACTATAAAACCTATTAAATTGAAAATCACTAATCATGCATATTCTTACATATATACATGTAAAAAAATAATCATGGAACCTACAAACCTCACATGTACAAACCCACAAAACTTCAACCTACAAACATTTAAATTTTAACTAGATAATATACAAACCAGAAAACCTTTAATTTGTAACTAATAACATGGAAACCCATAACCCTTATAGCATCATTATCTGCTTCACTAGAAATCACTCCACCGTAAATGTAAAAGAATAGATTGTAGATGAATGGACATTGTTTGGTTCAACTAATGTCTGAACACAATGCCAAAAATCACGATCACCACCCTCTACCCTGATCTTAACAGTAATGTCAAAGATTATATAGAATAAAACCTCAAAAAATATGTACCACTGAACCATTTTAACAGAAACACTTTGAAGAATCCATGAATTGGGAAATGGATATACCTACTCTTACCAAAAAATATATTTAAATGAGTGAATTGATGTTGGAAACATATATAAAGTCACAAGACCATGGATATGTTGAGGATTTCTCACAACTACAAACCTTGAATATATGAACCAGCATATTGCAAGGTTGTGTAGTTCAATCATGAACCTATAAGATGAAAACATGTAACCTATAATCCTAGAAATTTGAAAACCCTAATAGGAAAACATTTAAAACCATAAACATGTATACTTGAAACTATGAAACCTATAAAATTTTTAAACCAATAATCAAGAATATTCTTACCTATATGCATGTAAACAAATAATCATGGAACTTTCAAACCTCACACATAGAAACCTACAAAACTACAACCAACAAATATTTAATTTTTATCTAGAAAAATACATACTAGATAACCTATAATCTGTAACTAATAACATGGAAACCCATAACCCTTATATCATCATCAATAGCTTCACTCCAAATGACTTTGCCAGCATTAAATGAAAGATCCCAGACAGTGGAAGAATGGCCATTGATTGGTTCAACTAATGTATAAACACAATGCCAATAATCATTTTCACCATCCTCTGCCCAGATCTTAATAGTAATATCATAGATGAAAGATAATAAAACATTGACCAATGTGTTCCACTAAACCATTTTAATAGAAACACTTTGAAGAAGACATAAATTAGGAAATTGTCATACCTGTTCTTACTAGATACTGGATTTTAATGAGTGAATACATGCTGGAAACATGGATAAAGTCACGAGTCCATGGATATGTTGAGAATGGTTCACAAATAAAAACCTTGAACTTGTGAACCATATTATTTCAAGATTTTGTAGTTCAATGGTGAACCTATAAGCTGAAAACATGTAACCTATAATCCTGAAATTCTAAAAACCCTAATTGGAAAACTTGTAAAATCGTAAACATATATATTTGAAACTATAAAACCTATAAATTTTTAAACCACTAGTCAAGAATATTCTTACCTATAAACATGTTATCAAATAATCATGGAACCTCCATGTACGTGATAATATGGAAACCCAAACCATAAAACTACAACCTAAAAAACCAAAAAACCTACAACCAAAACATTTAAATATACAAATCGGAAAACCCAAAAAACTAGAAAACTAATAACAAACAAACATACAAAAAAATATTATAGAATAAAAACCAGAAAACATTTAATTTGTAACCAATAACAGCGAAACCCATAACCCAAAAAAGGTAATCCTTCAAACCTGTTTGTGAAAACTACAAACTATTGAACATTATAACATAAAAGCTGGTAAACCCACAACCTACAATTTTCAAACCTGTAGCTTAAGGCCTAGAAAACAATATCCTAAAATTAGTAAAGAAACCATTATAGAAACCTTTAATATCATAAAATGAAAACATTTAAATCTATAGACATGGAAACATTTGAATCTCCATCTTGCATACCTAAAAAAGGCAATTCTCATCTGATCATCCAAAAAAGTCTTCCACAACATGTTTGTGCTATATGGTTCCTAATAATCTGAGATACCCTGATAAATATTGGGGGATGAAATCAAATCATAAGAAGTATCCAAGAGGGAAAAACAAAAAAATATTTTATAATAATAATAACTAAAGAATCAACTAACACATTATTACAAAAAAAACATATACTGGAAAAAATTTCAAATGACTCATGAAAAAATTATTAATGTTTTTATCATTGTTTTTGTTCTTGTAATGTTAAACAGAACCTTATTTTAATACAAAGAGACTTTTGTAAGTATATAGTATCCTTATGTGTTTTATTTTTTAGTTTTTTTCCTTTTACAAGGGTTGTTATCTTAATTATACTTCATTTATTTTTTAACTTCTAATAAGAAGAAAAAATGATACAAACAAACAAAAAATCATTCTCTTCCAGTTTAGATTACATTGGATTGAAATCAGTATGCAGTTTTTCACTAATGGGGAAATACGGTTTCTTAGATTACCTTGACATTTACACGATCATGTTTTGAGATGAATCTGGGAAAAGGATTTGGTTTTTATAGTCATTTGATTGTATTTAGTTGTTCTATAAATTTATTCTATTTTATTCATTCAACTTCAATTGCATGTTATGTTACCATAGGATTAGTTTTGAATAATTTCAATAGTGATGGTCAATGTAAAGCTCAGGTAGTAGTTACAGCTACAACATTTTTGGTGCTAAGGAAGTTTTGGCTACTAGGATGGCTATGGTGGTCTAGAAATGTCTTTTTTAATCTAGATTGTTAGAATTAATTCCTAAAATGTTATGATGGATTATGATCATTTTCATTGTGAATTTCAAAATTGTTTATATAGAAAGAATAGTACATGAAATTAGAATAAAAAATGAAAACAAAATTAAAACTATAAATTTTTCTTATTTTCCTATAAAAATGAATTTTGTTTAATAGAGTTACAATACATCACATTGATCATTATAAATCATGATTTAAAGACAAAATTTAAATAACATATAAGAGGGTTATGGTTATCCAGCTAAATAAATTGTTTAGAAAAGTTTCGATTGGGAATTGGTTTTTCGAAAAAAACAATTATATCTTCATTTAAATAGATAATATTTTCATAAAATGAAATACATAACAGAAAAAGTTTTTTATCACTAAACACACCCAGAATAACTATATTTCCAACTATTGTGTGGAACACTTGCTGAGAAATTGGAGGTAAGTGGGAAGCAAAAAAACAACCTAGACTACATCCAAATAGTTTTATAGGTACTTATTCTAACCCAAAAACAAAGGTAAATATTCATAACATCCACTTTTATATAAATAAATGCAAAAACACTAAGTATTAGAAGAATGCCAGTAACATTTTTAAAACTAAGGGAAATGAACTATATTTTGTCCCTGTTTGACAACACTTATTTGGAAGCTTATTATAGTAGTTATAACATATGATAAGAAGTTAAAATAATTAAGAGGTTTTTATTCTATTTTTGAAAAAAAAACATTTACACTCATATACTGAAAAAAGGCCACTAAAGTGGCATAGGAAAATTTTCAATGATAAATCTTTAAATGCATATACAATAATTTATTTTCACAATTAATAATTGTTATGATCATTTCAAAATTAATGGTGTTTACAAACACTTATTTTAAAATTATAATACAAAATTACTTAAGATAAGTCATAAGTGTTAAGAGTATTTCTCAACTAGAAGTGTTCGATAACTATTATTATATAACCAAGGGAAGAAAATTATATTATGGATTTGATTGACAACAATTTTTTGGAAATGCATATAAAAAATCACTTATCATGAGTAATAAGTGTTATGAGAATATCTCAATTCTTGGTTTTTGACAATGAATATTTATATAACCAATGGAAAGAAACTATATTGTAAATATATTTGAAAAATATAGTTTAGAAACTATATCATGGCTTGGTTTGAAAACACTTATCTAGAAATCATATAAAAATAATTTTTTATAAGTAATAAGTGTTGTGATGATTTTTTTAATTAGTGGTGTTTGAAGACACTTAACTGTAAGTATATATACAAAATCACTTATCATAAGTAATAAGCAATATCAAAATTTACCAATCATTGTTGTTGGGAAACTAATAAACCATTTAAAACCATTTATAATAAAATAATAATAATAATTCACTAAAAACATGTGACTTACTAATTGTAAATAATAAATAAAACATTGAGGTCTGGATATCATATTAGAAAATAATATAGATATCAACAGAAACAATATGTATCTCTTTAAACATCCAAAAAAACTAGGCTAATTCAAAAATAAATCTAAATTACGAAGGTATTGTTTTATTTTAATTTCTTTCACCAATTTCTATATTTGAATAGTTACCATAATTCAGTTATATGTAAATGCATGCACAAAATATAAAATTACCTGATGAGCTACCTAATTTCTAGATTTTTTAGTATTTGGATTTCAATCAAAATGAAGTGCATGTGATATTTGGGAATCCATTCCTACAAAAAATAGAATTTTAACACTTGAGGAAAATTCATCACCATGATTCAAAGATGGATAACTTGTTTTTGGATCAGATTAACAGTACTTATAAAAATTTCTCATGATACTTCACTTATACTTGACAATGCTCATTGATATGTTCCACTATATAAACAATTCCATATTTTTTCTGAAAAATAATTTTATGAAAATTATTTAAGTGATTTCATTTATTAATTTAAGTGTATTTAGTTTTTCAAGAATATAACAAACACCACACATTCTTTCATGCTTCTCATTGCGAGTTATGAGTGTTATAAAAAGTTTCCATAACGTGATATCCTCATAAGTTTTTGTGTAAGTGTATAAAATTTCCATATTAAAAAAACATTTTAGTAACTTATTTTCTATAGAAATATATGAGAATGATTTTTTTACAAAATGGAACAAAAGTTACTTTTATAAAATATTCACTAAATTGATATGTTTTTAAAAACTTAGATAACCATTACTAAGAACACCCTTGGTCTATCATAGGTTTGAGAAGAAAGCATGGAAGGAGAACATAATAAAAATAATCAATTTATTTCTTCAAATAGTTATAATAAATAACAAGGTTAAAATCTATAGGAACAGACTAGTTTATTAAATATCCATACATAAAACAATTTTAAAGGAGGTTTGAGTACTTTTTTCTAATTCAGAAATGCACAAAAAGCCCCTAATTTGATATATTATTAACTTTTATAACATATAATTGTATATTTATCCATCATGTGAGGCAATTGGTATGAATATTTTAAATTTATTCATAATTATTCTACATAAAAAAACTATAGAAAACAACCAAATAATGTTAGGGGAAAACAAAATCATGGACAAAAATAATAGAGCAATAGGCTAAGGATCAAAAAACGTGACCCAATGTTTAGACCCCAAATTATCATCCATGAAAATGTAGTTCCAAAATACCTAATGAAGTATGCTTTAACCTTGGTGAAAAACAATTTTTCAGTACGAAATTTTGTAAATACGTGTACATAATCACTTATCATAATTAAATAGTGTCATAATTAGTTTTCAATAAATGTATTAAAATGGATCCTAATAGAAAAAAAATTATTAAAAATAAATCAATTCAATATTATAATTTATAATAGAGTAGATGTTAAAGAAAACAATTCCCTTTGTATATAGATTTCACGTGAGGTAGGCAAAGAAGAAATCAACTGCAGAGATTAAGAATGTTATTAATATAGGAATGCAATTCTTAGGTAGGGGTATGAAATAAGTTTTGAGACTCATATAATATAAATATTTATAATAACTTATAGTCCAGGTCCCATTTAACAAATTGATGTATTTTGAACATTTCCCAGATAAGCCATTCGTTTTCCTTGTTGATTAATTATTGAGATTCTCCCAAATTATTTTTCACTTACCTTAAGAGCCTCCAAGTCACTCCGGGATGGAACAAGGATTTAAATATTGTTCAGATAACCAGTCAATAAAGACTAAAAAAATTACATAAAATAGTTAACTTGCACCAGAGGAAAGTAATCACAGAAAATTAGGATTTCTTTTTGTCGGAGACAAAATTTGGGGGAAGGTATAGGAAAGGATGAGCGGGGGATATAAGGTATGAGGATGCATAGAATATGAATAAGGGTTGAAAACCCTAGAAATATATGAACTATGAGCTATAAAAATGGTTGCTTCAAACTTCTGCAGATAATAGATAGCAAACTCATGGAGCTGGAGGATGTTGGCGTGTGTGAAAGAAACGAGCTTGAAGGTAGATGTTCATATATTCAGAAAAGGATGGACGATGCGGGTGCGATGCTAGTGTTTCTATTTAGTTAAGATGTATCACATGAGTCTTTTCAGACAGAGGTGAGGCATCGGGTTACAACGGGGATAGATTGGTGGAATTTCTCCACCTAGGGTTTTTGTGCTTCCATTTGAACAAACTATTTGGTCTGGGTAAGAAATTTAATTATTTGATCTTTTAACCCAACATCTCACTAAACCCCCCAATTATGTATTGGATTTGTTTCATTTGTTCAAGGATCATCTACATTTATAACATGTTTGAGTCTTTTTTCATATAATGGTTCACTTTCAACCAGGTTTAAAAAAATTATATATTTTTTATTTTAATAAAAATAGTTTACTCACACTTATTTTGAATTAGCTATATTTTTTTAGACATTACGTATAATCTTAATTATGATCTTTTATCAATAATTTTTAACCATATATTATATAAATTTATATATTATTTCAAGAAATATTATTAAATTATAAATTATAAATATTTTAATTCAACTATATATTATATATATTTATAAATTATTTTATGATACCTTGTTAAATAATAAATATTTTAATTGAACACATAATCATTTTTTTGATAAATTTTTTATTCGTGCTAAATTATGAATAAATATAGATTAAATTATTTATTAATTATTTATTCTAATTGAATGTTTTATTATAAAGAATTTTTCAAATCGTGATAGGTTTTTTAGTATTGTTAACTAAAAATAATAGATCCATTTGTTGGTAAAACAAGTGTTAGTATTAATATGAAATAACAATATATTAAGTTGTTGATAAGATATTTTGGGTTATAAAACTTTTAATTTGAAGAGACATGATTGTTGGTATTGATAACTATTAATGCCTATGATTAATAATAAAAAAACATATTATCTGTTGGAATTACTCATTTTTACCAACAAATATATCATCTTTTACTATATTTCTATCGGTAAACTTCATTTTTTTAGTGAATATATATGATATATATGAAATATTATGATTATTTAAGTTTAATATATCATCTAATTCCTTAATCTTTCTCCTGTTAAAAAATTATAACATCACAGTTGTGTATGTGTTGACTACCTCCACAAAGCGATACGATTAATTTTCCATTACATCATTTCATGGATGATTATAAATATGTTTATAATATATATTTATGGTGTTCATATCCTGATTAAAATTATACATAAGATAAAATAATGATCAATACATAAGGACCATAACTTCAAAATCAAAACATTCAAGAAAAACGAAATAGTTAACACCCAAAAAACTAATAAATTATTGTTAACAAATAGGAAATAAGATATTATTATTGGATAATCTATAATATTATAGATATATATTATTATTATATAAATCTAATAAATCTAAATTTATTAAACAGATTTTTAAATCATGTTTAATAAAGCGGAAGAATGAGGTAAGAGATTTCATCTCAATTTCCTCTTCATTGTGACATATTTGGAAGTATATAGCTATTTTATTCTATGTTGTGTATGTACTAAAACTTGTATTTATACAACATTAATAAATATTTATTCATAGTAATTAATGTTTACTCTTTTACAGGGTTATAATTTCAAATTTACCAATGTGTCAAAAATTTATTTTACAATGATCTTTTTGGGATTGATTTTGTTTTCATTAAATAAATAATATAATATATCGTATTTAAAATCCTTCTATTTTATTATACACTAGATATATAATGATTTTATATGTTTTCTTAAAACTTTACTTCTCTTTTGAACTTGAATCAAGAAAATAGATTTTTAAAATAATATTTGATCTTATTTCACATTTTGATTGGATATGTTTCTCTTCCTTGTCCATATTTTTCAAAGTTATTTTACAAAAGGCCAATTTAAATATTCAAATTATTTATTAAGAATAATTTATGTTATACTTTATATTTTATATGGTTTGAAAGTAATATTTATAATGTTTTCTAAAAGGATTATTTTCATATTTCTTTACAAAAAAATCAAAAGTAATGTTTTGATGTGTATGATGTTAATTAATTTTTTCACCACCATAACCATTCAACACTATTTGGATTATTCTTCATGTTTCCAATGTTTTTAAAAAAATCACTAATGAAAATTTATTTTAAATTTTTTGATTTTATTTTCTCGAATTCTATAAAAGACTTGATTTCATTATAAAACCTATATTTATGATGAATTGATGGTCATATTTTATCTCTTATAAATTTATGGTCATTAAATTAGTCCTGAAACATTCAATTTATTATGATCATATTTCATAAAACATAACATTTATCTTTTATATACATATTCTTTTCATCATGGATATTTTTATTTCCTATACCGTAGACAATATCTATATACCGTATTTCACTCTGAAAGTTTTTTAATTGAGTGGAAAAATTTTTATATTCCATATTATTTACTCAATATGGATATTTATTAATAACGAATATTGATTATTAATTAAATTGATCATTCAATATATAAGTAATGCAATGTACATGTAGTTATGAGTGAGGGTTGGTTATAGATATCCCCTTGATGTATCAACAATTTTTATGAGGCAAACTAGTTGGTTAGCATTACTAAATGGATTTTTGGTATATACCTACCCTTATTTAAAAATATCATGGAACAAGGCCTTCATCATGTTGTCTAAAATTATGAATTTATTTCATTTAGAATTTATCTAATATTATCCTTGATATTATTACATCGATATTATCCATGGATTCATTTGGGGATCATGTTATTGATTAAACAACATGTTTTTTGAGTTATATACCTTACCATATTAATTATGCCTTATTTACTTATGATAGATTCTTTTATATGAAACCCTTACTGGGAATTTCATATCAACCTTGTTTTTTCCTTTCCTTAGGATATAATTAATGATTATTTGGATGTTTTTTAAGGATAAATGGTATTTTATTTTTTATTTTATATATTTCATTTAAAATAAATAAATGGGAATCATGTATGTATTTGGTTCTTAAAGACAATTAAAATGATTGGTTCTTGGTGATGTGATCCCTTGTATATTATGCTAAAAAATAATATAGACACTAGATCTAGGTTACTATATTTGGGTTTGTTTCATTTAGTAAGTCTAAATACATGTTTCAATAAATTTTAAATTTTAAAACTAGAGGTTTTTTCTACAAACACTTCTCCCTAAACACATATATTAAGAAAATAACTCTTAATATTCATTTGATATTGAGTAAAATATTTATTTTCTGCAAAGTCTAGAAGTGTTCTTATAGATTTTATCCTAGCTATCATATAGAATGTTTTTCCATAATATATTATTTCTTTCTAACTACATCCCTTGGAAACTTCCACCACATTATTCCAAAAAATAATATCATTTTCGTCAAATTTATTATGGAAGACCCATATTACAATTATAACCATTAGTTGTTTTTAGATGACATAAAATGGTCCAAACATTATTCCACTAAAATTAATTAATATCTTATTGCAAGGGGACTATAAAAATCTCATCACTCATGGATTCATCAGTTGTTTTAGGCTTAATTTGTGATGTAAAGGTGATATTCCCAAATTCTTTTCATAAGGAAATTTTAGTTTTTATCATTTGGATTGTGTCACCAATGATATTATCAGTGGGATGATTCCCCAAGATTGTCTAATTTTTAGGTAAAGTAGAATTTTTACCTTGATCTACTGAAGAATTACCACTTTTCAGCCAAAAAAATCATGTTTCTTAATTTAGGTTTTAATATAGTCAATATTTAAAAATGGGTTTCATCAAATACTGGTTGAAATAAAACTATTTTTATACCATAGAAAGATATACCCAATTTCCCCTATAAATTTTATGTTACCGTGTATTAACATATCATTTTTGTGTACTTTCCTACTGATTTTTATTTATTTGTAAAACTAGCCCACTCATCTTTGGAGTTCAAGGTTTTAAGAAATTATTATTTATACAACTTTCACTATAACTGGTTTCAAAACTAGAATTTAAAAACTCAACACTCAATCACTCTAAAAAATGACTATATGTAGGTTTTTCAAAAACAATATATAAAGAACGATATTTTAAAAAACAAAGAGTGCTTCTGACTTTAGCTTTATAAAATATTTTATATATATCTAGTTAAATCATCAACTATGAAATACAGATAGTGTGTTCCTCCAATAATTAATATTTTTTTTGGTCCAAAAATATCCATGTGAACTATTTGTAAATCTATGAATGTTGATACATCACTAATGGATTTAAAGAGATATTTTTTTCTTACCATATTTACAAAGATCAAAGACTTTGAAATAATAAAATTTAATTTCTGATAGATCCCTAAAAATATATTTCATACATAGCTTAGTTAGATCTTAGACATTAAAATATCCTATTCCACTTTTTCAAAGCCAAGAAAGATTTTATATTTCACTATGATAAGGTAAATTTTGACTATAATGTTCCTCTATGTTTAATGTGAGAACATTATCATGTATATCAGTAAATTAAGTGTGTATATTGTCTTAACTATTAACAATACATTTATCATTCCTAAAATTCATAGAGTGACATTTATCACAACTTTGACTAATTTTTATAAGGTTATTATTAAGTCTAAGGACATATAAAACATTATAAAATAAAGTTTTTTAAAGAAATAATATCTCTCATGCCGTGGATTTAACAATGGAAATTGTCTCCAAATGTGACTTGTCTACCCTTCACTTTTTATAAGTTCTTAAATTTGGATTTTTATCTGATAATATGTTAAAAAACCATTTTCCATGTGCCATATATTCCAATTGTTGGTAATCATCCTTTCTTCCTAAAAAAGTCAAGTCGAAGAGTTTGGAACCCAGATTTTCTTGGGTCGATTAAGGTTAGAAAAAAGAAATTTAAGATCAAACATATGTCTAATTTTTCTCTGTTTTGATATTATAATATCTTTAGTATGATATGTTTTATGATGGATGAGATATTGAACTTTGTTCATAGAACATTATTCTCTCTAATATCCTTCTCAATATAATTTATAACAAAAAGGTTCATAAAATCGATAAAAAATAGGTATTCTTAAAACGTCATGTAGAAGTTTTATAACAAAGATAAAACATTGTTCTTTTAAATTTAATTTATTTATATATTTTTATGTTAATATCTCTTATTAGTAAAATTTATAAAAGTTTTTTCAGACATTAAATATCTAATTTTATATTAAAACTTAATTTTTTCCTTCTAATGAATTTATAGAGGTATTTTTAGTTCCTAAAACAATGTTTAACTTATAAATTTATCTTTTATAATCACCTAAATCATTAAAGAGTTTAATTATCTATTTATTTATCATTAAAACATTAATATCATTACTATTTGATTAAGAATAAAGTTAATAAAGATTAAAAATGATCTTTGAAACCCTATCTTCTTCTTTAACAATATTTTCCTTATGAGGGTTTAGATACATAGTCAATTTTTTATTATACGTTTCAAGATATTCCATGTATCTAGTCATTTATTTAATTGAGGGAATATTATATTCATATTTAAATGAAGTAATACTATTTTAATCATCTTATTAATATGAGATATTATAATTCAATGATAATTAAGAATGAGTTTAATGAGTTACCTAGCCCATAAATTGTAATATATTACTAGTAATATTAGAATAGAATCCAAAAACAATCTAATCATGATCATTTGAATGAAAATTATTTTTGGAATACTGATCCTCACTGAAACTCTGTCATTAGTTTTTTGGAATGATTTTCCTTATTTTCTTTTCATATATTTACCTTTTTTATTCTTATTCCTCAACCTTGTAAAATTTCGTCTAATATATATAAGTTTTTTTTATTCATTAACAATGGTTTTTGAAGACTTCTTATTTTCATTATTATACATTCTGTTTTTTTGATAATCATATATAATGTTCTTATTTCAGATGTCTTTATTCATTCTCCTCACTAGATGATCAATTTCACCACTATTATCTTTAAAATTACTAGTTTTTAATGATGTTTGTATTTTTCTACATAGTAGTGTACTTTGATGTTTCAAAAATAGAATTTAAAACACTGGAATTAGAAGTTAATGTAACTTAATTATTTCATTTATCCATAGAATCTCTCTTCAGTTGATTCTCATATTATATTAAGATGTTGATAAGATCATCCAGAATAATAATTGTTAGGTTTTTTGTCTCATAAATATACTTTCTCTTGGATTATCCATCACTATATAAAATATCAATAAATTTTTATACAAGTTATTCACCTATAATTTCCTTCTCACAAAAATATTTAAGTCCATTTACAATTTTCATAAATCATTGATTAATCGATGATACTAATTCTCCAAGAAAAAAATAAAAACATGATAATCAACATATATCATAGACTTTCAATTTTTAGGATCATTTGAAGTTCCAAAATGTGTAATCTATAACTTCTTAAATATTCCAGAAGAAGTTTCATAGGAGGAAGCATAATTTTAGATGTTCCATGTCATTGAACAAAGCATAGTATTCTGAACTTTAAATTCTTCTTGATACTCTAAATTCTCATCATGAGTAAAAGTAGGAAATTATTTTTCTAGATTATAGTAATTCTAGTCGTACTAATAAATTTATCGACTCCTATGTTTATTATGAAGGTATTTATTGGAAATTCAAGTATTCATATTTCACACCATAAAATATTAGTGGTTGACTAGGATTAATATTCTCAAAAGATTTAACACAAAATCCTACAATTTTTGAAATAAAAATACTTTTTTCTCTATAATACGATTATTCTAATGAAAATGAAATAAGTCTTGATGAAATTGATAGAAAATAAAAATATAGTGATCAATGAGGACAAATAAAAAATAAAAATATATATTTGGTCTCTAATATCATGTTTTGGTCCCAAAAGGTTAACTACTAAGGCAAGTAAACATTATAATATGGGGTGATTGGTAGTCTTAAATGTTAATATCAATTTTTCTCACACTAAAAGTTTATGTTGATTGGAAAATAATATCTTTCAACTAAATCCAAGTATTTCAGAGTAAAAAAAATTAAAATAAGGGGATATTAAATATATTGGTAATTAAAAAACCGTCCAATAAGTATGGAATGATTACAAGAATAAAAATGTAAATTCAAGAAAAATAAATCTATTGGTAGTAAAATTACTATCTAATAAAAAAATAATCATAGAGGAAATTAATCATATAATGTATTTTAGAACAATTAAAAGTTCCTAAACCATATGTGGAGTATTGAGTAATAACTCAAATACCCATAAAGTATATAAAGTTTGGAAACACTTCCAATCAATGGATGTCTTTTCATTGAGACTAAAGTAGAAGGTGGTTCATAAGATGATCCAATGTATTACCATTTTAAGACTCAAAACGTCCTCAACTATAACCCCATCAGTAGGGGTTAGTATCAAGTCCTGGGAATCTTTTTATTCACGACCACAAAACCCCTGGATCAAATTGATTAGATTAAACATCCTCCAACATTGAATCTATTCAATCCTAATGATCAAACAAATAATGATTACAATAAAGAAACTAAGATATTTAAAAAACTAATAATTTTTATCAATTATCAAACTATGAAAAATATAAAAAGTGAGAGTACTCTAAAGGAATGATATTTTCCATGGATTCACTATCAATCAACTTTTTGGAACTTTTCAAAAAAAAAATTAATCCAAAAAAGGATGGTAATTATTTATGGACACTCATAAAAACTCCAATGATTAATTTTTTAGATCATAAGGTTCACTTTAAATAATATCAATCACAGCTCATGATAATCTGATGGATGTAGCTTCAAACTATATCATTTGATGTGTTTAAAAGAGTGTAAAACTATAACAGACATTCATGTTCTAGTATAGGTACATATTTGTACAGTTCAATAGAACATGTCAAGGAGATAATAAAATTTCAAAAAAAATAAAAAAAATAATTTTATAGTATGATCAGATTGTTAAATGAGTTATTTTTTTAAAAAATAAATAATAAATGGAGTCTTTTACTCAACAATATAATCCAAGAGTTCTTTATAACATATTTGGGTGGTGAAAAAAACATGGAAATGTCACAAATAAATTTACGCTTATTATTATTATAGCATAAAAGATGATTTTGAAGAAAATAAAACTTTTCCATGAAGCTCATAAGCATATATTTAATAAATAAAGAATGGAATTCAATGTATGAAAATTGATAAAAGTAATGAAATGTGAAGCTTAAAAATACAATTGATTTCAAAACCAATAAGTCTAGTGATGCATACCATTCACAGGGCCTGGAAAAAGTAATTATATTTTTACAAATGTAGAATAGAGGTTGACCAGGGTTGTCTCGACTGAGGGACCTTTCAATTTGGTTCACCTACTTCTTCTATATCGCCTTAACGATAACTTTTTGTGTTTTGTATTTAAATTAAAGTGATGAAAATATATTTTATTTTTTGATATGAAAAATATAAACTATCATGAAATGCAAAAAATAATAAGATAACAAAGAAAGAACTGGGTTTTGGGGCTCATTCTTAGGTTCCATCCTTATTCTCATTCATGTGTTTGATTCTAGTTTGATAATCAAAACATAAAATCTCATGTTTCAATCACTATTCTTTTCCTAAATAGGAATAGTTTAAGTTGCATGTCATTGGTGGCTGTCACCACATTCTGGAAATTTTCCACACCTAAGAATTATACTCAAATCAACCAAAAACTTAAAATAAACTTTAAAGAAAATTCAAGAACACCTTGACCTCCCCTTGGGCTAAGTCTCAAGGTTAGACTCTCATTTTTTTAGAGTAGGAGATCATTATGGTTGATGGATCAGAAGAGAGAGAGACATATTAATAATTTATAATGAAGGTTATATTAATAATAATAATTATTATTATTATTAAGAAAATAGTTTTTTAAGGGAGAGTGAAAAAAAATATTTTTAAAATAGGACGGTGGTATTAAAAATTATATTTAAAATAATATTATTAATAATAATAATTTTCAATTATTATTATTATTATAATTAAGGATAAATAAATTAAATGGAGAAACGAAAAAATATAAAGATTAATTCATTAATTTATTTATAATAAAAAATAAAATTTTAATTAAAATTTTAATACAAACAAAACTAGAATGAAAATAAAAAAATGAAGAAGAAAAGAGGGGGAAATAGAGGTTGTAGCATAGCCCGAGCTTGGGTGGGATCCCTCCTTGGTTGTGGGTGTCGAGCTGATGATTTGGGAAGGGGGTGAGGGCCTCCTTTTATAGGTGAGCAGAAGGAATTTTGGATTTAAAATTATTCCTCTAAAATATTACTCATTTTTTCAACTTTGAAGCTTAATCATCGAATGATATATTCAATAAAGTTGTGTAAAAATCCATTATGAATTTCCCTTTAAAATTTCATCTTCCTTGGACCCTAGATGTAGGAGTTGTGAATTTTTTATTGACTTTTAATTTTTCTAGATGAAGTTTCCATGAATATTTCTTCAAAATATTTCGTTCAATGGCCATATTTTTTTATCTCACAACTCTATGAAAATTATTGAAAGAACGCATCTATGCATAGTCATTCCATTGTAGATGGAATAACCTCAATTGTAGGTGTGTACCATAATTTATTCATCCTTTATAGAGGTGGGGTCCATGTTGTCTGACCGAAAGACTTTTTCACTTCCTTGATTTTTTCGGTCCTCTAGTTGTTCGAATCAACATTTGGTATGGAATGAAATGTTGAATAAAATAAATCAAGGATTCATAAAAAAAATAACTCAAATTGGATTTATATTTTAAATGTTATGACCAAAATAACCTTATGATAAAATTTGGTCAAAATTCCAGATTTAACCAATTTTTGAATTTGAGCTCATTTTCATTCTAAGATTCAAATTTCCCATTATTTTAATAAAACTTTTAAATACATGGGTTTTATCATTTAAAATAATGATTAAATCGTCCAAATTTGAATAAAAATATGCACATAATTTTGGTTTGTCAAATACCCCCACACTTAAACCATGATGATCCTCAAGCATAAAATCTAAACAAGGAGTTAAATATGACACTGATGCTATCAGTATTCAAATTTTAATTCAATAAAATAAACCAATTATCATTGTCAAATGAAACTTTTAAAAAACAACATAATATATTTATTGAGTTTCTCATTCTTTTCAAAGAAATAGTCAATTCATATATTTCTATTTTCCCCTTTGAAAAATGATGGAACTTCTCCTTTAATTCATTAATGCCCCTCAATTCATTATTATTAAACATTCCAAATCATGATCTACCCCTATTTTTAGTATTTTATTTCCCCACTCATGATACAATTCAATTGTAGTTATGCTCATATCATGAGAACATGTTCCTTATCCATATTCTTCTAAAAGAACTACTTTCTCCACTTTGAAATGACAAAACACACATAAATGAGTCTGAGGCTTAAGGTTGGCTGGATTTGATGCTATAAAAATTAATTATAAAGGAAGAGGCTTATCTCTTTAATTAAATTAATTATATCGAAAAGTGTAATGAAATTCTCCCCTTCATTGTAGCAACTCCCATTTCCCACAAAACTCAAAGTAAGGTCATGATCAAAGTAAATCATGATGAATGATTTATGCACCCTCTTTATTTTTTTCAAATATTTTTTTATTAATTTTTTTCAGAAAGTTATTATTGAAAAAAACCTCACATCCATCACCTAACCAATTATTATAAAAATTAACGGTCAAGTAATGATGATTTTTTCCCAAATTACACCCCATTGTTTTCATTTTTTTTCTATCTTTTATTCAAGAGGTCCAAAACAATATAGAGTAAAATGAAAGAATCTAAAACCTATTACAATTCCCACAATAATCACCTATACACTTCTTCCTTAGATTTTAAATCATCCCTTTTACCATGATTCCCTTCACCCCCACACTTCAACTTTAAAATATCATAAAAACCCAGAAGTATGGTAGGAATTGAAAAAAATGGCTTGAAACATAGACCATCCCTATAATTGTCATTCATTGTCTCTATGGGATAAAGGAGGATTTTTGTACTGGTGGTCCTTTAAGTAGAAGTGGATTCTCAAAGGATTCCTCAATCATTTTAAACATTTTTTTGTATATTCATAGCTTTTTAGAGTTAAAATTCAAGTTATAGTAGGTGTCATGTCCCAAGATCACTCTAGAAATATGATCAAGATAAAATAAGAAGTAATTTTTCTAGAAATACTCTAGGGAAAAAAATATGATTTGAAATTCACTCAAGACATGATTAACAACAATAAATCTATTCATATGAATTTTAGAAATTTAAAGCCTAAAGGATGGTTTGGAATTTCATTTATATGAATCAATTAATTCCATCAAATCCTGAGTTCCTATTTAATATCCATTATTTATTATAAAATTTTAATTCTCCATTTTATTCATTTAATCGTATCGACATTTAAATATGAAACCTGGAATTATAATATCGTAATAAATTCATGTCTTTTAGACAAGTCAAGTATAACATATTTCAAGTGTGGGCATGCAATTTCATCATTAAAACACAAAAAAAATGTTGTTTCACCTAAAAAGTGAGGAGTCAAAAAGGTAAACGCCAAAATTGATCTATTTTCTGAAATGATGATTAGTCTTATTCCTTCACTATTTGGGACTAACTTCTACCATAATTAACCTAAAAAATTGAATGACATGATTCAGGAAAAGAATCAGGAATTTTAAGCTCGAAAATAAAGATGGAGGGGGATGAATGTTGAACTATTTCATATGAAATGATATTAAAATCTAAATTCCTAGAAAGAATGTAAAGGTAAATCTTGGTTTGATCCCCCATCTAGGCCCTAAAATTTTACTGCCTCCAGTTGGCAGTATCGGCTATTATCTGAATTTTGATGTTGGTTGGGGATTCTTTGTCATGAACCACCTCATATGGATTTTTCCAACATCCACTTTTTTGTTCTTTTTTTTGGGGGAATCCATGGATAGAGTACACCTGATTTTCCCTCTTCAAAATTAAGTGTAGATTTTATCGAGGGGGTAGGATAAAGTATGTAACCTCATCTTCCTTCATTACTACATGTGCAACATATTTTTCTCCTTCCAGGGTTTGCTCGAGATGTGAAACATCATGTGTCTCTAGTTCTTCAGGCTGAGCCATTGGTATCTCTTCATGGGCTTCCTATAGTAGATGATCAATGTATTAAGGGAGATCCATGTGTTCCTCCATACGTGAAAGTCTGTGTTCATCCTCCTTCTCTATGGCATAGCAAATATTTTCTGAATATGTAAAATCAAATAAATTGGGAGTGATTAGTAATTATGTCCCAATAAAATTAGAAGATGTAGTGTATGGCAAGTTATCAACACCCAAGATTGGTTTATATTCAATCAATATCTTAGTGGTAAGTTTATCATTGATTTTTATGGTGGATAGTGAAGTCTGGTAGTTGAGATCCTCCACCTCGAGTTTGGACTCATGTTCGGGGCTTTCCTTAGAAAAATTAGGAAAGACCAGGATTACCTCATTATTGGCCTCCTCAGGTATGACAAGTGGCTCACATTCTGGTTCATGTTTAAAATCTGGTTCGGGTTTATCTGATGATTATTAAAAGTATGAAGTTATCAAATATTTTTTGTCTTGGATATCATGAATCTTTTAATCAATCTCTTTAATATCGTACTTGAGTTTGTGTTTTTCAAATTTCTCCTAGAAATATTCTTGTGGAACTTCTTTAAAAGTGTTGTGAGGAATAGAGGAGTAATCTTCTTATTTATTTGCCTCTTCATGATATAATTTGGGGAATTACTCCCAGAATTTAGTGAGCCTTCTGGACAATCCTTAAACAACTGGTTACTTAATGGTCTCCTTGAGATCCTAGATGGGTTAATTGAATTCCCCATCATAGAAAATTTAGCTCTATGGCCCCATAATCTATCTATCCCACAATGTAACGCCATCTTCTGTAGACCAAGGTGATTTAGCTATTATCTCGTGCACCTTAGGGTATCTTTTAGTCCATGTAGAATAATAATAATTTTAATTCAATATGGAAATAAATTTTTTAGATTTATATTTTTATAAAATTAAATGAAATCTATCTAGGATATTAAAATAGAAAAAGTAAATTAATAACCAATTGGATCCACATAAAAGGTGCTAGTTGTGACGCACTCCTGTCATTAGGCATGGAAAAAATAAATTATATTTTTCTAAATGTAGCACAAAGAATGATTAGTGTTGTATTTCTTGAGGATCCTTTCAGTGTGGTTCAATGACTTATTTTATATCACCTAAACTATCACTTTTTAATTGTTTTTGTATTTAAATAAAAGCGATGAATTTTGTTTTGTTTTATAAGAAAAAACTAAACTATCATCTAATGAAAATAGAATGAATTAACAAAGAAAAACTTGGTTTTGGGGTTTAGTCATAGGTTCAATCATTATTCTCCTTCATGTGTTTGATTAGAGCTAGATAATCCAAACATTAAATCTCATTCTTGAATCACTGTTATTTTCCAGAATAGGAATATTTTAAGTTCTATGTAATTAGGGGATGTCACCACATCGGTAACATTAACCTCACCCAAGAATGCTACTCAAATCTACCACAAACCTAAAATAAACTTCAAAAAAATTAAACAACAAATTTACCTCCCCCTTAGGTCATATCTTGGGGTTAGCCTTTCATTTATGAGAGTATGAGATCACAATGGTGGATGGATGAGGAGAGTAAAATTTAGAGATAAATAATTTTATAATGATGGTTAAAATAATAATTATAATAATTAGTATTATTATTATTAAAAAAATAGTTTTTTTGAAAAAAAAGAGAGAGATAATGTAAAATAGTTTTAAAATAAGAGGTTGGTATTAAAAATAATATTTAAAATAACATTAATAATAATAATAAATTTCAATAATTATTATTATTAAAATTATGGATGAATAAATTAAGTGCTTAATTAAAAAATAAAAATTGGAATGCATTACTTTATTTATAATTAAAACTAAAATTACAACTAAAATAAAACTAAAATGAAAATAAAATAATGAAGAAGAAATAACGGGTAAATTGAGGTTTCAGCAAGGCACATGCCCCAGTGGGATCCATCTTTGGTTGTGTGTGTCGAGATGATGATCTGGGAAGGAGGAAAGGGCCTCCTTTTATAGGTGAGGAAGTGGGATTTTGGATTCAGAATTATTCCTCCATAATCATAAACATTTTTGAAAACTTTAATTGATTAATATACGAATTACGTATTAATAAAAGTTGTGTCAAAAATTCCTTATAATTTTTTCCTCAAAATTTTAGCTCCATTAGCCACTGAATGTAGGAGTTATGAATTTTTTATTGCCTGTTATGTATTTTGGATAAAGGTTCAAGTAAGCTTCCTTCAAAATATTTCATTCAAAGGCCATATTTTTTTTCTTATAACTTCATGAAATTTATTTTATGAATGTACCTATGAGACATATTTCTATTCTAGGTATAATCACTTCAATTAGAGGTATGTATACTAGTTTATGGATATATTATGGAGGTGGGGACCAGATTTTCTACCTCGATGACATTCAAACTTCATTTTTTTTAGTCCTCTAGTCTTCGAATCAGCTTTCGTTCCTAAAAAAAGTTGAAGAAAATAAATTAACTATTCATACAAAAATAATAATCACTCAAATTAGATTAATATTTTCAATGTTATGACCAAAATACCCTTATGATAAAATTAGGTCAAAATTTATGATTTAACTAGTTTTTCCATTTTAGATTGGTTTCATTCTAGGATTCAAATTTCTTATTATTTTAATAAAAAAAATTAAATTAATTGGTTTTATCGTTTAAAAAATGATTAAATCATAAAAATTTGAATAAAAATATGTACATAATTTTTGTATGTCAGCAAGAAAGAAGAGTTATATAACTCTTAGAGTAGAAAATATTGGAGTACCTATGTTGGGAAACAAATCTCAGCCCTCTGGGTCTCACTAATCATTTTTTAAGATCCAACTTACCCATATATATATTCTCTTTGTTTTAATTTTAGTAAATTGAAGGTGATGTATGAATTTAAGGGTAAAACTGAAGGGTTAAGTGTCATGATTAATTTATATCTATATTGATGTATCAATCTTGAAATTGATCTTAATATGTTATATCTTGTTGCTCATTTGAATAATGGATCAGACATAGTGAAGAAGTTTTGGGGTATAACCATTGATGTGTACAAAGTATTATAATCTTTATAGAATCAATATTTTTATATGAATCTATAATTTATGGATAGTGATAAAAGTCTCATTGAAAATGTATGTTTATTGTATTATCTAATACATATTTAAATTAAAAACACTAAAGTTATGGGGAAGAAATTGGTTTTCTAAATAATAATAAAATTGAGAAAAATTTAGAAATACATGGTTTTGTATTAGGAGTTTTTGGAAGTTGATTAATAACTCTTGTTTTCTATATAGATCATTACACAAGTAGGATTATAGTTGATTAATTTATAATTCAAAACTTTGGTAGCAACCATGGTATATATTTATTTATATATTAATATTTTTTATCAATAATATTGAAGAAGAAAATTATTGAGAACATATTGAAAAATATTTTCCATATGATTAATAATTACAAATAAAAATATGTAGATTATTGAACCCAATGGTGTTGTTTTATACTCATTTTAAAAAAAATTGTTGATAATCATTAGGAACCGAATCTTGGAACATTAAGGATGACTTTGTGGATGTATCTTAGTCAGATACTCCATCCAAATCCTTTTTTTAGAAGCCATTTTTTTTTTGTTTATTGGTAATCTCATAATAAATAGGACTTGATCTAAAATAACCATCTCAAAATAAACAACATACCAATACTAAAAATTTAAATTTAAAAACTCAAAATACAATGGGGATGATATGGCAGGTACTTTCTCAACACAAATCCAAGTTTCAAACCCATTTAAAATGTCAAATCCTCAAGATGTGAACCACATTGAGAAGTTGGAATTAGAATTGAAGCATGATAATCGTCGAGGTTTGAATGATGAGATCATGTTTCTGAGATTTTTTGGAGGTTTCTATATTCGGAATATTTTAATTAGGTAAATTTTTTTCATGTGATTATTCTGAGATATAAAGTAGCAGATGAGTTGAAAAAATATATATTTATTTTGAGATACCAACATGAACTACTTTTAATATTCATTATCATTGAAGAAAAATAGAAGAGTAGAGAATAAATAATTAATTAATTCTATTACTAAAAATCCTTAGCGTCAAATAAGAAAGAGAAGAATAAAATAAAAAGAGCTCAACATTACTTCTACAGATTATCATATGTATCAATATTCATAAAGAAGAATTAAGATAGCTTCTAATGATTTTTTACAAGAAAACTCCATGGAATATTTCATTAAAATGGAGAAGATGTGAGATATTCCAGGACAATTCTATGTAAAAAGTGGAAACCATTTTAGATTGTATAATTTTTTAGGAAGAAAGTATATTTTATTTAGTCTAGGGGTAACGTGATCCTATCTCATGTATTATTTTTAAATAATATTTTTTGTGTTTTAATTATCATAATTTGGTGATTTAAATATACAATTTCATTCTTTTTAAACTAATAGTTAGATTTATTAATGTATTTTTGTTGGTTATTTATTTAAATAGTTTAATTTCAACCTTTTTCCCATGTCTAACTTTGAAAATAAGAGATAATTCATGTTTGTGTGGGATAAAAACTACTATAAAATGCGGACTATATCACACATTGTGAGTGGTGTCATGGAAATTTGTGTGTCCTTTTGTTTTTATTTATTTTAAAAAACAACCTAAATATCAAACACTAGTACTTGAGATAGAATTCAGATGGCCTTAAGGGCATTCCTGATTCCCACAGGTTGGCAACTAGTTTCGGGGAATCATCTAATGGTTGGAGGGAATGACTTCACCCTAAGAACCGACACTCAAAATATAACTGTGAAAGATAAATTAATGAATGGTCAGTATTCCAAACACTCCTCAAGGATAAAAGTTAAATAAGAAGATAGATATAAATCACATAATAATACATCATCTGAAAAAAGGACATAAAGACTATAAAGATGAAAACATGGAATTTACATGAAATAAGTGGATCACATCTCTATAATTCACCACCATCACCCACGACCCCATGAATCCGGTACACCCCCCACCTCCAGGCAGTACTTTCCCACTTTGTATACCAAATATATCATAATCTACAAACACCCAAACAATAAAATGTAGAGTGTGTGGAAAACAGCACTATAAGATCACACCAAATGTTAAATAAGTAGTTATATGACAATTAAACCATTTATATTTAAATTTAAATAAAGTAATAGAATTAAATATAATTTTTATATTTTCGTTCAAACATGATTCCAAGTCAAGTAGATGACAAGCAAATCAAAAATATTCATAATGGACATTTTTAGTAAACAAAAGGTTATGAATAAAAACAATTAGATAATAAATATATTGTAATAATCAAATAAAAAATAGATCCCCAAGATCATCTTCTAAGAGGTTTCTTTGTTACTATCCCAAAGATCATCGCACTACACAAATAATCAATCATGGATCAAGGTGCTCACTTGGCACTAAGGAAAATGCCACCAGGATTGAATTAATCAACTCTCATTAGGAAAAATAATTATGAATTTGGATTAGTTAGAGATTTTTATTGTAAATAAATTTCTAGTGTGTCAAAGTCCATTTTTTATTTCCCTAGTCACCCATTAACTACTCAGGCTCAAATGTTCCAATCAATAAATAATATAAAATATTTATTTTCAATTCAATTCATCATTCAATTTTCAAATTCCAAATTTTAGGTTTCAACATACCAATAAAATTTCAAAACCAAATCATAGGTTTCCATAAAATCATTAATTTTAAAATCATATTTCATTTAAATCCATTTTTCTCAAGAATGAACATAAAACTATTTTTTAAAATAACTTTTCATTTCAGGCCATCTTTCCCCAAAATCCACCCAACATTTTCAAGGTATTTGAAATGGGTTTTTTATTTCATAATCTCAAACCCTTTGAAATAAATAATAAAAATATTATTAATTAATGTATTATAAATCATTTGGAAAAAATAAAAAATTCATGAAAGAAATTAGGGTTCCATGTGTACGTAACAGCCTTACAAAATCACCTACCTTTAGTTAGATGATCAACTAAACACCAGAAACGGGAACATACAAAATAGATTCAAAGGTGAGGAAGATCAAAGAGGAATACCTAGGATTAAAAATCCTCAAATGAGATCCTAGATCTATAAAAGCAAGAGGATACATTACTCTCATAGAATGGTAGAAGATAATAAAGTAAAATTCTAAAAAAAATTGACTACATTTACTAGAGATAATTGAATCACCTCCATTGGTACTTATGTCTGAGATAAATGGGTTTAGATGAGTAATAATCTTTTCTAGAGAGCCTATAAAAGCCAAAGGTCCTAATTAAGTTCAATTAGGAGGTGTTTAGTATTTATAAAAAGGGTTTGGGACTTTAATTTTGATTTTAGGGGATTGAAAAACTCATCACACAATTTCTTAGTTTATGCCACATGGTTATAGCTAACCCCGTGATAAATCATGTACCCATACTAGGATTCTGGGAAGAGACACATTTTTAGGATGCATAGTAAAATAAACCATGTATCAACCATGTTCTCCCACTTGGGCTACTATATAAAGGGTATATTTCTTGGCCTCATAATTATTAATCCATTCACCAACTCTTTTCTCTCTATTATCTCAATCCACACATTTTAGGGGGGTGGCCACACAGCTTTCACTAACTATCAACCCCCCTTAAGAACCTCATGATAAGGCACACGGTTTCCTGGGAGAAACCCCATGGTATTTCCTAACCATTTACCAGTCGTTCACAACACTAAAAAATTATCAAATATTCAAAATTTCCCCCAAAAAAACCTAAAATAATATCCAAATAATGGCTAATCAAAATCATGGGAAAAATTACATGAGATATGGTAATGAGATGTCATAATCTCCCACCCATAAATTCATTCTTCCCCTTTAAATCCTATCAAGAATACACCATATCAAATATATGAGGTCACTACTCATATATCAGTGCTTGATGCTCTGAAGTCTCATTAAAATCAGAATTGTGGTATCAATGAACTTGAACTAGATGTATGGAATTTCCAAAAATAACCCTCATCTCAAAATCAACAATCCAAACTGGTTTCTTAGACATGCATAAATCAGGTCCCACATTATGTACCTCCAAGATCAAGAAATGAGATGGGTTATAGATATTCATTCTGAGATGTGATTCATGAAACATTTTATGAATAAATATCAACTAAGGTATAAAATCTAAATGGTAACCCACATTTCCAATCTTCTCAAAAACCCCAAACATTCCCATGTTTATTAGTGCTCACTTTCTCTATATTCAAATCCATCAATGACCTAACTGAGGTAAGACTCTAAAAAACACTCGGTCAGTGACTAAAAACTCCAAAGGGAGTTAATGATAGTCATGATATGAGTTATACTATCTCATTTTCATCAACATTATTTGAAAAATCAGTTGAATCTTGGCTATCATTTATTCGAACAAACATGTTCCAACCAAGAATGTTATACCAATATTCAACTAACATAATGTGGATTTAAATAGCCACCCATAGAAGGACTCAAAGGATTATATCCAAATGGGTGACTGGTAACTATTGGCATACAAAAAATGAACCAATATCAAGTGGTTATCCCAAGATCCACAAAAGTCAATAATGCAAGAATAAATTAAATTTCAATAATATGTATATCTTATTCTATCTGTCCATCCATCAATAGATGTTATGGAATTCTCAAAATAACATTATATCCCATTACCTCCTAGAGGGTCCTCTAAAAATGGGAAGTGAATCTCAAATCTATTTTAGAAATTATAAAATATAGAAATCCATGAAACCTGATGATCTTATACACATATATACTTCCTAAGTTCTCACCTTTGGTTGTATCATAAATGGTGATAAAATGATCTCATTTGGTAAGCCAATTTATCACCAACCATATCTCATCATTCAATCAAGGGGTATACATAAACCCTTCTATGAAATTAATTAAAATATTATCCCACTTTCAAGATGACATTGGAAGGGGTTAAATGATGTACAAATCTGTCTGGTGCTCTTTATTAGCAAACTAACATGTCTAAAAATGAGAACCAAAATTAGGGATATCTAATCTTATACCTAGACACCAGAATCATTTGAATATATCATAGAACATCTTCATGGTTCTAGGGTGTACCTCCCACTAGGAACTATTGAAACCCCCTATCATTACATTTATCATAGGAAAAGGTATGACGTACCAACTCTAGATTTATAGGGTACCCTCATAAGATAATGACCACTCATCGATGGTCTCCCAACCAAAAAATAGATCCCCTATTGTCATGGAACTCACCATTGATTTTTTTTCATGAATAATCATCTTGAGAAGAGAAGAGTATAACTATATTATTTCCAAAACAATATTAGTCTCATCCTCTCGAACTCCCAAATTCTTATTGGAAGAGACAGACATCTATTTCTACTCCTCTGGTTATTATTTTATAATCAGCATCGAAAGTTTCCTACTCAAATAATCAACAATAATATTCCCCTCTCTAAGGGTATAGGAAATTATGGAATCAAATTATTTTAGGTATTTCAATCATTACCTCTGCTAGAGATTCAAATATTTTTGTGAGAATATATAAATCAATCTTTTTTTTCAAGGTAAATGGTAAACCATTATCTAAAAATGTAATGTTTCCAAGTCTTAATATCATAAATCACAATTGAAAGTTCAAAGTCAGGGATTGGATAGTTCTTCTAATGTTACCTAAGATTTTGGAAACCATAGGGCACCACGTGATCACCCTACATGAAAACAAAGCCCAAACCCAAACCGGATGTGTCATAAAAGACCACATAGCCCTTCCCAACCTCTAGATGTGTCACCACTGAAGTATGGTTCATAAGGTGATTGAACATTTCAACATAATTCTGAAATTTTTAATCTCATGATAACTTCAATCATTTATAACTGAGAGTGTTTATCAGAGAAGCCAAATTTAATAAATCATTAATTAATTGGTGATAATAACCCTATAAAACCCAGAGTATATGAATCTAAAAAAACATTATATAGTTATTCCCATGTCATAACGTCCTTCACATTCTTATGAAAAATTAAAAAACCATTTTCTGAGACCCCATGTCCCAAGAACATCATTTTTTGAATCCATAAATTACATTTCTATAGCTTAGTATAAATATGGTGATCTCTCAAAATTTCTCAAACTACTCTCAGGTGATTCACTTGATCCTCCTTAATTTTAGATTAAACAAATATGACATCCAAAAATACCACCATGAACGAATTTATATACTCATATAATATGGTGTTTATCAGAACCATAAAAACTCTAGGAGCATTAGTTTTACCCAAACTAATAACAAGGTAATCATAATGGTTATAGAAACTCTGGAGAGAAATTATTTAAAAAATAATATTATTTGATTCTCTAATGGGCATAACCAAGCTAAAGATTAATATTTAATAACCAATTCTCCCCTTTAAACTGGACAAATAGATCATCGATCTGAGGTAAATATTACTTGTTTTTTTACTGTTTCTTGATTGAGTTTCTGGAAGTCAATGAAAAGGTAAAGTGTTACATAATATTTCTTTGCAAAATAATAAGATCTTCAAAAGGTGACATTATTTGGAGAATTAATACTTTATTAAATAAGTCATGTAATTGAGTCTCCAACTCCTTCAATTCATTTAGTTCTATAAATTAATAGGGAATAGAGACGATATGGGTACCTGGAAGAATATTAGCAGAAAGATCCTCCCCCCTTACCAGTGGTAGGCCAAAAAATAAGATTTGAACACATGGTGAAACTTTTCAAACACTAGAGGATAATCAAAATAAAAATATTTCTACTCTACATCAAAAGAAAACATAGATATCACTTTACCTAAATTCGGAATAGGTGATTCTATTTTAATCAATATTTGGTCCCATTATCCATAGAAAACATGGTACACCCCGTGAGGGGTAGAAAATAAGACCCACCAAAGATAATAGTTAATTTAGGATTTATGGTAAATCATCCAATCCGTAGTAAGAATGAAATGTAAAGGTTTCATATTGATAACCATAAAATCCTTAAAACTATAGATCTATGGAAAAGATAAGGTTGAGGAGGGGAATCAAAGACCATGCTCTATCTCTGTTCTAAGGTGTATAGAAATATCCATCACATAGTACATAAGATCCATTGGAAGGTTTAGAAGATTCACAATATGAGTTGATAGTAATTAAATAGATACACTAATATGAAATAATATAGTCATTATAGATATCCCTATTGTAATTAGACCTCTCACATTTGACGGACCTGCATCAGTCCCCCTGGAGACTCATCCAGCACATGAAGAATCTTCATTATGGAAACCTATGGATGAAACCTTTTAGTTCTTGACGAATATGATTTTACCATAGTAATTTTTTTTGTTGATGAGACTGAGACACTACATAGGGAGGAAATGATATAACAAAACTTCTATAGGTGGCTTGAGTAAATGCATGAACCACTAATCATTGGTGCCTCAGTTTAAATTAACTTCAATTGTAAGATCTTTCCACACTAAAATAAATTTAATGGGACTTTTTCATACACTAAAAAAGGTTTAGATGATTTATGATATTTTGATCCTCCAAAAGGCTCATCAATACTTTAATTTCCTTTAATGAAACTAATAGAACTACCACTCAGAGTTGGCAGAACTCCCATCAACACTAATTTACTATCCAAGTCAAGATCATCCATTAAAGATATATAAATCACATATATATATTACATGGTATTCAACATTAAAACCTAAGATAAGATATTAGAAGAAATACCAATATCAATATTTTATGCCTTCATTCTCTCACTCAACACTACCATGAGAGAAAACTGAATGATTTTAGTAAAGTAGTTTCCATAGAGATCCATAGTTCTATCACCTTGTTAAAGGCTAAGAAATTTCATTGACATTGTCAAAACCATTGATTTTGGATAGAACTAATCCATGAAAATAGATTTAAATTCTTTCCACTCCAAGCCTTAATATTTCTATATTATAACTATCTTATCTCACTACCCCTTGAAAGGTATTTTAACCCTTAAAGGTACCAAATTTTACATTTAGTGAATCAGGTGTTTCCATGAACTTAAAAATAAACTCAATATTTTACAACAAATCATCTATCTCTTGAGGATCATTTGAACCTTGGAAATATGGTGGTTTATGATGATGAAACTTTTAATAATAGTATCTAGTTTCATTCATTTAAGTATCCACTATCAAAGATTTAATGAAAAGAGGTGTAACTACTTATCCCATATCATGGACTATACACACCACTATCTTGATTAGATTCTAACCAAATATAGGGTTTTCTTGTAATGGTTCATCAGAAAATCCCTCTAGATGTATGTTTAAACATCTTATTGGGGTAATGGTACTGCATAACATAAATAAGAAACATGAAAACATCATATAGGGTACTCAGATAATCAAATTAATCAAGAGATATAGGAATATCAATTCCATTAAATAGGATTATTATTTTTGGGATTTCAAAATATATCGAATTTTTTTGGAAAAATACTTGAATTAGATCAATTTATTCCTCAAATACTTTTTTCACAAACACCCATGGTTAATTAATTATTTATATGTTGATATCTATCTAGGAACTCACTTGTAAACTACCCCTTATGCCACAAAAAATCCTACCTTCAATCTACCAGGACATCTGATACTACATACCAAAAACATGGAAAGATACCCAAACTCTTATGATAATATTTTTTATGAAACAACCCAAATACCCTAGTAAACTGGTACCAGATCGGGTACTAACATAGCCCAAAAGATGTTTTAGATCCCTATGGGCTAGCGACCAGAGTCAAGGCATGATCTGATGGTCAAAGTGAATGGTTTAACTACAAGAATTGATGATAAAAATATAAAAAATGGGGATAAATCAATGAATATTTAGTATCCCAAACACTCCTCAAGGATAATATTACCATAATAAGACATAAAGGAATCACCAAATGATACATCATTTTAAAAATGATACAAAAACTATCAAGATGAAAACTATTAATCTTCATGTAAAAAGAAGATCAAAACTCCATTAGTCACCACCATCACCCAATATCCAATGAATCAAGAAGACCTACCATCTATAAGTGGATGTTTCCCTTTTTATGGACATAGCATAACAAAATTTAAAACCACTTTAAGGAAATGATAGAGTGTGAAAAAAACAACCATGTAGGATTTCACTAAATGTCCCATAAGAAGATCTATGTAAAATAAAAAATTTATGATTAAATTTAAATAAATGTAGTAGAAGGAAAATAATTTTAATATTTTTATTCAAACAAGCATACAAGTCAACTAGATGTTAAGTATATAAAAAATAGGTTTCAATGAAAATATTCAATAAAAATAAGGGCATGAATAAAAACAACTGTATAATAAATAGAATGTAATAATCAAATAAAAAATAAATCACTATAGTCATATTCTATGAGGTTATTAAGTTCCTCGCTATAGGATTCTCACACAACTCACTCAGTCAATAGCAACTCAATCTGTGCACATATCCAAATGAATTAGGCTTTCATTATATAATCAAGCAATGCTTCATTGGGGAAAATCATGTCAAATTTGGTTTCGTTATAGTTGTCAATGTTAATCCATTGTTATTGGGTTTGGGTCCTAGTGTTATTTTCTTAGTCACTGACTAACTTCTCAGGCTCACATTCACATTCAGTCAATAAATTATAGGAATATTATTCCTTGTTAATTCAAATCATCATTCATAGTTCAAATTCACAGTTCCAAGTTTCAACATGGAAATTAAATTTTGAAAAAAAATAGTATTTTTATAAAACACATTCCATTCAAAACCATCTTACATTTAAAACCATTTTTTCAAGATCCAATATCAAATGAATATTTATTTCAATACATTTTTCCAAAAATCAAAAAAAATATTTTCAAAGCCTTTCAAAAGGGGTCGTTATTTCCCAATATCATGCCTTTTGAAATTAGTCATAAAAATCTTCTCAATTCATGGTTTATAAATTTATAAAAAATAAATATAAAATGTATAAAGAATTCAAGTTTTATTGTTTAGGAAAAAGCCTTAAATAACTATATATCTTTAGTCACATGATCAATCAGTCACCCAAAACAAGAACCATGAATAGAGATTCAAAGGTGAAAAATATTAAGGAAGGATCCCCTAGATTACAAATCACCATATTGTAATGTTCTAGACATGGATTCCACTCAACAGTTCCCAAACCATGGTTTTCCACAGGGCCTCAAGAGAATCTCCCCCAATGTTAGAGGCTACTAACTATCATGGTCTAGGAGAGTCTGTGGGGAGATTATACCCTCTTACTAGAGTGTAACATAGCAGAGTAAAAAATATGTATAAGTAGAAGAATTATTAAATCATATAGATAAAAAGGTAATAATAGAATACTAATATTAACAATGCTTGAATATATTAAATATACAAAATGATGATATAAGTCACGTGAATATAATAAAGCATCCCAAACATGTATATAGGGCATATACATGATACTCATAACAAAAGTATAAAAATTCCAAAAGTGTCCAACTAACATTATGAGCATTAGTTCATTCCCATGCTTGTACTCCACGTAGAAATCAAGATCATGCAGTAGGTAGTTAGCCTTTATCATTACATACTATCATATAGTCTATTTGGGTACCCAAAGGTGGCCCAAATACGGTGTGATATAAAATATTAGTTGGAAACCACCCAATGCCATGTTATAATTAACTAGTGAATATATATAACATATAGTGTACATGTTGTAAGTAATAAGTAAATGAAGTACTCAAAAGTAAACATATCATAATCTAGGTTCTCATTTTGTTACTAATTCATTTAATCTAATTAATTTAAGGAATAATTACTTGAATTAATAGGAAGAAAAGTTTCATTCAATCAAAGATCATTTAATAATTAAATATAATTCGTTTTATAAGTCTTGAGACCCAAAACAAGCCTAGAATTCCCCGTATAACATGCTCAAAGGATGCCTAAATAGGCCAATCCATAATGTTTAAGTCAATACCGAATCTAATCTTGTGTGTTTTCTTGGAATATGAATCATGTAAATCAATTAATTATTTATACATTTAGAACCTGAGTCCATCCCTCAAATTCTTAATTTGGAATAAATTCCTCACTCTAGTTTTAATATAAACTAACAGCTTACAATCCCATCCATAGAAAACCTTAAGAACCTAAGTATCTCTCTAGTTGTGGTATAAATTTTCATCCACTCAAGTTCTTCTTTGGTGATCCACTAAGGGAACCCAAGTATCACCCAATGCATATATGATCTAATTCCTCAGATTCTATCTCGAAAAATCCATAAGGAATCTACGTGTCCCTAAGAATATAACAATCAAATCCCATATGAGTCCATATTTGGAAAAGTTATGTATCATTTGGGAATAAAATTCAATAGGACAAAGAGTTATTCCATGATATTCTCATTTGAATCCATGTGTCACACATGGATAATAAAAATTAAACCAATTCAATTCGAACTCACCTTAAGTGGTGACTTAATCATTTGGATAATATTATAAGGCTTGAAAATAATTTATTCGATGGAAAAAACATTATAACTAGTATCTCATGATTAAAAAAACTATCGCATGACATATTCTCTATTAAAATCACCTGGGAATATCACATATAAAAGGAAATTCACACATAAAAAATAATTTCATAACATGCAGACCACTTAACTCGCATGTTCATATCAAGATAAAGAGAAAGACCTACTTAATAAATCAATTTCAGAACATGGGCCAAGGTTTATGTTCATTCATCCCATCCTATTAACCAATTCAATTACAATTCATAATACGAATCAGTTCATTAATTGATTCACAAATCAATTCATCCATTTGAAATCCAAGTCATAGAAAGGCGCACCGCATGGTATCCAATTCCATTAACCATCCAAGTAGTCTATTGGATTAATCAACACACCCAAATGGGTGTTTATTTTTATAAGGTATTAAAACAATAATAAACATCAACAAGCCTCTTTAGATACCTATAACATGCCTAGAAATTATATGGATCAATTTCATTTTACGTAAATCCAAAGAAATTTGTAGCACAATATGAAGACTTTTATTAACACCTCAACTTTTAGCGAAAGTCATGAGACCACCAACCTTAGGTGCATGGTTGATAGATCATCTAGTTTCAGCTCATGATTTGGCTCAAATCAAAAGAAAACTAAAGAATGTATAAAGAACATAATAATGGAGAAAATTATCTTGCAACAAAATTGCACAGCCAATATCCATAAGAACAAAAAATGTTTAAAAAGGAATTAATAACTCACTATTTTAGATCTACTGATATGAACAACATTTGATTTGAAGATCAGATATAGAATTTATCTTAAATTCAAGAATAGTCGAGGATGAGAGCTCTCAAAATCTTGAGATTGTTGTGTGGGAGAAAAAAACCAAAATTTAGGTTTAATAAGGTTTATAATTTAATTTAAAATTATTAAATTTTAAAAAAATTAAATGGTCACATGATTTTGGAAAATGGTGGGTTATAGACAATGGGAACCTGCACGGTTACCTCGCATGGTTGACTAACCATGCAGAAACTTTTCAAAAAAACACTATCAAGATTGCAGAACAGGATATACAACCATGTGACCAAAATCACGAAGTTTTTTATAACACTTTGGGGCCTATCTCTTCTCTCTTATTAGGACCGGTACAGTTTATCAAACCATGCTGCCTTCCCTACATGGTTTACATTAACTGTGTACCATGAATAATTCAACCCAAAATATGGGTTTTAGGCTCTGATCCATCCCGAGACACCTATGATACTCCCCTGACCTCAAAGGGTATTCACATTAGGCCATACATAAATAATTAAAGTGATAATATATGTAAATAAAAGGATTCTTACCTCCAATAATAATCAGGTTCTTAAAATATTCACCCCTTAAAGAGATTTATCCCTGAATTTCCTTCCTAAGGGTGGTGAAGCATGATCTGAGAAAAAATTTGGCCACTGTGATCATACATCAGCCTCCCACTCCCATGTCTCATCTTATGCTCTATCATGCTTCCATAACACTAGTACTAGAGGAATGGACCGGCCTTAGGGAGCCTTCATTATATGATCCACCATACGTATAGGATGATCCTCAAATGACACATCTACCTGTAACTCAATCTCCTCATGTTGAAAGGCATGAGATAGGTCTGAATGGTAATGTCACAATTGAGAAACATGGAATACATAATTCATGAATTTATACCTCTAAAGTGACTACAAATGATAGGATATTATCCTGACTCTCTCTAGAATCTTGAACAGCCTGATGTACCGCGGTGAAATCTCACACAGTCTATTGATTGTCCCATGTCCCAACCTTGATGAAATACATAAGAAAACCAGATACTTGACCATGAACTCAAGAGTTTTTTTTGGTGATCAGTGTATGATTTATATTGAGACTTTAGTGTATCCACAAATTTCTGAATCAACTGTACCTTCTCTACGGTCTCCTGAACAAGATGAGGTCCAAACATAGCTACCTATATTATCTATAACCAACAGGGGGTGTCGGTATGGCCTATTATACAAAGCCTCATATGGTTCCATATTAATAGTATCTCGAAATCTATTCTTATGGGTGAATTAAACTAGGGGTATATGCCTCTACTAAGAGTTCCTAAAATCTCGGACACATGCTTGCAGCATGACCTTATGCACCTGAATTGTGCACTCTGGTTGGTCATCTGTCTGGGGGTGGTATGCCATTATCAGAAGCTCTAATGTGCCCAATTCACTCTAATACCACTTTTTAACAACCCAAACTCAGATGCCACTCAACAGTGCCAAGATCCTGGTTTTCCACATGGCCTCATGCACATCACCAAACAGTGGAATCAAATCAACTGTAATAGTCAAAATCTAAAAACAACAATTTCATTCAAGGAAATTTGTATTTTTCTTATATGAAAGGTGGATAATCCTTGTAAAATCTCGTTAATAAACTCTATTTCCTTTATATCCCATTCTATTGTCTTCAAAAAATATATAATACCAGAAAATAACCACTCTAATACCACTTTGTAATGTCCTGATCCTGGATGCAACTTAATAGTGCCCTAAGCCCAGTTCTCCACATGGACTCAAGAACATATCCCAAAACTCTATAGGCTAAAAAATAGTATCAAGGGCCTATGTGAGTCCATGGGGAGACTATTCCCTCTTACCAAAGTGTAACATAGCAGAATTGATAATATATATGTAGTGAAAGAAATAAATCATATAGCTAATAAGGATACAACGGAAGACAAATATAAAAAATTCTCGGATACATCACATATAAAAAATTATGATACATTTCATATGTCTCTAATAAAAAATCCAAAACATGTATACAATAACTATACACAATAATTGTAACAAAATTACAAAAAGGACAAAAGTGTCTTACTAGCATCACTAGCCTCAACACGGTACCATATTCTTTCTCCAAGAAGAAATCAAGATCATGTAGCAGGGAACTTTCCCTTATCATTACCTAAAATTATATACTCTTTTTTGGGTCCCCAAATGAGTCACATGTAACACCCCAAGCTTCCATAGTATGCTTCTTTTTAAATAATTCAATAGCTTGCGCTACACGCAACACTGACTTCAAGCGCATCACGACCTATCAAATTAGCCATTTAAAAAAGATTTTATAAATTGTATTAACCAAATTTTGAATTTTAAATATCCCATATAATTTTAACATTCATATTATGTGATTCATATAAATAATATAAGGACAAATTCAAATTTTTAGATAAAAAAAGTATTTTTCAAAAAATGCAGTTTTTCCTGTTTTTAATGGGGATCCCTTTTTAAATACCTTATTTGACACGTTTATATATTAAAATTGATAAAACTAAAATTATTATTTATAATAAGGACACAGTAATTTAGTTTTTATAAATTTTTAGTGTTTTTCTAATAACATTCATATTTTAATTAATAGTGAAAAATACTGCATTTTAATTCAAAAGATCTTTTTCATCTAATTTAATTTTATTGTTAGATTATAATTTTATTTATTTTTAAAGAATAATTAGATTATGTTTTTATAATTTAATATAATTCATGTCATTGGAATTAATTTCATATTGAAATTTGATATAAGCATGTATCAATCTTTTGATGGTTTTTACTTTTAAAAACTTGTTTTCTCGTTCTGAAAACAGGATTAATCTTAAATTAATTACTGCAACATCTAAGTTTAAAATTTTTAATAATGGATTCCACGTTTTTAATCATAAGATCCTAATTAAATAAATAGGTCTCTTTTATTTTTGGGCATTATTAATAGTAACTTCAGTAATTATTGTTTTTGTGGTTAAAGGGTAAATTCGGTGAATAAACTCAAAAATAATATTATAATAATATAAAACTACCCTAACATGTGTTCTTATCCTATTGGATGAGTTATGAGTGACCAATAAAACACTTTTGGATTCACATTTGGTCTTTTAGAGCCACTTGGTTGTGATAATGACATGTTATAATAATTAATTTTAAGTAAAGAGAAATATAACATAATCAAGTATCTTTTTACTAAAACAATTTTAATGTGGGGCTATATAACTGATATCTTTGACTATAAATATTCATTATAAATCTACAAATATTTAATAAATCATATTATTTTATATATTATTTTTATACATTAAATAAATATATTTATTTATGATGCAAAAATGGTGCAGAGATTACCTTACTAATGAATGATTGAAATAAATGATATTATAAATATTAAAATAAACGTAATTTGAACTTTTTGATGCCATAAAATAATTTTTTGTATAAAATTGTAATTTTAGGGATGATTTAATTATTTTTTATAATTAATAAGGTTTTTATGAGTTTGACAAAAATCAATTACTAAATAGTGTCAAAATTGACATAAATGGGTTTTTAAAACAAACACAATTTTATTAAATGATATAATAGTCATAAAAATATAATATTATTCCAAATAAAGTATGAAGTGTTTAAAATGTCATTAATGGTCCACTTGAGGTTCTATTTCCATTTTATAGTAACTATATTATCCATATAGTATAAAAATACAAGAAGTTATGGTAAGAGTTAACTTATTTAACTAAGGGTTAAAGACAAAAAGATAAGGTTAAATTTGTGACCTAAACATGTCTAAAACGTATTGGTTGAGAGCATTTATTCCCATCCTCATATTATTCTAGAAATAAATCTCTTTAGAGATATTAGAAACCGAAAATAAATTTTTAATAAATTAATATTTGAAACATTTCCTAAAGTGCTCCTCACCTTTCTTATAAAAGGGAACTTCCCCTTCTATTTAATTCACACCTCCAAAACCCTTTATATAGGACAAAACTAGACCAATTATTCTCACAAAATCCCTAAATTAATCCTAAATTCCACCCTTTGGGTAGAATACCAACTTAATGAGTCCTTTTGTGCAAATCAAATGGACACACCTGAGGAAGAGGTAATCGTTTTATTTCTTTTTTCAAAGTTATTTTCTTATTCTACTTCCTCATTACATGTTGTTTACATAACAAAGTAATAGATAAAGTATCATCCATATACTAAGATTTTATTATAATCATTTTAATACCATATTCATCATTTTATCCATCCGACGAATAATAATATCACCATGCATGCATACGTATGTCTTACCGTCTCTTCACCGTGGTGTAATTTTTTAATGAACATTACTTTATTTTTATTTGTATAATGATGAGTATAACATAAATAAATAATTAATATTACATTATTATGATTCTATATAATTAATATACCATCCATTTTCATATCATATAACCATTAAAGGAATGATATCGTGGATAATGCGTATGTATGACCAACCATCTCCACAATGTGACGAGATTCATTATCTACATTAAAAATTTAAGAATGATTATAAACATAACATAATAAGTAAATATAATATTTATAAACAAAATATAATTTTTTATTTGAATAAAATATATCATATTCATAAGAAATAGGACTTACTTAACAAAACATGCATAGGAAAACAAAGCAGTTAACCCCCGAAATAATGGTAATACAGAAATATTATTAAAAAAATGAGATAAGAGGATCATATATGATATTATAAATATGTATAAGATAATGATATAATATATTAAAAATATTTAACCATTATAAAGGAGGTTAACACATCCTAGGCTAAAGAAAATTACAAGGTAAGGGTTAATTTTTCATTCTCATTATGATCTGAGATTGTTTATACGTAAGTATGTAATGGAACATATTTCTAATCTACATCCATGTTTCTTATACATATATTTCAAAATAATATTTATATTCCTAGACTTTTTTTGAATGTCATTTATACCCATGTTTCACTTTTTATAAAAAAAAATTGAAAGGAATCTCTATTTCGTTTTCCAAATGAGGTACTATATTACCTTTTAGACAAATTAAGGAAAGAATGTTTTTTAACTTATACATCGCTAGTGGCTATTTTCCATAATTATGAGGCCTTAACATTTTGAATATTCCCTTATAAGATTACTAGGTTATTTTTAAATGTAATTTTTTTATTATAATTATAGAGGGTTTCAAATGATTTCAAATTAAAAAATAGACATTTCTAAAAAGGGTTTTAAAGATTTTGTTAGATCACATTCATCTATATCAACATCCATTAATTGATTTTATTATTAATTAAGGATAATATATTATGATACAATATTTCATATTTTATTGAGTTTTTTATGATATGTTTGACTATGGATGTGTTATTTTGATATCATTCATATCTTAGGGATTAAGTATTAACATTTCATAAGATAGTTTTAATATAAATGATTATGTTTGATAGGTTTTACTCCTTTCATTAGAGGAATTCATTGGACATTTTTAGTGTTGGGTGGGGACCTATATATCCCGTCAATGCATTGGTAGATCTCATAAGACAATAGTGTTTGGGTTTTGGCTAATGTACTACCAAATTATGTATGGTGTCTTGGATGAATCCTTGACGTTGTGTTTAAGATGTCCTGCATTATGCATTCCATATTTATAAGGATAATTATTAAATTTGATTATTCAACTAGAAGAATATCCATGTGCATGATTATATAGGAATTTTTTATATATTATTTCCATATTATGTTCAACATTATGTTTAAAAGCCCGTTGTTTTTATTATACATCATACCTTAAAATCTTATGCTTATTTATGATAGCTTCTGCTGAATTATTTACCCTCAATGAGCATATAAACTCACCCCATTATTATTTTTCAATTTCCCCAGGATGTGAAGATTTAAATTATGAATGACTTATAGGGATGAGGAATGGGAATAAGAATGCTTTCAAAGGATTTTATTGTTCTCTTAAATTTCAATATGTAATGTAAATAATTTATGTTTTAATCTAGTTTTTTCAAGGCTATAAAACCAATCAATACATCAAGATTCAACTTTATTGTGATCATTTCAATATAATAAATAATGAACTTGCTCCGAGAAACTGGGGTCAGGGTGTTACATCCCAAATAGGGTGTGTGATAAAATTTTAGTAGACAACCACCCAAGGTTAGGTTCCAATCAGTCCATGATTATAAATAACATATAGTGTGCAAAAATAAGTAATAAGTAAATGAAGTACTCAAAATTAGACATCCTGTAATCCAAGTTCTCATTTTATGACAAATTCATTTATTCCAATTCATTTAAGCACCGTGTATATGATTTAATAGTCAGTCCTATGTCTTTTAATCAATTAATTTTACAATTAAGTCTCATTAATTTTATAAGTATTGAGACCTATTGCTAGCCCAACGTCCCCCGTATAACATGATAAAAGGATCCCTAAACAGTTCATCCATAAAGTGCAAGAAAAGTTAGAATCTACATTTTGATTTGGCTTAGAAAACGCATCATGTAAGACAAGTAATTATTTATTCATTTAACACCTGATTCCATCTATGGCATTCCTAATTTGGAATCCAAGTCTCAATCTAGTCGTAATATAAACCAACACCCTATGATCCCATCCATATTGAACCTCAAAAACCCAGAAATTTCTCTAGGTGTGGTATAGAGTCACAGCCACTTGAGTCCATCCTTTACAGTCCACTAAGGGATACCAAGTATCACCCATGGAATATATGGTCTAATTACCTCATGTTATTACTTTAAAATCCATAAGGAATCAATGTGGTACTTGGTATATAAGAATAAAAACCCCTATGAGTCTATCCATGGAAAACCACATATCACTTGGGTATAAATTTCAATATCCAAATGAGTGCCTCCATGACATTATCATTTGAATCCATGTGTCACCCATGACTAATAATCATTTAACCAATTCAATTCAAACTCACCTTAAAGGGACACTTAATTCATTGGGATAATATTATAAGGCTTTCCCTTAATTTACTCACTTGGGAAAAAAATTATAACTATCATCTCATGCTTAAACAACCTATCACATGGCATAGGCTCTATTCAAATAAAATGGTAATATCACACATAAAAGGAAAATCAAGATTAAAAAAACAATTAAATAAAACATACATCACATAACTCACATGGTCATATCAATATAAGAAGAAAGACATCCTTAATCAATAAATTTTAGAACATGGGACAGGGTTTATGATCATTCATACCATCCCATTAAACAATTCAATTACAATTCATAATAAAAATAAATTTATCAATTCATTTGTAACATAAATCATCCATTAGAATCCCAATATAGAATAAGGCACACCTCATGATATCCAATTCCATTAACCATAAAAATTGTCTATTTTATTAATCAACAAACCCAAATGGGTGGTTCCATCTCAACGGTATTCAACCTATAACAACCAACAACAAACCTCTTTAATTACCAAGAAAATTCCAAGAATTCAAGGGTTCAATTTAATATCAAGGAGATGCTTAGAAATTGGGCGCGTGACATGAAGACATGTATAAAAACCTCGAATTTTAGATAAATGAACTAGACCTTTTACCTTAGGTCCATTGTTGATATCTCATCTGGTATCATATTATGATTTGTATTGATCAGGAGAAAATTAAAGAACATAGAAAGAACCTAATAATGGGGCATATTTTCTTACACCTAAATAGAACATCCATTATCCAAAAAAATGGAATAAGTTTAAAAAGTAATTAAGAACAAATCATTATAGATCCAATGAGATAAATGAACTTTTATTTGGAGATCAGAAAGAGAATATATCTTGAATCTAAAAATATTCAAGTATGGGAGTTCTCAAAAGCTTGAGTTTACTATGCGAGTGAAAGAAACATAAATTTAGGTTTAATAAGGTTTTTTAATTTAAGTTAAAATTATAAAATTTTCCAAAATATAAAGGGTCTATTGATTTGGTCACATGGTAGGTTGTAGAAAAGGGGAACCAGCATGGTGACCTTACACATTTGACTAACCATATAGAAACCATGATAAAACCCACGGTCAAAATTGGAGACCTAGCCGCACTGGCATGGGTCCCAAATTGCATATTTTTTCTGAAACTATGTGACATATCCCAACTCACTTCCCATTCCTCGCATAGTTTATAAAACTTTGCATCCTTCCCCAAACGATTTACACTAGACGTGTTCCAGGAATAATTCCACCCAAAAGCTGGGTTTTGGGCTTTGAACCATCCCTAGACCCATCTGATACTCCCATGACCTCAATAAGCATTCACATTAGACCATAATTATATAATTAAACTAAGAATTGAAAAAAAAATAAAGGATCTATAACTTAAAGAAGAACCAGGTTGTTATATAAATTAAATACTAGATCTATAAGAAACTATAGGATCCAACACTCTCAAATAAAGAGAGAAATTAAGAAAGGATAATTACAATCTAATGAGACTACACTTTCCAAAAAGAGATCCATCGCATCAACTAACACATTAATCCAAGGGTAAAGGGGTTTATGGAGCCAAAACATCTCTTCATAGCTTCTAAAATCCAAAGTGTTGGATTAGGTTTTATTGGGATGTGTTTAGTGTATATAATGGAGTTTTCAAGTCATTAATTATAATTTCATATGGATTAAATATACTACCATTTTTTCCTAGGATAGGTCGTACAATTAGAGATGATTTTGTTCAATTACTAGGCCTATAGGGAGTGATTCTTGGTCAAACTACATCATGAGACAAACTATGTGCTCCCTTGGGTTACTAGAAAATAGGTTCATGGTTTATCTACATAGTTTGGGAACGGAGTTCTAATTATTCTATCCTCACTATCCTATACCACATAGTTTTGGGAGGATATTGTATGGTTTTCTATAAATATGAACCCCCTCCAAAACATCATCAAAATGAACATAGTTTCTTGATCCATCCATCATGGTATTACCTCACCATGTTCTAACTATGAACAGCCCAAAAAAATCCAAAATATTCAAAAATTTCACAAAACAACCTAAAACAAGATCCAAACAAAGGATCCTCAAAATCAATGGGTAAAATTACCTGAATATAGTAACAGGATGTTAGACTTTAATTATTTTTTATTTCATTTTTATATCTTAAGAGTGATATATTGTTGAGATCTATTCACCCTAAGAGGTACAGACATAAAAAGGGTAGAGTTTAAATTGGGGGAAAATAAGCCACACTAATTTACCCCCCATCAATGTTGTTTAGTAAGGACATGGCCTTAAGAATTACATATTTTAGGGACTTTGAGCAATAATTCAAATTATTACAATATTTTGTATCTTTTTTGTTTATATTTTTAGTCAATTATTAAAAAATCTCACATATTAAACCCATACATTACAAGTATACACTTATACTCGGTATCCATTTTCCTACTAAAAAAATCATTTTAAAATAAAAAATAGTTTATTTTCAAGATAAATATTTCCAATTTTCATCATGGATTATTAATTTTTCTTAATCTTCCTTAAGACTTGTGAAAAAACTTTAAAAGCATAGGATGGGCATAAAAAACACTATAATGTGTATAAAAATAAATAAAGAAATCTTTAGTCTATGAACCCTTAAAAAAAATTCATTTTCAAAATAAAATTTGTGTTACAAATAAAATTTTTATCACATAGTAAATAACCTTCTATACCCAATTTATTTCATAAATAATTTCATAATAAATCTTAAATTAACAAATAAAACTTATAATGTTTTCCCTGAAAATAAGAAAAACTCAAAATAATATTTCCATAAATATATTATTTTCACCATTAAAAGGTATCATATGATTTCCATAAAACATAATATCAATGTATAACCATGAAAGATCATAATAATTTTGTAAAAACTCATATAAAGTATATATAAGACACGTAGGTTACTTGGGACGTTATTTTTCATATCACTCTTAATATCTCTCTTAAAAATGGAATAATCTTGTGGTCGACTTCCATACCAAATGCATTAGAGGTTATAACGTAACCACCTTTCCTTGATTTATCATGTAACCATCTGTAATTGGTTAATTATTTTACCACATGTCCTTGGTTTATAAAACAACCTCTGGTAATCATAAAATTTCCCAAGAACCAAAATGTAATCATAAATCAAGAAATATTCCATCATAAAAACATTCTTAATGAAAATAACCTTTTTAATTTTAAAATCACTTATTTTTGTAAAAACTATGCACATAAAAAAGAAAAAAATATTTTAAATTAACCATATAAACATATAAAGGAATATTTAATGAAAATTAATGTTGTGATGGTGGTAAAATCTGCTCAATCTGTACGGGCTAAAAAAATTCCTTCCATATTTTTGATGGAAAATTCCCAAAGTTCCTTGTTCATAAAATGACATGAATATTCCTTTCAAACCATTTAAAAAAAATAAAAATGGGTAAAAATGATTCTATCTTTTTAAAATATAATATTTAAACCCTTATTTAAAACATTTTTATAAAATATTGATTTTGTAGAAGAAGATAGTTTTAAAGGAATCTTTAAAAGATAATTTTTTTAATAAAGTATATTTCCTTGAGTCTGAATCATCATGTACATTCTTTGTCTTCCAGAATAATAGAATTATGTAATTTTATAATTTATTAATAACATTTTTAAATTTTATTATTATTGTTATATCCCTTTTTTCAATGTTATACACAATTAATTAATTAAATAAGTTCACATCCAGTATTTTGATGATGTTTGATACTTAAGTCCTAAATGAATTCAGTCGGTTCACTATGGTCAATGTGGTCATTAATACACAATAAAAATAATAATAATAATTAAATTAATATAATTTTTATAAAATAATTAAAATTTTAATCCAAATTGTTAAATATTATTATAAAAAATGAACTACACAATAGTCATGGAGATGGTAGGTTGTACGTACACAAGGGTAACATTTCCATCTTTCAACGATCATTATGGAAAGAAGGTAAGTATTATTTTATAATTATATAATTATAATAATATCATATATATCATATTTTTTCATTAAATATACTTATATATCCTCCATATTATGTGTTTATGAAAAATGAATCTCATCACTTTGTGAAGGTGGTAGTCTACACATATGCATAAACGACGTTTTCATTTTTCAATGAACGTAATGTTAAAACATTAAATGATATATTTTCATTTAATAATGATAAATATTTAATTTATATAATATATAAGAATTATTTACATAATTATAATCAGTCATAAAAGGCACTTATGTGAAAAATTACATCAGTTCGAATGACGGTAGTTTGTGATACACACGAATGATGAATTAATTTCCCATTTGATAGAAGACGAGACGGATATAGGTCATGAAAATTACATGATAACATACTTGTATATAGAGTATACTAGGACTATTATTTTGTAATTATAAAATAAGGTTTTAGGGATGTGAAATAATAAACAATACTAAAATATACGGATAAAAACTATATGTCTTCTTTGGAAAACCATTATTTCTTAACCACTTAGGACCCTAATATTGGTATTCTTCCTAACATAATACCACTATAATGAGTAGGTATTATAGGAATTTATTTTTCTAGGTATGTGATGAATAATATTGGTTTTTAAGTGTGATGGATTGAGAAGAATATGTCCCCTCTTATAAGAGGGGAAAGCGTTCTTAGAATTTCAAAAAAAATATTAAATTAATATAAATTTATTTTCAATTAAAAATGAATAAAAAGTAATTTATTCAGAATATAATATGATTATTGGTCTATATTACCTCATAAAATAAATATTAGACGAAGTTTTACTATATTAGTACCCTTATCTTTTGGTTTTATCCCCCATTAAACACCTTTAACTCTTACCATGACAATATGGATTTTTACTCTTTGAGGATCAATATAATTACTATAAAATAAAAAATAATCATAAAAGGAAATTTTTTATATTTTTAACCTTATCCTAACCGGGTTTCATAATTTAATATTTTTAAGAATTTTATACCATTTAATAAAAAATTATTTACTATAAAATATCCTTAATATCTATTTTTATAACTAGTCATTACTTTAAAATTAATAATATCAATAAAAAATATAAAATTATAAAAAAATATTTTATTATATCCCTAGAATATAATATTAATATATAAAATTATTTTAACGTATTATTTATAAGAAATTGTGTTTATTTTAATAATTTTAATATCTTTTGTTTTATTTTTCCATTAGTTAATTTATTACTGCATCAACATTGTGTAAGTATTTTTAGTATTTAATTATTCTGTAAAAATTGAAAATAAATTACCATAATAATGATAAATTTTTTATATTTCCAGATAAATTTCTTTAACATAACCTCTAGAAAACAGAATAATAAAAATATTTCTTTTATTAAAAACAAGAGTGTGATATGTTTGAATTTTATTTAAATAAGTTATTATATTGATCTAAATCTTATACAAGACATCCCTAAAGGTCATAAATTATACCCACAGAAGATTATGGTTGATATATTCTCACACAATAAGTTTTATATATGTTTTAGGTCACTTAATGGTTCTTATCATTTTCCCTTTAACCTAATGTAAATAATTTACCCTTTACCATGGTGATAAAATTACTAAGTTTACTATACATATTGAAAGAAATATAGTGAAACTATTTAATAAATTTAGAATCAATGATTAAAAAATATTTAATCCAGTTTTCAAAATTCAAAATAGATAAGATTCAAAACTTAATTTAAAATTAAACTAGAAAAACATAACTAAATACAGTTTTTCAGAAAAAAAAATAAACTTTTAAATCTAAAATATTTTTATACTAAATTAAAGTGAAAGATCCATTTTAAAAAAAATAATTGGATTATTTTAAATAAAAATTAACTAGTTAAAATTTAAAACTAATCCAAAACATAATTTAACCTAGTAAATACTTTTAAATAAGATATAGTTTTTAATAAAAATCAGTATTTTCACTATTTATTAAAAAATCAATATTTTCTGAAAATTATAAAATGTTTAACTTAAGATAATTTTTAATTGATTAATTCAAAAATGAAATTAATTTTTTTTAATGAAAATTCTATAATTTCTAAATTAAAATTTTCAAAAAATCTTATAAGAAATGAATTTTATAAAACCATTTCATTTTTGATTTTAAGAATAACTCGATATATTTGTAATAAATATGAATATATTATTTAGGAATACTAATAAATATAAAATTGATTTATTCTATCATTACTTTTTTTCACATTCCCCAAACCCTTTTGAAATTTCATCCACAAAATTTTAAACTCAAGATCGGTAACCAGGGTTTGACTTTTCAAAATATCTTTATTGAACTCCCACATCATAAAAATGATTAATGAAGTTTTTTATTGAAAAGATAGAAAGTAAATTAATAATTTCACCTGATATAACACATACTATGTTTCCAAGTATGATAACATAAGTGGGAAGTGAAAACATTGATATGGAAAACAAAACTAACTCTCAAGGAATGATATAGAGTGATAGAGAAAATTGTTATAAGAAATTTAACTATCAAAAAATCATAAATTTCTTATAGTTTAAAAGGATATTGATTTCTCAATAAGAAAAGTAAATGGATAACATTTTTTACAGTATCATTTTCCTAGAGTTGAGTAATTATTTTACTACTTATACTATGAACATAAGTAAATATAATTACTTGAACATTATAATTTCATCCTTTAATCAATTTCCACCACATACTTAAATTTTTCTCCGAAGTATAAGTATGAATTTTTCATTCCTTGAACACTATAATCAACTTTTACAGATCAAAAAATACATAAAATAAAAACAATCTATCCATCCTATCTATAGTCATTAACCAAAACCAAAAAATTTAGTGAAATATAAGATAAAACTCCAAAAAGAATAAACCTTTATATAATGAAAAACAAATTTAATCACAACAGTATTATACAATGCTAAACATAGATCATTCCAAAAATAAGTACCCATAAAATTACTCAAAAAAATTGTAGAGTAATATTTAAATAAAAAAAATCAGAATTATTTGATCATATATTCTTACAAGATAAATTTAAACACTTATCACAAAATATCATCAATTATAGTTGAAGTCTATTGCCAAAATATGCACTCCCTAAATATTTAATCTCCAAGATGTGCTAGTCATTTATATAATTAACCTGAATAAAAAAATTAAAAATAAAATAATATATGATTCCAAAATATAATTTAACCATTATTCCAAAAATAAAATATCATACTATTATATTTACCATAATACTATAATGATCCCCAAAATTATAGTGTTCTTTTTCTGAAATGGCATTCATCACCACATTAATTTTCAAACACATGGTTATTTATTTGATAAAACATATGTTCCCAAAAAGAAAATAAAAATTGTCCATAATTTTTTTAAATAATGAAAAAAAGGGAATACTTACTAGGAAATCATGTGATCCAAAGATAGTTGATTCACCCTTATAATCATTTGGTTCTTGTTTCAATCCTCATAACCTTTCTGTATGTGATGGGTTATCACCCAAACTACGAGTTGTCAGTTTTCTAAAACTATACTAGTATAATCTTGATAAAGATCCCACAAATTTGATAAAATCATCAAAATGACCATAATATATTCAACATTAAATAAATTTTTTAACCTCAAAGGATATCTCATTCCTTTTATTTTTCATCATAAAATATAATTACCCATAAATACCATAAAAACATTTCTCTAAAAATATCATTATTCACCCTAAAATTTAATTACCAAAAGTATAAAAAGGGGTTTATAATACATTATACTATGATCAACCTTTAAATTATAAACACGTGATGTTATCCATAACTATTAAGATAACCTAAATTGAAAACATCATAATCTCCAATGTTATGTAAACCCTCCTCTTATACCAACTATAAGGACATAGCCTTAAGAATTACATATTATAGTGAATTTGAGATAGAATTCACTTTCTTAAAATCCTGAAGATATTTTTAGTTTATAATTTTAGATAATTGGTAAATAAAATTACAAAATAAACTCATACATTACATGTAGACACTTATACATGGTATCCATTTTCCCACCAAACAAAACTTTTTAAAATAAAACATGGTTTATTTTCAGGATAAATATTCACAATTTTTAAATTGGATTCTTCCTTTTTCTAAACCATCCTTAAAACTTATAAATTTTTTAAAAAAATATATAATTTGCACAAAAATCTTATTAAGGGACATAAATAGATATAAAGAAACCATTAGACCATGAAAACTTATAAATATTTTCCTTTTTAAAAATAAAATTTGGTTTAAAAATAAACATTTTACCACCAAATAAATCAAATTCCCAACTCAAATATTTTTAAAAAACATTTCATTAGAATTATTAAATTCAAAATAAAACTCATAATGTTTTCCTTGAAAAAATGAAAAACTCATAATAACTTTTTCAAAAATTTATACATTTTACCATTGAAAAACAACATATGATTTCTTATCAGCTTTCCTAAAGAAGTCATGTATAAAAAATGTAAGTTATATGGGACATAAATCTTCATATAAATCTTATAATCACTCTTATAAATGTAATAACCATATGGCCGACTTTCATACCCAATGCATTAGAGGTTATAACATAACCACCCATCCGTGGTTTATCACAGAACCACCCATCATTTGTAAATAATGTAACCACACATACTTGGTTTATAACAGAACCATTCTTCCACATAAAAATTCCTATGAACTATAACATAATAATAAATCAAGAATTCATGCATTATAAAAACATTATTTGTGAAAATAACCTTTTTCATTTCAAAATCACTTATTTTCCGAGAAACTATTCACCAACAAATGGAAAAAATTTCTTTGAAAATAGCCATATAAAATTTTAAATAAATCCTCAAATAAAAATTTATTCATGATGTTGGGAAAATTCAATCATGCTGTATAACTTTGAAGAAATATTTTTTAACTTTTTTGTTAGAAAAGTTTCAAAGTACCTCGTTCGGAAAACGAAAATAAGATTATTTTCAAACCATTTAAAAAAATAAAAAAGTGGGTAAAAATGAATTTAAAAAGTAATAATATAATTGAAATAATATAATTTAAAACATTTTTAGAAAAAATGGATATGGAAGAAAAAAATATTTGTAAGGGAATCATTAGAAGATATTTTTTAAAGAAAGTCTCTTACCTTGAGTTTGACTCGTCACATATGTTCTTTATGATCATTAATAATAGATATAGGCAAATTTATAATTTATTAAGAACTTGTTTAAAGTTTATTATTCCTTCTATGTCACTTATTACCATGTTATATATATTTACCTAATAACTTAATTTCACATCATATGTTTTGATGATATTCGGTGCATAAGTCCAAAATGACTTTGGTCAGTCGACTAGGGTTATAGTGGTCATTACTCCACAATATCCCAGATAATAATAATAAAATAATTATCATTTTTATACATAAATTATAATTTTAAATACTATTATTAAATGTGGAAATTAAAATTGAACTATGTTACAATCGTAGAGATGGTAGGTCGTACGGATGCATGAGTAGTGTTTCCAACTTTCAATGATCATTATGGAAATAATTTAACTGTTATTTTATATTTAAGGAATTATTATAATATCATATATATATATATACCATATTAATTCTTTAAATATATTTATATATGTCATCCATGTGATGTGGTGATGAAAAATTAATAACATCGCTTTATGGTGGTGGTGGTCCACACGCATGCACAAACGACGTTATCAATTTTCAGTGCATGGAATGGTAAGAAGGTAAATGATATATTATCTTTTAATACTGATAAATATGTCATGAATAACATATATAAACATTATTTCCATAATTATATCCCATATTGAGATACGGTTATGGAAAAACATATTACATAAGTTCGCGAGGCCGTAGTCCTCTGTACACATGAATGATGAATTATTTTCCCATTTGATAGAATATTGGGTAGATAAAGGTCATTAAAATAACATTATAAAACCTAGTTATATTTAATATACATTATTTATTATTTTATCATGATTTTATAAGGTTTTAGATATATTTAAGAATAAATAAAAAACATATAGATAAAAACTATACCTATTATTTGAAAAATCTCATTTTCTTAACACCTTAAGACCTCTAAGATTGGTATTATTCACAGTCTAAGAACTGTATAATGATTTTAAGGATTCTAGGAATTTTTTTTATTGATTTCAAAAAAAATGGGTTTTTATGTGTAAATTATTGAGAATAAGAGGTTCTCTTTTATAAGAAAGAGGATGGGCATTCTTGGAATTTCTCAGAATATTAAATAAACATAAATTAATTTATAATTAATAATGGATAAAAGTTAATTATTGATAATATAATATGTTTATAGGTAAATTTACCATCATAAAATATAAATTATACATGTTTTGACTATATTTATGCCCTTATCTTTTGGTTTTGACCCCTACTTACCCGCTTTAACTCTTACCGCGATAACATGGATTTTTACTCTTTGAGGGTCAATATACATCCAATAAAATAAAAAAAGTTTCATAAAAGTATCATTATTGATATTCTATAACATATCCTAATCACCTGTAAAAATTTAATATTTTTATGAATTTTATATCATTTAATAGAATATTATTTACTAAAAAATATCCTTAATGTCAGTTTTTATAACTGTTAATTTTTTGACTATAATAATATCAATAAAACATATGAATTTTTAAAAATACATTATTATATCCATAACATCTCATGTTAATATAAAAATTATTTTATCATATTATTTATGTGAAATTATATTTATTTTAATATTTTAAATATCTTTTATTTGATTTTTTAGTTAATTAATTAATTACTACATTACCGTTGCGTAAACATTTAAGGTTATTACTTCCTCGATAAAAATAAATAAAAATTACCATGAAGAATATAAATCTTTTATAATTAAAAATAATATTTATAGTACAACATATACACTGGATACCACCATATTAGGAATATTAAACTTATTAAAAACAAGTGTGTGACATGTTTGACTTTTGTTTAAATAAAATATTATAAAGGTAATAAATCTAATACAAGTTACCCCAAAATGTCATAAATTATAACATTTAATGTTTATGGTCGATATATACTCATCCAATAAGATTTAGGTAATTTTTCAGGTCACTTAATGGTTCTTATAATTTTATTTGAAACCAAAATTACATGACTTACCCTTTACCGTAGTAAAACAATTACTAAGACTAATAATCATATTGACCAAAACAAAAAGGTACTTATTTACTAAATATTTATCCACTAATTAAAAATTTGGAATCAATTTTTTTAAAATTCATAACTCATAATTTTTATAAATTAATTTAAAATTAAACCCGCAAAATGCAACAAATTATAATTTTTCACAAAAATGCCCTTTTAAAATATAAAATGTTTCTATAATAATTTAAAGAATAAAATACATTTCCAAAACCATAATTTTATTATATTTTAAATAAAAATAACCTAATTAAAATTTAAAACCAATCCAAAAAATATTTTAACATTGAAAATAATTCAAAATAAAGTATATTTCTCAACACAAATAAGTATTTTTCACTATTCATTGAAAATTCAATATTTTCAGAAAATTATTACAATAAAATCCCAAGATTATTTATACATGAAGAATTAAAAAATTAAATTAATTTTTTAAAATTAAAATTCTATAATTTTAAAATTATACTTTTAAAAAATCTTATAAGAAATGAGTTTAATAAAACCATTTTTTTAATTTTAAAAATTACTAAATTTATTTATAATGAATATAAATACATAATTTATGAATTATAATAAATATTAAAACTGTCTATTCTATCTTTACCTGGTTGTTACAAGATTCATAGAACCTTTTTAGAAAAAATCACCAATCTCTTCAACATGATCATTTACATAATTGATATTCTTTTTTCTTAAGGACATAAAACTACATTTTTATCCTTCGAAGATCATTAAAAAATCCTTATTCTATGTAAAATAATGATACAAATGAAATTTATAAAAACAAAATTACTTAAGTGTTATAGATTTGTATCATAATTGATAACATTATACCATGATAAATATCCAAACAAAAAAACTCTCTAACCCATATGTGTGGAAAAATATTTTCTTCTTTCTACTGTAACCATTTTTTAGATAAATTTCTTGAAACAAATCTTAATAAAACATGAACTTTTATTAAGATGATGATAATACTCTACAAACATATCAAAAAAAAATTATTTTTCTATTTCATATTATGATTATTAAAAAATTTCTTCCACTGGTCTTTTGGAACCCTTTTAGGGATTTTTTTATACATCTATGACATTTTCACTGAAGTGTAATTAAATTGATTCCATAATCTCAACTTGAAATATTTAAATTTCAACACTTATTTCATTTACAACCATAAATTTCAACTCACATATTTTATTCTAAAATAGTGTAATAACTAAAAATAACTTTGATGCAATACATTATAAAATAAATATATTTGGTAATAAAGTTTAATTAAATCATCTATGTTTAAACAATTAGTATAATAAATTTATTTGGTTTTTAAATAACCCATTCATATAATAAAAGAGACTATGCCTCAAAATTTTATAATGTATGGGTAGAGACACCACCTCAAAAGCGAAGTGTATTAGAAGATTCCATAAATCTCCACTACATCTTAGATGGGTACTCTATGTGTGTCAAATGATACCATTATCATAAAATTTCTGAAACTCTAAAAATCTTGAGAATTTATTTTAGTATATATTTTGTTATTATTTGTATCTTCTGAAAAATAAATTAATCAATCATTATAAATATTTAATTAATTAATTTTTAATAGTGAAAAACATTCTAATAATGATGACACATTAATATAATATTGATAATAATGGACTTATAATCTACTTATTGGATGGATGCTCTCTTACTATACTATCTAATTTCTTAACATCCTCACATGAAGGAATACAAGATTATGGATGGTGTATACTAGAATTATATAGTAAAGTAATAGAATAAGTATGTGACTTATATTAATGAGTTAAGAGTAAGTTAAATGGAATATATTTCTTAATATGTCGATAATCTAATGATGTATATGATGGAGTGGAGACCATAATAGGTGTAAAAGTGTTATATTTTTCTAATAGTGTACTGAATTATTTGGAGTGAAAAATATATTTATACCTCTTCATATTCTTCATTTTTATAATAAAAAAAATTATGAAATATACAAGATATCATAAATGAAACTATTATAAAAAAAATATCAATAAAGTAAGTAATTAACTGATATTTTTAGATAAAGGATTCAAAAAAATGGATATGAAAATGAAATTATTTTGAGTTATGAAATCAACTATTTACTCTACATCAAATAAATAACATCTAGAAATATTAGCCTCAATGAAATTTTGGATCATGGCCTCACTATAGTCATCACCATAACTCTATATTAGGTCGTACTCATGGTTTCCAACTTCACCATTACCTTATTAACATGATTGATATCATCATCCCTTTTTTAAAATAATTCACTTAACAACATCCATTTTTCTATCATCTTAATTAACCTCCATGTTTATTTATTTATTTATTAGTAATTTTTGAAATCATGTGAATCAAAACCCCATTTTTTGAAAATAAAAACAATAAAAAACAAAATTATATGTAATAAAAATTGTATTTATTAGTATTTTTTGATTGATTAATTCACAACTATGAATTATTTTTTTATAAATGTGAAAGAATATATAGGAAATTGGTGTAAAAAACTAGTCTAAAAATACAAACTAAATTAATAACATTGTTTTAAAAATATGATTTTTTATTATATATATATATATATCTGTGTGTGTGTGTGTGTGTGTGTGAATAAAGGAAAAACTATACATAACAAAAAGTAAAAACAATTTATGAAAATATTAAAAACTCAAAATTATTTACCAAAGTATTATAGATTTTTTAGATACTAAATAATGCATAAAGGGAAAGCACTTTATTTGAGAAATTTATGAAGTAGGTGATTTCTAGGACCGCACCATCTTTATAAATATTCCAAATAAAGCATTGACTGTGAATGTTATTTCTTCATTAATGTTTCACAAAAGGTACTTTCTTTCCTAATGCATTCTTTGAAATAATTTTAATGAGGGAGATGACTGGTTGAGAGATTACAATTTTAATATATATATATATATATATATTCTAACTTTTTCATTTTGTATTTTTTATATATATAAATAGATAATTTTAAAAATAGTGTTTAGCTATATTTATATCCAATATTATGTTCATTGGAGTATTTTAAAAATATTACATTAAATCTTACCCATCATACCTTTTATAAGGATGTGGTGTTTGGAATCCTTTCTAAATTTTCAATGTGGTATTTTTATACCACATTTCAATAATTAAATGAATGATATATTATTATTAATAACACATTAATGATAATAAATGAGTAATAATTATAGTTTTTTATTTTTTTATTTTTTATCATTAATTTAATAAATAATAAAATATATATATTTAATAATTTAATTAATAATGATTAATAATACAATTAAATAATAATTGACAATTTTATTAATGATAATTAATTATGTGATAATAAAAATTATAAATAATTCCATTAATAATGTAATTAATATTATTTAAAATTTAAATAGAAATGATTATTATGTTTTAAAATAATTAAATTAACAATGTAATTAATAGTAAAAATAAAATTACTAATAATTACTAATAATTAATAAACAAGGTAGTTTTGGATCTTTGAAAATTTAATAAATCCCACACAACCTGAGGCTTGAAAAAAACAAGTAATTAATTAATTAATATAACAATTTTGTGAAAAAAAATTATTAATAATTTTTTTATTAATAATAATTAATAATGTAATTAATAAATAATAATATTTATTAATTATAATGATTTAATTAATATTTTTATAGAAAATAACTAATATCAAATAATAAAATAATTAATATTATAATAATCAATTTATTTAACAATACTTAATAATAATTTAATTAATAACCATTAGCAATCCTTAATAACCATTAATAATCATTAATAATAATTATTAATAAGAATTTAATTAATTTTTTACTTAAAAATAATTATTAACAATTTATAATCATATTAATACTTAAATTATATATTTATGTGCTAATAAATAACAATAATGTAATTAATAAAGGATTATATCATAATAACTCTATATTGAGATTTTTTATGTATAATGTTTTTTTAAACAATAATACTTTTGTGCCATGTAAATTGATTTTAATTTATTATTTTTATCAGATATATCTAATTGTAATTTATTTTTTTATGTATTAAGTTAATGTTTTAAGTTTCATTTAAATTATAATTATTGTTTATATTTTATATAATTTCAAATTTATCTACTTGAAACACAATATGGTTTATTAGGTTTCAAGTATGTGACTTTGAATGCATATAAAATTTAAACTATAAATACAATCTAAATGAAATTTAAAATATAGAATAAACGCATAAAAAATAAATAAAAAATAAACTAAAAAAAGTAATAAACAAAGAATAATTGTAGAAGACATCTAGGAGCACACTGAAGATCTTACATTTTAAGATAGAGTTACCCAAGAGCACAGTAAATATATTGTTCATAAGAGGAGGAGATTCATGGAAGACTCGGGGTTCAAAACCCATTGGGTGTAGGTACTGTAGCATAAAGTATCAGTGACAAAACTGTAGCAATGGAGGGTACTGTAGCGGCGGTTGGGAACTATAGTAGTGGCGGGTACTTTGCAGGACTATAGCAGGTAGGTACTGTAGCGGGCGGGGTATTATTGTAGTACTATTCACAAAATGGGCCTTGGGAAAAAATTTGGGTCTACAGGCCATGTAATGGGCTACATGCCCACTGGGCCTTTGGGCTATGTAATGGGTCTCCCTCTATAATGTTGAAAGGGGTCTTTTCTTTTCTTTAATAATAAAATGAGGTTTCAGACCCAACCTTTTAAAAAAATACTAGAGGGATCCAGTAAAATCTTAGCCAAACCCCTACTAATATGATATACTGATTTTTCTTAAGGATATGGTTGTTGACCCTATCCTAAGGATTCCCTATGAGTAAAAATCATCATGTGTGGTTAGTGGGTAAAGGATGATACCTTGCCACCTATTGTAATTACCTTTTTACACTAATGACAAAATATGTGACTTATATAGATATCCTCTATTATTTTTGTTTATTTTCTTTCAACCACATATGAGTGAGATGTATATTTAAAAGAGAGTTTATTATAACTTTAACTAGCCATAAAGGTTAATTTTAGAAGAATAAATTATAAAAAAAGAGTTACATTTATCCCCCTCCCCATCATAGTGAAACTTCACAACTTACCTAGGAACTTAAATTGGTATTAAATCCAACAATGCTCCCTAAAAATAACTAATATTACCTAAAAAATAGATCGTGAATCTGAATTATTTCAATAGTATAGGTTTTACAATATTTAATGGTAAGAATTTTCATGGTTATGTGAATATGATGATTACATATCTTCCCTCAAAGTCCCTTTAAATTTATAATGTTATTATAGTGGGGTTTTCACCACTTGATATACATTATCCTATTACATTTCTTGATAAAAGAAATTCAAAGTTTGATGGAAAAACAAGGGATACAATTTTAATATCCTTATCCCACAAAGATTATACAAAGGTGATGTGACTCAAAACTACAAAAGAGATGTGGGATAATCTTGAGAAATTTTTTAAAGGTAATGTGAAAGTAAATAAATCTAAACTATAGATATGGAGAGAGAATTTTAAGGATATTAGAATGGATGATGATGAGACTATTTACGACTACTTTATATGGATAAATGATATTGTCAAAAATATCAGGTTTTTGGATCCACTCTAAAGGCTTAACCATTGTTAAGAAACTTATGAGAAATTTTCCTGATATATTTGAGGAAAATGTTTCTATTTTAGATGAAAAATGGATCACTTATCTTTTGATGAGTTACATAATTCACTTATTAATTATGAGATATGGAATGATCTTTTGATTACGATGATAAATGGTGATATAAAATTAAAATATATGGACAAAATTAAAATCAAGGAAGAAATGTATGAGTCCTCCATTGAATATGAAGATGATGAATAATTAAATAAAGAGTATAAGAGGATAATAGATCTAATTTCAAATAAATTCAATAAATTAATAGGTAATTAAAAAAGATAAACTCCCACTAAATTTTTTAATGTGTGGTGACGTTGGGAATTTTTTAGTTGACTATACAAAGAAGAAAAATATATAAATTGAGTATGATGAGTGAGAAGAAGGAGTTCCCAAAAGGAAAAAAGGGGAAACCGAAAAGGATAACAGTGGAAAAAATAAGATCTCCAGATGGATAAGGATGAATCAGATGATAAAAGAAGAGGATGATGAATATTTAATACAAATCAGGGATCTTGATGATGAAGGAACCTCTTAAAAACTAAAAGCATTTATATCTCATGTTAAAGAGTATGAAGTTACATCAAGAAATGATGAAGAGGATTAAGAGTGGTAAATTGTACATGTGTTTAAATCTAAACATAAATCATTCCTTGAAAAAACTACAAGATTAAGAAAATATTTAGAGTACTTAATATGAGAGAATATAAAGATGAATTAAAAAAGAATAATAAAAACAATATTAATGATATCAAGAATCTCATGGAGAGAATTTCCAAAAAAGTTAAAATATTTAAAGATCTTGCTGTAAAAAATTTTGTAAAGTAAGAAGAGTTGGGTATGTCACAATCTATGAGTCTTAAAGATTAAAACTCCTTAAATATAATTAAATAGTATTACAACATAATTTTGAATGCTCAAGATAAATAATCTCAATCTATTATGAATTTTTTTCTAGATAATAAGGTATAAGTTGTTTATTCAAATTCTAATGATACAAAATCTATTTCACCTAACAATAAAAGAATTAAAACTAAAACTATACTATTATAGGCTAATAAATTTCATTAAATCTTCACTCATTTTCCAATGTTATTTGAAAGGGAGTTTACATGATAAATTTCACCAATAAAATGGAAAAAAAGTTTGGAATGCACCAAGACAGCAAGTATAATTTCATAGATATACTTATCATTATTATAGATGATTGGGTTTTAAAATAAAATTTTTTATGTTGTTCAGTATTTATATATTAATCTTATGTATTCTAGTATATCATATCATTTACATAGTGTTGGGTAAGGAAAGAATAAATGGGTAGTTATCCAATTAAAATGGTGAACAATTCTGAGACTAATAAATTTATGGATATAAATCTATCTTGATTGAATATTAATAATAGATTTAATTTAATTAATAAAATTTATGGAATATATGATCTATAAGTTAATTGTCTTAAAAAATTATCATAATAATTCCAAGAAAAACCAATCATGTTTTTTGAGATTATAAGGTTCAAGGAATAGATAAATCAGAAAAGTAATTTCTATCAATTGTGTCTCTTAAAGAAATAAAGAGAATAAATCCATAGATAGTTGATATTGGTTGTTCATATCATATAATATGATACACAAAATCTTGATAAATGTTGAATATCATGATGTAGGTGAAGTTACATTTGTGAATGAAACACTTTAAAGATCATAATTATTGGGACAACTCATATTGAGGCTCAAATACTGAAATCTAGTGATGTTATGTTTTTTGATGGACTTAGATATAACTTTTTTAGTGTTATAAAACTTTTTTTTTATGAGAATGAAGTCATTTTCATGGGGAATTATTGAATCATAATGTGTTTAAAGGATGGAAAAGTTATAAAAAAGGGAGAAAGATCCATTGATAACTTATTCAAAAGTAGTAAATCAAGTAATACTTATTATTTAATATCAAAATATGAGAATATATGGTGGAATAAAAGATTTGGACATCTTGGTTAAAAGAGTTTTAAAAAAAATCAATGGGTGATGTGGTAAGATATTTTCCCTAGTTAAAAAAATAAAGATAAATTATTTTTGAAACATGATATAAAGTAAAAATGTCATAATGAAGTCATAGGAGAGTGGATATTTAGTTTTCATGGATACAGGAATTGGTCAATTCAGATTTTTGGGGGATAATGGGGTATAAATCCTTTAAATTTGATCTCTATTTCATCACATTCATTGATGATTTTATATGAAAAAAAATATTATGGTTAGGAAGAACAAATATAAACCTATAGAGATATTCAAGATCATCGTAATATAAGTCGAAAAAGAGTTAGTGGTTTATATAAAGAAATTCAGAATGAAAAATGGAAGTTATTTCACTAGTAAGTCATTTTAATCCTATCTTTTCATGAATGAAATCAAGCGTCGATATAGTTCATCATATACACCCTAGATAAATGGAATTGTGGAGAGGAAAAATAGAATCTTGGTTGAGATGAAAATAACCATGCTATCTGAATTTATGCTCTAATTTTTTTTCTTAAGATAGATTATGAGTATTATAATGAACCTTCAAAATAGATTCTTGTTGGGACCCAAATCAAATATTAATACCTAAGTGATTTAGTACAAGATTAAACCTATTATGAATTGATTATAGTTTTCAAAATTCCATGTTTAATGGAGATAAATAATTAATATTTCGAAATGTTCAATGAGAATGCTATGAAATGTATTTTTCTAGGATAATTAGCTAATATCGGATGATAAAATTGTTGGAACAATAGATTATATAAGATGGTGGGTTGTTTTTATGTGAGTATTTTTTTTTAAAAACAATTATAGTGAGGCAAATGAATAAATGTTGATGGGGCTGCGTTGGGCACTCCAGGCCCATCGGGTTGTGGAGGAGTGTTCTGCACCCACCGTGGGTTTGTTAAAGGATGTTTTCACCACACCATTGGAACGGGTACCGCTTTTGAAGCTGAGCTTTGGGAAATCATCTATGCCATAAGGTACACTGTCCGTTTTAATTGGAAACATATATGGATTGAATCTGGCTCTCAGACCGCGGTTCAAGCCTTTAGCACCAAGATGCGCCAGGTCTCTTGGTGTGTACTGCTGCAGTGGTTTCGTTGCCTTAATGATATTGCTCGGATGCGGGTGGAGGCCTCACAAGTCTACCGAGTTTCTAATCAGGTGGAAGATGCATTGGAAAAGAGGGTGCTCACTGATACTGGAGAGATATGGTATTTTATGAGCCCAGATTATTGTGCCTCACTGGTGGAGGCAAATAGGTGTGGGGTGGTGCACACTCATTTATGTAATATTCCCTTGTATGCTTGAGTCTTCATTTTCTTTATTTAATTTTTTTAGGACCGACTTACACCAGATCCTAGATTTTGTGATATTTGTTTGAAAATGATACTCTCAAGTTCAAGGAGGTAATTTGTTGGAGACATTGTCTCTTATTTAAAGTCATGAATCCATAAGAATGTTCTTGTCTATTTCATCTCACAAACTCTGAAAAATTTATCAAATTAATGGGAACTTTTCTTTCTTAAATTGAGAAATTTAAAAAAAGTGTATATTAAAAAACCTATAGTTTTTGTTCTTTATATTGATGTAATTATGGTATGAATGCTAAAGAAACCTCTATATGGGATATAACAAGACCCCTGGAGCTTAGTATACAAAGACAGGTAAAAACCTAAGAGAAATTAAATTCAATAAAGGGAGGGTTAGAAACAATATTTATTTATAGTAGATGAGTTAAAGTACTCTTATTTTCATTTTATACCTTTATTAAATCATTTTTATAGTTGAAAAGAGTATACATGTAAGGAATTTTCTAGAAAAATAAAAAATTACCTAAAAATTTCAATTCATGGATAAATAAGAATCTTTTTGGGATTTTAGGTTGTGAAAAAAGGAATATTAAATATTAATTTACAAAGAAAAATTTGTTAAAAATTTTTTAAGGGGTTTTGAATGAAATCTTTCAAACAATTGTTCACAAAATTGAATATTGGGGTGAAGTTGAGCATGAATTTTGGAGGTTATAATGTGAATTTGAAGGAATCCAAAATTCTGATAGTATTTTTCTTTATATCACTCCATCAAGACCTAATAATGTGTATGTAGTCATATTTTGTGGAGGGTATCAAATTGATCCCAAATAATCACACAAATTAGGTTCTAATGGAGTTCTCAAATATTTTAATTGGACTTCAAATTTTAGTCTGATTTATAAAAGATATTATTTCCTGGCCTTCTTCTACTGGGAACACCTCCTTGGCCTATAGTAAATATGATAATGACCACCAAAACCTACCTGAAATAAGACACATTTCAAGGAATAGAACAGACGGTATAAAGTATACAAATTGGAGGCATTACCCTCACAATTATAGGATTATATAAATAAAACTACTCATAAATTTCAACATATTAAATGAAAACCAATATCCCACAATTAATTGTAAATGTATTACAGAATAAGGTCTCTAAAATAAATACCAAATTAAAACTCTCATAGTAACGAATCTAACAAAAACGTTGGTCCATGAGCTAGTAATTTACAACTCATTATCTAAATCCCTCTAATAAGACTAAAATATAGTTTCATATATACAGGTGATCATAAATGAATACTTAGTAGGACCATCCTCAAGACTTCTCTTGAAAATGTGTAAGAGGAATAATAATACCTCAGTGAAAAAATAACATAATCAACATTCATATACACCAAGTCAACCACCACCAAACATTACCTATACACCCTCAATCAATATCACATCCAAGTATAATAACATAATACCAAAAATAATATTTAAAACGGTACCCTATATCCACTTCCCCATTAGTATTTCACTCTCATTCCCTAATTAAAAATGTCCTACACTTTTTACCCTCCCATATAACTACAAATCAACATCTCAAATCATAACCATGATCACATAATCATTATCATGTACCACATACCATAGACTACCACATCATACCAAATATCATAACCCCTTATCATCACATCATTACCGCACATTTTTTCCTCATCGCAGTAGGGTATTGTAAACATGATGAAAATCAACCACATGCCCTTATCACACCATGAATAACCCACATGATGTATCATGTTTACAAATACATCAACATCCCATCATTATCACGTTATCATCACATCAAGTGCACTCTAACTTCAAGGAATCATCCCATACAGCATAATTTTATACAATCACAACTGATATTATGCCTTGAAGGGAGAGTGTGGAAGAAGGAGTATACATCCATATTTTAATTTTACAATCTAGATAATGGGTAAATCACTGAGAACAAAAAAAATTGTGCATAAATTAATTAATCCAACTTGGGTGGGGTGTGTAATAAATCATAAGAGAAAATATCATGCACACACAAATACATATATCATGGCTAGACACAAGCCCAACCAAGGATTTTATACAAAAACAACCCTATATATTCCCATACCATTCACCACCTCATCACTAACATTGAAAAGAAACCATTTCCACTTATATGACACCAACCAACCCCACTATTTCACAGAAATGACTATAAATCCTTACATTTATCATTTATTTACATCATTTATCATTTTCAAAACAAACCATTTAACCGAAAATTTAAATTAATTATTCCATTCATTTTCATATTTAATTTAAAACAATTTTTTAGCAGTAAATCTGGTTTATCCTTCCCAAAAACCTTTAATTTCAATTATAAATGTTTTATTAACACACCATAACTTATTCAATTCTAACCTGCACCCATTACCTAATTCAGTATTACTAACCATATATTCCATAACACATGGAATATAAATCAAACCCCCAAAACAAATTCCAAAATACCCCACCTGACCAAAAACCATTTTCTTTTTTGAAAATCCATCCATCCACCATTATCACATCAAAAACCACATCTCCCATAGAAAATTCTGGGAACCCAGCCATAATACCCACTAGACAACACATTCCAAACTAAAAAACTAGCCACAAAAATCCCAAAACAAGACCAAACATACAATTACCTGATAGAAGGAGCATATAAGTAATAAGATACAATGGAATTCGATAATAAAGCGCTTCCATGCTTCCCTTTTGAAACATGAATTCATATTTCAACACCACTTACATGAGAAACATCACCTCAATTACAAATTTCTCATAACCATTTCATTCCCATCTTAAAGTAATTAACCTTTCGAAGAAGGTGATTCCAATGATTTAATCACAATAACAATACACATATCATAGTAGTAATAAAACTTCCTTAGTGGTATCATAAAATAATCCATCACTTATAAATGGTGTTATTGAATCATATAAACACAAAGGAATCACCCCATTCTTTTAAATTTTTTATAGAAAATTTATTTTTTTAATTTGGTTAATCCTTTCCATCCACCAATAGAGAAAAAAAATAATTCCATAATTTTATACAAATAAAAGGGAGAATTATTAGATCCCCAACCTCAATTAGAGCTTTAAAAATCACTACATAAGAATGAGAGAAGGATATGACCAGAAGGCCAAAATCATATGGGAATAGCATAAAAAACCTAGATCACAACATCCTTGATAAAATTAATGATTCAGGTCTAATAAAACCCAAATTTAAGCACTTCCATAGAAATTACCAAATGAAAGAAAAAGGATAGAATCCAAAAGAAGGGAATAGAAACTCATCTACTATCCAAAAACAGTTTTTCACTTAAAGATAAGGACTAATGAAAATAAAATGGTAGTCAAAAGCACACAAATAAGCCTCTTTATCACCTAAGGTTGGGGGAAAAGAAGGAATAAGGAACAACTAGATTGAGTTTCTAAATTTATAATAAAACTCAAAATTAAAATAATCACAACATGATAGGTCATGGTCATTCCATAATAAGGATATGTCTAATGATTCCTTAAAATCCATGTCATGATTGTCTCCACCATCCCCCATTTAAACCTCGACCTACAAGAATAATTTGATATAACTAATGGAGGTCAAAGTGTGAATTTCACTACCATGATATGGCATCATAATTCTAGGAAATCATGGTAGAAACCTAAAAAGCCACATAGAAACAAAACCCCATAACACAACAATGCTACGGATTCACACCATTACTAGATAACCACACTATGACCAGATCCATGAATAATAGTTTTTACATTAACTGAAAACCCTCTTATGAACACTTTATTCTTTGATTTATGTCAGTCACACTATGAACAAACTTCCAACACAAAATAGTAATGTTCCTAACTCTCATGGTCTACGCCCTCAATTTATGACACAACCACATTTTGTGACACAAAACCTTAGGTTGTCATATATCTATTTACATAATGACATACCAAAAATAAAAACTACCCTTCTCTCTATCCATTCTTACAAGTGACACCAACCAATGTCTTGTCGTGACACACTCCCTCCTACTAAAATCATAGCTCTAACTCGGCCTCCCTTCCACCAACCTTCTTTTGCAACCTCAAACACCCAAAATATGCAACGTAAAAATCTATGGAGGGTCTAAGTTATTGTATTAGATACCTCTCAAATGATTCTTATCCTCCATGATCAAATACAACCCTAAAAGGAAAATGGAAACAATTAAACCCAAACACTATAAGGGAGATACCTATCAAAAAAAAGTAATTTCATAACTAAAGAAAATGGTAGAATATAAATAATCCATCTTAATCTATATGGTCATAACAAACATCCAAATCAATACATCACTATACAACTAACTCAAAATAGGTCTCAAGAAATCATCGGATACTAAGCATGCATATGTGACTCATGTTCCCACATATATTCCTCCAAACTAATATTCCTCCATAACAAAAGAACCAAGGGATAAAATTCCCACACAAACCCATCTCCCATCACTCTGGAATCTCAATAAATCACTCCATAAACATCACATCATCTTCCATTTACAAATATACCAAATCAATGACATTGGATTCATTATCAATATACCAATGAAGCTAAGACACGTGGAAAACATCATGAAATTAGTCCAATTATGGTGGAAGTTAAAATCAATACAAAACCTCTTCAATAGACTTCAGTAACACAAAATAATCAAAAAATGAAGGATAAATATTACTTACTTTTCCAAATATTTTCTATCTAAGATTAGGGTAAACCCTCAATAACAAATGATATATGACCAAGAACTGAAAAATGTCTCCCCACCAATCAAAATAAAACTTATGTTGATATTTTTACTCATTAATCATCTCTTTAATCAATTAAAACTTTTCATTCATGATCTACTCCACATTTAGTCCAAGGACCACTGAATCCCCAACCACGATCTAGCATAATGGATATTGGAAGGAAAATCATATAATTATTTGAATATATCCATTATAATAAAATAGTGATATCTATTTTTATAGGAAAAATCAATCAATGGTATGTGCTTCACCAATAATCCACCAAAATTAAAAAACACATGCATAAAAAATATCCCCAGTATCTAAATGGTATGATTCATCTACCCATCCATCCATCAATTATAAGAAGTTCTAATGAATTTTTGAGATCAAAATGAAAATTGAAGATATCCCTAGGTTTTTAAGGTAAAATTAGGGTCTCAATCCTAGATGATGGTCCTAGGTATCTCATTAAGATTCACTATCTCATTAGCATATCAACTTGATAAGACATCCATGATACTCAACTCTTTTATCACTATAAAGTTATCCAACTTCATCAACTGATTCAGAATATCCCAAATAGAATCACATACTCTTTTAGAACATGTAAAATTAGTTAAAAATTCATCACAATCGCCTCTCACTTCCACTTAGATACATCTAATAGTGGAAAAAACCCACTAGTAACATTATTATATGCCTTTACCTTCTAGTAGACTAAACATTTGGACGCAAACTCTATCATATACTACTCAATCCTTGTCCAGAAGAACTGACCTCTCAAGGAAGGATATGTCTTAGATACACCAAGATACACTAAAAAGGGTGATCCATGAAACTTATAATGAAATTCCTCAGGAACCACCAAGAAAAAAACACTCCCCCATGAATAAACATCTAATGTCGATCATCCTATGAACATCCCTCAATAGCACACTGTGAAAGACAAAATATTTCATCAACTCTACCTTTGTGTCTCCCCAATAAGAGTCCTAAAACTATTACAATAGGGATATTTTTACCACTATTTGGTATTTATAACCTCAACCACAATCCTCTTTTTCATCAATATGTATTTCAAAAAGCTCATGAATCACTCTCTAAGCATCACTGGACTCTCAAAAATATATCCTCGTGACTTATTTCTCAATTAACTAACAAAAAAATTCCCTTTATTGAGGGTGTAAGAGTACTTGATGTCATATCCTATATATAACTTCATCCACCTTCTCTCACATAAATTTAAATCTCCCTAAGAGAAGATAAATTTAAAAAATTATGATCTAAAAAGATCACAATGCATTCTTCGATGAGGTAATTCCTCCATAGATTCAGATAAAACGCATTATCAATAAATATATATCATGGGTGATGTAGTTATTATCATGAAAATGTTACTATATAGACCCATATGAGATCACTACTATCCAAAGTGTCAATATGAAACCCCAAATGACATGGGAAACATCAGATAAAAACTAAACATAACTCCCTCCTTTAGAAAAAAATGAATAATAACATTTATAAACTTCTCCCTGAAGTAGTATAAAGCCTACTCTTAACATAATTTTTGCAAAATATGTTTCCATCCATAAAAGGTGAAAAAGATTGAAAATTTTTTAAGTAGATCATCACTTCTAAATATTAAGGAAGAACATAATTTTCATTGGATATCTAGATGATATGGGTTTTTGTTAAACATTAACTTATAGATGATGGAGGATTTTTTATAGTTATATGGTTGTAAAGAAAATGGGTGAAAATGGAATTTTGTACCACATGGTGGCATCAGAATGCATGATTCATGTTAGAAAAGTATCTTCTTTAAAGTTATAGAATGACCATCTAGGTCACCTTAATAAGAAGGGGATGAAATATCTAGATTATAAAGGGATGTTAAAGGATAGTATATGGATTTTAAAACATGAAATTAATGAAATATATAGTATTAGTGAAAGGTTTAATTATAAATGGAATTAAATATCTAATGAATCATAAGTTAGAGTTGATTTATATAGATATATTGAGAACAAATATGGTCCATTCTCATGGAGGATCACTCTATAATGTAACTTTCATCAATAATTAAAACTGGAAAGTATCAGTCTACTTCCTCAAGTAAAATTTTGATGTATTCATAATATTTATTCAATGGAGATCCGTGGTTGAAAAGGAGGTTGATTATAAGCTTAATCTCTTTAGGTCTGATAAGAGTGCAGAGTATGGAAGCAGGAAATTTTGGAGGTTATGTTGAATAAATGACATATAATTTGAGAATATTATACTAGTTACTCTAGTACATAATGGATTCATAGAGAGGATAAATCAAAATTTGGTTGAAAAATAAAGTATTATGAGAATTCACAAGGGATTCCCTAATATTTTTTGGGTGGAATCAATAAATTGTGTGACAAAATTAATCAATAAGATCCCTTCCCCATTGGGGAAGAAATATCTAAGAGTCTTTTTTATCATAAAGTAATGTGGATTTCACCCATCTCAAAGTCCTCTATGTACTTAACTATGTCAATTTTTATTCCAATGAAAGAGACAAGTAAGAGGATAAGTTTTGCACATGTTACATTGTTGGTTGTGGAGATGAGGAGTTCGGATTTCAATTCTGGAATAATAACTATCAAAAGGTTTTCTGAAGTAAAAAATGTGTTCTTCAACAAAGAGATAATATGTAAGGATTATCACTAACTAGATAATACTAATGATATTAAAGTATTATAAAAATATACTGATTAATAGAAAGGATGTATGGAAGTTATGGATGTTCTAAATAAATTAGAAATCATGTTAGTACCCAAAATCCAGACTGTTTGGAGGAAATTCTAGAAGTTAGTCATGTTCTGATGGTGTTTCCAAGGATATAAGTATTATAGAAACCAAGGACTATGATATCTCATGAAAATTATTTAGAAGATATAATTCTTAATGTTGCAGGATTAGAAGGGGGAAAACTACATAAACAACTATGGAGATCTACTAGAGTGAGGATCTAAGTGTATAGTTATAGGAGTGATATGTATTACATTCATCTAATTGATGATGGGGAGCCTGAGATCCTAGAGGAGGTTTGTAAAATTTTTAAAAGGTAGAAATCAGTGGGAGTTTCCTATAAGGGGTGAGATTGATTCCTTCTATGTGTCTGAAACATGGGAGATAATATATAGTATTATTAGAAAGAAAGATCTAAAAAACAAATGGATGTATTGGATAAAGAAATAAGTAGATGGTATATAGATGTTTAAGGGTGGGTTAGTCATAAAGAAGTTTCAATAAATGATATTTGTGTATTTATCATTGGTTTTTTCATCGGTAATTAGATATAAAACTATTTGGATGGAGTTTTGTATGGTTACAATGGAAGTATATCATTGGGAATAGTTGCAAGTAAGTGTGTCATTCCTTCACGAGGACATAGATAATGAAGAATGGGAACCAGAATCCTATATAAAAACTAAAAAAGAGCCTTTATGGTCTGAACTAGGTTCCAAGGAGTTGTAATTGAAAGTTTAATGAGTTTATGATGGATTAAAATTTCATCTAAATTAATTTTGTCCATTTTTTTAACTAGAAAATGTATAATGATGGGAGTTTCATCATATTACTTCACATTGATGATATTATTATTGAATGTATAGTGAAGGAAATAATTAAAGGAAGGGTTGTTTATAAGTTTCAAGATAAAGGATCTTGGTTGGACTAAAGAGTTTGTAGGGATAAGGATATTGAGGTTAATATGTTCTAGTACATTATACCAAACTCAGATTGATTACATTTGGGAGGTGTTAGAAAACTTTAGAAAGGGAGATTCAAAGTAGGTTAACACACCATAGGTTATAAACTTATAGCTATGAAAGGAGAAGAGACCACGAATGGAATCTAAGGTTGTCTGAATAGTGAATATTCCACATGTATAAATTGTTTGTAATATTGATGCATTCCATGTTTTTTACTTTTATGAACATTACACAAGTAGTGGAATGAGAGTAAGTTGGTTGGATGAAATTAGGGAAGGATCTTATTTTCTGAAGGGACTTTGGAAAATCTTTTAAATAGGTAATATGATGGTATGCTATTTTTTAATGACAAAGTTTGATTCAATTATCCAAAAATATAATATTTCATTCAAGGTTAAAACATATAATGTTAAAGTATCACATCATTTAGATTTTTTTAGAGAAAAAAGTGTTAGTTATTAAAAATATAGAGGGATCTCATAATCTGATAAATATATTGACAAAGCTCATCTTATGGGAATGTGTTGAGGTGATGTCCCGCTTTAATTGGGATTCGATAAGTAGAATCATGACGGTTGAACCATGTGATTGTAATGGAAGAATCAATATTAGAATAAGGTCTATAGACACTAATAGATGACACATTAGTGAATCCTTGAATAAAATTCTCAACTAGGATATTTTTAGGCTTAGTTATGAAAATTATTTTTGAATCAATTATTAATACTTTTTATGACACAGACATTTTGGAATATATTTTTTCAAAATTAATACTATGTTTTATAGATTTCTCTAAAAACAGCACCAAAATAAAAAGAGTTGTGACATATTAGAAAAATTTTATTAAAAATTTTATGAATAGTAAAACCTCTAGTAAATAAAATGGTTGAAATAAATTAAAAATACATTAAAAATAGGATTATGAATATTTAAAGTTTTAAAAGCTAATTTTTTAATAAACCTATTTTTTTTCATATATTCTACTATCATAAATTAGGTAAATTCATAAATTTTAGAATTTTAATGTTTTTAAATTAATTTCATTTTAAAAATTCATCATATCAAATGTAGCATAAGATTGATTTTTGGAATTTTTCTAAAATTATATATTTTTATGTAAATAGTGAAAAATATATTATTTAATAAAATTATAAATTTTTTATCTTTATAAATATATGATAAAGTACTAGATGTTTATAAAACAATTTAATTTATTAAATATTTATTTGAGAAAAACTATGTATTTTAAAATATCATTTTTAACTTAGAGATAATATGTTCAAAATTTTATAACATTAGTATCATTTCATTATAAAATATAAATGGTTTCCAATATTTCCTTTTAATTATAAATTTTAGTGGTAGTAGTATGTTTTTTAATTCTTTATAAACCACATAAATATTCATTGTATTATCATGAACTAATTTATATCATGAAAGTTAATGACTTTTATAAATTTATAATTTACATAAATTTTATGTTTCAAATGACACTTTCTAAAAAATGGTATTTATGTGTTATGTGAATAAATATTATAATTAGATTTTATAACCCTTTGGAATTTTATTTAATAAAATTTAATTATAGTAATATATCAAAATATTCTTATTATTTAATAATTTTTATTTTATTTTTCTGAATAGAAGTATGATTACTATGATTAATGTTAATTAACACTGATAATAGTGAAACTTTTCTTTTCAGATATTAGTTAATATTATATATGATCAAATAAATTATTATATTTCAATTAATGATGCTAATATGATGTTTAAACACATATATAATTATATAAATACACATTCAACTAGTAATCACTGATAAATAAGATTAAGAATGAATAATGGTTAAAACATCATTTTTATAAAAAAAATTATATATAAAATGTTTAAATTTAAAGTTAATTATATATTATTTATAAATTAAATTATATCAAATTGATTTTATATTTTGTTTTATCACTCCCAAATCTAGTAATAGTTGTTACCTTATATTTTCAATAAAATATAAATTACTTGGGTAAAAAGCTCGTTGCCAAGGTAAAATGAAAAATGGTAAAATGTAAAAAATCAAGGGGTAAAAGTCTTGAAACATATACAAATAAAATTTAAAAAATAGTAGAGGTTTGATCAACATTATCTCCCCCAAAAATCCATTATTTCTCATTTTTGGAACCATTGATTCTAGAATAGCGTCATTTCATTATTTAAAAATAATGGGTGTTCAAAAAAGTTTTCCTTACCTCACTTATAGCAGTGACACACTTCCACTACTTCATGTCACACCTAATCCTTCGAAATTATTCTAGAAACTATTTTATTTCACTCCCAATAAAACTCTATCCCGCATTATTTATCCATTTTCTCTTAATATTTACCAATCCCCTTCAAAATCATGGAGGTTTCTAAGAGAATATTAATTTCTTCTATGTAACTGTCTCTCTTCTCTTTTTCTTCTCTATATTTCATTATTTTACCACCCAAAAATCCATTTTAATATAATGAATTATGTATTAATAATATTATTATATTTTATGATATTAATGGAGAATCCCATATATATTTCTTTCCATCAACTTAGAAAAATAAAATAATTTCGATCGTGTGTTTGTGCAGACTATAGCATCTACAAAGAGACATCTTTTATTTTTCACCATGGAATCTATTAACTGCTCATAAGGATGTAATTAATAGTAAATTTGATATATATATATTATTATTATTTTTATTATTATTATTATAAAAAATATAATTTACCTTTATTACCTCTCATTAGTGGGGAAATCAAATTTTTAATCGTGCATTTTGTAGACTACTTCCCTCACAATGTAATGTTTTTTATTTTTGTTCTTGATTTGAATTATTTATTAAAAAAATTAAAATTTGATTCAAAAACTTAATAGAATAATTAATTTCATCATTATTATTATATAATGATATTATATCAAAAATAAACAATATTTTATCCATACTCACCCATTGAATTATGATATGTTCATGTTTGGGTTGGTATAACGACCTACTTGAACAATGATATGAAAATATATCATGGATGACTATGGGAAAATAAATACTGTAATTATTATAATTAAATAATAAAATAAATATTTTTTATGGTTCTATTAACTTTTTATTATTTATTTTATTTATTATTAAAATATCATCTTTTATTCCTAAAATTACTACAATAAGATGACATTGATTCAATTTTCACATAGAATAAATAAAAGAATAATGGAATTAGATAATATATTTATAAATAAGTAAAATTTATCTATTATCAAACCTTAAATTTTCTATTAATTATGATCCTTTGTAGAAGAATAAATCACAATGTCTCTATTATGAAACTAGTTCAAGATAATGAAGATTACTCACACCCTATATTGAAAATATATAATAACTAACTAATATACATTTATAGAATAATTATAATTGAAGTTTATAAAAGGTTATAAATATGAATAAGGTTATTAAATATAATATTAATAAACCTATTATTTTTATACAAGATCTTAGAGTACATTAAACTAAGTGGGGAAATAAGGTAAGGGTTTTTAGTCTCATTTTCAACTCTATGGGACATGTTTGATATATTTCACCATCATTTAATTTATATAGTGTATTCAAAACCATAATTCATTAAAATATTAAAAAATATTCCATTTAATTGTATTTTAATTTAAATTTCATGATATTCCTCTAAATATTTTTTTATTATTGTCTTACCAATTCAATAAGGGTTTCATAACCTCAATTTCTGATACAGTGGATTATAATATTTCTTTCTTGAATATAATTTTCAATATTTCTTTGATCCTTAAATTACCCTATTTTATATGTTATTTCCTCTTGTTCTCAATAAAAATTAATTATCATCATTAATAACCACTTCTTTAATGAAAGTTTTTTTGAAATAAAAGTATAATGTTGTTAATAACTACTCTAATTATTGCCAATGAGTTTTTCACTTCCATATCAATTTTTTTCCTATAAAATTTATTTTCATAATGAAATAAAAATATGTTTTCTCTTTTATACTCCTCATATTTTACATTACCTATATTATGATATTAAATTCTTTCATCATTTCTCTATAATGTTTATTTTCTTTAAGACGACCCAAAAAACAGAAAAAGGCATTTATTTTCATTATTTACCACTATATATTTATTAGAATGTTGTTTGATTTATTTTGATGGATAATTTATTTTAAAAACTTTATTATAAGGTTTTAAAAATAATTTTCTTTCCATTTTCATTTTTTTAAAATTAACTATCACTTAATCTTTTTTGAAAATGTTTAAGAGATTTTGTGAAAACTTTTTTATTTTATTTTCCCTTTGAGGATTATCTCGTATAAAGTGATATTTTTTTCACCCTATAAATTATATTATGAAATTATTACCTTTTTAAAATTATATTTTTGATATCTTATAATTTCTGAATTTCATGTTATGTGGTTTTATTGAAAAGTATAAGAAACACATTTTTTCCATGGGTTCTTTAAGATATGATGATTATTGATTTTAAATAGACACATATATTTAGATATATATTGGTGGGGTACTTTATTTCCATAAAATTAATTTTTTTTTAAATAATATCTCCAGATATAGTCAGGAATATACATAATTAGTTTTTCACACATGCATGGGAAACTAGAGTTTGCTCGCATTTTCAGGCATGGACATAATTATGAAGACCCATGCTAAACATATGTAAATAATTCATAGATACCATGGTTTAATTAATACATATCACAAATAATCACACAACTTGGGGACCAAAATGTTCAGTTTCATGGATATTAAGTGCATAGATATATTATTTTATAAATATTGTGAACATTTTTATGTAATTATGCTTCTTTAGACCATCTTCTAAACATCCCGTATAGAATAGTAATAATTATAACTTAGGGATTGTAAAAATGATAAATGGGTGATCATTAATGGTCATTAAGAGAAACTTATCAACTATTCAAAGTAATTAGATTCGAAAAATGAGGTAAAACATGACAAGGGATAAATATCAGATAAAGAGATCATGGGGTCATATGTTACAATCATAAAACATTATTGAGCATTAAAGATCATTGAATAGAAACATAAGACCAAATAAAAGTCATTATAAAGTGTATTAAAAACTTGTAATGGAAATAATAAATACATTAAATCATAACATAACAAAGAAGAATATTATTGGAATAAGTAATATCATAAACATTTGGCATTTCATGGACATAATGCAAAATTTAGAGAAGGGGTATAAATATAATCATGGGAAAACATTGTGAGAAAATCCAATTATGTTCACCTATAAATTTTGTGAACAAATCCAAGTATTTCCACCCTTTAGTTTTTTAAGAAATAAATTTATGTCCATGCATTAATTTTGTGAAAAAAAAAATCAAGTATTTCCACTCTTTAATTTGTGAAAAATCATAATATGTCAACTATATAGTTTCTGATCAGATCCAAGTATGTCCATGATTCATTATCCCATGAGATATAAAACCATAACAAATAAAGTTATGGGAGATACATTACCTCACCCATCATCATCCATATCTATAAGAACCACTTAAATTTCAACCATTCATGTTATCATAAATAACCCATAAGAAGAAATAGGTTTCATAACTTTTCAAAATAATAACACAAATAAAACATGATCAATTGATACCAAAAATTTAATCTCTAAAATTATTATTTAAGAAGATAATCTATAGGTGGATTGATGAACCATTAGTTCATTAGAGAATAATCCTTTAGAAATGGAAGATAAATCATAAAAATAATGTTTCTTAAAAAGTATCTCTTAATATTATCATTAAAAAGATGTGATTTTCATGTCACCTTCCAAAAAATCATTTTTATTGAGTATGAATAGAAAAAATCGTAAAAAATAAATTCAAAAAAATACAATAAAAATTCCATGAAATTAAATAAAACATTTTTCAAAAATGATATTCATATGGGTAAAATATAAGATCATGGAAAATAAATGCCTTTTAAATATTTTAAAATACCTTTCTCAAAAATCTATATCATTAAAAGGGTTAATAAAACCTAATTTAAAAATTAATAAAGGATAATATAGGATTATTGGTGATAAAATCAATTTGATCTTTCATTAGGGAAATGATACAATTCGTGGGAAGTAAAAACATGGATATGGAGGAAAAATTCATTAAAAGAATCAGGCGTTATTCATAAAAAATGCATTTTTATGAAATAAATGAATCATAAAAGAGTAAGAATTTGGGGTGAAAAATGATTCCCAAAGAAAATAAGGAGTAAATATAACACAACATTATTATAGGCTAAAATAGATCAATCTTGAAAGATAATATTCATATAATAGTGATATCCCGTGAAAAATATTCGACCCATGAAAACCCTTACAACTTGAGTGGAATTTAAATAACAATCTATTGAAAGAGTGAGATTTCTATTGTGATAAAATTAAAATTAATAAAATTTATTTAATGATATAATATCTATAATAGTTATTATATACACCACCTAAATGAAATTACGTTCATAATAAAAAAACATGTCTCAATGATAATATTTTTTATATGAAAACCCTTTACATCTTAAGAAATATTCTAATAAAAACACATTAAAAGTGATAGAACTAAAATATGATGTTAAAATTCCCTGAATAAATATAATTAATTATTCTATATATCCAATTGGAATCATAAACACCATTTAAATGAGTTTAGGTGCATAAAAATAAACTACTTCTCAAAGAAAGAAATTTTGAGACAAAACCCTTATCTTCTTACAGATTTGTTCTGCGCACACACCTATATTCCTAAATAATAAAATTAAATTAATTATATACTGTAATTATAACCTTATTATTATATATTTAATTAAATAACTATTTATTATCATATTATATTTATTTATTATATTGTTTTTCCTTATGTTTGACTAAAAATTGAATTGGCTTCGGATTATTACAGAAATTGAAGATGGTATTTTAATAACAAGTTAAATAATTAATATAAGAATTAAATAATCTTAAAGAAATCATTATTTTATTATTAAATAATAATAACAATATCATTTATGTTCCCATATTCATCCATGGTAGTAATTTAAGAAAAGTAAGTTGGTGGTTAAACTAATCACAATCATGAACATGTTATATCTAAATGGGTGAGTATAGTTATTGAACTATATCATATCATTATAAGATAATAATAATGATATTATTTTTATGTTATTATATTTTTATAAAAATATTTAATTATGTTATTTGGATAAATAAACAAAATAAATATTAAAAACCCCAAAAAAAAATATTTCCTAGAGGTCGTAGTCTGCACAACGTACGGTCAAAATTCATTTGTTTTTATAAGTGAATGTAAATGAATAGATAATGTTTTTTCTATTAATATAATAAATATTTAGTAAAATAATGAAACTTATATAATAATATTTCTTTTTTAAGGATTGGTTTTTATGATAAATATTAATAAAAAAATTGACGATTAAGAAATACTCACTTTGGATTTAGAACATTCTCTTGAAAGTCCCCTTGGAATATAAGGGATTAGGATAACTAATTCTGAACATAGTTTTATGAACATGATATAGGATTATAGGAGGATAAAATAACATAGATTTATGACTTTATTATAAGTAATTTTTGTGTAATTAAAGGGTGTAAGTTTCTCCTTTTATAAGTGAATAAAATGTAACTTTTAAGAACACCCTTTAATTTTCAACGAGGTCATTACACTATTCAAGATTCAAAGACTCAAAATGTAATAAATAATGGATTATGTGGTTATATTAGGTCTGTAAATCATAAAAAGTATTTCCATAAATTTTTTAAAAAATTTTGAAGTCATTTCTTATTAGGTTTTTTCTTTTTCATTTTTTTTAACTTGGTAAATAGTTTTTTAACTAAGTAGTTTATATTTTTATAAAAATATAAAATAACACCTCATAAAAAATTAGGGTGTGGTGAATAAACAAAATTAATCTATTTAATCCAATTATATTTCTAAATATAATGAAGTTAACATTTAAATTAAATCATATTATATATTGGAAAATAGTTTTTATAGAAAATAATGTTTTCAAAAATAACAGTTCTTCATAATATTTAGAATATTTTACTAAATGAATAAGTGTTAATAAATATTTATATACTTATATCGGTTTAATCACTATTTATAAATGATTAATTTATTTTATTATGTAAAAATTGTATAATGTAAATGAAATAATTCTTTAGGAAACAATTTTACCAATATTGTTGTAATTTACTTTAATCCCCATAATCTAATATTTATACCTAATAAATAAAATATAAATTATTAGATAATTTAGACCTAATTATTCTAAATTTTAATTCCATTTTTTATGATCCTATTTCTAAAAGTTCTAAACATTAATTTTAATATAATAAATGTATTATCTATTAAAACAATTTTTGAGAAAAATATTATATAATCTCTAAAATATCAATCATTGGTCTATAAAAATTAATATATATATATATATATTAAAATATATAATTTAAATTATAAAATATATGTTTTTTTTAAAAAAATCTTCAATTTTTAAATCTTACTTATATAATAATAATTTTTTTAAAGTTACAGTATCGGTACATTGCACTATTCACCAAAAAATAATTTTTTACAAAAATATCAAAAATTTATTTTAAGTTAATATTATGATTATAAATAAAAAAAATTAAGTTAATTTTTTAAAATTAAATCCTAAAATTTATAAAATTTATTTTTAATTAAAAACATAAAATATAGCGAGAAGATACTTTTATAGAAAAATGACTATTGGTATATTAATTATTCTTTTTTCTATATATTATTAATTACTATAGTGTTAACTTATTATTCATACAATCAATATATCTTGTTATTATTCAAACATAATAAACTTAGTTAATTTAACTAAAATGCTAATTTCCCATTGAGAAAAAATGGTCTTTCAAAAAGTATAAAAATTCATGATATATCTTTACGTATAATAATTTTATTACATTTTTATGTAATCATAATTTCTACTTAAATAACCAATTATTGTCTTCATGTAAGACCTCAAGAATAGGTAATATATGTTTTCAATCGAGATTGGTGATTCAAATAGTATGGATCTTGTGGAAATATTCACGATTCTGGAGTTCTCCTATATATGGTTTTTATCAAATCGTAATTTCTCACATTCATCTTAGGATTGGCCTATATAAAACCCTAATGAATATACCTCCCATACAAGCTCAAAAAAATGGATTTGTAAGGAATTCCTCCACTACTGAATTCAATTTCTTCCTACTTTATTGATTTTTTAGTATAGCTACTTCAATTTATACAATCCAATTTAATGGTAATGTTTTAACTGTCATATTTAATATTAAAAATATTCCAATTTTTCATTTTAGTTTGGTATAGAGTTTGAAAATTTGTATTATTATATTATTTATTTAAATAGAATATAAAATGATATCTCAATGCATTTCATTCATCCCCCAGAAGTAAATTACATCATCTAAATTTTAATTATCAATACCAATGGAAATGAATAAGGTAATATAAATTATAGAGATGAATCTGGATATAATTTATTTTAAGATATCAACCTTTCAAATTTGGGAAACATATCTCTTTCCTTAGAATAGGAATATCCCTAATATTGAGTTTTTCTCCTGTTATATGGATGAATAATTTACCATTATTTGGTTTCAAGAACCACATTATATAATTTGTATCTAGAGGGTTTTTATCATAATCATTTAATTGATATGAAATGATAGGTTATTATGAATTTTTTTCCTTACTCCATATAATTATTCCTCTAAGTTTACTAAACCAATCAATCACAAAAATCATGTTAAATGTATCTAAATGGAGGATAAAAAGATTTACACAAGATGCATTCCAATAAAAGTCAACTTGAAATACAATAATCATAACACTTTAAGATTTATCCAATAATAAAAGCATTAAGGTTTTCACCTAATGATATCAGAAAACTCATTAGATATACTAGAATCTCTAGGGTAGAATTAAAAATAATACATCTATAATTATAGATTGGGTGGTATGTGTACGTTAAATATCAAGATCCACTATGAGAGCAGTTATTTCATAGGAATTCCATTGTCCTCTTAGTCTTGTTAGTTCGTGATACTCATTTTTCTGGTTAGTCCTTGGATTAGGGCATTGAATTGGATAATTATTAACTTCCCCACACATAAGACATTAGTTATTAATGGTAATTTAGGAGGAATTCTATTTATTTCAATTATATTAATAAAACTCATCATTTTTCTTTGATAGTTTGATGATATATGACCCCTTATTCCTTATGTAATGAATATTCCAATCCCCTTGATACATTTCCCTTGGTGTATCATTCAACATTTTTTACATATAAGAAAACAAGCATTCATTCCTTCAAAATATTTGTCACTCTATATTTCATGAGACGTAATCCTTATCTTATTTGGTTGTGTTTGGGACTTCAACCATGTTCGCATTATTCATCATATTTCATGATAGCTGGTTTGACATAATCATATTATTTCTCAATCCAACTCCCATTTCAATGGTTTGTTTGTTGAGGTAATATTTTCATTGTCCCCTATAGTCATTTTTCCTTCTACCTCCAACCATTACTAAAACAAAAAAGGTTAACATGAGTGATGAAACATTAACAATACATGTGAATTATCATAATTGTAAAAGGAATTAAACCTTAACACATATTATTCTTTCACATTATCTGTTTCCATATAGTTCCTTTATTTCAGCCTATATCAATATTATTTTTACCTTAGTTACATTAATTTGGATTATCTTTTACTTCTCAACTTAATACCACAAATTAACTAGGAAATAAATCTTTCATATTGGTTCATGAAGAGAATATGATAAACTGAAGCATATCCCATGGGAGTGTCTAGTTAGTTGTACAGACATAGACCCATTCATTATACATCAGTTTTGATAATCGAGTCATTTCTCAGTCAACATTTTCTAGGATGATTACCCCTAGGTGAATCTATTCTATGGACATATCCACTTACCAGTATCTAGATAGAGATTTCTTTCTAAGAAAACCACCAACTGAAGACTTTACTAATATTTCAATATATCATTCTATACATAGACTAATCTCTTGGGTTTTTACTGAGGTTCTTTAAATTAATACCCAAAATATGTAAACCCTCATTTGATACAAACTATGTATATCCATAATAAACATATATAAATAATGCATTGATACAATGTTTAATTAATACATTTCACCAATAGTCACACAACCCAAAGACATAAAGGTTTAATATCTTGGATACTAGCTACATAAACATATTACATTAAAAAATATTGTGAACGTTAATCAATGACCATAAAATTTTTAAATAGTTTTAATCATTAGATCATAAACATGATGGAAAACGTGATAAAGGAAGAAATATCATATGAATATATCTTGGGATCATAAGAGACAATTATAAAACTTGATTGAGGGTTATCGATCATGGAATAAAATCATATGAGAAAATAAAGGTCATAAATAAATGTCTTAGAAATGAATAATAGAAATCAAAAATATTTTAAATCATAACATAATAAAAAATATATCATCAAAATATGTAATATAATAAAAATTTGTTAAATACTGCAAATAAAGCACATTTCAAATAAGTGGCACAAACATAATCATGGGAAAATATTATGAACAAATAAAAGTATGTCTACACCTTAATTTTTGTAAAAAAATCCAATTATTTCCACCCTTTAGTTTGATAAAAAAACCAATAATTCCCCCCCCCCTTTAATTTTTTGACCAAATCCAAGTATGTACAGCCGTTATTTTTCGAAAAAAATTCATGTATGTTCACCCTTTAGTTTGTTAGAAAATCCAAGTATTCACACGCTTCATTATTACATGAGATATAAAACCATAACCAATCCATTGTAGCATGATATAGTATACCACTAATCATCATAAATACATATGAGTTACAATTAAAATTAAATCATTCATCTTATCATAAATAAAAAATGAGAATAAAATGGGTTTCATAACATTTCCAAATAGTATCCCATAAGAAAACATGGTCATCTTATGCCAAAAACATAATCACTAAAAATTAATGTTTAAGAATAGAATATATAGGGTGATTTATAAACCATTACTATATTATAGAAAAATCCTTTAGAAATTCAAGACAAATTCCAAAAATAATTTTTCTTGAAAATTGTTTCTTAACATCATCTTTTAAATATGTGGTTTTCAGGTCACATTCTAAAAATATATTTTTTTAAAATCAAGAGAAAACATCTTAAAAATTAATTCAAAAAATACAATAAATATACCTTAATAATAAATAAAACATATTTCACATTATATGTATAAGTTAAAAGTATAAGATCATGTAAAATAATAACCTTTTAAATATTTTAAAACACGTTTATCAAAAACCCACCTCATTAAAAGTATAAAGAATCCTTTTTTAATAAAAAAGGGAAATATAAGATCATATTACATAAAAAATTATTTTTCACTAGGTAATGTATGAAATTTTATAGAACTAGAAACATGGATATGGATGGAAAATCCATTAAAAGAAAAGGGAAATTATATTACAAAATTTACATTCACGGAATAATTGAATCATCAATGATAAAGACTTCAGTTTGAAACATGATTTCCCCAAAAATGAATATGTAAATAAAAAATAACATCATAATAGTTTATAATATATAAATATTATAGTCATATATGAGTGATTATGACCCATATAAAAAATTTGAGTCCTGAAAACTCGTACAACTTGATGAGAATTTAAATAAAAAAACTATTTAAAGAATGAGATTTATATTGGACTAAAATTACCATTAAAAAAATGTATTTCATGATATAACATCTAAAATATGAAGTATATATATTATATAAAAAACCTTAGGTTCATAATATAAAAACATTCTCAAAGAGAGGAATTTTGAGATGGAAACCAGCACAGTTTATGAAAAATTATAATAAACCCGTATTGAGAGAGAGAGATATATTAAAGTTGAAATTAAAATACCATGTATAAAGATAATTAATTTTATTATCTATCCAATTATTATAATACATATCATTAAAATTAAATTTGGTTTATAAAATAAAATGTGTCTCAAAGAAGAAAATTTTGAGATAAAAGCCAAAATATGTTCCAAATTCATTCTATGCACAGGAATAACAACATAAATAATAAAATTAAGTTTATTATATATATTATTATTAACCTTTCTCTTTTATATTTAATTTAATATGGACCATTATTATCATATTCTATTTATTTATTATATTTTCTTCTTATTTTTATATGAAAAATGAATCGGTGTTGGCTTATTTCGATAATTGAAGAAGATATTTTAATAAAAAGATAAACACATAATATAAAATTTTCAAAAACATAAAAAAAAAATTAAATTCTTTTTAAATTATAATATTATTATTTAAGTTCCTATATTCATACATGATAGAGTTTTCTATAATTTTTTATGTTGGTGGTAAAACTGCCCTCAAACAAGAACATGTTATATCTTAGTGGGTGAGTATGGTTAATGAAGTGTAAAATATTATCATAATATAATAACAATGATACTATTCAGTTTTTTTATGTTCATGAAATATATTCCATGATATTGTTTGGATAAAAAACAAAATCAAGATGAAAAATGGAAAATGTTACTCTATGCTGGTGGTAGTCCACACAATGAACTATTAATGTTATTTTGTTTTTATAAGTGAATAAAAATGAATGAATAAAAATTATTCCATTAATATAACAAAAATTAAGTATAATAATGATACCTATGTTATCATACTACTCTTCTATATATATTTTTAGAAGATAAATATTAAGAAGAAAAGCGTTTAGTATTAAAAAATATTCATTTTGGGATTTTGAACTTCATCTTAAAATTCCCCTTGAAAAATTAGGGATTGGGATAACTAATTGAGGGAATTGAATTATAAAATTGGGAAATAATTATTAGAGTGTAATAAAATCATAGTTTCAATATGTGATTTAAATTTATGGGTGATTCATAAATGGGTGGAAGTATCCCCTTTTATAAGCAAATAAAAGAGAACTTTTGAGAACACCCTTTAATTTACAATGATATCATTACACTATTCAAGGTTAAAATACTCTATAAGTTATAAATAATGGATTTTGGGGTGATATTTTATTTATAAATCCTCAATAAAGTATCCAAACATATGTTTTTAGCATGTTGGCAGTCATTTGATCTTAGTTTTTTACTTTTTCCGTTTTTCTTGTTATTAGCTTTGTAACTAGTTTTTAACAAAGTAGTTTTTGTTTTAATTAAAAAATAAAATAAAACATATTGAAAGTTTTTGGTTTGATTGACCTAAATTTATAATATATTAAATCAAACATAATTTCTAAATATAATACAATTTACTTTTAAATTAAATCACATAATATATAGAAAAACTGTTTTTTATAAAAAATGATAATTGCACAATTAAGTGTTACTAATCATATATATTATTGAATACTATATGAATTATTGTTAATATATATATATATATAATTTATATTTATAAATTATTAATTTATTAATTATATATAAATTTCATAATGTTAATAAAACAATTTTGTAAGAAACTTTTTACCGTTATCATAGTAATTAACTTTAGTCCTTGTAATCGTATTTTTATGGAAAAAAATAAAATGGCCTATATAAGATTATTTGAAACTATTTATTATAAATTTTAAATCCATTTTTTATAGTTATATTTCTAAAAGTGTTAAAAATTAATTTCAATATAACAAAAGCATATTGTAATAAAACAATTTTTTAGAAAAATATTACTTGAGTAATAAAATATCAATCATGAGTTTGTAAATTAGAGTCACTATTTCAAAATTTATAATTTCAATTATAAATTACTTTTTTTCTAATAAAATTTTTTCATTAATTTTTAAGACATACTTATATACTAAAAATGGCATAAAACTAGCACCATCAATATATTCCACTGTTCAGCTAAAACTCAAATTTTTATAAAAAATTACCAATTTATATTATAATGTTATTTTCATGATAAATAAAAAATGAATTAAATTTTTTCAATTTTATATCCTAAAATTCATAAAAAAAATTAAATTTAAAACATAAAATATTGTGAAAATCTATTTTCATAGGAAAAGGAATCTGGGTATTTTAACTATTATTTTTCTTATAAATTACCAATTAAACTAGTTTTATCATATTATTTATATAATAAATATATCTTATTATTATTCAATCATAATAAATAGAGATCCTTAAAATAAAACTTCAATTTCTAAAAAATACATTTTTAATCATAAAGTGAATCGATCTTAATGAACATTCAAACAGTATAAAAATTCATGATATATATATAATAAATATTTTATTGCATGTTGATATTATCATAATTTCTATTTACATAACCCCTTATGATCTTCACATAATACCTACGAATTAGATAAGATCTGGTTAATGTCAATAGTGGTAGTTCAGCTATCATGGATCTTGTAGAAATCTCTATGAGCTTGAACTTCTCCCATAAATGATTTTTCTAAAATCATAATTCCTTAAGTTCATCTTAGTCATGTTCCAAGGAGAACACTATTTAATATAACTTCTGTTATGCTTAGAAAACTATGATTTTTGAGGATGAATTATGTTTTTGAATATCATTTCTTACTTATAAATTTATTTATTTTATAGTACGGATACTTAAATTTATACAGTCTAATTTAATAGCTATGTTTTAATGGTCATATTTAATATTCAAAATATATCATGGTTTTTATTTTAGTTTGGTATATTATATGAAACACACTGTTTAATATATTATTTATTTAAGAAGAATATACAACAAAATATCATGTGGTTACAATAATTAGTTTTTTCTCATTAGAGTGGGAATAATGAGTTTTCTCACAAATGATTTCTTATTCTTATGGTTGTTCCACATTTGTATGTTGTTTATCAATTTATTCCGCATTTCCAATGTGAATTTCTTTTTCATGATATTCTATTTTTTTCATTTTATGCGAATTTTTAAAGTATTCTACACTCTTATGTCATGATCACATGTTTTATGATTTCTGAGAAGTATTTTAAGCTGCGCCATAACTTTTTTGATTACTTCACATTATTTTTATCATTGTAAGTTACTCTATCATGTTTTATGATTATCATCTATGGTATTATGGTCTTTTTATAAGATATTTATCATCTTCCTCCTGTTTTCCTTCATATTTATTATATAATTCATTATAATAATATTCTCCCTTAATGAACATTTGAGCTCAACCCTTTCTTATGTTTCTATTTCCCTAAGTAATAAAGATGATTATATCATGTGATATTCCCATAAAAGAGTCAATAAGAGTGAGATTATGGGGAAATGTTAAAAAAATTTGTAAAATATGTCTCTTATGTAACAACTATTAAAATATACTAAACCAAAAGGTTTTATGAGTTGTGTAAGATTACTGTGAGATATAATAATAATGTGAAATTTGTGTGAGTTTAGATTGGGTTATCTCACTTAGTGTTAAATTTATTTTAAAAATTATATGTTTTTAGTATTGGAATTTGGCGTGTGGTTCTGGGGAGCCTCACTATCTAAAGAATAAAATATATAATCCTAACTTCCATTGCATTGATGGAAATGGTTGATTGGCAGCAACCAAGGTCTTTATGTCCGGATGTTGGACTACCAAAAGTTACAAAAATGATCATATGATTCTATAAAAAGGTGAGATAAAAAAAATACCCCTTGACTAGGTCTAAGAAATGAATTATAACTCCTCATAACATATTCAACACATGATTTTTTAAGAGCCTATGTTCATACGAGTTGAAATTTTTAGATGGAATTTTAATTTTCAATTACTGGATGGGTTATATATTGATCGGATTTTAAAAATTCAATGATGAGGGTCTAAACCCCAAAAAATTAAAAATTTTGTCTTTTAATAGAGTTCCTTAGAGGTTTTAGAGGATGTGGAAGTATATCAAGGATTTGGGGGCTTTAAGGTTCGGTTTTTGGAAAGGCAACCTAGGGATCATGGTTAGTACTAACCATGAACCCCAACTATGTAGCCCAGAATGCATAGGTACATAGCTTATGAAACCATGTGGTCGGACTTAGAAGATCTTGAAACTATATGAACTGTAATTAAAACATGTATTAAGGTTGGAACTTGGTCTATGTGACCATGTGTTGTAATCATGAGAGTTTATTGGGCATGGATAGTGCTGGAATTACAGATGGTAAATGGCTTGGATAACCATATAGAAAAATAGTACAACATTTAATTTTTTTTAAAAGACTATTTTCCCCTTTTCTATTTTAATCCCCATCCCCCTTTTGTTTCTCTTTCCCACCATTGAGTGATTGTTCCTTCCACCACCAACCATCCTTATTCTAGCCCCTTCTGGGGGGTGTTTTCTTGGGTGTTTTCCGAACATTTTTATGTATGATCATTCCTCCTCTAGTATTCCATATTCTTATACTATCCTTATATTGATTTTTGGTTTCCCGGATGAGGGGTTTGGTTCTAATTCCACTGTATCATGGTATATTTTTTCAATCATGTGGTGTATTTTACTTTTCTTAGGGAGAGGGTGACCTGGGACATTTCCTATAAATGGTGGATCATCATTTCAAATAAGGTATGTTGTGCCACAATTTTTTAATATTTTTTAATTAAAAATGAAATTGTTTAATGATTAAATTAGTCATGTATGTTGGGTATTTCACTCAACTTGGGTTCGTGATTTTGTTGGGGGTGTCCAACACCCCATTTTTCAAAGGTTCGATGGTTATTGATGTTTGCTGGGTTATCTGGTATTATGCAGCGTTAGATATTAATTAATTGATTATAATTTTGATAATTAATTAATTATTGATTTATAGGATGAGTTAGGATCTTGGTATGTGGAGATTGATTCAGGTGATCAAGGATGAGGCTATATGATATTGGACTGTCCTTGGAAGCTCTTTTTGACCCTTGAAAATAATAGCGAAATGCCTTAAAAAATGATAAGCGAACTCGTTTACTTGTGCAATGGAATTTATGTCAATTTATGTTTCATAAGGATGTCTGGTAATGCCCTCAATGGAGATGCCCTGGTTAAATTTAATTAAATATATTTATTTAATTTAATTAAAATGAAATGTTTATTTGAATTGGATAAGTTCCATGTGTCAAGAAAACCCCTTGTGCAGTGGCTTGAAACCTTAGTCACTGATGGTCGAGGCTAGGATAATTGAGATGTTGGAAGGCCTCTAGACCTCTTGGGAACCTAATGAGAAATATTGTCCTAACATAAGATCCCAAATTATCCCTTGGGGAAGGGAAATTTTGATTGGATATGATCATACCATGGGGGTCCGATGAGACCCTTTAGTGACATGGTAAATATAAGACCTCTTGAAAGGTGAATTTAGACCTAATGTGTCTTGTTATAAAATTCAAAGGCATATGTGGATGCACCTTAGGTAAACCTAGAATTTCGTAGGGTGAGTAGAAAGACCTATAGTAGCCTTGAGGATAGAGATGGGTCATGGGAAACTTCTTTACTATTTCCTATATGGTGATACCCCATATAGTTGGCATAGTCATGATACACTGTTGATGATTTTAAGGTACTAGATTTCCTTTGAGTTTTGGGATTAGGTATGGGAAGCCAAATGTGACTAAGGACCCTAAGTGGGATTCCTATGTGATAGTGATGACCTAGGGGCCCATTTGGGTGTCTCTTGAGTTATGAACCAATTTGGCTGTACATGGTAATGGATAAATATAACTCTGGTGAGTCCAACCTTGATTCCTGGTGGGTTGGGAATATGGACACCCATGTTTATTTGTTCTTTTAATGTTTGATATAGAATATTCCATAGGGTTTATTAGTATTTGGATTGACACTCACATAGGGGAGGATGGTTGTGATTCCTAGAGTGATGATTCCCTGGATATAGACACTCCCATAAGGGAATATGGTTGTGATGCATATAATGTTTATGCCTCTGATGTGGACACTCCCATGGGGGGGGATGGTTTTTATTACTAGAGGGAGTATGAACTAGATGTGGAAACTCCCATAAGATAGGGTAGATGTTATTCCTATACGATTTATGCATGGATGAGAAAAATCCCATTGGGGAGGTACCTGATACAAATTGAGATTCAATGGATTTATAGTTGGATATGGATGGATCCACCACATAGTTAGTGCTAAAATATGGGTGGGATTCAATAGATTTGGAGTTGGGATGTTTATATGGATCCTCGCATTCTAGCTTGGTGGGGGCCTTATAGTCAAGTCTTGGAGCATGTGATATGCTAAGGTTCAACTTTCTTCTAAGCATTGTTGGTCTAGTATACCATAGTAATTTTTTTTCCATCTTTTTTATGATATTGGGCTATAATTAGATAAAAAAAATATTTAGGGTACGTCTATGATACCATGATTGGGAAAATTTAGTGACCTGATCTAAGATACACTAACATAGGGCTAATGGAAATTTTAATGCTTGGGGTAAAAGACCCAAGGATTGATGGTCGTTTGTTTTTGTTTATTTATTTTAGCTGAGTATATGAGATTCAAATGTGACAGAATATGTTGGTTATTACAGGATAGTGTTTATGGTTACTTACTAAGTTATGTACTCACACCCTACTCTGTCTATCATATAACTTGGGTAATTGAGAAGATGTTCACTTGGTTGTAGGCATAGTTTTGGTTTGAGGCCTGGGAAAACATGATCAAGTGGGATGAGTTGTACATGTGCATGGATATGGGGATGAGATTTGGATCAGGATTTCATAAAGACAATGTTTTTTCTATTATATTTTCTTTATTCTAGTATGTATATATAGTCGACCTATATGGAGTTTATTTGTATTTATTACATGGTTATTCAGTCCTATATGGAATTTCATTTATCATTTAGTTTTGTTTATATATATATTTCTTCTAGTTTTTTATTATTTAGTATTATATACAGTGTTTTTTTATGTCATATTAATTTCACACTATGATATAGGGGGTATATCCTCTCCATATTACCACCTTAAACCCAAACTGCTAGTTTGAAGACTCTGGTATATGGGGAGGTGAACCTGAGGTCACATGGAGGCCACCGATCAAGGCACAAGTTATTGGATCAGGGAACTAAGATGTTACAAAGTGGTATCATACATTCCTTTTATTTTTTCTTGCTATTTTAGGATATGGTAGACTATAGGTTTAAAAACGTGTTAGATTATCTGATGGATATTATATTGGTTCATCAATAACACTTGCTATGGTAACAATTGCATGTTACTAGTGATATGGGATTGATGTTCTTAGTTTGTGATGTAATGGTTTTATTTAATTTTCACCTTGGGTAATTCACATTTGGTTTAAATTTTATGATTTTTTATGTATTTCTGTGTATTGTCCCATTGGAAAGAGGCCATTGATTAATTTTGACTCTTGGTATATAGATTCCAAAGGCTTATCTTACTTTATAACATGCACATAGGGTTCACATGGCATATAAGCCTGCTAATATATGATTTTTTTATCATAGATTATTGAGGATTAGTGGTTTAAAGTTTCAACAAATATTCATATAATTTTTTATTTTATAAGTACTTGGCGGTATTATACTCAACTGGGATGACCTATATATATATTTTCTTTTAATGGGAAGTCATGTGGATTTGCGGTAAGATACTCGGTGATAAGGATGATGATGTGCTTCTTATACACAATAGGTGTAGTGACTTCGGTGGGTTAGTATGTAATGTATGTATAATTATGATCCCCTTGTGGGGGTGTTGTTATTTAGGTTTTGTTATTTAAAGAACCAATAATAACATATACATCATTTTCATATATATATTGGAGTGGTAATATACTTAACCAATCCAACAGATAGTGGTTTATGGTCACGGATTATCTAGGATGATGTCATTTGTTCTGGGAAGTATCAACAAATGAGACCTGGTCCTCCAATTATTATTATCTTCTGCATATTTTCATGGGGATGGGTTCCCTAGTTATGGGTGGTAGTCAGAGTTTTATTTCTTTATTATGAGATCCCATGAGTGAGTGTTTGGGAATATGTTTTTTAGTGTGATGAGATGATTGTGTGTGTGACATCTTATGAGCTTTGACATTCGGGACACTTGATAGGTAGTGATAGGTGGGATACTTAGAGGGCCTTGGTTTTGAATTGGACCCTGGTAGGTTAGTGTTTGTTTTGATCAAGGGAAACCTATGAGTATGGTTTTCCAAGGTTTTAGGGTGGCTTTAAATGAATTGAGTGTAGTTGTACATTTGTGATGATATCAATGCACCTGATGTGTTACTAATTATATTATACAGGTAGGTTGATGTATTGGGTTTTTGAGGAAGCACAATGGATGCTTCAGTATCAATACTAGCTTTGATAGGAAGACAATTTGGGTTCTTGAACCTATTGACCATTGGATAATTTTTAGCATCATGGTTTGAGTGTGGGTGGATGCTTATGATAGAAATGAAATTATGATACAGGATGTCATGTGAGTATATATGGAATGGGAAAGGCATCCTATTTTGAAGAGGGGTTCCAAGGGAGCTCCTGGTTTGATGAGACTGGCGTTCTATATAGCATGGTCATCATTGCCTTGGTGGTGCACAACTCACAAGAGTGTGAGTTGGGTATAGAATTAGTAACAACTATGAGTGAGATGATGATCAATGAAATTGGATGGTTTTATTGTGGTGGTGGTGACTCATATATTTGGATAAAATAAAATAATTCCCCTATGAAAAAACATGTTCTAGAAATGGATTAGGTTCTATGGAATGGTTGACCTGAGGATGGACCTTCAAATGCATTGTTATAAAGATGTGGTGTTAGGGGTTTGTGTTAGATTATTATGGATAATGACTAATGGCACACATTACTCTATGAAACCATTTTATATTTTTCTCTGTAGAATAAGAATGTTTTTACCATACTAGTTTTTATGTCTGGAGATAGACATGGTGTGGATTACAGTGATTGGAAACTTGTTTTGGTAGTGTAATGACAAGGTTTCTCCAAAGGTATATAGAGAGATTTTAGTGGTGAGTGTGTGACATTCACATGAGAAGGGTCATTGGTTTGGGACCATTAGTTTGATGGTCATTTATCATTTTTATTTCATTGGGAAAATGGACTTGAGTACTAATGGATTCATCAGTGAATGTCAATATTAGGTTGGGATACATCATCAGGTAAATTATGGGCATATTTTCTAGGTTCGGGATGATTGTAGTAAAATCTAAGCAGGTTTCAAATCAGAGATGCAATGGTGATCATGGTGTGGAATGATGAAAAAATAATAGTGGATGGTTTGGCTAGGTAATGTCTTCATAAGTCAGATTTAGGCTATGGTGAGCATGTTTGAATGATCATGGGTGCCTTTTGAGTAGGGGCATCAAGATTGAGTGTTTATAAATGCCTTCATAGCAGGTGCCAAGTATTCTTAGGATAGATCACTTGGATTTGGGTTGACTAAAATTATCACATGTAATTGTATAGAGTCGGTGAGGAACTTCATTAGACACATCGTTTTGGATAGGATGGGAGTGTTTTGGGTATTGGATTATTCCTTTCAAGGAATGGTTAGAATTCTCATGTTGTGAATGGTTGATAGAGGTGCATTCATTATTAAATTGAATGTATAAATTTTAATTATCATTGATGTTAATATATTGATCTCATGTTTTTTTTTTGAGTTCTATGGTTGGAAATAGTGTCGCTAGAGTCGTTAGGATTCTAGTGGAATATATCAATGGAAAATTACAATAACTGATGCATCCTGGCTTGAAATTGGTTGTTATTCTCTAGGTAGTACAGTGGGAAAAACCGTAGGTAATATGATGAATGAGATAATGATGTGGTAATATCTTAGGATAGATATAATTTGGTAATTTTGTTCTAGGTGTCTCGGTGGTGCCTATAGGTTATGGCTCATGGTTGGGTGGCTTAAGCACCCTATTTAAAATTCGTGTTTTAGAAGTTATTTGGGAGTTCGTAGGTGGAACATGGATGTTTGAGAAAGAATTCATGAGTGAGGTATGTTTCGATTTCCATTTTGGATAACCACCAAGGATTCTTGATTATGAGAAGTGTTAAGGTGGGGAGGTTGTATGATCCCAATTCTATAGGAGTTGAAATTTTCTAAATGAATTTAAATTTTCAATTACTGTATAGATTTTATTTTGTTAAAAATTTCATAATAGAATTATGATAGTCAAAATCCTGAAAAGGACAAATTTTTTCTTGTAATTATGTTCCTTAGAGGGTTTGGAGGTTTCAGGAGAATTCTTATCATTTGGGGATCCAATTTCAAGTTTTTGTAAATGTATCCTATGGTGCATGGTTGGTGTATGGTTAGTGCTAATCATCTACCCCAACCGTGCATCCCAAAATACAAGGTTTTACAGTTCTTGAAACCATACAGAATGCTCCAGAAGAATATGATAGTGTCTATAGTGTAGTGATGACAAGTACCATGGGTGGATGTAACATCCTAACCTTGGATCTACTAAATGTTTCCCCAGCCTGATGGGTCACATGGACTCAAGCAGACCTCCCCATATTCTAGAGGTTACAGACTAGCAGTGAGGGTCCAAGGTGGTATAGAGGGGTGATTATACCCTCCTAATCAGAGTATATCAGTGGTTTAATAAATATTTTAAATAGTTTAATCATAATAAATGATGACCAAAATAGCATAAGGAAAACATATTGATCACATAATAAACAATCCATCAAAATTAACATCCAGTTTCATATAAGAATGATGTAATGTCATGTATATATCAAACGAAATAAGTAGACATGGCAGCAGGCATCGAGTACAATACATGGATCCAAAGAATAAAAAGACCAAAAAGTATATCTCTAATATAATCATAAGCCACGGATCTTTCATGTGCTTTCCCTCTCCTATAATATAATCAATCAATCATTAATAATGGGGTTCTTTCCCTTATCCCTACCAGTATCCACACAATCTTCCAGGGTACCATCAGCTGGCCAAATAGGGTTTTCGATAAACACAGTAGTCCACCACCAATGGTGTATATATGTATCCAATCAATGCATATAATATGAGCAGTATTTAAATAATAACGATAATCATTTATAAAAACTGTAAAAGGTCATATCTTATTCCTAAAGGACACCAGGCTGACACTACCTACTTCATACCATTCTAGGAAAACCTTTTAAGAATTTCATTATGGATATCTACATATAATGTTATATAAATGTATGTATATATATATAAACTATATACATAGGGAATTTAATTAACATATAATCACATAAAGAGTGTTATCAAGGACCCTAGGAAAATCCTAGGTGTCCTTTTCTAGTCACTAGAGTGTCAAAAGGTATTAGGGTACATCGTTCTCGATTATCTTAAGTTATAAGGTCTATCATGACCAAGTTTCATTGATATAAGTGACCACATTACCAGTTATCAAAATAAAGGGACTCCATGCATGAGTATCATGGTATAAGGATTCCATGCCCATATCTCATAAAATTAGAGATTCCATGCCCATATACCATAGTATAGGGACTCCATGCTCGTATATCATAGTATAGGGATTCCATTCCCATGCCTCCAAAAATTACAGACTCCATGCCCATATATCACATGTGTAAGGGATTTCATATCGATATATCATGAAATTAGTGATTCCATGCCCATATATCATGGGTTTAAGGGACGTCATATCCATATCTCATGAAAGTAGGGACACCATGTCCATATATCATAGGTGTTAAGGATGTAATGCTCATATATCATAAAAGTAGTAAGCAGTCTACCACTTTAGAAAGAGAAAAATAGATAGTTCATAGTTCATTAGTATTCCAATTTAACAAGGGGTTAACCATTATTCTATTAAACACATTATGTCTTCACACCACTAACTTTATATTTAACTCATTATAGTCAAGACAATTAGTTGTCACACCAAAAATACATAGAATATGGTTTAGTCACTTAATAATGTATAATACCATGGGAAATTTCATGAGCACACCTCAATGGGTAGAAATGGATTATGGGGACCTATCCCGACATGAATAAAGTAATAATGGGTAATTTATATTATGGATATTGAATTAAACATGGTTTATGTTTATTTTTAAGATAATTCATGGAGAATCCAATGTGTGGAATCCTGATATATAGTATACTTACATAAGTCTTGAGGAATAATTACTAAACCATCTACCTTATGCCTATGGATGAACACTCATCCTGTATCGACCTTTGGTTTGGTTCAGATCAAAATAAAATGGAAAAATAGATGAATTACCTTAGGATAGGGAATATGAACTCCCACAACAATATCACCATTAATAGAAAAAAATAATGAATAAAATATCCAATGTATTAGAATCCTATCAATGGTGATCTAACATGATATACAGAGCTTGAATTGGAATTTGGGGAGGAAGATATCTTCAAGCCTAGGTTTAGGCTTTGGGAGAACACAAATGGAGGAGAGGGTTATTATGCATCCACTGGAAAAGAAGAAACAATTCCCCTTTAAAAATGGTGAGGGAAAAATTTTAAATTATGCCCAAAAATTAAAGGCTTCATGATTTGGATTCACATTTGGAAAAACCGTGTTCCCATCATGTGCACCCCACTATCCAAGGAGAACACCTCACACATCATGTAGATCACAGTTATAAAAACTATGTGCAGCCATTTTACACCCTCTACCATATCCTCACATAGTATTAATCTCCCTCACATGGTTTGGACAAACCATGTGGCACCCTTACTAGGCCACATGGTTTTAGGTTCATGGTTGACACTAACCATGTGCTAATAATCTACCTCTTCTATTTCCGGTAAAACTGGAGGTCTAGGCTCTACACAAGCCTCAGACTTCCACAAATAATTCCTCAAACCATAGGGAACATTTATAGAGATAAAATAATGGATAAAAACTAAACAGAATAGGTTATGTACCTCATGTAAAATACTTTCTCTTACAGTATTTCCCCCTTAAAACAACGTATCCCTGAGTTGGCCTTCCAGGGGTGTTAAAGCATTGTCTGAGAATAAATGTGGCCACTGAGCACATATTCCAGCCTTCTACTCCCAAATATCATCCTATATAAGGTTGTGATACCATTAAACTTTTACCAAATGGATATACCTACCTGATAGAACCTTCGTTCTCTAATCAATGATGTGAATGGGATACTCTTCAAAATAAGTATCGACATCTAATTTAATGTCCTCGGGATCAAAAGTATGAGACATGTTAGTATAGTAACTATGAATCAGTGAAATGTTGAATACATCATTCATGGATGGGTAAATATATGGTGAAAAAACTAAGAGGCTACCAAAATGACTCTATCCATGATCTCAAAAGGTCCATAAAAAATAAGGAGACCGCTTCCCATTCCTATTTACTCGTATATGCCTAACTCTGGGTGATTCCCACAAGAAAACATGATCCCTGACCTCAAAATCTATAGGTCATCGATGGATATCAGCATGAAATTTATTTCTAAACTAAGAAATAGCCTTGTGTTTTCTAATCAATACCACCTGCTGAAAATTATCCTACATAAGATAGGGACCAAGAAGTTGTGCCTCCCCTATATCTAGTCATCTTAGAGGTGAATAGAATGGCCTTCCACATAAGGCCTCATAAAGATCCATATAAATTTTTTCTTGAAATTTATTATTGTAGGAAAACTAAAATAGGGGTACATGATTCTCCCAAAACCCCCTAAAATCAAAGAATCATGCTTGGAAAATGTCCTCCAGTACATATATATTTTGTTTTTATTGTCTATTGGTTTGGGGGTAAAAGGTTGTGCTCAAATGTACCTATGTACCCAATGCTCTCTATAACCCCTACTAGAACCTCAATGTGAAATGAGAATACATGTCTGGAATGATAGTATGAGGGACCCTATGTCAGCATATAATATCATGGACATATAGTATTCCCAACTCATTAACTGAGAAATTATCACTAATAGGAATTAATTGGGTGACTTTCATCATTTGATCCATGACTACCCAAACTACACCACTACCACAAGACAAACTCGGTAAACCAATCATAAAATCCATCACAACATCATTTCATTTCTATTATGAGACTAGTAACATCTACAATGAGACAGCGATCTGTTGATGTTCCACATTCACCTATTGATAGGTGGAACACCTAGTGATAAAACCCCTTATTTGATATATCATCCCAAGACACAAATTTTAGTAGTGTATATCACGATACATCTTAGAAATACCTAGGAGCACTATTGACTAAGAAGAAAGAGATCCTCACATATGTTCCTTTCACCTATTTGTAGGAACCCACATATTCTTACATACATGATGGATGTTGTCTCCATCAAAAGACCAATTAGAAGGTTGGTCCTCACTAGAAATAATTTCTTTTTGGACCAAACCTTTAGGATCTAAAAACTTCCTTCTCTTAACCCTCTCTAGGATTGAGGAGGTAACTATTATGATTATAAGAAAAGTCTACTCATGACTCTCTTGAAACTATAGATGCATCTTAGAAAATATTTCTATCAACTTCTATTCATCACTGGCTTCCTGAACAGCTTGTTCCTGAGTTTTCCAGCTCAGTGTATTATCTATTTCATTTCTCTTTCTAGTAATATAGGCAAGCTCAAATTCAAAATACTAAAGCTATTCAACCAATATTTTCTATCTGAGTTTAAATTCATGTTTCATAAATATATATTTTATGATCTTGTGGTCTATATACACCACAAAGTGCTCTCCTATAATATAATTCCTCAAACAATTCATTGAATGAATGACTGTTGAAAGTTTGAGGTTATTCATATGATAATTACAATAATGGGGTATCAACAAGTGAGACCCATATATAATGACTCGATCCTCTTGAATCAATATTACACAAAAAATGATTCTTAATGCATCATAAAACACTATACAACCTCTTCCAGTATCTAGTAGAATTATGATTAGTGCTTAATTAAGTCTTCTTTTAAACTCTTGAAATTCCTTCTCAAATGTATCATACCACAATAACTTCACACATTTCTTTATCAGACTAGTAAGAGGTTTCATGAAATGTGAGAATTATTTTATGAAATTCTTGAAATAACAAACTATCCTCAAGAAACATTATATTTCAAAAACATTCTTGGGATGATCCTAGGTAACTACAATACTCACCTTATTTGGGTCAATTGATACTCCAGATTCTGAGATTATAAGACCCAAGAAGTGAACCTTTTCAATCCAAAAGTGGCAATTTTTCAGATTATTATATAAATTATGTTCTCTCAATGTACTCAATATTATCTTAAAAAATAATATTCACATCAAGTATGAGAATACATAAAAATTTCATCCACAAAAACCATAACGAAGGAATACATATTGGGGTGGAAAACTCTATTCATGAAGGCTATGAAAATAGTGGGTAAGTTTGTAAGACCAAATGGCATAATCAGATACTCATAAAGGCCATACCTACTATGGAACATTATACATGGTATATACGTAGGCCTAACATGAACCTGGTGATATACTAACCTCAAATAAATATATGAGAATATTCTAGCTCCTTAGAGCTAATCAAAGAGGTCATCTATATGAGGAAAGGGGTATTGGTTTTTTATAGTAAGCTAATTCAACTTTTAGTAATCCCCACATATCATGAGGGTTCCATATTTCTTCTTAGTGATAAAGACTAGTGAACCTTAGATAGAAGTATTGGTCCTTATAAAATCCATAGTTTTCAAATCCTCTAGTTTACTATTGATACCCTTCAACTCAGTAGTAGCCATATTGTAAGGAGGAATGGATACCATTGTATCTCCAGGAACAAGTTCGATATAAAATTATAACTCTTTCTTATATTTTTTTCTAGAGAAGTATTTAAGGAAATTGTCCCTAAAATGGTCTACTATAGGATAGAAATCATCCTTTTGTATCCCCTAGTCATATATATAAAGGGTAGCAATCTGGGTGGTCACTTCACCTGGACCAAGATGCTCTGGTCCATCTCTACAATCCTGGACATTCCATTCACCATTGTGAAGGTAACTACCACTCTCTAGTGATTTAAACAATAACCTAAGGTGATATCAGTCTATATTGGAGTGATATGGGACCAACCAGTCCATCCTGAGAATGAAATTAAAGCCCCTCATCTCAAGGATGAAGAGGTACCATAAGAAATGATAGTCTGTTATTTCAAGGGGCACTTCTGACACTGTAATACACTATCTGAACATATACTGAAATTGGTATTAAACTTCATCACATCACATAAGTACTCCATATAAAGCCTAATTATCTCCACAATATCCATAAATATAAAATAATTTGAATTTATGGTGTCGAATAAGGCACGGATGATAGTATAGTTTACTAGAATAGTACCTCAAATAGTAGATTCCATAACACCCTACTCCTCTATTATTGGATGCACTGAATAAATCTAGCCCATTATATAACCCTGTGATGAAATCTAACTACCCTGAGTGGGTCTACTGTACTAGTGTTGTATGTCTAAAACCTAACTACCTTGTACACAACCTCCTCCTTGACTTATATGTATAGTAGTACTCCAGCTACCTTCCTGGTGAGGTTATCTTAATCCTTATCATAGAGGTTATGCAGATATGGATTCTCTCCCACTACGTATGGATGGGAGGGTATCACAAAAATGTTGAATATTCCCCAACCTTCCATAGACTCATCACTCAACACAGTCTTTGGGATACTGAGGATTCTTATTCCCTAGCTTCCCACATTAGTGACAAACCATGTAACTGTTAGTATGTTTTATATGGTTATCGCTACTCTCACGTTCAGTCTTAAAGCATCGTTTTCAGCTACAAGTTGAACCACTTCCCTATCTCAATTTTGAACTATCCTATCCCACACCTTAATCTTCCCTCAAGTTTCACTCAGTGATGAGGTCCTGGTTTACTTTATTAGATAAAGTACTCGACCGGAAAATGTTCACCTGATGTCAAATAGGATGCCTAAGCCTGTCCTCAAACCATCTCTATTTGTTTGGATCATCTATAGTATAGATAGGAAGAATTTGAAGAATCTCTATAAAATGAGCTGATAAATCCATAACAGACATATAACCCTATTGGAGGTTCATGAAATCCCAAGCATGATCACCCCTAAAGGTCTCAAAGAAAGGGTATTCATAGAAGATAGATTATAAATTTATCAAAATAACTTCTCAATACTGACCTGACTGGTTTATAATATCCCACTAATGTTTATCAAATCCTTGAAGAATATATGTAGAGATCTTAACCCTCCTCTCAGGAGCGGTCTCAATGTGTTTGAAGATATATAAGAAAGTCTCAAGTCATACCTATGCAGCTGGGGGGGCACCATATCCTGAAAAAGTATGTGGATGTTATTGTTGAAACTCCCACATCAACTCTCCCATAGAAGGGGTAGGTTTCATTTCTCCCTGTATAGTTTTCATAAGCCGCAGAAACTCACCTCAAAACCAAAAAAACATCTCTCGAATAAATGATAATAGGAAGTTCCAAATGTGGCACTAATGGACGTATCACTGGTGGGTAATTTCCCACCATCTCTAGATCATGGTCATCACCACCCTCTTAGCACATGACTAGAGGATTTCATGGTGTCATTTCTATAAAAATTACAAAAACACACCTCAGATAGGATTTAGAAATGATAACGTTGCAGATACATGAATAAGATCAGTACAATCCATATTATATAAACTTTACACCCCTCTGCCTACTCTTAAAGGTGGGTCTAGGTGATATTATTGATCATATATAACACAAGAGACATTATCTATCGTCCACTACTAAGGTCTTGTCTAGGCCAATCTCTGTGATTCACTATAATGTTCCTGGTATATTGACTATATATTCAATGTTATAGAGGAAAACACCATTTAATTTTCAATTGGAATCCCCATTTAATGGTGAATATATTTAAATTAGAGATTTAGAAATTCATATATTTACATAATAGACCAATTATATGAATTACCATTCCCAATTTATACAAGTACATGATTTATAAATTACAATTGGTAGTTAACTTAACTACATCCAAAACATTTCATTCAATAATAGAATATAATAGGAAATGTGACATGATTTTACTATATGAATCACAATTCAAAATATATAGTGGTACCTGCACTCTTTATATTACAGATGACATTCATGTATCTCAAATCGATTGACATTCCAGTCTATTTAACCTTAGTTACATAACTCAAGCATTTTCTAATTTGTTAGTTAAGGTGAAATCATCAATCTATATGGAAAAACCCATTTAGGTTGATAGATACACATTAATAACCTATTATCTAATCTTCATTTCCCTGAGGAAACATTAGATTCATAACAGATATGTCATTCAAGGTATATACAACAAGTATCATGCAGTCAGACAATGCAACATATATGGAATGGTGTAATGCATGACATATTAGTCCTATAATATGCCAAAAATTATGCATGATCAATTCTTCCTTCCCATACTGGTACAAGTATAAAATATAATCCAACATCATAATAAAAATAATTTCACATATCAAGTGTGTCACCTGGTGGTGGAATGAAATCAACCATAACAAGATAAATACAAGGCATCAATTCCTATCCTTGGAAATTTCTCTCTTCTCTGTACATGGGATAGCTACTCCCAAGTCTAGTCTCATTGACAAATTCTAACACATACTAGTCTAATTTATACCATCCCAAAATATTAATTAAAATAAAACAAAGCATATTATACGAAATTGTAACATCCCAACATGGGATCCACTAAATGGTTCTTCGTGTCGGTGGGTCACATGACCTCAAGTGCGTCTCCCAATAGGCCATAGTATGTCGACTAGCAGTGCGAGTATAAGGTGGAAGAAGGGGTAGACTATAACCCCATTATTATAGTATATCAATGGTGTATTAAATATTTTAAATAGTGTAAGAATAATAAAATGTGACAATAAATTGGAAGGTAAACATCTATATGACATAATAAACAATCCATAAAAAGTAACATACAGTATCATATACACATTGACATGATGTCATGTATCTATCAAAGTAAATAGACAGACATGGGATCAAGAATCCAATACAATACATGGATCAAAAGAACAAAGATCAAAAATATTATATCTAAAATCATCATGATCTATTTCTCAATCTTATACTTCCCCACTCCCATACTATAATCAATAAATAATCAACAACAGGGTGTTTTCCCTTGTCCCTACCAATATCCACATAATCTACCCAGGTACCATTGGTGGCCTATATAGGTTGTGAGATAAACTAAGTAGTCCACTACCAAAGGTGTCTATATGTATCCAATTAGTTCATATAATATGATTAGTGGGCAGATAATAATGTTAAGTTGTGATAAAAATTGTAAAGGGTTAGCTATAGTTCCTGAAGGACGCCATTCTGACACTACCTACTTTAGACCATGTCGAGAAAGCCTCTGAATAAATGTCATCTTGGAAAAATATTTATAAGTGTATATGAATGTATCTATATATATATATTCACTATATAGGTAGGGATGTTTATATCCATATATACACATACATAGTGTTATCCAGGACCCGGGGCATAACTCAGGCGTCCATGTCTAGTCAATAATGTGTCAAAAGGTAGTAGGGGACATCGTTCCTAAGTAACATAATTCATAAGGGTTTACATGCCCAAATTTCATAGATGTATGGGATGTCATTCCAAATTATCAAAATATAAGGATTTCATTCTTGAGTATCACAGTATTAGGATTCCATGCATGTATCTCATAAAAGTATGGATGCCATGCTCGTATATCATAGTATAAGGATGTCATTCCAACATATCATAAAAGTAAGGATGTCATGCTGATATATCATAGGTGTAAGGTATACCATGCCCATATATAATCAAAGTAGGGATACCATTTTCATATGTCATAGTTATAAGGGACTTCATCCCTATATGTCATGAGTGTAAGGATTTCATGCCCTTATATCATAGGTGTAAGGGATTTCATTCCCATATATCATGAAATTGGTAAGCAGTATATGGATTTATGAAGATCCAATAGATAGTTCATAGTTCATTATCATTTATATTTAACAAGGGTGTAACCATTTTTCTATTGAACATACTTTCTATTAAATTAATTATAGTCACCAAAATTAAAAGTCATGCAAAAAATATAGAGAAGATGGTTTAGTCACTAAATCATTTATAATACCAAGTGAAATTATATGGGGACACCTCAATTGGTGGAAACAGATGATGGAGACCTATCCCAACATGAATAAAATAATACTACATTATTTCTATCAAGTATATTGAATTAAACATTGTTTATGTGTATCTTAAAGAAAACACGTGGAGAATCTGGCATGTGGAATCACGACATGTTGTATAATGAAACAAGACTTGTAGGATAATTACAACACCACCTAGCTTATGCTTATGGAGGAACACTCATCCTATATCAACCACCAATTTTTTCTATATTGGAAGAAAATGTAAAAATATAAGAATGCCCTAAGAATGGGGTATATGAGATCACACTAAAATAACATTATCGATAGGAAGAATAGTTACTAAAGGATCCAAAGGATCAGATAGATTACTAGTGGTGATAAAATAAGAAAAATGAAGCTCAAATAGGAGTCTGTGGGAGGTTGATATTTCCAAACCTAATATTAGTCTTTGGGAGAACTCAAATGGAGGAGAGGGGTGTTGTGCATCCACTGGAAAATAAGAAAGAAAGCCTCTTTAAAAAGGTTGAGGGTAAGAATGGAAATTATGCACAAAAATTATAGGTTTCCTGGTTTGTCCACACTATTGGACAAATCGTGCATCCACCATTCATATCCCACCATCTAAGGAGAACACCTCGCATGACCTATAGTGCATGGTTAGACAAACTATTCACAACTCGTACGCACCCTCTATCAATGCTATGCATGGTCTAAATCTCCCTCTCATGGTTTGTACAAATGGTGTGGCAGCCTTACCGGGCCACATGATTTGAGGTGCATAGTTAACACTAATCATGTGTTAACTATGTGCCTCTACTGTTTCCTCCTAAACTAGAGATTCAAGCTCCAAAAAAGCCACAGAAACTCTCAAACCCTTCCACAAACCATAGGGTACATTTATAAGGATAAAAAGGGGAAAATTGAAAACATAAGGTTTCATACCTCAATTAAAAGTCATTTTATTATAGTGGAGCATGGTCTGTGTAACCGTGATTCATAACCATGTGAGGTAGATAGACTTATATTGGGTTGGATGGACTGTTTGTGAACAATTTATCCAATCATGCAGTAAAAACATGAACCCTTTAAATTTGGGGGAAATTATATTTTTCTTTTATTATTTTAATCCCTAAACCCCTTCATCTTCTCATTCCCCCCAACATGAGTCATCTTTCCTCCCTATTCCCTCCTTCAAGCCCCATCAAAGGGGGTGTTTTATTATTTGTTTTTAGGTAATTTGAGGTATGATATCCCCTCATCTAGTATTCATTAATCCTCTACTCTCCTATTTTTTATTTATGCTTTACCATTTTAAGTATTTGGATTTGATTCCACTGAATCATGATGTAATCATTTAATCATGATGGTTCCTTCACACTACCTAGGGAGAGGGTGACCTAGGACACCATCTACACCTGGTGGCTCATCATTTGAACCAAGCTACAATAAATTGTGTATATTTCCATGGTTATTAATTAAAATTGACATTATTTAATCATAAAATTTTCATCATAGGTTTGGTATTTCACTCATCTTGGGTTTGGGGGTTTTTTAGTGTGTTTGACACCCCATTTCTCAAAGGCTCGATGGTTGTTTGATGATTAGTGAGTTATTCAATGTTATATTGAATTGGAAATTAATTATTTAATAAATTATAATTGTGATAATTAATTCATTATTAATGTTGTATATGATTTAGGAGATTTATAAATGGATAAAGGTATGTGTTATCCAGGATGATATTGGATGAACTTGGATGGATCTTGGAAGTTCCTATAATACCTTGAATATAATGGTAGAAAGCTTCTAAAATGGTAGGTCATCTTATTTACTTTCCGTATAAAATTTATGTCTATTTATTATTCATATATATGTTTGGTAATTTCATTAAGGGTGTACCATGGTTAATAAAATGTTATAATTTAATCAAATTGAAATTTTTATTTGAATTTGATGAGCTCTATGGGTCACAAACAACCCCAATGTGCTATCATGAAGCCTTGGTCATCGATGGATGAGGTTAGAACTGTTGATACATTGGAAGGCCTCCAACCCTCCTAGAAGGTGAGGTCTGACCTACCAAGACCTATTTGACCTATTTTAGGATCCTAGATCACCCTTTGACATGGGTATTGAGAATATAGATGATAAGACCATGGGGTATGATGGGACCCTTGAGAAACTTAGTGGCATCCAGTCCTCTTGGAAGGTGAATACAAACCTAATGTGGCTTTTTACCCCAAGAATATTCCTAGTTGTATGGAAATTAGATAGATGAGGATTTAGGATGGGTGAGTGGACCAACATAGAGTAAAATTTATGATCAAGATGGGTTGTGGTCCATCTATGGATTGTTTCCTATGTGGTAAGATCTCATGTAGATGGTGTGGTCATGCTACCCAACAAATGATGTAGAGGGACTGAATTTCTTTCAAGTGTTAGGCTTAGACCAGGAAAGCCAAATGTGACTAAGTACCCTAGGTGGGATACCTATACAATAATAATGGCCTAGGATACCCATGTTGATTCCCCTTATGTGATGACCCTATGTGGGCATACATTGGAATGGATAGAGATGGATCTAAGGATTCCGACCATGATTTTGGGAGGGTTGGGAATATGTCCAACCATATTTATTTTTTATTTTGATGTTTGATATTGAACATTATAAAGGGAATATTTATGTTTGGATGGTAACTCCCACTGGGTAGGATAGCGGTGATGCCTATAGGGATTATACACCATATGTGGAAACTCTCATATGTGAGGATGGTTGTGATTTCTATGTGGACTATGCCCTAGATTTTGACACTCCCATAGGTGGGATGGATGTGATTCCTATAGGTATTATGCCTAAATTAAAAAAATATCATAGGTGAGGTATGTGATATTGGTTGGATGTCCTGAAGTTGGATCCAGATGTGGATGGGTCTTCGACATAGTTGGAAAATCAGAAAGGGTTGGGTTTTAATGGATTTAGATTTAGGATTTTAGATACACTATCACTTGATATCCTTATGAAAGATTTTTAGTGGGGTCTTTGAGCCTATGATCTACTGAGGGATTACTATATGTTGAGGCATGGTTGGTCTGGTTTATCATGGTGAGCTTGGATTATGTTTTGTGACATTATTTGGATATTCCTAGATGATAAAACACTCATAAGGGGAGGTCAATGATATCATGGTTGGCATGATTTTTGGACAATGTTAGAGACACATCTGTATTGGGATGAATAAAGTTTGGTCAATTAGGGTCAAGGACTCAAGGATCGATAATGGTTTATTTTTATTTATTTATTTCAGTTGATTATATCACATGAACATATTATGACATATTTTGGTCAATATAGGACTAAATTTATAGTTCCTTACTTAGTTATGTAACCACACCCTTCTTAAGAATCCATTATACCTAGGTACTCAAGAAGATGTTCACTTGGCTATAAGCACAGGTTTGGTCCATGCCCTGGGATAGCATGATCGAATGGGATGGATTGAACATGTGCATGGATCTAGGGATGAGATTTGTCTTAGGATTCCATGAATCTAGTGTTTTTTATTTTGTTTTCTTTATTTTGTAATGTATATATAACTGACCCAGTGAGAAATTAGTTATATATATGGAATGTTTTTCAAGGCCTTTTTAGAATTTCATTTATCATCCATATTTGTTTAAGTATATTTCTTACACTTTCTAATTATTTACTATTGTAGATAGTGTTTGGTTATTTCATATTTATTGTGCACTTTAGTATAGTGGGAAGAGTCTCCCCATAGTACCACATTAGACCCTAGATCATAGTTGGATGCCTTTGGCATATGGGGTGGTACGGTTGAGATCATGTGGCGACCACCAGTTCGAGCACCAATTAGTTGATCAGGGTGGAAAAACATTTCAAATTTTTATCAAGTCATTCCTTTTCTTTTCTCTTAATATTTTGTGAAATGGTATACTGGATATTTTGAAATGTGTCAAAGCTTGTGATGGATATGAGACTGTCATGTCGATAACACTTTTTTTTATAAGAACTCTAAGTTTACAGGGATATGGGAGTGATTTTCTTATTTTATGATGTTATGTTTGTATTTGATTTTCACCTTGGTAGATGTACATGTGGATTTTATTTGGTTATTTGTTATGGATTTTTGTCTCTTTTTCCATTGGTAGGAGGCTAGTGATTGATTTTGACTCTTGTTATATAGAATCAAGAGTCTTTTCAGGCATGATATCTAGCATGTAATATTCACAAAATATATAGGCCTAATAGTGTGTGATATTTTTATCACTACTGAATAAGGTTCGGTTGTTTAATGTGTCAAAAACTTCTCATACAAAGTTTTCCCATATTAGTACTTTTTGGAATTCTACTCAACTAGGCTAACATGTATATGGATTTCCTTTTGATGTTCAGTCAAATAAATCTATGATAAGATGTTTTCTAATGGAGATTATGATGTAGTCCTCATACATAGGAGGTGTAGTGACCCTGGTGGCTAGGTATCGCATTGGATTCATAACAATGAAGACCTTGTGTGTGTGTTTTATTGTTCTAGTTTAGTTATTTAAAGTACCAATAACAAATTATATGGGGATTTACCATATATATTGGAATGGTAATCAACTTAACATTACTAAGTGATGGTGGTTTATAGGAATGAATTGTCTAGGATGATTTCATTACTTCTCAAAAGTATCAATTAATGAGACGTGACCCTCTCGGGATTATCCTCATGTCAAGATGATCATGGGGATGGGTTCCCTTATTATGTGTGGTGTTTGGTATGTAAAATAATTTTTCTAAGACCCTATGAGTGGGTGTTTATTCACATGTTTCATTGTGGGTTGAGATGGGTGTATGTATGTGATCTCATATGAGTTGTGACATTAATGAGATATTACTGGTATGGATAGGAGGGAGACTTAGAGGTCATAAATTTTTACCTAGACAATAGTGGTTCTTTTTTTGTTTGATCAAGGTAAATCCATGAGTATGGTTAGATTAGGTTTTGGGGTGCCTTTAGTGGCATTTATTGTAGTTTAATGCTCATTATGAGATAGGTTCACATGAGGTGTTACCTCGTATATCAAATAGGCATGGTGATGCTTTGGGTTTCTAAGGAAGCACCTAGGATGCTTGGTTATTGAGACTGCCATTAATGGGAATTACTATTCGGGTTCATTACTATGTTGACCAACGGATTATTTTTAGGTTCATGGTTAGAGTGTTGGTGGACTCTCATTATAGGAACATTTACATGCTATGAGTTATCATGTTAGTATATATGGCATGGTTAATCACCTGATTCTAGATGGGGGTGCCAAGGGAGCATTTAGTTTGATGATACTGACATGTCTTCGAGTATGGTTAGCATGTCCTTGGTGGTGCGTGACACATAGAAGCATGATTTGATTATGGAATTGGTGAATTCCATGAGTTTTTTGACGATTGAAGAAATTATAGGATATTGTTGTGAGTGTGGTAACCTAGAACATTGGATGGAATGAGGAACATTCCCCTATGAAGAGGCTTGTTCTAGAAATTGATTAGGTTTCATGGAATGGTTGAAGTAAGGCTTGACCTTTAAATGAATTATCAGGAAGACGTGGTTTCATGGGTTGGTAGTAGATGTGTGTGGATTATGAGGAATGACACAAATTGGGCTATATAACCCATTGTTGGTTGGTTCTAGAGAATGAGTTGGTTTTGATCATGCTTTTTTTTATTTCCAATTTTGGATGGGTCATGGGATTTAGTGATCATAAACTTGTTTTGGTAGTGTGAGGATTGAGATTCCTCTAATTTGGGAAGAAAGATGTCGTCCATGGGTATGTGTCCCTCGTGTGAGAATGGTTATTGGTTTAGGTCTAGTCATTGGATAATTGTTTTGGAATTTGCATTCCACTAGGTAAATGGAACTAAGTACTATTAGATTCCTTAGTGAATTATAGGAACAGGTTTAGATATCTAATCAGGTGGAGTCCGAGCATGAGTGTCAGGCTTAGGATGGTTTTTGTATAATTTTAGAAAGTTTCATATCTGAGTTTCATCAGTAATCCTAGAGTATAATGGTGAAGGGAATGAAAATTAGATGGTTCAACTAGGTTATGTCATTGGAAATTGGGTGTCTACTTCGGTGAGAATGTTTGAACAGTCAAAGAGTGCCTATTGGAGAAGGGGTTCCATGATTGGGGGTTTAGAAATTCCTGGAGAACATGAGATGATCATTCTCGGGATTAGTCTAGTTGATGTGGTTTGATAAAATTTCTCATGTGTAATTGGATATAGTTATATATGAACTACATTAGGAACATCTATTGGGATATGATGAGAGAATTTTGGGCACTGTTTGGGGACTTTTGAGGAAATGATGACATGATCATGTTGTGAATGTATGATTGAGACATATCTGTTCTAACATGGAATTTAGAAACAAGAATAGGTGTTGATGATTAGACAAAATTCTAATATTTTGAGGGTTAAGGTGGTTGTAAACCATTCTATGAGTGTCTTTATGATGCTATAGGTGTGTATCGATAGAAAACTATGAAGATGGTGTAATTGTGTCTTAAAATTCTCCGTTCCATCCATGGTCCTACGATGGGAAATGATTTGGGATGTATAATGAATGAAATGATGATGCAATCATGTATATGGATAGTCAGGCTCGGTTAAGCACTATATTTTTGTCTTTCTAGTGGTTATGGGTGATGGTCTGGGGTCGGGTATCTTAATCACCCTAATTTGAAGTGGAATTTTAGAAGTGCTTTGGGCATTCAAAAATGGAATGTTCCCCTTTGAGAAAGAAATTATAACCAAGGTGGGCCTGGATATTCATTTGGATAAGAATCAAGGATTCTCGTAGGTGAGAAGTGTTAAGTTGGGGAGTTTTTAAGATCTCTTGAATGTACAAGTTTAAAATTTCATAAGTAAACTTAAATTTAAATTACTAGACTGGTCAAATCTTAATCAGAGTTTCAAAATGAAATTCCAAGTGTCAGAACCCCCAAAATGGCCCAATTTTGACTTGGAATCAAGTTACATAGATATTTAAGGGGGGTTTTAGAGAATAATGAGGGTTTGGGTCTCAAAGTTTGATTTTTTGGAAAGGTATTATAGGGTGTATAGTTGGCGCATGCTTAGTGCTAACCATTCCCCCAACCATTAATCCTAGAATTCATAAGTTTATAGTTTTTAAAACTAAGTGAAAAACCTTGGAATACTATGTGAGTGTCTATAATATAGTGAATACATGTTTCAAAGTGGGTTCATGGCCAATATGATCATGAATTGTAACTATGTGAGATAACTATACTTGAACAGTGATGGACTCATGGTTGGCACATGGTTTGGCCAACCATATATCCAACCCATAGGCCCATTAAAAATTGGGGGAATTTCCTTTTATCATCTTCTATTTAAATAACCAATCCAAATTTCTATTAATTTTCTCCCCCTCGTTTGATTTTGCCACCCCCCCCCCCCCCTCTATAATGTCCCCAGCCTGGAAGCCACTAAATTAGTGCCCCGATATGGGTCATCACATGGTCTCAAACATGCCTCCTCATATGCCACAGGTTTCTAACTAGAAGCGAGGGTCTAATGAGTCACAGAGGGATATTATACCCTCTTTACTAGAGTAATCAACAATAGTTAATAATATTAATAGTAGTAACAGCATGTAATAACCAATTAACATGCATAACTAATAATCTCCAAAAAATTGGGTACAAACCAAAAATCAACAATAACCATGTAATTTCATGATAATATTTCTAAGAGTGAAGGAAACCCAAAATAAATAAAAACAGTTGAATCCCCAAAATATTCCTGACTCCAAGTCCATATCCTCATCCACATGTATCCCATGCACAAATCAACTCCCTAACACCAGGCCTTTTCTCTTATCTGAACCTACAACAATGAAGTCTGCTCAGGTACCCAATACTGGCCCAGGAAGGGTGTGAGTACAACTCAGTAGGTCACCACTAATGGTATCTAAAAAATATCTAGTCTAAATAGATAGTACAGGAAAATAATAAATAAAAGGTAAGTAAAAAAAGGAAAACTCAATGCTATTAGTTAACCATGTTTACTTTAACCATTTTCTATCATTATTTCCATTTTCATTACTCTTACCATCTTTATTACTAAATCCATATTCATCATGTGTTCCATGGGTTAGGAATTTACATCATCTATAAAATGGTTTAAGGTAACCAATCATTATGCATTGGAGAAATAAATCAAGTCCCTATCTCACTAGGGGTAAAAACATCACAACAAATACATTTCACTCACCTCAAAGCCTGAGTATAGGTGGTCTAATCGAATTAAACTATTATAGGAATAGATCCTCCATCCCCTTCTCTAACCCATGCATTTTAGGCTGGATTTTATAACCACGCTCTAACTCAACCCATGTGCGTATAACCTCAAGTCAATACCCTACACTACCAAGCCATGTACACATACTTATTTATACATTGGACACACACATACCATATCAAAACTAGACTCAACCAATAAAAATAGAAAACATAATCCATAACAACCAAAATGAGAATTAATATTATTCCATAACCCATTAACACATTTTCCATCTACATTACCTAGCCATATATACCAATTCTCATTTATTATGACTAAAATCATTAAGAATATTAAATAATTCCCATTCATACTCCCCTTTATACTACTTATCAATTTACCACATGTTAACTCATTCAACTCATTCTTCATTTCACAAGTAATAACCCCTTTACGCATTCTATGTATATTTCATAATTCATTTATCTCATTCACATTAATCCAATTAACCCATTTAGAATATTGAACAATATCTATATGTTATCCATTTAACACTTCCATCAAATCCTGATCCTTAACCCCTTTACCCATTCCCATAACATGCCTTAACCTAAATATCCCATGTATCATTCATAAGCCTAAAACCATCAACCAATTCTCCTTTCCAACTTCATAGCTCATATAATTCATTAGAATTTACCTAAATAACCCCTTATGTCATTATCCAATCCTAGAAACATCTATCAATATTAAACATTCAACTCAAGTTAACATATCAGCATGTTTATCATGGCTCTACATTATCACATGTCAACCCTACACATAACCTTACCAATTTCTAGGTTCGGAAATGTCGACATACCCCATGGATATCCCTAAATCAATCAAATCATCCTCCATATATCCCACAAGAATAATGAGAAGTTAAATTCACCATTTAGACACCCATTATACCAAATAACACTAATGGTATCAAATACACAACATTGGATAACCATGAAATAAACCAAACATGCACAAATAAACTCAACAACTATGGGATATAACTTATAGACCACCTACCTTGAATTCATTGATGAACGGACTCGTAATCACTGCCTTAAATCTAGATTCAATCACCACATGAAGCCTTAACCTATAATCCAACATATAAAGAGGGTTTTAGGGATTAAGAATAAGATGACCCAAGATATGTGCCTTAATCTAGAAAAGAGAAGAATTATGGAGATTACACTTACCAATAGCTTTGATCCACAACAAACAGTTCTCCAAATGTACAATAATCGAAGGAGAACCACCCTTGGGATGATTTGGGATCTTGAGTTCATCACTCGGGTTGAGAGGGGAGAATGGGAGAAAACAACAGGTAGAACATAAAAATGATTAGATGGAAAATGTATAAATTTTCCAACTTTTAATGAGGTGCACGGTTTGTCCACATGATTTTCCAAACTGTGCACAAACCGTGTGCACGACACTATCAAATGGGAGAGAGGTTGCACAATTTCCTGGGGATCTCTACATGATTTGACTAACCATGTGCTAACCATGAATAACACCACTTCCAAGGTTTCATGGTTTTCTTGGGAGGCCCACATGGTTTACATAACCATATGCAAATTGTGTGCCTTGCAAAGGTTGGACCGGTTTTCCTTCTTTTCATGTCTCAAACCCCCAGAACACCCCAAAGGCCCCTCATACACCCAAGGAAAATTTAATTAAAAGAATATATGGGATTAATACCAAAATTTAAACAAGTACATACCACTATAGAGTCATGATCTTACAACATACCCACCTTATAATAGCTTTTCCTTGATCCACTCTTCCTTAGCATCACTAAGATCCCAAGGTAAAAAATATTGGGCCAGTGAGCCTATACATCTAACTCCCTCTCCCAAGTTTCTTCCTAAAAATTACCATGATTACAAAAAACTCAAACCAACAACACATTCTTTCCCCATCATACTTTCTTACTGTAATAAATGATACGAATCAGATGCTCCTCAAAGGATGCATCTGCATCAATATCAACATCCTCTACATCAATCAGGTGAGATAGATTAGGGTGATACTTTTAAAGTTGTGACACATGAATAAAATTATGAATTCAAATATATTGTGGTGGAAGATCCAATTGGTAGGCCACTGATCCAATCCTCTCCACAATCGCAAATGTCCCCACGTACCTGGGACCTAACTTACCCTATTTTCAAATCTGATGGTGACCCAACCTCGACGACACTCGAAGGAACACATGATCAACCACCAAAAACTAAAGAGGTCTATGACACCTATCATCGTATGAATTAGGACTACTTTAATCCATTTCCATCTACTTCCAGATCAAATTAACCTTCTCTGACATCTCTTACATGAGACTCAGTACCAACAACTCTGATTCTTTAGATTTCATCCAAAAATGGAGATCTACATGGTCTTCCATAAAGTGCCTCAAATTTTTACATCTGAATTGTATCTTGGTAACAATTATTTTATGAAAACTCAAAAGGGGACAAATTATTTTCCAACAATCCACAAAAATCATGGAAAAAATCCATGAACATGTACTCTAGAACCTAAATGGTGTTCTCTGACTACCCATCCATCTATAGGTGAAAAGGTGTACTCATGAACACCTAGGTACCAAGATACTTCTACAATCCATGCCATGAATGTGATGTAAAACATAGATCATGATATGAAACTATAGCTCATGGTACACCATGCAACCACACTACCTCTCAGACATAAAATTCACCCAACTTATCCATAGTGAAAGTCTCTCGAATCAGCAAGAAATGGGCCACCTTAGTCAAATAATCAATAACTATCCAGATTAAATCATTCCTACAAGGCATACTCCGGATAACTACCTTGAATTAAATTATTAAATTATCCCATTTCTTTTCAAGAATGGGAAATGGATTCAACAAACCACCTGGGTGCTGATTCTCGAACTTCTTCTGCTGGCAGGTAAGGCATCGTGCCTCAAATCCTGCGACCCCTTTCTTCCTTACTAGACATTAATACCTACTAAAAAGATCATGATACATCTTTTTAAAACAAGGATACACATCCCATTTCGATACATGAAACTCACACAACAACTCTTCTCAAATACTCTTTGGTACAACAACACATCCACGAACACAAACAATCCCATCATATTTAACAGACCAACTAGAAGGTGATGCCCCGCCATTAAGAATTTCCCCCATAGACACACATTATGGGTCCTCAAATTGTCTCCACTTAATTTGAATCATAAGTTCAAACTCAATTTCCAATGATTCAAGGGTTTTCTTACCTTGTCCATCATGCACCTCAAGATGCATTTTAGAAAACAATGCCATCATCATACACTTGGAGTTGGACTCCTAAACCACCTAACATTGAGTTTTCTAGATCAAAGCATCTATAACACGATTTCCCTTTCCTAGATTGTAAATTAGATAAAAATAAACTAATTCATGTACTCAACCATTTTCCACTACTGAGGATTCAAATCACACTGATAGAAGATGTACTTATGACTTTTATGAACGGTATCCACCATAAAATGATCTCCCAAAAAGTAAAAGAGCCAAAATTTGAAGGCATGAACCACTAAAACCAATTCAATATCATGCATAGGATAATATATTTCATAATTCCTCAAATATCACGAATCATAAGAAACAACCTGATCATTCTGCATCAATATTGTACCTAGCACGACACCAGAAGCATCACAAAATAGGGTATACGTCATACCTAACTTGGGTAATATCATGATTGGTGTGGTAGTCAACTACTTCTTTAACTCTAGAAAATAAATCTTACATGCTTCTATACAATCAAAACTAATGAATTTCTTGGTCAATCATAAAAGTGGTCACTCCAACTGGAAAGATTCATTGATAAACCATCAATAGTGGCATGCTAAACCTAAAAAGTCTTATATATCAAAAACATTCTTGGGATACTCCCAAGACATAGCTTCCTGCACTTTATCTTGGTCAAATGAAATTCCTTCTTCATAGATGATGTTACCCAAGTAATAAACCCTATCAATCAAAAAATAACTTTTGGATAGCTTGGAGTATATCCTATGCTCTATTAGTGTACACAAGAAAATATCAAGATGTTTGGCATAATTTTCATGATTCTCCGAGTATACCAAGATGTCATTCACAATGAAAAATACAAACTGATCTATGTAAGAGTGAAATATTTGATTCATTAGATCCATGAACACTACTGGTGCATTGGTCAAAATGAACGACATCACCAAAAACTAATACAACTCATACCCACTTCTGAAATCATCCCATGGTATGTCAGAAGGTATCACCCTCAACTGATTATACCCTAACCTCAAATAAATATTAGTGAACATTATCAAAAGTCTAAATAGTTAAAAAAATATCATCGATTAATAGAAGAGGGTATCAGTTATTAATCATCATCTGATTTAAATTCCTATAATCAACACATAGACTAAACGATCCCTCAGTCTTATTAAAAAACAATACTAGAGATAATCGTGGTGAAAAACTTGGATGGATGAACCCTTTATTCTCCAACTCCTCCAACTGATCCATAATTTCATAGAGTTCTGCTGGAACAATTCAATACAGTGGTATGGAAACTGGTTCTTCCCATATAAGAAACTCGATCATAAACTCAATATCTCTCTTGGTTGGTTTCCCTAAGAAGATCTTAGAAAACACATCCTAAAATTAATCCATAGTGGGAAGAAAGACTGGTTTCACTATTACTCTATCATCAAGTGAAAGACAAACCACTTGGGATATGAGTTCTCCAAAATATTACAAAATTGTCCCTACATGGCCTGCTCGAACATCCCACTCACCATGATGGATATTGGTGTCTCCCACAAGAGACATGAATGTTAATCGATGATGGTAATAGTCGATATGGTCCTGGTATAATTCCATCCAATACATTCCCAAAATCATATCAAAACCCGACATCTCGAGAATGAAAATTTCCCACATAAAATAATACCCACCAACCTCTACTGCACAATCCTTAAATTGTCTGACATCCTTATCTCACACTTTTAATGGAGTATCAATCCACATAACCCCATACACATGTTCCACTATTAGTCCCAACACATCTAAAACTATGAAAATATAAAAGAATGTGTGGTTCTAATGTCAAATAAAGCACTAGAAAGCATGGAAGCTATGAGGATCATACCCCCGAATAGTTGATGGTCCAGCCTTTCCACCTCTATGTGTAGATTGAACTGCATGAAGCTCACCAGCCCCTCTACCCTACGATCTAGCCTATATCCTTGGTTCTGCACTAATTTTCAAATATAGATGCTCTCTCCAAAGATTACCAGGTCCACCACCCCAATCGGTACGACTATTCTAGATCCAACTAACTTTATAATATGCGGAAACTGACACTCTTCCTGCACTCGACATCATCCTCAATCCCCCATCTACACCCAACTCTTGAGGATTACTATAGAACTTCTATAAAATCCTCATCCTCTTGTATTATTGTAACTCAACTAATGGTTGGGGAAACTGACCTCACATGTTCCCAAACCTACCACACTGATAGAAAAACACTTGGTCACCACCCTGATATGTTGACCCTCTCTTATGACAAGTCTATGCACTTCCAAACTGATGGAAACTCCCAAAATGATTCTTATTTCCCTCAAAAGTCACACCACTAGTCTTCCCAACTGGCACCACAAGTCCACAACCTAAACCCCATTTAGGCTCCCTTCTGAGATAGGGGTCTAATCCAACAACTCTGCAAACCTCTTCAAAGGGATGATATTCACCTATGATCTGATCTTGTGTCTAAGCCCATATTGGAAATGTTTTTCTATAGCTGCCTCATCCCCTTACAATGATGGAATGAGGCATTGTATGTTGGTGAAATGGATAGAATAATACATTACTGACACAACCCCTTGGGTAAAACTCATAAACTTTATAGCCTTATCTTACCTCAAGGTTTCTAGATAGAAGTTCTCTAGAAAATTCTCCAAGAAGTCCTACCATATCATTCTTTCATCCTTCTCAATCTGAACCATGGTGTCCACCAATGCTTTTCCTAACCTCACAACATATAGGCCTCCAACTTGACTCACTTCTCAAAAGGATTATCTGAATGATCAAGAATCATCTAGATGGACTCTATCAAGAACTCAGCTACCTATGGCCCAATCTCTCCAATAAATTTTGGAGGGTGTTGTAGCTGAAACTATATAATTAGCTTCAACATACTCATTACAACCCACCCTAGGCCTCATTCCATAATTTATATAAAGTAGGTGATGTTATCATGAAACTACACTTATCTAATACCATGATTCATCAGGTCTTCTTAATCCACTATTAGGGCATCATTCTCGGTAACATCCTCTTGTCACCCTTCCGGAACACATCTTCAGGGTGGTATTTTCATACAATTCCAAACACCAGCTTTACAACACATAAAATAAAGATTCCACAATATATACACAATAAAACTCATCACTATTCATATAAAACCATTCTCATACACTATCCTAGAGGATATCAACACACTTGAGAACTACCCTCTACCATACCTACCATGGGTCATGGTCAACATAGGTAAACTACTTCACATAGCAATGATCTTTCACTGGATACCTTTTTAAAACTACTTCCACACTCATAGTGCAAATTTTTCCTCTTAAGAACATTTCAATTTTCACATCTTGTTAAAACCCACATTTTAACTCATTTAAACATTTCTTTATGCACAAATATTTAACAATTATATAAAATTCCTACCATTTTAACCATTTATATCATTCTTATTAGACATCATTTTCTTTAAATTTCTTATGGATTTAAAATTCATTCCACCTTTCATATCCCACACACCCATCCCATGTATACATATCATGATGCATGCCACCTATATTCTTAGGTGCCTAAAATTATGCATTAATGCACAACCTCATGCTATTCCGTCCATCAGAAAAATATCACCAAACTGCCATATCACACAAAAATTGTATCACCAAATGATGAAATATCATTCAACTATAACAATATACAATAAGAACAACAATTACCACCCTAGATACATGGTTTTAAAACCATATATGGGTTAGATACTCCCAAACATGAGATCATTGTCAAGAAATGACACATCCTATTCTCTCATCTACAATCCCAAATAATAAGACCATAGAAAATAACCGCACTGGTACCACATTATAACATCCTTGACCCGGAAGCTACTAAACCAGTGCCCAAGTCAGGTCGCCACATGACCTCAAGTGTGCCTCCCCATACACAAGAGGTTTCCGACTAGTAGTGAGGGTCTAATGATTCGCATGGGGAGACTATACCCTCTTTACTATATTAAGACACAACAATTAAGAATATAAATAGTATAAACAGCATGTAATAACCAATAAACATTCATAACTAAGCATCTCCCAAAACTGGGTACAAACCACAAATCAACAATAACCATGTAATGTCATGAAAATACTGCCAAGAGTGAAGGAAACCCAAAATAAAGACAAAAAGATGAATCCCCAAAATGGTCCTGACTCTAAATTCAGATCCTCATCCACACCGATCCCATGACCAACTCAACTCCCCAACACCGGTCATTTTCCATTATCTAAACTTGTAACATTGAAGTATGCTTGAGAACCCAACGGAGACCCTAATAGGGTGTGAGTACAACTAAGTATGTCACGACCCAACCCAACGGGGCTCGAGCCGCAACTCCCCAAGCCCGCCTCCAATAGGCCAGGGGATGGCGACCAGCGCTGAATAGGCTATCACACACATGGGTGGCATTAGCCTAAGGTACCTGTACACACGCACCCACAAACACCTCCATGCAACAGTGCATAGATATAGAAACTGAAATGTAAATGCATGCATACAATCTATCCCAAACCAGAGTGCAATAGAAAAAGTACAAAGGGCAAAACAGGGCCCACCAAAGAAAACTACAAAGCACGTCCAACCTGCTCTGAAGAAGGGGAACGCTACCACAAACACCCGCCAGAAAGATCCCTCGGCACAACTCCGGTAGACACCCCGGTCAACTCGCTCACGAAGCTCCACCTGCTCTGGGTCCTCATGGGACTCCGTCAAAAGGCCTTTGGTCTGCACAAGAAGCAAACATGTGTGGGAAAAGCCCGTGCAGGGGTGAGTATAAACATACTCAGTAGGCACCCCAAAAAACCAAAACCCAAGGGAGCAACTGAAAGGCAACAGTCCGCTCAACCCATCTAGAGGGAACCCAGACGAGAGAGAAACTTCATCTCGTGACCATCCTCGGCTAAACACAACTAGTCAGCTCAGCTCAGCTCAGGTGTATGCCCATACATACACCTTGAACAATCCAGATATACTCAGCTCACGCCACAAGCCACAAGAGGTACCGACATCATCACCAGCAACTGTCCCAACCAGGAGAGCACACCACACGAACACTGTCATACCAGATGACACTCATCCGAGAGATACACTCCATCGGGTCCCAAACAAACATCTCAGACGCTCACCCGAGAGACCACGCTCGTCGGATAACATCACGGAGGAAACATCGTTGAAACAACATAACCACCAAACTCCTAAGATAGGGGATTTCCGCTAGGGTCCTCTAGGGGATACCAAGACCCACTCCGGTATACGTAGCTCACAGATAGGGGATCTCTCCCAGGGTCCGCTGGGGGATACCATGACCCGATCTGGCATATGTAGTTCTCATAGATAGGGGATCACACCCAGGATCCGCTGGGGGATACCACAACCCGATCTGGCGCTCGACAGAAGCACATCACTCAGAAAGAGGATCGTCGCCCACAAAAAGGTGATCACGAAGATACCGGAACCCTATCTGTTATAACTCGCGATGTAGGGGATCAAACCGACGATGCCACAACCCTACCGAAACCACACGCTAAGTAGGGGATCATATAACCAACGATACCGCAACCCTACCAAAACCATGCGCTAAGTAGGGGATCGCATAACCAACGATATTGAAACCCTACTATACACCTCATGCTGAGAAGGGGATTGTAAGCCCCACGATGCCACAACCCTACTGTGCACGACCCACCGCATAGGGTATCATATTCTCGATGATGCCACGAACCCTAAGGGGTTAACCTGCTAAATAGGGGATCGTCGCCTGTGAATAAACGGTCACAGCGATACCAAGAACCCGATCTAGGGTAAATATGCTAGAGGATCCCGCTCCGGGCCCACCGGAGGGATGCCACAACTCTAATAGTTTAGACAACCCACTGAGAGGATCACAAACTCATATGAAGGTTGTGATGCCACACGAACCCTCGTAGAAATGAACCAAGGGAGAACCCTCAACCACTGCTGGTCCAAACGTCGCTAACCCGAGAGACCCGCCACAACGCCACACTTCGCACCTCCTAGGCCAAAACCGATGCCACCATCGTGTTCCACGTGGAAAAACACGCAAGATAGACTGTCTACTCACCCGAAAAGGAGTACTAGTGAAAAGGCACTATTCATCGTAGCTAGCTCATGCGGGGCCCACACAACGATCCTGAAACCCATCGAGCGGACCATACCACGGCGATCCCCTCGAAAAAACAAGCGGAATCGACTACTCGCTCATCCGAAACAGACACCCGGTGAAAAATGTACTATTCACCGAAGCCAGCTCGGGTGGGGCCCACGCCTAGATCCCGAAACACATCGAACGGATTGCACCATTGCGATCCTCTTGGAAAAACACACATGATCGACTAATCATCCGCCAAAATTGGACTCCTGGTGCAAAAGCTGCATTTCTCCGCAAATGCCAAAACACGGCCTCGTGGGCCCCGCACCCCGTACTCGGTCCCAACACCCAGAAACCATCTCAAAAAGTCTTTCGTACAATCATGGTTTCAACGCCGCTGACGGCACGTCAATCGGACGCTCCGGGTAGAAGTTACAACGGCCCGAAGTCGTAAAATAATAAAATAATATTATTTTATACGACGTTTCTAACTCCCGGGCCACGATCCCGAACCCTTAAACCCTCAAAGTGAGTTCAGAAGGTCCGTCTCGACGCAAGGAGCGTGTCTCTGCAAACGTCTCGCAAATCGGAGTTACGGTTTGCGAGTTATGGGGGTTTAAAGAACCCCTAGAAAATCCTGGTCGGACCACCGCCAGCCTCGCCGGAAACCACCGCGCCGCCGCCAGATTCCGTCGCGCCGTTGCCGGATTCCACCATGGTCGCCGCCCGTCGTCGCCAGAAAACCGGGTTTTCGCCAGAAAACTTCCGGGAGGCATCGGCAGCACCCCGGTGCTCCAAATTCAGATCCGAAACATGTTTTGGAAAGCTCAGGACCCGAACTATACAACCCTTACGAAAATTTGAAGCAAAACAACACAAAAATGGGATCCAGGATTGTAAAACTCAAACCACCTAGCTCGCGGGCGAAACGCCGACGTTCTGCCTTAGATCCGCGCTCCAGAGCTTCCGTTGCGCGCTCCTGGAATGTCCACCGTCGAATTCCGAGCTCATGGGCGCTTCGTTTGCTCGATTCGGCGGAGCGGCAGTGAAGAACGGCGAAGAACGTCGAGAGGAACGATAAGGGTGGGGGGCGCTGATATTTATATCAGCCGCCCGCCGGTGCCAAATCCGCCTCGGACCCGACGCCCAATGCGAACAAAAGTAAGGTTACCCCTAGGGTAAACGTGTCGTTATGAACGCAACGGTGGACTCAGATTTTCCATCTGAGAATCCTTTCAGAAGTTATTCTAGCCGACGCTCGCACACTAACTTCGCTACTTATTTACGAAAACGCCCCTGGTGGCGTTTCTCACCGCAGGCCCGTGCCCGCAAAGTTTACACCCCGCCTAGGGTAAACAACACGTTCTGAATGCAACCGTGCCATCAGATTTCCGTTCTGATCTACCATTTAGGAGATGTCACACCCCCTCCACGTGCATAGTATAAAAATGTTTAATATTTTTATAAAATTAATTCCGGGCACACCGGGTCTCGGAATCGCACGCTGTCTTCGCGCCTAGCTCTGGAATTATTCGTAGAAATATTCCAAAGTCTGAAAGGTCCAAAAACCCGAGTCGCTACATCCTCCCCCCCTTAGAAATTTTCGTCCCCGAAAATCCCTAAGCACAAGGAAAGCGACTGGACTCTCAACTGGGTCTCACACACCAGCGAGCTCACCAACCAACACCCATGGCCGAACGCATAAGTCAGAGGGACTCATCCACCACACCTCAATACTATCCGCTTTGGGCGGCACTGACTCACCCGTACGGTTTTAATCGCGTCACAAAAATGCATCTCGGTGGGGGAAGGATCCATCTACCTCACGCATTCAAAGCATGCGGAACAACTCCCACACAAGGTCTTACCAACACCCTGAACAAAACTCGAGCAAGCAACAAAAGGAAAGAGTACCGCTAAACTGTGTCTATCAAACTACTGCAGTAAGTAGAAAAGACACAAGGCGTACCTCTATCCATCCGCGGTGCCTCTGGGTCGACTGCCTCCAGGGCATGCAGCTGTCCTCGCCCTCGACCACCAGCTCCCTGAGCTTGGAGTGGACCACCTTGGGGTGGGGGTGGTGGCAACTGGTACTGCCAACCACTGCCTCCCGCTGCACCAGCTCCACCGCCACGTCTGCCGCCCTGCAGACCTCCTTGCTCGAGACGCTGCCTCTGCCAAGGCGGTCCATTGACTGGCTCCCTCTCAGCAGCACGTCGGGTCAGACAATCTCTAGCAAGATGTCCCCGACCGTCGCAAACGTAACACCGCCTCTCCTGCGGCTGACCAAAACTAGCATGCGAGCCCTGTGAGCCCTGAGGCTCAGATCCTCCATTCTGGGGTCGCCTCCTGAAACGTCGACCACGTCCTGACCCCTGAGTCTGTCGTTGGCTACCAGATGTCGATCTGACTGAAAAAGTCTCAACCCTCAAGTGCCCAGCACTAACAGAGGGAATCTGCTCAGCCAGAAAACTCTCCACCACCAACGCTCGCTCCAGCACTCCAGCATAGGTGGGCAGGCACAAGGAAACCACACCAGCTCGGATGTCCCTGCGTAAGCCCTGCTCGAAGGTCTGAGCCCTAAAGAACGGGTCTCGAACCATATCCAGGGAGTAGCGCGACAGGTTTGTAAACCTCGCTGAGTACTCCGACACAGTCATGCTATCCTGTCGAAGCTGCAGAAGCTCCTGGATCCGCACCGACCTCAGCGTCACCGGATAGAACTCCTCGCTGAAGAGCCGCTCAAACTCTACCCACGCGAGCATCTCCTCGTCATGGGACTGCATCACCGAACTCCACCATCGCCCGGAAGAACCATGTAGAAGGCTCACCGCTAGGACCACCATCTAATCTGGAGGTGTCCTCACTAGGCGGAATACCTGGGTGACTGCCTCAAGCCAGTCATCAGCTGCCTGGGGGTCTGGATCACCCCAGAACCTCAGAGGTCGCTTCCTCTAGAACTTGTGCAGTGCACTCAGCCTGCGCGCAACCTCGTCCTGCACTGCCGGCACAACCAGCTGCTCGACAGGTGGCGGTTCAACTGGCAGACCACCTGGAGGTGCAACCTCAGAACCTACGCCCTGCTCCACATCCTCTACACGGGGCGGGTCGTCAGCACAGTCCTGCTGCAGAACCCTCACTGGCTGTCGTCGTGGAGGCATCCTGAAAAACATTCAAGACACACCACAGTCAAAAAGTATATCTGGAGATCTGACTCAAGAAGGACAAGGAAATACCCAAAAACCCAGTCCTATATGATGCATGTATCGTTATGTCCCTGCGACCAGTGTACGAATGTCCCGAGTTGAAAGGCAGGTTATCAGAGTCCTGGTGTATGGATATGTCGGCCGCCACACCAACACTGGAGTCCTTGGACTGAAATCCGAACTCGAAACATCCTAACACTACCGCTATGCAACCCAAACCAAACTCACAGCTAGACCAGCTACGCTCTGAGATCCCAATGGTGGAACCTCCTCTGTTACCACTCTGTCACAACCCGACCCAACAGGGCTCGATCCGCGACTCCCCAAGCCCGCCTCCAATAGTTCAGAGGCTGGCGACCAGCGCCGAATAGGCTATCACACACATGGGTGGCATTAGCCTAAGGTACCTGTACACACGCACCCACAAACACCTCCATGCAATAGTGCAGAGATATAGAAACTAAAAAGTAAATGCATGCATAAAATCTATCCCAAACCAGAGTGCAACAGAAAAAGTACAAAGGGAAAAATGGGGCCCACCAAAGAAAACTAAAAAGCACGTCCAACCTGCTCTGAAGAAGGGGAACGCTTCCACAAACACCCGCTGGAAAGATCCCTCGGCACAGCTCCGGTAGACACACTGGTCAACTCGCTCACTAAGCTCTGCCTTCTCCGGGTCCTCCTGGGACTCTGCCAAAAGGCCTGTGGTCTGCACAAGATGCAAACATGTGCGGGAAAAGCCCTGGCAGGGGTGAGTATAAACATGCTCAGTAGGCACTCCAAAAACCAAAAACCCAAGAGAGCAACTGAAAGGCAACAGTCCGCTCAACCCAGCCAGAGGGAACCCAGACGAGAGACAAACTTTATCTCGTGACCATCCTCAGCTAAACACAACTAGTCAGCTCAGCTCAGCTCAGATGTATGCCCATACATACACCTTGAACAATCCAGATATACTTAGCTCACGCCACAAGCCACAATAGGTACCGACCTCATCACCAGCAACTGTCCCAACCAGGAGAGCACACCACACGAACACTGTCATACCAGATGACACTCATCCGAGATATACACTCCATCGGGTCCCAAACAAACATCTCAGACGCTCACCCGAGAGACCACGCTCGTCGGATAACATCACTGAGGAAACATCGCTGAAACAACATAACCACCAAACTCCTTGGATAGGGGATTTCCACTAGGGTCCACTAGGGGATACCAAGACCCACTCCGGTATAAGTAGCTCACAGATAGGGGATCTCTCCCAGGGTCCGCTGGGGGATACCACGACCCGATCTAGCATATGTAGTTCTCACAGATAGGGGATCACACCCAGGATCTGCTGGGGGATACCACAACCCGATCTGGCGCTCGACAGAAGCACATCACTCAGAAAGAGAATCGTCGCCCACATAAAGGTGATCACTACGATACCGGAACCCTATCTAGTATAACTCGCGATGTAGGGGATCGAACCGACAATGCCACAACCCTAACGAAACCACACGCTAAGTAGGGGATCATATAACCAACAATACCACAAACCTACCAAAACAATGCGCTAAGTTGAGGATCGCATAACCAACGATACTGCAACCCTACTATACACCTCATGCTGAGTAGGGGATCGTAAGCCCAACGATGCCACAACCCTACTGTGCACGACCCACCGCGTAGGGGATCATATTCCCGATGATGCCACAAACCCTACGGGGTTAACCTGCTAGATAGGGGATCGCCGCCCGTGAATAAACGGTCACAGCGATACCAAGAACCTGATCTAGGGTAAAGATGCTAGAGGATCCCGCTCCGGGCCCACCGGAGGGATGCCACAACTCTAACAGTTTAAACATCCCACCGAGAGGATCACAAACCCATACGAAGGTTGTGATGCCACACGAACCCTTGTAGGAACGAACCAAGGGAGAACCCTCAACCACTGGTGGTCCAAACGTCGCTAACCCGAGCGACCCACCACAACGCCACACTTCGCACCTCCTAGGCCAAAACCGAAGCCACCATCGCGTTCCACGCGGAAAAACACGCAGGATAGACTGTTTACTCACCCAAAACGGGGTACCAGTGAAAAAGGCACTATTCACCATAGATAGCTCGTGCGGGGCCCACACAACGATCCTGAAACCCATCGAGTGGACCATACCACGGCGATCCCCTCGGAAAAACAAGCGGAATCGACTACTCGCTCGTCCGAAACAGACACCTGGTGAAAAAGGTACTATTCACCGAAGCCAGCTCGGGTGGGGCCCACGCCTAGATCCCGAAACACATTGAACGGATTGCACCATTGCGATTCTCTCGGAAAAACAGACAAGATCGACTAATCATCCGCCAAAATTGGACTTCGGGTGCAAAAGCTGCGTTTCTCCGCAAACGCCAAAACACGGCCTCGTGGGCCCCGCACCCCGTACTCGGTCCCAACACCCGGAAACCATCTCAAAAAGTCTGCCGTACCATTAGGGTCTCAACGCCGCTGACGGCACGTCAATCAGACGCTCCGGGTAGAAGTTACAACGGCCCGAAGTCGTAAAATAATAAAATAATATTATTTTATACGACGTTTCTAACTCCCGGGCCACGATCCCGAACCCTTAAACTCTCAAAGTGAGTTCAAAAGGTCCGTCTCGACGCAATGAGCATGTCTCCGCAAACGGTTCGCAAATCGGAGTTACGGTTTGCGAGTTACGGGGGTTTAAAGAACCCCCGGAAAATCCTGGCCAGACCACCGTCAGCCTCGCCGGAAACCACCGTGCCGCCGCCGGATTCCGCCGCCCGCCGCCCGCCGTCGCCAGAAACCGGGTTTTTTCCGGAAAACTTTCTAGAGCCACCGGGAGCACCCTGGTGCTCCAAATTGAGATCCGAAACATGTTTTGGAAAGCTCGGGACCCGAACTATACAACTCTTACGAAAATTTGAAGGAAAACAACACAAAAATGGGATCCGGGATTGTAAAACTCAAACCGCCTACCTCTCGGGCAAAACGCCGACATTTTTCCATAGATCCGCGCTCCAGAGCTTCCGCTGCGTGCTCCTGGAACATCCGCCGTCGAATTCAGAGCTCGTGGACGCTTCGTTTGCTCGATTCAGCGGAGCGGCGGTGAAGAACGGCGAAGAACGTCGAGAGGAATGATAGGGGGGCGCTGATATTTATATCAGCCGCCCGCCGGCGCCAAACCCGCCTCGGACCCGACGCCCAATTCAAACAAAAGTAAGGTCACCCCTAGGGTAAACGCGCCGTTATGAATGCAACGGTGGACTCAGATTTTCCATCCAAGACTCCGTTTAGAAGTTATTCTAGCCGACGCTCACACACTAACTTCGCTACTTATTTACGAAAATGCCCCTGGTGACGTTTCTCACCGCAGGCTCGCGCCCGCAAAGTTTACACCCCGCCTAGGGTAAACGACACATTCTGAACACAACCATGCCATTAGATTTCCATTTTGATCTACCATTTAGGAGATGTCACGCCCCCGCCACGTGCATTGTATAAAAATACTTAAAATTTTTATAAAATTAATTCCGGGCACACCGGGCCTCAGAATCGCACGCCGTCTTCACGCTTAGCTCTGGAATTATTTGTAGAAATATTCCAAAGTATGACAGGTCCAAAAACCCGAGTCGCTACAAAGTAGTCCACCACCAATAATGTCTACAAAATATCTAGTCTAAATAGATAGTGCATGACAATAATAAATACAAGTCTAGTAAACAAAGGACAACTTAGGTTCTATTAGTTAACCATCTTTACTTTATCAATTTTTATCATTATTACCATTTTCATTATGTATACCATCCTCATTAATAAACACATATTCATCATGTGTTCCATGTATTAGGCATTTACATCATCTACACATGGGTCTAAGCCAACCAATCACTATGCATAAGGAAAATAAATCAAGTCCCTATCTCTCTAGGGGTAAACACATCACAAAAAAAATACATTTCACTCACCTCAAAGCCTTGGTCTTGGTGGTATCATTGAATGAAACTATTATGGTAATATATCCTCCTTCCCCTTACCTGACCCTTACATTTTGGGGTGGAGTTTAGAGCCTTAGTACAACTCGACCTATGGGCATAGAACCTCAAGTCAATACCCCACACTACCAAGCCATGTTAACATGCTTATTTATCCATTCACCATGCACATAATGTATCACAACCAAACATAACCAATACCAATAGAAAACATAATTCATAACAATCAACATGGGAATTAATATTATACCATAACCCACTAACAAATTTTTGATCTACATTACATAGTTGTTTATATTAATTAACATTTATTATGCATAAACTCATTAATCCTATTATATAATTCCCATTCATTCTCCCCTTTATCCGACTCATAAATTTCTTACATGTTAAACCATTCAACCCATTCCTCATTTCACAAGTAATAACCCCCTTATGCATTTCGTGTACATTTAATAATCCATTTGGCTCATTCATATTAATTAAATTAACCCATTTAAAATATTCTATGATATCTATTTGTTATCCATTTAACACTTCCATAAAATCATGATATTTAATCCCTTTACCCATTCCCATAACATATCTTAACCCAACTATCCCATGTATGATTCATAAGCCTTAGAATGTCAACTAATTCCCCTTTCCTACTTCATAAATCATATAACTCATTATAAATTACCCAAACGACACATTATTCCATTATCAAAGCCTATTAAAATCTATCAATATTTATATTTCAACAAAATTTAACATTTCAAGATGTATATACGGGGCCAAGTGATCATGGATGATGCTAGACAATCTTTAACAAGCCCTATCAGCTGTTGTCGGCCCTTGATGATAAAGGTGGAAATCTTATAAAATGGTAAGTGGTATAGTGTACTTTCCCAATGGAATTTATGTCTATTTATGTTGCATAAGGATGTTTGGGGACACCTCTGAGGGTGTTTCCCTAGATAAATTTAATTAAATAAAAAAATTTATTTTAATTAAAATGAAAATTTTATTTGAATTAGAGGAGCTCTAGGGGTCACTAACAACCCTGGTGCACTAGATGAAAACCTTGGCCACCGATGGCTGAGGTTAGAACTGTAGAGATATTGGAAGGACTCCAAACCTCCTAAGAGGTGAGGTCAGGCCTACCGAGACCTAGTGTCTCTAATGTAGGAGTCTGAATCACCCCTTGAGGAAAGGGAATTATGAATGGAGATGACTAGGCCATGGGGGATTGGTGGGACCCATGAGACACCTTGTGAATTCTAGACCGCTTGAGAGGTGAATCCATTATTAATGTGGCTTGTTAGCCCATGCACACGCCTATATTGATAGACCTTAGGTAGACCAGGATTCAGTTTGGGTGAGCGAACTAAACCAAGGTGACCTTGATGATCGAGTTGGGTTGTGCTCTATCTCTTAACGATTACCTATGTGGAAAGACCTCGTATAGCTATAAAGGCCATGCTACCTAATTATTGATTTTAAGGGAATAGATATCCTTTGAGTGTAGAGATTAGAAATGGGAATCCCAATGTGATCGAGGATCCCAGGTGGGATGTCTATGTAGTAGTGATGACCTAGGTGAACCATGGGGGTTCCCCTTGAGTGATGACCCCAAGTGGACACACATGGGAATTGATAGATATAACTATGGAGAGTCCAACCTTGATGTCTAAAAGGTTGCACATATGGACACTTGTGTTTATGTTTTCTTTTGATTATTTATATATATAGCATACTCCATAGGGAATATTGATATTTGGATGGAAAATCCCTTAGGGGAGGATGGTTTTGATCCCAAAAGGGACTATACCTAGAATGTGGATACTCATATATGGGAGTATGGATGTGATTAATATAGGGATTATGACTTGGATTTTCACCCTCCCAAATGGGAAGATGGTTGTGATGCCTAAAGGGATTTTTCTCTGTATATGGAAACTCCCATAAGGGGGAATGGTGGTGATTCTGATAGGTCTTATGCCTGGATAATAGAACTCCCATATGGGAGGTATGTGATATTGGTTGGGATGATATGTATTTTAATCCATATATGGATAGAGATTACACCTAGTTGATGCTAAGATATGGTTGGGATACCATGGATTTAGAGCTGGGATGTTCAGATAGATTATCACATGATAGCCCAATGAAGTATTTGTGGTGGGATCATGGAGCCTGTAATCTGTTGAGGGTATTTTATCATCCACGCCATGTTTAGTCTAGTATAATGGGGTGTTCTTGGATCTGGGTTTGTGATACTATTTTTCCATGAGCAAATGAGAAACATTCCATAAGGTGAGGTCTATAATACCATGGTTGGAATGATTTCACAATGTTCTTAGAGGGACACTGACATCAAGATAAAATAGGTATGGTTGATCACAATAAATGACCCAAGGATTGATGGTGGACTATTTTTATATATTTATTTCAGTTGATCATATTACATGCATGTATAATGGAATATGTCGGTTAGTATGGGACCGAATTGTTGGTGGCCTACTGAGTTATGTACTCTCACCCTTTATGGGCTTCCACTATAAATGGGTACCCAAGAAGAATTTCACATGGTTGTAGGCATAGTTTTGGGATAAGGAATAGGAATCATGATCGATTAGGATGGTATGTATATGTGCATGGTTATAGGGAAGAGATTTGGCTAAATATTTAATAGTGCCTATGCTTTTTTGTTCTTTTATTTATTCTAGTATGTATTTGTAACTTGACCAGTGGGTGGTTAGTTTTATGAATGGAATGGTTTTTCAAGCCATTATTGAATTTCATTCATCATTCAGTTTTATTTACATTTATTACATTCACTTTATGATTATTTATGGTTGTGAATGGTGTTTAGTTGTTTCATATTTATTGTTCACTCTAATAAAGGGTGTGTATTTTCTCTATAGTTCTACCATAGAACCCCACTGCTATCCTATATCATCTGCCCAATAGAGAGGCATGCCTGAGGTCATGTAGAAACCATGATCCCGGCACCGGTCAATGGCTCAAGGTAGTAGTTTGTTACAAATTTCATTATTTATAATAATGATTTCACTTAAAAACATTTTCATGATCATCATAATTTAGAGTTTTAGAGAAATAGGAAAACATTACAAAAAAAAGGACAATTTTACACGATATTCATTTTTTCAAAAAAATAGGGATTTGGTTCTACACCACTATTTAACTCAAGACACCTTTTCTATGTTTAAGAAGAGTACTCATAGAAAAATATTTAACCTTTCTAAAATTTCTTATCATCCTTAGAACCTATGAAAAACATTTTAAAAACTGGGATGATAAAAAAATATTAGTATGGGATATAGAAATAAATGAATCTCATTAGTCTAGTGAAAAAACATGAAAACCCATGAAAATGATTACCTTTTTAAAAAAAATACATGACCCCATAAATAAAACATTTTCACATGTGAAAATTAACCATTAATCAAATAAAAAATTTAATAACCAATTAAAAATAATTATAAAACCATAAATCCATCTCGATGCACAAGGTAACTTAGGAAAATATTTAAAATCGTTTCAAATTCAAAAAGTTCATAAAATTTCATTGCCTTGTGAAGTTAAAATATTTCCATAAAAACATATTTCACAAGAATAATATCAGTATCATAGAGAATCAAATTCATAACCTGTATTCACTCATTTTTAACCCATGTTATATTAAATAGAGCCTAGTTAATTTTATAGGAGAAACATACCTAGTTATCTCCCTCATTTTTCTCCTTCAAATACTAACTCATTAGCCAATAATTTATGGATTCATATCAGTCTCACGCATCATCTGAAGATTTTTCAGTCTCACCCATCATAATTTATAATACTATAGTACCATATCATGAACAAAAAATTTGTAATATTTCCTTCTATTCATCAAAAACCCCCCATTTTATCCCATAATAAATACACTTTCCATTTTTTTCACAATCATAAAAACAAATATCCTTTTTCATTAAAAATTCAAAAAAATAAAAAATTACCAGAAGAGAGAGAATAATATATTCTTTAAAAACATGTTATCTTATAGAAGAATATTAATAACAAACAATGGTTAGGATAGTGGTAATGTTCATTCAATATGTCTACATTAAAAACATTATTATTTAAATTTTTTAAAATTTATTAAATAAACTATATAGAAGATGCTGAAAATATTCCTTTTTAAACCATTATAACGTAAATTATAGTAGAAAATGAAATTTAAAAACCATTGAAGAATAAATAATAACATTATATAAACATTTAAAATAATATTTATATTGAGGAGAAACATTTTAAAACATATAAAAATTATTTTAAATGAAATATATTACCTTGAGTCTCGACTCGTTTCATTTGTATGTCTACCCTTCTCTTCTTTGGAAAACCTCTCTTGGATTACACATTAATCCTTATTAGGATGGTCTTTTGGTGATATCCAAACCTCTAGGACATGAAGAGGGATTTTGGGGAGATATTTGGGTAGGTATTGGGTGAGATAGAGTGATCAAAACGTATGATAAATAGATGAGAGGTGGTTCTATTTTATACGTTAGGGGAGTGGAATTCATATGATTTTCGATGTTTTAAAATAATATTAATTCACTTTCATGTTCAAGTGGAACTTGAAAAATTAAAAATTAAATATTATGTAACAAGGGTTGACATAATCTCACCCAATAAGAAATAATATAATATTTTTTTACCTTATCGCATATTTATTACCTTAATTAACCTGTTTTACCCTTTTAATATGGTGACAAAATTTTGACCAACGTTACTATTCATAATGAACAAAAATGAAATTGAAACAATTTCTAAATTTGAACGTCAAAATTAAAAATATTAAATATATTTTTCAATATTCTATTTTTAATATGTAATAAATTACTTTTAATATAAGAACACAAAATGCAATGAAAATTAGTTTTTTTTGATAAATGTGGTTTTTAGCCTAAAAAAAATTATACCAAAATAAAATGTGATATTTATTATTATGAAATTATTTATAATATATTTAATAAAATTTATATTATGTTACTTTAAACCCAAATAAAAAATCTAATGATACTTTTTAAATTACTTTATTTAAAAAAACAGATGACAGGTTCGCAAAAATCGGTATTTTTCACTATTAATCCAAAAATTAATTTTTTTAGAAAAAAAATAATCCTAATATATATTTGATATGTTTATATAAAAATTTAATTTAATTTTATAAAATTCAATTTATAAAAACACGAAATTTATCTTTTAACTAGAACCATATAATTCGGGGAAAAACAATTTAGTTAAATAAAACTATTCTTTTTTCAACTGGAAAATTTTATAACATTATTTATAAATATATGATGAATATATATCCATAAAATTATTACTTATAAATCATAATATTTATTTATTTATATGTTTAACATGGTTACAAAATTCTTCCCCCTTAAAAAATTACATCCGCAAAATTTGATTCATTACTTAAATGTGTGAGTGTATTTTTCCCTCATAGATTTTTTTGATTCACATGTTGCTTCCTCAATCATGTGATTCTTCCATAAAACCTTAAACTAGTTAATCACCTTATTTTATAGTACCTATTCACTATGATCCAAATTTAAACTTGTTATTATTTATAATATATATTCTCCTCTAATTGTACCACATCAAGGCTCAAAACATGAGATGCATCAGGTGCATAATTTTCTAGTAAGGAAATAAGAAACCAATCATGTACCTAAGATAAACTCTAAGGTAAAGACACTTGGTACGAAAATAATCCTAATTTTTTTGAATTTCATATCGACCAATATGTTTGGAGATAATTTTCATTTGTTTCTAAAACATAGAACACTTTTCAAATAGATACGTTAAGAAAAACATGATCTACTACATCAAATGAGAGATGTTTCCTCTTGTTATCAGCATAAATTTTCTAACCTCTTTGATCTGGACCTATGTGGTGCTAAATAATCCTTGACTTATCAACTATTTCTTATACCATATCTAGTCCCAACAACTTCCTTTCACTAACATCATCCTAACATGATGGAGTTTGACATTGCTTTCTATATAATTACTCAAAAGGAACGATCTATATACTAGAATGAAAACTATTATTATAGGAAAATTAAATTAATAAAATATTTTGATCCCAAATTACTTGATAATCCAAAGATAAATCTCAATTATTACCCTCAAAAGTTTAAATTTTTTACTATGACTATCCATTAAATTGAGGATGAATGTTTTTTATTAAATTTTATTCAGTATCTATCGACTTTTTACGTCCTTTCACAAATCATGACTTATATCTAGGATCAAAATCAAATAAAATAGAGTAAATCCATGTTATTTTTCTATATCATTAATATAAAGTCTATAATGTTGATCTAAAGTCATAGTATCTCAAATATAAATAAAATTTATAAATTTATTCAATCAATCAAAAATAAATGAGATCACATTATTACCTCATAATTTATTTAGAAATCCCAACAAAAACTATATGGATATATTCTTCTGTTTCAGTATAGGCACTATAAAATGATGAAGCATCCACTTAGATGGTTGTCACTCATCTTTAACCTGTTAAAAAGTTATACATTTCATGGATAATTAAGAAATATTATTTTTAATTTCATATCACTAGTAATATTCCCAAAGGTTTTTGTACATCTTAGTACTTCCAGGATGAATGAAAAATAATTAGCTATGAGATACACTTAATAATTCCTTCTTTTACTAGGAATCACTTGTCACACACAATAACTTTTTTGAACTGATGACATGTTATTTTTCAACATTAAATTTAGGTAATTTATCATCCTTAAAAAAATATCTTTTTTAGAAATCCATGATCCTTGGTATAGGCCTTCTTGATCCACTCTACCAAGGAAGACTATATTTTCACATAAACCAAAAGAAATGGAGTTCTTGTATACTCAGTTTCTAGGAAAACGTTCATTAAATCTTTAACTAATGTATAATATTCCAAACATAGCATTGTTAATGATACATTATCTTTTCAAATCAAGGAATCAATCACCTTGTCTAATTTTTTTAGATGAATTGAATCGTGAAATCATAATATTTTATCAGTTCCATCCATCTTCTCTACAACATGTTTAACTCTTTTTGAGTAAATATATACTTTAAAAATTTATGGTTAGTATATATTTCACATTTTAAACCATATAAAAGATACCACATAATTTTTAATGAAAAAACCCACCTTTTCAATATCATGATCATGCATAGGGTAATTATGCTCATGAAGTTTCACTTGATGTGAATAATATGCAATTACATGTTCATCTTACCATAAGACACAACCAATTACTTTCAAATAAGTTTCACTGTTAATAAAAAATTCACCCTTTCTTGTTGGAAATGATAACACTATAGAATTATACAACATTATTTTAAGTTCCTAAAATCATTCTTCACATTCTTTTATCGAGATCAATTTAACTCAATAACTTAGTTAGTTAGGTAGATAATTGAGAAAAAATCTCAACAAATCGTGGGTAGTAAGCAATTAATCTAAGATAACTTCAAATCTCACTGACATTTTTTGGTCTTTCCAATCATCAAAAACTTTGGTTTTAGTATTATCAATAGTTATAACATCTTTACAAAGAATATACTTAAGAAAATAAATTTTTTCTGCTAAAATTCACATTTTCTAAATATTTGATTCAATTTTTTTTAAGGTTTGTAAAACAATCCATAGATGTTTCACATGTTCCTCATAGATATGATAATAAACCAAAATTCCATCAATGAAAACTATAACAAATTTATCCAAATAATCATGGAATAATCTATTCATAAGATCCATAAATATAGATTGGTGCATTTGTAAACCCACATGGCATGACCAAAAACTAGTGATGGCCATACCTAGTATAAAAAGTTTTCTCTGGAATGTCTTCCATATTCATATTCAACTAATGATAAATGGACCTGAGATCAACCATAAAAAAATACGAAGCTCCCTATAGATGATGAAACAAACCATCAATATGATCCAAATGATACTTTTTATTAATAGTGATGTTTTTGAGTTCTCTATAATCATTGAAAAGTCTCATGGAACCATCCTTATTTTTAAAAAAATATCATCACCCCAAGAACAAGTGTTAGAGTGGATGAAAACCTTTTCAAGAAACTCTTGTAACTACTTCTTCAATTCTAATAACTAAACTGGATCCATTTGATAAGTGAGTTTTGAAATTGGCTTAGCATCAGGAACTAACTCAAAAGTAAACTCAACCTCCCAATCATGAATAAAACTAGAAAAATTATCAAGAAATGCATCCATATATTTTTTCACTACTGGAACAATTAAAATTTTAATAGTTTATTTATTTTTCAATAATATGTACAAGATGAATTTCACTCCCATATTAAAATAGTTTATTAGCTTCTTGATATATTATTAATGGTATGAAATCATTCTTATATAAATTGAAAATCACATTAAAATTGAATATAACTTCTTTAGTTTTATAATATAACCTTTCATGATAAACCGAAAGGAAATCAATACTCAGAATAACATCAAAATCAGAAATGGGAAAGAAAATATGTTTTTTAGGAAAAAATATTCCATAGATAATAACAAGACGGTTCCTAAAAATTATTTTATCCTTAATACTACACCCATAAGTTTTTACTATAAGTTCTGATTTCATTTCTTGATATGGTATTTCTATTATACTTATATATTTCCTAAAAATAAAATAATATGGGGATCTCAAATAAAATAATTCATTAGAATAATATGAATAAACAAGTAATATACCTGACACCACTTCATTAAATGGTCCATCATATTATGACCCACCTCCAATGGTACACCTCATAAGAAGGAAATAGAGAAATATAGACAATGACCAATGAGTCTCATCTTCAATACACCCCTGGTTGGTGGCTAGCATTGAGGGTATAAAATAGAACACATATTGGAGGATTTACCCTCAACAGAAAGAAAACTATGAATAATAGATAGGATAAAAACCACCAAAATATTCAAAAACATAAGAAAAGGTAAAAATCCACAATATCAATAATTCAAGTAATGACATAAAAATATAATGAAAGTCTCCAGGTAAAATATTAAAGATGATCCTATGATAGAAACTCGACAATATCACTAATACCCAAGTCAATAATATCCAAATCGGTCCCAATAGTCCTCCTAAAAACATGAACAATGGTTTATATATATTTAGGGTTAGAATACACATATACTCAATTGGATTATACTCAAATTATCACATGTATATGTGAAAGGATCATACTAATGCACCAGTGAGAAAATAGAATGACCAAAAATACCTAAACAGGTCAAATAAACAATCTCATCCCCACCAAGGCACACTCAACAAATAAAGCATCCAAGTATAGTAAAATAATAATTATAATAATGATAAAAGGATAGACCATACCACTTTACCACTAGTATGACACTCTCATACCCCAACATCATATATACCGGCACTCCTATCTCTTTTGTATAATAATTTTACCTGAAGACACATAGGCCATCACATCGCATCTTTCCTAAAGACACCTAGGTCATCACATCACATCTCACCTAAATACACATGCGACATCACATAAAATCCCTACTGAGGTCACCTAGGCCAACACATCACATCTTAACCATAGAAGTGAGAGTGAAGAAGTGGGGGTATCCATCCATCCATCCTCAGCGTCAGGGTGTTAGGAAAAATTCCCACCAAAACATTTCATTGTTCGCATAAAGAGATCGATGTGGGTTGGATGCATATATAAATCATAATGAAAAAACAATATATAATAATCACACACATAAGACCAACCTATGGGTTTTTTCATAAGAATAAGATTCCACTTATATCATCACCACAAAGGCCTCACACCCTCTACAACTTTCACTTCCAATTTTAAATGAATAAAACCCTGAAAACAACACCCATCCACAAGCCATATTCCATATTTCATTTAAAGTTATTCCATTTTTCATATTTTCAATTATCATACATATTTGTTTATCAATACCACTCATTTAATATTTAATGACAACAATCTAAGACATGATTCCCAATTTAATTCAAGAGTTCATTTACCATTCCAGTCTATTACATTATCATTTCATCATTAACCATTTATTTCATCTAATTACCACAAATAATTTCCAAATATATCATTTAACCATTTCAATTACCAACCATTTTCACATTCGTTAATCATATCTCTATATTCAAATTAAGCATCATTATCTCATTTACCATTCATCATTTCTAGTGCCAATCAATAATTATCACAACATAATATATGCAAATCAATCGCCACAATTCAACCATCTAACTACAATAACCACAAATCACAACCACCACACATCATCCCATATTAACACATAACAACACACTTCAGCTTCCATAACGCCCACAGTCCATTTTAATGGATTTCGTGACATTACATCATCTTTAGCATGTGGCATGATCACACCATTCTATATTTACATGGGTAACCAGTTCATTAACCATATATAAGTAATTTTACTTTTAATAGATAGTGAGATTAATTAAAAAATAAAAACAAGGGTGTTATAATCCAAAACAATCATTGTGAAAACAAGGTTCCTAACAACCATTATTTTCAACAAGGAAAAAAACATGGATAACACTTTAAACAATATCACAATACAAGTAAAAATACCTGAGATCACTCTTTTCATGAAAATAATAATTATTAAATTCATGTGAATGTCACTTTATTTTTTTAGGACTATCTTTTGATTACATAAATTAATACAATATGTGATAATACTTTCTAGGGAAACAATTATCTACAACAAGATGAAACTATGTAAAATACAGGCAAAACTCCCCATTCCCTTACATTTTTTGTTAATCAATTAATTGTATTCATTAATATGATGAATACCATATTCATAAAGGATAAACATAGCATGATTAATCCCATGTGTAACAACTAGAAGAAATATGAACGATCACATACCTAATGATGGTACGTAACTCATGCTACACCCAAAGGATAGAGGAGAGAGAAATATGATAATAGCTTGGAAAATATAGGAGAGGTATCATATGGATTTTCATAAGGCCTACAGATCTCAGAATGTGAGTTTTGGATCCCCCAATATTGAGAGAAACAAGGAGAGACTCCATTGAGGGGATGAAACTGATTTTTATATTTTTCAAATATCCCTTTGTGGATACTTCAGAAACTTCGTAGAACATTGAATATTTTATTCCCCATTTAATTTTCATTTAACTTAAAACCTAATTTTGATCCATTTAAATTCTTTGAAATTGTTATACATAATATAATGAGTCAAAATTAATAAAAATTGTGATTTTAAGACTTTAAATCGTTGAAAACATGTTACAAGAGCTTTGTGAAAGAAAACATGGGTTTTTTTAAGCATTTTATCCTACTCATATACAGGTGGGGGTTCTACATAAGGGTGACCTGTTTTACCCTTATACACCACTAAGGACGGTCTCATATAAGGGTATCTTAATATTACCCTTATACATGATTTGAAAATCCTATATTATGTTTACGCAATGTTGGTGGTCTGTATATGGGTAAGTTATTTTACCCTTACACTATGTTATACCAAGGATCACATAAGGGTAGCTTACCCTTATGAAACATTTAAAAGTGAGCCTTAACCATACAAGAGTGCCCTTATGAAACTATACCCTTACATGATTACCCTTAAAAATCCTATAGTATAACTGGCTTACCCTTATGTGAGTCTTGATCTACCTTTACATAGTATAGGACTACCCTTATTTAGTAATGGGATCATTTACAAAGTGTATTGGATTTTTAGGTTACCAATACGCAATAGTTCAATAACTAGCCTTACCTTTATGCGATAGTTAAAAATCATGGTTAACCTTATGAAAGCCTTATAAAATCAATATTACCTTTATGCAAGCTATAAAAAACCACCATCACCCTCATGAAACCTCAATTTCATGCGTAAGGGTAGGTATTTCTTTGAAACTATTAATGTTTCAATTAAACTAACATATAAATAATTTTGAAAAGTTTTTATTGTTACTTTTAAAATTCTAAAACACTTCCAAAAACATTATAATCATTTTAATGCTTAAATGTTAAATTACAAATAGACTTTTAATACTATTAAATTACTTTAATAATATGTAATTCCCTTTTTAAACCCACTTAATAATTTACAAAATCATTTCAAAATAACTTATAAATTTTATGAAAATCGTCTGAACCATTGGAAACCCCATAATGGAAAAGGGTGGCTAAATAATATTCCAGACCTTCTCATTAGATACCTATCAGACTATTCTCATACTCAAGAATAAAAACAAAATTGTATAGAATATGGAAAGCATGGGGGATAAATAAACCACCACGTGAGATACCTTTGAAGGGCCTCACTATATTTGGAACACAACAAAAACTCTAAAGAAAAACTCTTAAGGGTGACGCTTCTCAAAGAATAATAAGGATACATAGATAGCCAAAAAAAACCCCAAAAAAATATAGTGATCAAAAAAATTTATATAAGGAAACAACATCATAGACTATCACTTCACATATTTTTAAATGTGAAGCATAAAACTTAATATAGGGAAAATATTATTATTTCCAAAACATTAATAAATTTATTTAGGAATTTCATTAAATGAAATATGTATACATGTTTTATACACATTAATCATTATATTAGGTAACATTCATAACATATCATGATTCACATGAACAAGGTATACTATAATGCTTTCATAATTATTTATTGATAAACTTAGATATGTTTCTTAAAACAATTCATTATTTTATGCTGACTAAGAAGTTCAAAATCATAATCATTCTTTTCAAATGATCCATTACATTCTATAAATGTATCACAAAATTCCATTTTTAATACATACTAATAAAAACTTCACCAAGAAACTTGTGAAAACACTTCCAAAACCTTTTTCAAAATTACTTTTTAAAGAAATGAAAATTTTCTAACACAATCATTATAGTCTGTTTGAGAAAAATTATTTCCAAAAAATAAATTTTCAATCTGACCAAAATATTAACTAATTTAAATCACCATGAATCACAAGATTTAATTTATCTAACCAATATTTTATTTATAACTCAAAAATGTGTTATATCAAATCAATTTTCTTTTTATAATAAACTGAAAACATTTCTAACATGATATGTAACCAATCATATTTAACATACTTCCCAAAATAACTTACAAAAATAGAAAGGATACATGATACCATCAAATTCTTTCTATTCAGCTAACATATATCTACCATGCTCTTTACTTATGTTAGTATCAATACATAACTTCAAAATTAGAGAACCTAATTTAATATATGACATATATTTCAAAAAAAAATGAGGTTTAAACAATCCAACTTGTGAGACTTTGAAATTTTTCCATGTTTTTTAAAAAATATTATTCACCAGGGGAGCACTAATGAAAAGGCTACTAAGGATATAACATTATATTTACCATTTATCATAGGTGCATTCCATTAATTCCAAAAGTTTCATATAACATTTATTAACCAACACAAGAACTTATATTAACATAGAAAAATATATCATAAGTATACAAATCAAAGGAACCCATCACTATACCATGATATTATCCACTTTGGGTAGCACTGACTCACCCGTATAGTTTTAAAATGCATCATAATATAAGGCATCATGATATGAGAATTTTCTCTTATCTTAATATGCTTAAATAGAAAACGTATATAAACAGTATGAAAGAAATATATTCTGAGGATTTAAGCTGTAACACCCCAAGGTTTTGAAAATAAATATAGAATGCAATTTTTCCTCTTCTATGTTTTGAAGTTCAAGAAATGGTCATCTAGAGTTGTGTCCAATAAGTCATTTGCAGTCTGATAGAACAAACTTGATTTTTGGTGAATAGTAACATACCCTTATGAATAGTAATATGAATAGTAATATGAATAGTAATATGAACCATGAATAGAAAATAATGATATTATTTTATTTTCCTAAGGCAATATAATAATGGGATATTAATTAATTTTTCAATGTCACATAAAACTAACTGCACTTCAAGATTGTTATTTTTCGACTTAACTATGACCTTATTTAAAAATTAAATTAACAATATTTAGAAAATTATTTTTGAAAAATGTATTTAACTTTTGAATTCTACATGTCGAAAAATTGTAGGGGTGAATTTTTGGGATTTTTCTAAAATTCATTAATTTTTTATGAATAGTGAAATACGGTAAAATACCGTATATTCAATTTATCAGTTAAATACACTATTTATGAAATCATAAGTGATGTAAGGCCACTTGATTCGAACTCACATGATCTTAATACTATTAGGGTTCACATTAAACAAAACTATTGGTAGTCTTGATGTAAATAATAAAATAATGAATTTAAATATTCAAAATTTACCCCTCTCCTCCGCTATAAAAACCCCCCACCACTACCTCTTCTATTAACTTCTCTAAGCCTTGAATCTCTTCAATTTTCTACCCAATTACCCTTCCCTAGTCACTCCCCATGACCAGGAAGCTCTTATTATTTCCAAAAGACCAAAATCCCTTCCCAGAAGGAGGTTCTCGAGGAAGTCATTTCAAGAGGTAAAACACCTTTCTATTTCTTTTAGTTTCATTTTAATTTATCTTTATTTGTTATCCTCTCCTCACCTCCTTTGTCTAAATGATCATGATAACTCCGGTATCATCTACATACTGTATTTATATCATGTGAATGGAATAACCATCATCAATATTCTTACTCCCTCCCTTTTATTTTTATAAATGAAATCAACATCCATGAGGTTCCAATTTATAACCTTCATGGACGACGAAGTTTTGTTCTTTAATATTTCTTTCATTACTGGTCATGAAACAATATTTATGGTTGAACCAGGTCATAAAATATTTATTTTATCTTGATTAATGTTCTGGAATTTTTATACGTACATAATATGTAATAATAATACAAAACAAGTTTATTGAGCACAAAACTACCAAGCCAAATTCAAGCGTTTATTTTTAACTCATTGAATTAGTCATCCTCATGGTATATAACCAGAATAATTATAAGATCATTTATATCTATTTAATTTCATTGATAATTTATATTAACAATTCTATATGTTTAACCATGTTTCAAACCAACTTCCATTCATGAATACAAGTAAACAAATCATGAAACCAGGTAAGAAAATGCTTCCTAAACAATAAGATTTAATCTCTTAAACCCATCAAAAAGGACATTAATGAACTTAATAAGGTTATATAACATCAATTACATGTTTATTAGGTTCTATAATTATTAATTAATGAATCTAAATTTGACTATTCAGGTCATTAAGAACAATCAAGAACACACTAGAGCAAAAGGTAAGGGGTTTCTCATCTCACTTTCATTTCTGTGAGATTTCCATTGTTCGCCAATTATTCATTATATTTGGTATATGTGTACTTAATTTTGATATATAATAACATGATTCTATTTATATTCATGTTATTCAATGATTCACTTAATGGTTATTAAGTTCTTCTCATATGGTTCGACCGATTACATTGTGGTAAGGAACTTTGTCCCAACTACCGTTTTGTTGTGACTAACATTGTATTGTGCACCTAATAATCCTTATGTGGTGTACCTACTGCCCATTTGAGATCAATTTTCATTTGAAATTATATTTATATTAAATATCCATAATCTCATGTCTTGGATAATTTTTTTGTCTAAACTGTATACCATCTTACATATGGTGTTTATTTGGAAAGTTATTTTAATTATAGAAATATTGATGAATCTATATACTCTACTCTATACGGATATTAAAAAGGCTTATTTATATTGTACTGAATCAATGTATAAATAATTATTTGGACATTCAGTGGTGGGTGGGGCCCACTACATCCCCTCGATGCATCGGTAGGTCTCATGAGACAAAACAGTTGGCGACAAACCCTTTGAGTTTGTTTCCAAAAAAAAATCAGACGGTTTTCTACCCACAGAACTAAACTGCTTTTACGGTATTATGGTTTCATGTTCCAGATACATTATTTCAAATTAATAAGCATTATCTTTATTCATTATCAGTTATAATTATTATCCATGAGGTTTTCACTATGACAAAATCTATGGATGTAGTTTCATTCTCAGTTTAATAATGGAATTAGTTATTCATTTATTCACTATGCCATATTGATTATGTCAGATTGATTGTGATTCACTTATTATTGTACTCATGATTCCACTATTTTTAACCCTTACTGATCATTTGAGCTCACCCCTTTTATTGTATACATTCAAAAGGTGATAAAGAGAAGATCTTTTATTGATTTCCTAGGGATGCTATTTTTAGTTTTTGTTATGTATTGTATTTTTTAAACTTTTCTAATGTAATTTTAGAAACAACTATGTATCTAGTTTCTTCAAGAATACTAAACTGACCGTTCCTTTAGGATTTTCATTCCTTATAACCATTCCAATATCACAAGTAATACACCATCTTCAGCCTAGAGGGTTCAGGGTGTTACATAAGCATAGCAAGCCATAACCATTAAACAAGCACATTAATTATCAAGCAACCATCTCAACTTTCAATGGAACAACATTAGGAAATCTCAACTTCAACACATTTTATTTTCCCTTGTGAAATCCTTGACACTACTGCACAAAATAAAACATGTTTTATCCCATGATAATATCTTCATCCTAACTGACACCTCATTCCACCATCACAACCTCGAGAATCCTTGTCCATATCATCACCATAACTGACACCCTGGGCCACCATCACAGCCTTGGGAATTCCCACTCATATCTCATCAACTAACTACTATCCTGGGATCACATCATATCACATATTAAGGCTCACATATAGAGAAAACATATAAGTTAACAAACAAAAAAAATTTACAAGGATTCTAGGCCCCAAATCAAGGCATCTAGCCTTTATAAGAAAATGGGATTGCTCATCCCCAAAAATTTACATTCATCAAACAACCAGTTTTGTTATCATCTTGGATTAACTTGTTCATTTATCATAGGTAACCTATGGAATCGACTATTTAAATCTAAAAATTATTCAAACATGCTCTCAATCATAACTTCTAATTTCAATAAACTTTAAGGAAGAAAATTCATATTAACGTGAATATTTAATTCTTTATACTACCAAATTTACCAATATTATGTGATTAACCTTTTTATGAAAGGTGGTTGATTCCATCAATACAACTGAATCACAATGCACTATCATAGTAGGGATATATTTGATCAACAGCAAGCGACGTCATCTCAATCATCACATAGTTTTATAGGTTAATAAATATAAAGGCCTCATGGTTTAGGATTCATTACAGAACATATTCTTCTAAAATATCTTTTTAAAATATTACATTATAATTAATAAAAATTAAACATATAATATCAACACTTCAATTAATCAATCAATAAAAAATGTAACAACAAACAATACTCAACATTTCCAAGTCATTTCTAGGGAAATATCATGCCTTTCATTTAAATGTGTCCATGTTAAAGTCAAAAAATACACGTACATTATCTTATGTATCATTATTAACATGATTAAACAATACATTATAGGTTAATATTATTAATATGGAAATAAACTTCCAAATTTATATGAAACTTTCTACACACTAGGTTATTATGATCAATTAAAATACCACATTATATATTCAATATGCTTTCACAATTCTGAAAATAAAACATTCTCTTAGATAAAAAAATTAAAATTGTACATGTTATATTATTATGTTTGACGGTTATCATGTTTGAATAAAACTTCTCAAATATTTTCATTTATTATAAAAACATGCTTATATACTGAAGTGAGGGTAACATGATTTTACCTCCATATTTAAAGACAAAATGATCTATAGATAGCATGATTTCATATCCTAAATACAATATATTAATCATGATACATGCTCAAGATTCACATACTATAATTTTCATATTTTCTGCACAAATTTTTTCAATAATAAGCATGCTCCCATAAAAAACAACTCATGAATAAACATGCAAGTCATAATTATTTTAGCACTAAATGTTATTACTCTTAAAAATAATAAGATCAATCATTTTAATAGTTCTGGGTCTCAATGGGTTACCACAAAGAATTTTTATCATTTTCCAAGAATTTTAAAACAAATAATTCATATCCTTACAATTAATTCCTACAAAATGAAAGATAAATACCATGGAAAGGAAGGAAAAACCTAGCTTGAAATTTAGAATTCAATTTTCAATAACATAAATAATCTAGTATAAATATTTTTAACCAAGATTGGGGAAATGGTATAGATTTTTTGTTTTGGAAAATTTTCATATTATTAAATATTATCACTAAGAATTATAATTTTTTAATATTTAAAAACAAATTCCACAATAATTTACATCCTAACACATGCTTATGATAAATTAAAAATGGATAGAAATTTTTGGAATATTGACTCACATGGAAACCAGAATACACCTAAGAATGGTTTTTGAAGAAAAAAATTTAGTGTGGAAATATGAAATATATTCAAGGTAACATTATTAATAAGGTTTTCAAGAATTTAATAGTTATTCACATTACAATACACTAAGTACGCTTCAATAATAATTATAAACATTAAGAAAATAGTTTATCACGTTATGCATCTTAATAATGGAATAAAATTGAACGCACAAATAACCATGCTACAATAGGCAAGGAAACAACACATTAAAGTCTTAACATGGTTTAAAAGAAATGCAACATGCTAGTTGATTACCATTTTACTCTTTTTTAGGTTATGATATTGATTCTCCAATAATAATAGTTCATTATAGACCAAAATTTGGGCAAAATTAGAGGAACACACATAAAATTTCATGATTTATTTAATTAAATTCATTATCTTCTAAAAACCACATTGTTTAATCACAAGTGAAACAAGTCATAATGCATGTACCATTCCTAGGTATCTATCCAACAAGAAACACCATCTCACTTGGTCATTTAGTGGGCTCGGATTCATTTTATTGGATTATGGGGGGCCTAAAATATCATGTCCTGGTTAGTCTTCCCTGGTCTATGACACACAAAAATATGAACTAATTTTATTTCTCTACTAATCCATGAAATCTTCCTTATTCCTAACTTCAAACTCCATCATATATCTCAACTAAAACCTATGATACCACTTTTTAATGACCCCCTCTCTCTAAAGGCATCCCTCTTAGGCCAATAATAGATAAATAAAGACAATGAACCCTGAGTCCCACCTTCAGTAGACCTCAAGTCATCTACTAGCACTGAGGGTATAAAAAATAACACATATGGGAGACATTACCCTCAATATAAAGATAGATGGGAATGAGAGATATGATATCAACCACCAAACAACTTCATAACACAAGAAAGGGTAAAATCCATAATATCCAAAATGCATGTAATGACATATGAATACAATGAAAGTCTCTATATAAAACATCAAAGTCAATATTATAGAAAAAACTCAACAACAGCACCAACCCCAAGATAATAATGTCTAGATCAGTCCTCAAAGTCCTCCTAGATACCAAAAAAATTATTTATATATACGTAGAGTAAGAAAACAAGTATACTTAGTATGATCAAAACCAAAGTCTCTCATGAACATGTGAAAAGAGAATAATAATACACGAATGAGAAAACAGAAGAACCAACAGTACCTAAAAAGTTCAAGTAATCAATCTTATCCTCACCGTGTCATGCTCAGAAAATAATGCTTCCAAGTATAGTAACATAAAAAATAATCGTATTGATAAATTGGTATCTAACACCACTTTCCCACTACTGTGTTACTCCCACACCCCAATGTTGTATGTCTTGGTTCTCCCATATCTTACAAATAATAATCCTACCAGAATACACCAAGCCCATCACATCACATCTCCCTTGAATACACCTGGGTCATTACATCACATATCAACCGTATCCATAACCAAAATAGTATGGTATCATGAACTCGAATGACATCAACATTGTTCCCTCCTCCTACCATGAATGACCCCCACTATAAAAGACATCATCCTATCATAAAAAACAACCACAAGTTCACTAAAATCTATAATCCATCACATCTTGTGCATATCAAAAATTCTTAGAAGATTTAGTGGGGAATAGGTGGTAGTTATTTATCCATCCTCACCATTGAGATGTTGGGAAAAACACCCCCAAAACATTTGGGTGTCAGCACAAAGTACTCGATGTGGGTGGATGAAAATATAAATCAAAATGAAAATACAATATATAATAATCAAACACATAATCCTAACATATGGGTTTTCAAAAATAATTATATTCCATTCACAACATTTCCAAAAAGTTCGCACAACCTCCACCACTTTTGATGCTACTTTTAAATGTAATAATCCATGCAAACAATCCCCATCTATAAGCCACAGTCTATATTTCATTCCAAGTAAATCCATTTTCCATGTTTCCAATTACCAGCCATCTTTATCTATTAATCCCATTCATTTTATATTTAACAATAACCATATAATCAATACTTCCCAATTATATTAAATAGTTAATTTACCATTCCATCCCATTTAATTACCATTTCATCATTAATAATTTTTTAATCCAATTATCACACATCAATTCCAAAGTTTATATTTAACCATTTTAGTTACAAATATTTTTTACATCCATTAATCATATCTCTATACTCAAATTAAATATCATAATCCTATTTACCATTCATCATTTCCATCCCCAACCAACAATCATTACAACCTAACATAAACTAATCCATCTCCACAATTCAATCATCTCACTGTAACAACCACACATCACAACCACCACACATCATCCCATATCAACACATAACAGTAAAATTCATCTTCTACTTCCCCAAAAATTCAATTTAATGGATTTCATGTCATTACATTATCTTTAAAATGGGTTATTATCTCACAATTATAGATTTCCATGGGTAACTAGTTTATTAACCATATATAAGTGATTATTCAATTAATGCATAGTGATATTAATCAAAAAATAACATAAAGGGTCTCATAATACACAAAATCACTATGTAAACAAGGTTCCCAAAAATTATATTTTTAGTAAGGAAATCGACATGTATATCCCTTTAAAAAATATCACAACATGAGTAGAAAATCATGTGAGATCTCCCTTTTCATGAAAAATAATAATAATTACCTTCATGTGACTATCACCATTATTTTCCTAGATGATATTTCAATTATGTTAATTAAAACAACATGTTACAATAATTATTATTATTATCTACACATGTAATATTACTTTCTTGGGAAACAATTATTTAAAACATGAATAAACTAGGTAAAATACATGTGAAACTCCCCATTCCCTTCAATTTATATTAACCAATTAATTATCTCTATTAAGTCAGTGCATACCATTATACCAAATTAAAAACATATAATGATCCCACCTACATGTTAAAATTATAATAAAGATAAATCATCCCCTACCTAGTGATGGTATTGGACCCATGTAGTACCTAAACAATAGAGGATAGAGAAATATGATCATGCCTTGAAAATGATAGAGAGGCCTTAGATGGATTTTCATATGGCTTGAAGATATTGGAAGGTGTGGTTTGAATAAACCAATATCGAGAGAAATAAATATAGACTCCATTGAGGGGAGTAAATTAATTTTTTATATTTAGAAATATCCCTCTGCAGATACTTCAAAACCTCCATCAAACTTTTAGTATTTTCCCCATTTAATTTTCATTTAACTGAGAAACAAATTGAGATTTATTTAAATAATTTTAAATCATTATATATAATATAATTACTCAAAATAAATAAAACCCATGAATTTAGGCCTATAAATCAATGAAAATTCATTATAAGTGTTTTGGGAAAGAAAACTAGATTTTTTAAGCATACTATACAAGACAAATGACTGAGCTTACCACATTAATAACACTTTATTAATACTTGAAAAATATTATTTAAAATTTCTTTTAACACATTTTTAAAATTTATATGGATTCCCTCATAATTTCTTAGTTGAATACTTCTTCATTACTTTCCAATTTTACCACTTCTTACTCTTCTTGTCACGGTGTATATAAAGGGGCAGAAAAATCCATCTCAACTTTCTCATCCCAAAAAACATATCCTCATAACTTTTAAATTAATTATAGTTTTATACTCTTTTTATACTTGGTTTTAGACCTATTTAAAATATATCAATTTACTCTCATGGACTAGAACAAATATCAATGCATATCTGGCCAGTTATGTAAAATTTTCTTCTTAAGAAGCCACTAAGTCTTCTTTTTTTTCTTCAACTCTAGAAGTTTTCTTTCTATTATAATCCAAATAACTTTAGTAAAATAATTCTCAATAAAAATAACTTTAATGTTCATCCACTACATTCTATAAATATTAACTTTTTTCTCAGTTTTTTTAACAAGATACTACCATCGATCATCTAAACCTTCAAAATAATTAATAGAAATAGTTTCCTATTATGTTTTATACATCCTAAAAATTACAATATCTTCTACAATTCATTAATACATCCTTAAACCTTCACCAGGCCTAAAGATCCACTAAAATCTAAACGGTGATGTTTCAGGAAATGATCCACTATATATATGTTCTTCTATAGAGAATTTGGTCATTTTATTTCATGGGAGACTCCATTAATAGAATGTGTTAGTTGAGATAACACAACCACAAAATACTATCTTCCAACCATTATATGATATTGATTCAGAAGGTTATTATCCCCTTGATTCATCTCTACTTTAGCTGCCCTTTTCCTCAGTAGAAAACTATGCTGAACTGACATGGATTAGATGATGCAACATGAAAATCATTAAAATATACCTCAAGATATTATAAAAAAATTATATTCTCTAAAATTTGTCTTTTAACATTCTCCTAGCCTATAAATATATCTTAACCTTTCCTTTTATACCAACTATAATTTCATATAACATATTCAACCCATAATTTCATGATTTATAACAAGTGTTAAACTTTATAACATTTTCATGGTATTTTTAGTTTTAATTATTACAAAATTAGGGAAAAAATAACATAATAAAGAGAACATATTCACAAATTGTACAATTTTACACAAAAACATGTCTTAAACTCCATGCCCATGTTTCATTCAATACACTTTTTCTTCATTTAAGATGAGTTATCATAGTGGAAATCATGACCTTGCTAAAACAAATTCCACATTGTTATATCCTATAAAAAGAATTTTAAAATGAGGGATGAGAGAAAAAATCTTATAAAGGGATAAAAAAAATAAATTAATCTCATTATTATAATGAAAAACATGAAAACTCATGAATAAGTTTAACTTTTTCTCAATAAAACATGAGTACATAATTAAAACATTTCCATGTATGACAATAAACCGTTTCTCAAGTAAAACATTTTAGAAACCATTATTAATAATTTTAAAACCATAAATTAATCTTTACTAATGAGGGGAACTCATGATAATATTTCAAAACCTTTCACCTTTAAAAAAATCAAAAACATTCCTTACCTCATAAAATCAAAATATTTCTATAAAAACATTTTTTCAAAAATAATATAGGTATCCTGGAGAAACATATTCATGAATCATGTTCACTCATTTTAAACCAATGTTAGAATACATGAATCATAGTTAATTCCATTATTTTAACGTTCCTAGTGATCTCCTTCATTTTCTACTTTGAAGACTAAATTATTACTCAATGCATTAGCGAGCTATATTAGGCCCCCCTGTTTTCATTGGATATATCATGCTCAATTTTCATCATCTATAATTATAGAGTACCATATCATATAAAAAATATTTGTGATATTTTATTTTTTGTCACAAAATCTCATTTTAACCCATAATCAAAGAAATTTCCATTTTCATAGAATTATAATGGGAAATATCATTTTTCTTTGGAAAATCATAAAAATGAAAAAATAAAAAAGGAATGAGAATATTATATTCTTTAAAAACCCATGTTTTCTTATATAGTAATATTGATTAAAAATAATGTCTATGCCAATGGGGAAATGTTTTGAGTTATACACATTAAAATCATTCTTTTTTCTCCTTTGTAAAAAGTCGAAAATAACTCATAAAAATATTGAATGGGTTATTTTTTAAATCATTGTAAATAAAGTAAAAAATTTTCAAAATGACCTTTATATACCATTTAAACATAAATAAAAACATCCATGAAAAATTTAAAAGAATGTGGATATGTATTATAATGAGTTTAAAACATTTAAAATAATTTTTTAAAGGAAAACCCCTTACATCTAGTCCCAACTCATTTTTTCTATATGTATAACCACTAATTATTTGAAAAACCTCCCTTGGATTACACCATAATACTTATTAGTTTGGTCTTTGAATGAGACCAGAACTACTATGATATGGGGATGGATCTTTGAAAAATATTTGATAATATATTTTCTGAGATAGAGTGCTCAAAATGTGTGAGGAATAGATAAGATGGGGTTCCCTTTTATAAGTGAGGGGAATGACACTCTTGTAATTATTCAATGTTTTATAATAATATTAATTCAATATCATGGTTACGTGGAACTTAAAAATTTAAAATTTTAATATAATTTGATAGGGATTTCAATCATCTCATCCAATAATAATTAAGATAATATTTTATGACCATATCACTTAGTTTTACCTTAATTAACTAGTTTTTCCTTTTTACCATGCTGACAACATTTTTATCAAGGTTATTATTCATAATGACCAAAAATTAAATTGATCTCATTACTAAATATGAACCTCATAATTATAAATATGTAATCCATTGTTCAAGATTCAATTTATATAATTGGCATAAATTACTTTTAATATAAGAACACAGAGCGTAATGAAAAACATTTTTTTTGAAAAATGTGTTTTGAAGCCTAAAAATGAACTTATACAAAAATAAAATATAATGTTGATTTATATGGAATTATATTAGTTATTTTAAATCAAATTTATCTTATATTACTTTAAAACCAAATCCAAAACATAATGTTACTTTTTAAATTACTTTGTTTAAAGAAAATAAATGACAGTTTTGTAATAATTGGTATTTTTTCACTATTCACTCAAAAATCAGTCTTTTAATAAAAATAAAAAATAATAATCCTAAGATATATTTTATATGTTTATATAAAAAATTATGTTTATTTAATAAAATTAATTTTAAAAAAAATATTAAATTTATCTTTTAAATAAAGCAATGTAATTCATTGAAAAATAATTTAGTGATATAAAGTTATTTTTTTCAACAGAAAAATTTTAGAAAATTATTATAAAACTATTATGAACATGATTCCATAAAATTAATAGTTATAAATAATAATATTGATTTATTTCAAGTATTACCTTGGTTTTCCCAAAAGTATGGAAAATTCAAAGGAGAATATGTAAGGTTCATTCTGTGTGATCTTTGGTTGTAGTAACTACTCACTAGATTAGTGAGTTGAGGTTGTGGGAGTCTTTGACCGAATGAAGGATGATTCATGTAGATCGAATATGGTGAAAATTTCACCATTAATATTTAAAGGAATTTATTACTAGAATCATTGGTTGTGTCCTATTATATAATAGTGGGATGGATCATTTATTTTATTATCCCTGTGAGAATTGTAATCATCTTTTTCTTACTTGAATAAAAGAGTTATTTTTACACCATGGACTAGAATGATAGTATGAACTAAGTTAAACTTTTTTTTTCTTGTGTATTTTATTTATTTAAATCATCATCTTATGATAGTTTGTGTTTGTATTCTTTGGGAAGTTGTGCGTTGTGGAGAAATTATTTGGGTTTGGTTTCTTCAATGCTCTGGTTTTCATGTCACGGGTTCACTTATGGCACTTTGTTTTCAACTAGTGATTTCTAGTGGATGTATTATGGTGGATTATCAAAAGTTAACTATGGAAACAATAGATTTTAGGTGGCTAGATAAGAGTTCTAATGAAATTAAAAGTTTTAGATTATTGGAGAAATTAACAGTGTAATTTATAAGGGTACTCTTGAGTATTCATTGAATACATAAGGGTTTCTATTTGGAAAAGAAAATATTTAAGGGTTGATGTGTAAGGATATTTTAAGAGTAACTAGAGATATATTTAAGATTACATATGAAATTACTCCCAGTATGAGGGGATTTATAGATTTTGAATATTGGAATTTGGTCCTGTCCTCGAGTCACACTGTGATATGTAAGGGTTGTTTTCCTGATACACAAGGGTTATAATAGTTCAATATATAAGGGTTTCCAAGACATTGAAGAGTGAAATTTGGAAAATTACGCAAGTTCCAATATGATATGTAAGGTTTAGTTTCTTGATACATGAGGTTCATTAAGGATTCAAAGGAAATACGTTAGGGTATTCATAGGGTAGTGGAATTTGAAAAAGTTACAGAGTTTCACTATAATATGTAAAGGTACAAAAATTCATAAGTAAGGGTGAAAATAGATCTTTGAAAGATACATAAGGGTGAATATATAATATGTAAGGGTACTTGGAATTTCAAAGTGATGTGTAAGGGTTACCTGTTAGAAAAATGTGTGGCTTCTAGTTATTTGAGTCAGACGATGTGGAGTTGTTATTCAAGTATTAAATATCAAAATGTTGATGATTGAGCTATGATTTAAGATATGAATAGTCGAGAATAAAATGGTGAGTGATGAGAATATTTTCGTATGATAATTATAGGATTTAAAATAAAAAATATGGAATCATTCATGAAGATCAATGATGGATGAATTCTTGGTAATATTTTCAATCAATTTTAATGATAAGAAGAATATTCATAAATCATGATTATGTTGTGAAATTTAATTTGAAAATTGAGGAGGTCATGGTGTCATTTATATAGGGGGATTTATATATTCAAAATATATAAATACATTCAAAAGTTTCATGGAAATATAAAAGTAGAAGAATAAGTGAGAGTAGGAGGTGGAAAGTGATAAGAATCTCATAATGTATTTTTTTGTTGATTTTGTTTATCAGAGAGAGAGAAAGTGAGTGACTGATGAGTAGTTGAAAATGATTGTTTTTATTTGTTTCGAGGAAAGAAAATACATAGGTGTTTCGGTATAAGACATGATTTTGAGGTGGGAGAAGAAAATGTATGTGTGCATGCCCTCAGGTATATGTTGATCATTCTAAATGTTTGAGTAGTAGGTTGATGTGCATGCAGTGGTACTGTTAATTTTCTAGTTGTCAAAGATCTGTTGTTGAGGAAGAATAAAATCTTACATTGTGATGTAGAGATATCTAGGACCGCACTAGAGATATTGTTCATGATTACTAGAGGAGGATTGTGGAAGATTAGTCGGATCCAGTATAATCATAGTCAAACCCTTACTATTAGGATATAGTGATTTTCCTAGGGATGTGGATGTTGACCCTCCCTTAAGTATTTTTTTGGATAAAAAATCATCAACTGTATATATTTGGTTAAGTATGATACCTTCCCACTTATTGTTGTCACTTTTTAACACTAGTGATAAAATCCATGTCTTAGACACGACCCAGAAACAACAAGGAGTAGTAACCCATATTAGGGTTGAACCTTGTAAAAAATTATTTTGTTCTTTATGTTTCATCATTTTAGTTGTATACTGGTGAATGTGATATTTCAAAGAGAGTGGATCAAGACCTTAACCAATTGAATAGATCAATTTTAAAAGAAGAAACTGTAAAAAGATTATCATTGATTCCTTTCTCTTTCTCAATGATACTTCTTTGCTTACCTACGCACTTCATTAAGTATTACACTATTAATTGCATTAATATTAAGTATTATTACATAAATTAATTTGAGTGTTGATATGATTATTGATTATTATTAATTAATTTTAAAGTAAAAAATTAATTACATTTTTATTATTAATTATTATTAATTATTATTAATAATTAATAATTACATTGTAATTTAGTATTAATAAATTCATTAATAATGAGAATAATAATTATGTCATAAACTATTATTAGTAATTTTTAATAATATTTTTAATTGTATATAATAATTAATTATAATTATTTATTATTAATTTCTTTATTAATTTTTATTATGTCATTATTAATTAATATTTTTCACTATATTGTTAAATATATTAGTTATTTATTTATTATTTTTAAATATTAATTTTTTTCAAGATTTAAGTTATGTGTGTTTTCGTCCTAGTTGTAAACCTATATCGATTATCCATTAATATTAATTATTGTTATTTATATTTTTATAACTAATTACATTATAAATTGAATTATTTAAAAAAAACTTTTATTATTACTAATTATATTTTTAATATTATTAATTACAATATTAAAGTCATTGTTTAAATTATTGTTAATCAAATTATTAATTATTATGTAATTGGAGTATTAGACATTATTAGTGACATAATTAAATATATATTAAAAATTTATCCTTCGACAAATAGTTTTGGACTCTTTGGATTTTCATAAATTGTTTTTTAATTTTCTTTATACTTATTTTGTTTGAATGAACCATGAAGTCGGCATTGCCTGAACACTCAGTAGCTTGGGTGACCCACACAAAGTCAAAATCCAACTATCTTCCTATTTTAGGGGCTTGGAAAACATTCAGCTGAATATTTTATGTGTTTTGAATTCCTCAAATCCACCTATATAAATACACCTTCTTGCTGTTTCATTATTTTTCATCCTCTTCCATTCAGATTCCATCCCTTTTGGATATTCAAGTTCCTACGTTCTTTGATGCCAGTTTAAATGGAGGAAATCAATTTTCCTTCCCAATTCCTCTGCCCAATTTCACTATAAATCATGAGGGATCCCTTCACAGTTTCCTCTGGCATCACCTAAGACTGACCATCCATCAAAAAATGGGTTTTTTAATACGTTTTCTGAAAATAAAAATAAAAACATCATATGTTTAAAATATTTTTAAAAATATGCCTCAAAGGCGGCATCAGTGATGCCTCCCTCCATCCCATGTGCAGCCTTTGCCCCATATCGATGGTATGGCAAAGATGGGGGTGGATGATGCCTTTTACCTCTGGTTGAGGTGAAAGGTGAAACCACCAATGCCGCCTTTGGCCTCACACAAAAGAGAAAGGTGGCATCAGCGATGTCACCTTTTCCTCAGCTCTCTATAAAAGGGCAGCCCCCCCCCCATTCTCCTCACTTTATTTTTTCCCCATCTCTCCTAAATCTACTTCTTCTCTCACTAAAAAAATAATTTTCCATGTGGTGGAGTCGGTGGCCCAAGAGTAGGTGGTTTTTTGTGAAGTATCATTTAGATATATTTTTTTATTTAATTTTATGTTTTATATTTATTTAATTGAATTATTTTTAGTTCTAGATATTTAATTTTTTAAGATTTTTAGTTAGTTTTAAATATTTTTATTATTAATTTGTTTAATTAGTTATATATAGTTTGGAATAATAATTTTTATTAGTAATGATTAAGTATAGATTATGTATAGATTAATTATAGAATAACTTGGAATTAAGTATTGTAAAATTTTGGTAGAATAAATATTATGTGTTTATCTAATAAATGAAATCTCTATCTCGATACAAACAAGGGGATGTGGCTCTAGCACAGATGTACCAAGGGGTAGAACCCAAAAACACCACTTTGAGCTAGACTCATACGGGAACTAGTCTACGACAACGGACCTTGCTGTACTCCTAGTTTGAAACACCTGGGGATATGCGTAAGATGGTTTTTATATTCTTTATAAACTACTAAAATACCTATGAAAATAAAAATCAAATCAGTATATTTATCAATGATAAAATGATAATTATGATGTTATAGAATGAAATGGACATGGACAAAGGCATTAAATAATGAAATTTATTATTAGTAATTGAATTCTTTTTAGTCATTTTTAAAGATGTTTTTTATTAAGTAGTTTAATTAGTTATATATAGTTTAGAAATAATACTTATTATTAGTAATGATTAATTATAGATTAATGAATGACAACTTAGGATAAATAATGAATATATATGATTTTTTTAAATGGCTCGAAGGCCTTATTTTTTTATTGATTTTTGATAACCCCATTTCAAGAGATGAGGTGGAACCCTTACAAGGCCCGTAGTCTTAGATATTACATTTCCTATAGGCTTTGGAGACATTACAGGACTTTTTGGTCTTAATGAAATCATACAGACTATGACTACTTGAAACTGCCCCTCCCTAGCATCTACATCATGATCAACTCTACACCTTTGCATGACTGTTCGGCTGGATGTCATGTATAGAGATGCACTGTCCCAGTATCGATGGTAATTCCATACCCTCTAATTCTTACAAATCCATTTATCCCTACCCTGGTGAATTTTCCTTTCTCTTGAATAGTCCTCTGGGGCTGGTTCCTTGTAGAATTTGTCTGGGCATCTTCATATCATGTGGCCCTGAGGGCCTTGAGGATGATTGAAGGCCTTAAAGATGGCCTAAAAGCCTTACTAACCCAAAGGACTGGGTGTCCCAAAGTCCTTAAGTATTTCAAGCCCAAGCCGGTGGCCCAAGGTGAATAGTTTTAGCTGCTATAATGTCGAACATTACATGTTATAGTAACTGCTACAATACCTGTATAGTACTGGTACATTAGTACTATAGTAACTCGAAATTATACCTTCACCTGATTTTGAACATGGGTCCCTTGGATGCAGTCAGAGATACCTCACCAACTGGGCTGAGGATCATGTGCCATATGATTAGTTAGTTATAATTAACTAATGAATATAATATGATTAATGAATAAATAATAAATAATTAAAGAATAACTTAACAATAATTAACTAGTGATTAAAGAATGATTGATTAGTTAAAAACTATACCTAGAAAATCAGTTGATAAAATGACAATTATTATTATATAAAATTAAATGGAGAATAAAAAACACATTAAATTACACATTAATTTTTCACAACATACAAGAAATACCTTGAAATTTTTCAATTGAACTTGGTTTTGAAGATATGAGCGTGACATTATAAGTGGAGTAAAATCTAGTTTATTTTTATTTGGAAGCTTAATAACATCATATAAAGATATGTAATTAATAATAAGTTACGTACATACTTGTAGAAAATTTTATTAAGTTATCAAATAAAAATCATTTTGGTTTTACCTCACTTTTGAAGTTAGGCTCATATCATCACAAACCATGTTTTGTTGAAAAATTATAGTATTTCTTATGTGTTTTAAAACATTCATGTTTTATTTTATGTGTTTGTTCTTTGATATTATAAAGTGATTGAAGAATGATGATCTAATGATTAAATAATGATTTAACTTAGTAAAAATTGTACTAAGAAACAGTAGTATCATAGTTTAGGATATAAGAAAATGTTTTAAAATGTTAGTATTGAAAAGATTATGTAGTTTAGAAATAATAGTTATTATTAGTAATGATTAATTATAGAATAATTAATACATAACATAGGATTAAAAAATGAACCCATATAATGATTATATAGCGATACTTATGATCATATAAAGTGAAATGAAGAATAACAAACGCAGTAAATAACCCATGAATTCTTTATGACAGAAAATAAATTCTTTGAAATTTTTCTATAGAATAATGTTTGGATGATATGATTCTCACTTAGTATATGAGGTAAAATTCAACTTATTTTTAATTGGCATCTTAATAACATCTATGAAGGATATGTACTTAAATTTGGAATTTTGGAAAAAATTTGACCTCTTAATGACATATAAGATATCATCTATAATATGTTATTAGAAGGTAGAAAGATTTTAAAAATTATAAAATTAATTAAATATCTTTAGAAGATGTTATTAAGCGATAAACAAAAAATTAGTTGGATTTTACCTCATCTGAAGTGAGACTCATCTCATCCAAACCACATTCTATTGAGGGCGATTCCGGGCATTACATTTGGAGGTTGGAAAATCTCAAAGAATGAGGCGGTTCATACTTGCGTTCATCCAAGCCTCACACAATATCTTACCTCATTGGATGGAAAATTTGTGTCATCTATTATTATTGAGATGATTAGGACATGAAAATATGTTTTAATATCCCTTATGAAAGAGAGTATATAACAAACATTCTGTTATAATATTTCCTATAATAAGGCATGGATGCAGAAAAAAAGGAAATAGTAAATGTATATGGTGATTGGGAGGACTCATATCTAGTGTTGCTGAAATTTCTAGCCATGTTGAGGCATCATAACCAAGTTTTCTTCCATATTGATAAAAACGAACATGTTCCTCATGATAACCGACTTCATCCATCTCGTATTCAATTTCATTGGTTGTTATGTGCATTCCTCCCAAGTATCTCTGATTTTTGTTTCAGCAAACATTTCATTCATATTGATGGAATGTTTCTATACAGAAAATACAAGGGTGTATTGTTGATTGAAACAACCCAAGATATAAATAGTTATCCTATTCCACTTGCCTTTTCTATTGTAGAGAAAGAAAACTATGAATCATGGAGTTGGTTTTTGGAATGTATCAACAACCATTTCACCAATATTTGGGGTGTTTGTTTGATATCTGATCACCATAGAACAATTAATGAGGCAATTAATTAGGATATTGATACATAGAGATACCCAAATTCACATCATCGGTTCTGCATTAGACAAGTTTATAGTAATGTGCATAAAAAATTCACAACGAACTGATGAATAAGGAAATCATGAGGCTTGGTACGCATTGTATTTTTTATTTTATACTATTTCATCATAAAGATAAAATGAAATTATATGAAATATAATCTATTTTGTGTAGCTTATGAGTCAAATAAATGATGGTTTGAAGAAATTTTTGAAAAAATCCTCCAGGATAATAAATAAATTTATGATTATATGATTTAGATTCCAAAAGAAAAATGGACGTTGAAATATGACGGGGGGAAGAAGTAAGGACAATGAACACAAACATTTTGGAGTGAATCAATGGTGTCTTCAAAGGGATTCTCAAGCTACCTATAACTTCCATAGTTAGGGAGACACTATATCGATGTGTGATTTACTTTGTTGATAGACAAAAACTAGTATTAGACGGAATACAGTAGGGGATAAGGTACGGAAGACAATTTCAATGAGCGATTGAAAAGAATATTGAAGAAGATTCTAGTTATCATGTCTACCTTTTATGATGAGAAAACTATCGATTTGAAGTTCAATAGCATTCATACCTCATCAAAAATCGCATCTGTGAAAATTTTGTGGTTTTACTAGAAATAAGGCAATGTCAATGTGGAAACTTTCGGGCCTACCGGTTTCCAGGCACACACGCCATCATAGCATGTGCCTCTATGAACATATCATGGGAAGAATATGTTGATCTAGTGTACCATATGGACATCATTTCTAATTTTTATTCTACACCATGGACACATGTTGTGGAGTTTTGTAATTTCCCAATTCCCTAAGGCTAGCCGATAGTGCTACCAGACATCAATCGGTTGCATCCCCTTAGGAGACCGTAGGCCAAGAGGAAGCAAAATGAGATAGACTAGCCTCAAGAACAAGGGTGGAGTTTGAGATTCACTATATGTCATCAATAAGGTCATAATCGGAAACAATGGCCTAACATTATTGGGTTGAGTTCACACTCTCGTCTGTAATGATGTATTGTATTCATTGTGAGATTCTCATATTGTAAATTATATGTTGTTATCTATTATTTTTTCCTCGGTTTTCAAAACCACAAAACCCAAAATTAGAACACTAAACCCAAAAACATGTTTCCTATACCGTAATATCAAAATTCTAAACCCTAAACCTTAAAACCTAAACCCTAACCTAAAATTCATAAACCTAAACCCTAAAACATTAAAAAAATCCAAAACCCAAAACTCAATATCTAAAACCCTAATCTCTAAATCCTAAATCCTAAAACCTAAAATATGAATTGTAAACCCAAAAAAATCTTCCCTTTACCACAGTTATTTATAACATTATGTGTCTAATATTTTAATAAACATTTTTATAATGAAATAATAGTATCGTATATTACTATAAAGAAAGATGTTATAAAATTTCAGTATAATAAATATTATATGATCAACCATCTCTGTCAATATTAGTTACAGTATAATAATTTCAGTATATTAAAGGTGATTATATAACATTAACTGAAATTCAAGAAATAATTTATGGGAAATGGACCATGATGTAGGAGGAAGAGTGATAACAACATCAGTGATGGAATAAGTTTATGTCATCACCATCATCGTTTTCCTCATTACTCCTGCATCATGGTTCATTTCCTACAAATTATTTTTTTTGAAGTTAAGTTAATGTTATATAATCACCTTTATATTTGACAAAATAATCATGAAACAAGCCATCATGTAGATAGTCATACATAGAATACAAAGCACACCATTCTCTAATAAACATCTACATAAAAAAGTAAAATTGTCTATATATATAAATATATAACACCATATCTTAGAAAACACTCTTTTCTAGGTAAAATCAAATCTCAACAACAAATTCGTAATATTCTTTGAAAAACATGAAGACATTCCCCTTTCTTTCGGTAAAAATAACTTCATAAAATAATTTGAATAAATAGGGCATGTCTTTCATTATATATGCCATAACATTCTACTGACCATAACATCATATTTACATTTTACACTTACGACTCATTTCATTTGTTTTTATGTATATGGATGATACCATACTACTCACTTAGTAGCATACCCATATTTCCCAGGTTGTGCTAGAGGGTGGTGTGGATTGACTAATCAGGGTGTGTCGAGTGCACCATTTTCATCACAAGGAACCTCCACATTCCATTAGACCATACTTGTGTCGTGTTGTATTCTATAGAATTTTCATATCATATTTCACATTTGTAGACCATCACCTTCTTGCTACACTCATTGAGAGGTGGAGACCAGAGACACACATATTCCACGTGCCTGAGGGAGATATGTCCATCACCCTCTATGATGTGGTAGTGATTCTCGATATTCCTATCTAGGGGAGACCTTTTATTGAGTCACTCGTGCATCTTGTCCAGACCTTTCTCAGTGTTTGTTAGTCATTGACATTTTGTCTGACCATAGGGCTAAATATGGATCATAGATATCTATTATTTGGTTAGAAGAGCATACTCTACATTTACCCGATGATGCTAATGAGAAGACTATTATGTGTTATGCCTATGCATATATATTATGGCTCGTTAGAGGGACCATGTGTACTGATCACTCATGGATTCACATTCATATGATGTATCTACCCCTACTATAGGACTTTGATGGGGTCGAGATGTGTAGATAGGGATCAGCCTGCTTAGCATACACGTACATAGCATTATGCAGGCTATCCAATAGGGACAACATATGTCTAAGGGGGATTGTCATCCTTATTAAGTTGTAGGAATGGAAGCGCATCCCCGCATTCCGCCCTGAGATTACCGGTCCACCGATCAACATGGAGGTGCCACATGACACTCCACATGGATGCTGGTATGATCAATCATTTCTATTGGTTTCTGATACTACTAGGAGTTATTGACTTTAATTTCTTGTTATTTTTCACTGTTGATGTTTTATTTTGAAGGTGGTGTCAGCAACACAATTTTGATGCGGTTTTGAGACACCATTTGGGCATATATCGGCTCTAGTTGGACTATCTCTTACCTGACTAGGTATGTATATACAATATATCACTCTCTAAAAATTTTAATAATAGCATCAATTTTGGTTTTTAGTTAGGATCTTTTTTGACAAAGTCACATGTCATTTTAGATTTCATGGCTTCCATACTATAGTATTATGGACCAGTTTCCAACATAATGAACTGTAGGGCTTGAGGTTGTTATGTTTTTAGTGCACCTCATTCACTTCCATATTACTAAGTGGAAGAATCCTGACAGAGTCATGCACCAGTTTTTCTATGCTCAAACAATTTCATTGCCACCAAGACAGACAGAGCGGCTTCATGGGATGAGGCTGACAGGGTGGAAGGATAAGGATTGGGGCCGAGTACGTGCTTGCTTTCTCAACTACTGGCATAGATGTGTAGAGTTTCATATTTAGGGTGTACCTACGAATTGATTCATTCATTCAAATTAGTTTGAGTATGAGCCATGGTATAGACTGAAGTCTATATTGTATCTTACTCAACACGACAGAGAGATGCAGAGGATTGTATGTTAATAAATTTCCATTAGTTTGTTTATTGAACTATTTTATAATTCATTTTGAATCTATTTACAAGTAATTCACTCAAATACGATTGTTCTCATGAGTGATGAAGAGGAGGAGGGGGTCTTTAGCTGGATAGTCGTCCATATGATGCGCTGGAGATAAGGCCATCTTTTCATGTGCTTTTTGAGAGCATCTTTGAGTATCCAGCTCAGAGAGAAGAGGTTCTTTCCCTGAAGGAACATCCTGAAGCAGTTTCTAGTGCCGAGGATCCATAACCATAGTGACATAGACAGTGTCGTACAACACATGAGGCCTCACCAGTTCCACAAGCAGAGGTCAACCCTCTAGTAGTCCATCCTCAGATGATTAAGGATGTTCCTTAGGTGGCATGAGATCTTTCTTTCTTCACTGGATATCTGTAGTTCTCTCCATCTTGGGGTCTAGATCCATCACAGGCTTGTGGTATAGATCTATCATATCCTTGTTTTATAGATCCATTGTGTCCTTGGGGTCTGGATTCATCGCATCCTTGGTGTATAGCTCTATCACAGGCTTGGTTCCCCAATGCGATGATGGAAGGTCCTTTTACCACCCTAGTGGGAGAAGAATTCTATAGGTTAGTATAAGATGTAGTTTACAACTCCTCCCACTGACACATAGATGGATGATGTGATATTTGATATTCCAGTGCTTGAGGATTATTCCTCTCAAGGTCATCAGACTCCATAGCGAACTTGACACAAACGTCCTATTCGCAGACCACCATGTGGGATGGAATATCCTCACCATAGACATAGACATTGATTCTACATTTCATTTATATGTTTTATGTCTACTAAAATGAAAATAATTTTATTACTATCATCCCTTATTTTATGTTTATCCAGTATTTCATTTTTCATTTATATTTTAGGCACAGTTTATATTTCACAGCTTTCAATGTAGACTACTTGAAACATATGAATAATTATTAAATTTCAAGTAGATAACTTTAAAAGCTAATAAAATATAAGATATAAAAACAATGTAAATAAAATTTAAAATATATCCTAAACATCTTAAAAGTTTTTGAAAATAAATATTTTCATAAATAAAATAAAAAAATGAAAAAGAAAGGAATCTAGGAAAAGTAACTCGGAAGTGAGAGAGAAAAGAAGGAATGTCTAGGAGGATCCTAAACCACCTAATTGACATTTAAATCCTATAAAATATAAAATATATGTCCCATATAAATAAAAATTAAAAAAAACAATTGTTTTTTATATATTTAATCAATGTTTAAAATTTCATTCATATCGGTCTTATAGTTTATATGTTATAGGTTGGCAAATTCACGTACTTGAATCCTTTTTATGTTTCAAGTTGGTGGATTAGAAAGCTTATAAATTATTTTTAATCAACATTTTTTAATAAATTATTATTATTTTAGACTAATTTTTAGGCATGGGAGCGCATCTCCGCATTCCACCCTGAGCTTACCAGTTCACCAATCAACATGGAGGTGCCAAATGACACTCCTCATGGACGCTGGTATGATCACTCATTTCTATTTATTTCTGAAACTACTAGGAGTTATTGACATTAATTTCTTGTTATTTTTCACTATCAATGTTTTATTTAGAAGGTGGTGTCAGTGACACAATTTTGACATGGTTCTGAGACACCATTTGGGCATATATTGGCTCCAGTTGGACTATCTCTTACCTGACCAGGTATGTATATACAATATATCACTCTCTAAAAATTTTTATAATAGCATCAATTTTGGTTTTTAGTTGGGATCTTTTTTGACAAAGTCACATGTCATTTTAGATTTCATGGCTTCCATACTGGAGTATTATGGACCAGTTTCCAACATAATGAACTATAGGGCTTGGGGTTGTTATGGTTGTAGTTCACATCATTCACTTTCATATTACTCAGTGGAAGCAGGCTGAGAGAGTCATGCGCCAGTTTTTCTATACTCAACTGATTTCATTGCCACCAAGACAGACAGAGCGGCTTCATGGGATGAAGCTGACAGGGTTGCAGGATAAGGATTAGGGCCGATTATGTGCTTGCTTTCTCGACTGTTGGCGTAGATGTGCAGAGTTTCATATTCAGGGTGTACCTACGAATTGATTAATTCTTTCAAAGTAGTTTGAGTATGAGCCATGGTATAGAATGAAGTCTATATTGTATCTTACTCAACATGACAGAGAGATGCAGAGGATGGTAAGTCAATAAATTTCCATTAGTTTGTTTATTTAACTATTCTATAATTCATTTTGAATCTATTTATAAGTAATTAACTCAATGAAGCTTGTTCGCATGAGTGATGAAGAGGAGGAGGGGGTCTTTAGCTGGATAGTCATCCATGCTAATGCGCTGGAGATGAGGCCATATTTTCATGTGCTTTCTGAGAGCATCTTTGAGTATCCAGCTCAGAGAGAGGAGGTTTCTCCCTGAAGGAACATCCTAAAGTAGCTGCTAGTGCTGAGGAGCCATAACCACAGTGACATAGACAGTTTCGTGCTACACATGAGGCCTCACCAGTTCCACAGGCAGAGGTCGACCCTCTAGTAGTCCATCCTAAGCCGATTTAGGATGTGCATTAGGTGGCATGAGATATTTCTTTCTTCACTGGATATCTGTAGTTATCTCCATCTTGGGGTATAGATCCATCACATCCTTGTGTTATAGATCTATCATAGCCTTGAGTTATAGATCCATTGTATCCTTGGGGTCCAGATTCATCGCATCCTTGGTGTATAGCTTTATCACAGGCTTGGTTTCCCAATGCGATGATGGTGAGTCCTTTTACCACCCTAGTGGGAGAAGAATCCATAGGGTAGTATAAGATGCAGTTTTCAACTCCTCCCACTAACACATAGATGGAGGATGTGATAGTTGATAATCTAGTGCTTGAGGATCAGGCCACTCGAGGTCATCAGACTCTATAGCAAACTCGACAAAAACATCTTATTCGCAGACCACCATGTGGGATGGAATCTCCTCGCCATAGACATATACATTGATTGCACATTTCATTTATATGATTTATGTATACTAAAATGAAAATACTATTATTATTATCATCCCTTATTTTATGTTTATCCAGTATTTCAGCTTTCATTTATATTTTAGGCACAGTTTATATTTCACAACTTTTAAAGTCGACTACTTGAAACATATGAATAATTATTAAATTTCAAGTAGATAACATTAAAAGCAAATAAAATATACTATATAAAAACAATGTAAATAAAATTTAAAATATATCCTAAACATCTTAAAAGTTTTTGAAAATAACGAGTTTCATAAATAAAATAATTAAATGAAAAAGAAAGGAATGTAGGAAAAGTAACTCGGAAGTGAGAGTGAAAAGAAGGAATGTCGAGCAAGATCCTAAACCACCTAATGGACATTGAAATCCTATAAAATATAAAATATATGTCCCATATAAATAAAAATTAAAATTAAACTACTTTTTTATATTTAATCAATGTTTAAAATTTCATTCATATCGGTCTTATAGTTTATATTTTATAGGCTAGAAAATTCACGTACTTGAAACATTTTTATGTTTCAAGTTGGTGGATTAGAAAGCTTATAAATTATTTTTAATCAAAATTTTTTAATAAATTTTTATTTTTTTAGACTAATTTATATATGTTTAATAAATGTTTAAAATTTCATTCATATCGGTCTTATAGTTTATATTTTATTGGCTAACAAATTCATGTACTTGAAACATTTTTAAGTTTCAAGTAGGTGGATTAGAATGCCTATAAATTATTTTTCATCAACATTTTTTAAGAAATTATATTCATTTTCTACTAATTTTATATGTTTAATCAATTTTTAAAATTTCATTCATATCAGCCTTATAGTTTATATTTTATTGGCTAGAAAATTCACGTTCATCAAAATATTTTTATGTTTCAAGTAGATGTATTAGAAAGCTTATAAATTATTTTCCATTAACATTTTTTAAAAAATTATTTTTATTTTCAACTAATTGTTATAAATTTAGTAAATGTTAAAAATTTCATTCATATTGGTCTTATAATTTATATTTTATAGGCTAGAAAACTCACCTACTTGAATAAAAAATAAATTATGTTGAAACATTTTATTTTATATGTATATATATATAAACATTAAAAATAATAATAAAACATTAAAATTATAAATATAAAAAAAATTATTAAAATTTGTAGAAAAAGTATTAAAAACCCTTGAAAATGGCTCTTCACTGGTGGTAACGCCACCTGCCCACTCACCAAGAAGACCCTCATGCACTCGGGCGACACCCTCCATGTAATCATCACCCCCAACCACAACCTCTGCTGCATAATTCAGGGCTGGTGCGCCCTCTACGCCTCCTATGGGGTTGAGAGATTTCCCACCCCGAAGTCGCCAGTCACCACGCAGTAGGTCGCCAAGCTCCTGAAGGACGCCGCCCGAAGCACCGACGACCTGCACACCTCCATCTGAACCCTCCGAAAACTGGCCGCCAAGTGCGATGCCAACAAACGCTAACTGGAAGCCTCCAGCATCATCAAATTCTTCGCCTCCACCATCCTCGATGGAGGAACTACCGATTCCATTGACTGTGACGCATCGGGTTCCTTCCACGTCAATGGCTATGAAACGGACATGCTTTCTAAGGCTTTCGGTGTTCTCTACCATCACAATATCTCAGATGCCGACCTGAAAGGCCTTTTTCAGAAAACCAATGGTTGGGATTTCTTCAGAAATTCCTTAGTAAATCTCCTGAATCATGGGAGCTGCGAGACGAGGAGTTTTTTTAAAATAATTTTTTTTTAAAATATTTTTTAAAAAACCCATAGGTTAGAAATATTTTAAAAAATACGCTCTAAAGTCGGTAGTGGCGCTTTTGTCTTTCAGGTTAAGTTGAAATGTGGAAACCTCATTTCTTCCTTTCTTCTAAAACAAAAAAAATACTATTAGATGTATTTTATAAAAAATTAATTGTATTTTTGTTTTGTTATATATATATATATGGAAAAAAAATTCAGTGCAATTTATCTTCTATTTAATATCCAACAGTATTGTCATTACAGTAGTTTGGATTCTGATAGAAGATCTCACACAAGGATCCCTTTAATAAGAGGGCATACCCTAGAAATCATTATGCATTTCTGATGTGGGATTCTGGTTCTTCCTTTCCTGTACAAAACATTCTACATTTCCGATGTGGGATTCTGTTTCAAGTATGTGACTTTGAAAGAATATAAAATATGAACTATAATACGAATATAAATGAAACTTAAAACATGGATTAAACATATAATTAAAAGTTGAATACAAAAATAATTTCATAAAAAATGATAATAAAAAATAATTTATAAGCTTTTAAAATCACCTACTTGAAACTTAAAAATGTTTCAAGTACGTGACTTTGAAAGCCTATAAAATATAAACTATAAGACCAACATAATTGAAACTTAAAACGTGGATTAAAAAGATAAAAATATAATTGAAAATAAAAATAATTTTCTAAAAAAATTTGATGTAAAAATAATTTATAAGTTTTCAAAAAACCTACATGAAACATAAAAATGTTTCAACTACATGACTTTTAAAGTCTATAAAATATAAACTATAAGACTGACATAAATCAAACTTAAAACATGGATTAATCATATAACAAATAGTTGAAAATAAAAATAATTTTATAAAAAAAATTGATGAAAAACAATTTATAAGCTTTCAAAGACACCTACATGAAACATAAAAATGTTTCAAGCAGGTGACTTTAAAAGCCTATAAAATATAAACTATAAGACCAATATAATTGAAAGTTAAAACAAGGTTTAAACATATAAAAAATTGTTGAAAATAAAGATAATTTCTTAAAAATTGATGATGAAAAATAATTTATAAGCTTTCAAGACCTACTACTTGAAACTTAAAAATGTTTCAAGTATGTGGCCTTGAAAGACTATAAAATATAAACTATAATTAAAATATGAATGAAACATAAAACATGGATTAAACATATAATAACTATTTAATAATTAATTAGTTAATTAGTAATATAATTATTAGTTATATAATTTGTAATTATATAATAATTAATTAGTTAACCGTTAATATAATTTTTAATTATTAATTATTGATTATATAATTAATTTGTAAATTAGCAATATCATTATTAATTATATAAAAATTAATTAGTAATATGATTTTTAATTATTTAATTTTTAATTATTTAATTTTTAATTATTTAATTTTTAATTATTTAATAATTAATTATTTAATTAGTAATATATTTATTAATTATTATTTAATAATTATTAATTATATAATTAATTTATTAATTAGTAATATCATTATGAAATATATAATAATGAATTAGTAATATAATTTCTAATTATATGATTTTTAATTATATAATAATAAATTAGTTAATTAGTAATATAATTAATAATTATATAATAATTAATTAGTTAATTTGTAATATAATTATTTATTATATAATAATTAATTAGTTAATTAGTAATATAGTTACTAATTATAAAATATTTAATTAGTTAATTAGTAATATAATTATTCATTATAATTATTCATTATTCATTGTTTATAATTAATTAGTTAGTAATTAATTAGTTAATTAGTAATATAATTATTAATTATATAATAATTAATTAGTTAATTAGTAATATAATTTTTAACAATAATAATTAACTATGTAATTTGTAATAGAATTATTAATTATAATTATTAATTATTAATTATATAATAATTATTTAGTTTATTAGTAATATAATTATTAGTTAAATTTATTAATTATTTATTATATAATAATTAATTTTTTAATAAGTAATATAATTATTCATTATAATTAATAATTATATTAATTATTTTATAATTAATAATTATATAATTAATAATTATATTACTAATTAACTAATTAATTATTTATAATTAGTAATTAACTAACAAATTAATACATAATTAATAATTATACTACTAATTAAATAAATAATAATAATTATTAATTAATTATTAATTATTAATTATAATGAATAATTATAATGAATAATTATATTACAAATTAACTAATTAATTATTATATAATAATTCATAACAATTACAATTTAATAATTATAATGAAAAATTACAATTTATAATTATATTACTAATTAACTAATTAATTATTATATAATAATATTTAATAAATACTAATTAATAATTATGATGAATACTTATTATTGATAATTATATTACTAATTAACTAACTATAAAAAGTGCCTCAGCTCAATCTATCTCAAAAAAATAACTAATGAACTATTATATAATTAATAATTATATTATTAATTAACTAATTAATTATTATATAATTAATGATTAATAATTACTAAAAAACTAATTGCTAATTATAAAATTAATAATTATATTACTAATTAAATAATTAATTATTATAAAATAATTTTTAATAATTACTAATTAACAATTTATTGAATTATTATAATTTATAATTATATTACTAATTAACTAATTAACTATTATATAATAATTTTTAATAATTACTAATTATTAATTATAATGAATAAATATAATTTATAATTACATTACTAATTAACTAATTAACTATTATATACTTAATAATTATATTACAATTACTTAATTTATTATTATATAATTAATTATTAATAATTACTAATTAACTAATTAATTATTATATAATTAATTATTAATAGTACTAATTAACTAATTAAATAAGTTTTTATACGTTTAATCCATGTTTTAACTTTCAATTGTATTGGTCTTATAGTTTATATTTTATAGTCTTTCTAAGCCATATACTTGAATCATTTTTAACTTTCATGTAGGTGGCTTTGAAAGCTTATAAATTATTTTTCATCGACAATTTTTAAGAAATTATTTTTATTTTTAACTATTTTATAAATTTTTAATCGACATTTTAAGTGTAATTTATGATGGTCTTATAGTTTATATTTTATAGTCTTTCAAACTCACGTACTTAAACATTTTTTTGTTTTATGTAGGTATCTTTCAAAGTTTATAAATTATTTTACATCAAATTTTTTAATGAAATTATTTTTATTATCAACTATTTTTTATATGTTAAATTCATGTTTTAAGTTTTATTTATGTTGGTATTATAGTTTATATTTTATAGGCTTCCAAAGTCACATACTTGAAACATTTTTAAGATTCAGATAGGTGTCTTTGAAAACATATAAATTATTTTCCATCAACATTTTTTATGAAATTATTTTTATTTTCAACTATGTGTTATATGTTTAATACATGTTTCAAGTTTCATTTATGTTGGTATTGTAGTTTATATTTTATAAGCTTTCAAATTCATGTACATGAAAGATTTTGAAGTTTCAAGTATGTGGTTTTGAAATATAAATTAGTTTTTATCATCATTTTTTATGAAATTATTTTTGTTTTCTACTATTTCTTATATATTTAATCCATGTTTTAATTTTCATTTATATTAATCTTATTGTTTATATTTTATAGTCTTTCAAAGTCACGTACTTGAAATAGAATCCCATATTGGAAATGCCTAAAGTTCTACGTAAGAAAGGGAGAACTAGAATCTCACATTTGAAATACAGAATGTTTTCCAGGGTAAGCCCTTTTATAAAAGGGAGCCCTGTGTGAGAGCTTCTATCAGAATCCAAACTACTGTAATGGAAATACTCCTGGATTTTAAATTGCAGATAAATTGTGCCCAAATTTTATATATATATATATATATAAACAAAATAAAAAAATAATAAAAAATTTAAAATACATAAAATAGATAAAAAGTTTTTTTGTTTTAGAAGACAGGCAGCAATGGGGTTGTCGCCTTTCACCTGAAGCCTAAAGATGGCAGGTGCGCTGCTTCCTTTAAAGAGTATTTTTCAAAATATTTCCTACCTATTCATTTTTTTAAAAATATTTTTAAAATAACGTATTTAAAAAAACTTACGAGACGAGGGTCCAGAAGGTACTGCTCTAGTTTTTTTAATATGTTTTCTGGAAAAAAATTTAACATCATAGGTTTAAAATATTTTTAAAAATACACCTCAAAGGTGGCATTGGTGATGTTGTCTTTCATATCTCATGTTGCATTTGGCATGGATCGATAACCTGGAAAAGGCGGCAGGAGGATGCTGCCTACCGCCTATTCTGTCATTTCCCTCACACAAAGGTGAAAGGTGACATCAGTAATGCTGCCTTTGCCTCAACTTCCTATACAAGGGTCCACCCCATTCTCCTCACATCATTTTCCCCCATCTCTCCTAAATCCACTACTTCACTCTCTAAAAAATTCCTTTTCCGTACGGTGGAGTCGGTAGTCCCAAAGAAGGCAGTTTTTTGTGAAGCATCATTTAGAGGTATTTTTTATTTAATTTAATGTATTTTATTTATTTAATTGAATTATTTTTAGTTTTAAATATTTCATTTTTAAGTAGTTTTGTTAGTTCTAAATACTTTGTTTATTAGTTTTTTTAATTGGTTATATATTTTTTGGAATAATAATTTTATTAGTAATGATTAAATATAGATTATGTATAGATTAAGTATATAATTACTTCGGATTAAGTATTGTGGAATTTTGGTAGCATAAAGATTATGTGGTTATCAAAGCAATCAAATCCCCGTCTGGATACAAACAAGTGGATGTAGCTCTAGTTCAGATGTACTTAGGAGTAAAGGCTGAAAATATCGCTTTCAAATAGACTCGAATGGGAAATGGTGCAGGCCAACGGTCCTTGTTTCACTCCTGGTTTGACACTCCCAAGGGATATGCTTAAGATTATTCATATTTTCTTTATAAACTACTAAAATACCTATAAAAATAAAAATCAAATCAGTATATTTATCAATGATAAGATTATAATTATGATGTTATATAATGAAATGAACAAGGAAAAATGAATTAAATAATGAAAGTTATTATTAGTAATTGAATTATTTTTAGTCAATTTTTTTAAAGATATTATTTATTAAGTATTTTAATTAGTTATATATAGTTTACAGATAATAATTATTATTAGTAATGATTAATTATTTATTACTTAATGATAAATTTGGATTAAAACTGCATTCATATGATTAGTAAATTATAATTAACTAATGAATATAATATGATTAATGATTAAAGAATAAATAATTATAGCGGAACTTAATAATGATTTACTAGTGATTAAATAATGATTGATTAGTTAAAACTGTACTAAAAAAATCAGTTGATAAAATTAAAATTATGATTATATAAAATGAAATGGAGAAGAAAATGTTTTAAAATGATATTATCATAAATATTATATAGTTTTGAAATAATATTTATTATTAGCAATGATTAATTATATAATAATTAATCAAAAACATAGGATTAAAAAATGAATCCATATAATGATTAGATAACGATACTTATGATCATATAAAGTGAAATAAAGAAGAAAATACACATTAAATAACATATGAATTCTTTATGACATAAAAATACATTCATGGACATTATTCAATATAATATGGTTTGGATGCGATGAGTCTCACTTCAAACATGTGGTAAAATTTAGTTTATTTTTAATTGGTATCTTAATAACATCTTCGAAGGATAAGAACTTAACTGTTGAACTTTCATGAGTTTTTGGCCTTCTAATGACATCTAAGATGACATCCAAGATATTTAATTAGAAGTTCAAATATTTTGAAAGTTCAAAAGTGAAGTACATATCTTTCAAAGATGTTATTAAGCTGTCAATAAAAAATGAGTTAGATTTTACCTCTTCTAAAATGAGACTCATCTCATCCAAAACACATTCTATTGAAAAATGTAAATGAATTTATTGTATGTTATAAAGAATTCATGTGTTATTTAATACATTTGTTATTCTTTATTTCACTTTATATGATCAGAATTGTCATTTTCTCAAGGATAAATAAATTAATTTGATGTTTCCTCTTCTTTTTACCTCGATTTATAAAATGTTCTGTGACTTATATTCTAATGAACTTTTATATAATGAATCATTTCTAGCATATTTTAGGGTATAAAAAGGCTTCCTAATATTACATTCTAAAAAATATTATATGGTCAACCATCATTGTTAATATTTGTTACACTATTATAATTTTGATGAAACAAATATTTTTGATGTAGAGAGTCATGTTTTCTTGTATGTACTACTATGGGCTGGTTATTCAAACTGAGAAAGGAGCTTCTAACTGTACACAACAAATAATAGTGGATAGTATAGCTGATTATGTAACCCTATGTGACCTTTAAGAGAGAATATATGGTTCCTTAAATCTGGGACCCAATCAAGAGATCAAGTCTATGAGCTATAGACATTTTCAATTCCCAGTAACATTGTGGCATCTAGCTTGTTCACTGATTACTGATGCACAATGGGTCCAAGAAATTAATTTATTTTCTAAATAGTCAAACGGTGCCATGATGGAGTTATAAGTTAATGTTTATATTGTACAACAATAACGTCCATTTGTATAAATATGTAGACTTACAAGGGTGGTTGAAGATAGTCCGCCCCTTGAAATTAGGCCTATTAAAAATAATGTAGAATAGGACAACCTAGATGATCTCTTAGATATACATGTCAATCTAACTTCTGATGAGGAGTTTTGTAATAGAGGAACATATGGTGACAATAGTGTAGATGAGGAGGGCTAGTAAAAGTTAGGGAGGAGATTTTTAGAAATGAATTCATTGTACAACAGCCTTAACCTACAATAAATCGTCTACCACTCCTTTCTGCTTGGTTAGAAGTAATGAAACGTGTGCCTGAATTCAACAATAATATTCTCACATCAGAAACTGAGTTCCCCAGAGTTATATTGTAACGACCCAAACTTTCATTAATGGAAATCCCTCTTGATCTAATTAAATGTCTCTTTGTGTAAAATTTTTATAAAAAATGTTAACTTCTTTGGTTTTATGTTTTTGGATTTTAAAATACTATTATGAATTGTGACCACTACTAATATAGTCACTGGATAGTGATCATATGATTAGTATAAATATAGGGCTTTAACAAATCCAATTTAATCAGAAAAAGGAATCCATAGCCTCATCCAGTAGATGTGCCCCATACGAAGCCCATTTGTCAAAGCTCAGAAAGGAGGTGGTGTCATTGGTCTTCGCTCTTGACCGAGCTCAAGACTATCTTGAACATGTTAAGCTTGAGCGGAACCACCTATGAGAGAAGTGGAAGTTGATAGATATTACCACCCAAACGATGTTATCCAAGCCACCCCAAGAGTCTGTCACCATCGCACACCTCACCCTTCGGTATTATGCGTGTGTTTTAAGGGTTTATTTAACAAGACCCTAGTGCTATGGTTATGTACATTATTTTTGTAAATAATAAGGAATATACTTTCATTTTATTATTGTTACCTTGTAAATAGTTTTTAAAGCACAAATAGTATTTTTAGTTAATGTTCAACTAAGAAATATATTTTGATGAATTAATGGATTTTTGAAATAAATAATATTTTAATAAAATATTATTATTATTATTAAATTAGTTTTTATTAATTACAAATTATCCTATAATTTTATGAATGCAATCGTAATTTTTATTAAGGTTTGAAAGCCATTTTTGTCAAAAACCAATGAATTTTCGATAAATGTCGTTTTTTATTTTAAAAGTGAAAATTAAAATATTTAGAAAATTATTCAGATAAGATGAATATTATTTCAGGAATTAGTATGTCGAAATTATCCAACTGTGAATCTTTCATTATTATCTGAGACAGTCAAATTTTTTGGTAAAAATTAAATACCGTTAAAATATATAATGTGTTTAATGACATCATAATGACACAATAATGATGTGATAAAATACTATAAACTTTATGTTTGTCCAATATATATTTTACCATTAAAATAATGTGATTTTGGGTTTGTTTGATTTATTTTACAATGCTTTAGTGGACCCTTCAAGACTTATTAAACATTTTTTCTTTTTAAATTTTTTTCCTTGGGAGTGTGACTCACCTCCACATACGCAACCCCATTATTTTAAGAAGTTAGGACTTTGGCCTTATAAAATATTTTTTCCACTCCCCTTTGGCAAAAACCATGGGCAAAAACAATGGGCTAGTTTTGGGTTTTGATTAGTTTAATGTGAGGTGTCCCAAACCTAAATATTAAACAATTCCCTCTCCTTTATTATATAAACCCACTCAATCTCACACTTCCTCATCACTAAAATCATTTGGAGTTCGTCCAACCTATTCCCTCCTCTATCTAGAATCCTCCCAAGGTGACCCGAGCTCCCAATAATCCTCTCTGAATCCTCTCCCAAGCCTTTGGGATCACAATTCCTAGTAAGGGATTTTTCCATTCTAATTTTTGTCCAATTTTCTTTAAGTTGTTATGCCCTTTTGTTTTCAATTACAAATGTTGGGGTATGATTTCACACCTCCACATACTACCCTAGTTATGTTTTAATGATGGTATACCCCTTTATATCTCATTAAATGCCTCCCATGTACACCCGTTACTATGCCGAAATTCTGAAAGGAATTTATCTCTCCTCATTTACATTCAAGCAATTATTTTGTATCATGAATCTAAATTACATTACATTTTTTGGGACATTTATCTATATGACCCCCTTATAGTCCATGTCATGTGAATATGATGATACACCCCTTTCTCTCCCATTGACCATTTTTATGAGTTCTTATGTCACGCCGTTATGCTGCCGAAATTGTACCATGCTTTTTCCAAGACAAAGTCATTGTGTGGTGAATACCATGCCCATTTCTCTATCAAGGGTATTCAAATTTATGCACATTTACTTATTTTTTAAAGAGTTACATGTATGTATTCTACATTCATTTATCATGGAATAATTTATTATGTTGAATGATTCAATGTTTTATGATCCATGTGCCCTGGTAGCGCTCCAATGCATTGGGTAAAGTATAGTATCATGATACATCATGTGAAATGGGTGTTGACTCATTCTAATTAAATTGAAATGAGTTTTTACATGTTCTTCATGTGAAATGAGATTTTACTAATGCTTCATGTCCAATAAGACTTGGCTCATGCTAATTCCATGTTAAGTGTTGTTGCCACATTTCCATGTTATGATTGTCATGATTTATCATGCCTTTATGTTCATGTTTCTCTTATGCTCTATTGATATTCCTATTATCTAACATGTATTATATTCCTCATGTTATTCCATTTTTATTCCCTTACTGGGCTTTATATCTTACCCTTTTTTATGCATGCCCTCAGGTTATCCCATGCAATGATAAGTACGAGGGAATGTAGTGGTCATGTAAAGGAATTTTTAAATAAAGATGTTGTTTTTCATGTTTTAAGTTGTTATGTAATGATCCTAATCCACAAAGACATAAATCCTCTCGATCTTCTATGTTGTATCAAATGAATTTTATGTAATAAATTATGTTTAATTGTGTAATAAAAGATCAGGGTTTTCATAGTTGGTATCAGAGGATAGGTTTAGTTATTTTTGGGATTAAGATTAGAAAACCATAGTAAAGCCTTAGAGACAAGACTAAGTAAAATAAAAACATCCCTAAGTTTTGGTGAGTATTGGTTAAGTTTTTTATCAAGAAAATACATCCCTATCTGGATACGAGCAAGTAAAGGTGTCTCTGGCATAGATGTATCCTACTGGTAAAACCCAAAAACACCGCTTTGATCTAGACTCGAACAGGAACTGGTGCACAACAACAGGCCTTGCTATACTCTTGGTTACGACACTCCCGGGGGATATGATTTCGTAAATTCATAGGGTTAGTATGAACCATTATTAAGGGACTAAAAAAATTCTTTATTAATATATGTTAGAAAGTAGATCATGGATAACATAGACTGAATCCAATAGATTTATATGTTAAGGAAATAAAATTTATTTATAAGTCATCAGTTTTGTCCTTGTATTACCCTTTATGTGTTACCCCTAACTTTCCTTTTATTCCAGCCAATGGTCGGTAATATGGGTACTCGGGCTAACAACCGATGTGAAGATCAATGTAATGACTGTACTAATGAGATGCCCAAACCAATGGGAGTGGGAATCGAGAACTTTGTCATGCTTATCTCTCAGCTAACTCAAGCTTTGAATAGAAAATGGGTCAATAGGAACGTTCAACCCTCACTAAGAATGAACAAGTCACTATCGAGAGCTTCATGAGACAAAGGCCTCCTACTTTTAATGGATCATTTGATCCCTCAATCGCTTAACAATGTATCAACCCCATTGAAAAGATCTTATCCATCCTTCAATATTCTGAACAAGAGAAGTTTCTCCTGGCTGTTTATCATATGGAGGGTGAAGTTGATCAATGGTCGACATTGATCAAAAATACTAAGCCTGAGGAGGAGATCGAGGCATTGGAATGGAAGGATTTCCAAAAGATGTTTTTTGATAAATATTTTTCGCACACCCTCCGGCTTAAGATGCAAAGGGACTTCCTTGACCTCATGAAAAAAGACGACAAATCTGTTGGAGAGTACAAGGAAACTTCACAAGGCTTGCACGATATGCTTCCAACTTTTTCGTTACCCCCAAATGCAAGGTTGACCGCTTATTTGGAGGGATAAAACCTAGCATGCAGAAATCACTAGAGATCTGTGACTTCGACAGCTATGAGGAAATTGTCTGATGTTCCCTCAAGGTCAAAATAGAGATCGGAGAATCTCAGGGGTATCATGGGGATATGAAGAGTAAGGTGGACTTCAATGCTAGAATTCTGATGGATAAATCCAATGGTGCTAAGAAGATCCATCACCCAACTTTCCAAAGGTTCAGAAAGAAGCACCCTGAAAATTGCCTGAAGGGGGTGATGAAATGATTTAGGTTTAGAAGAGAAGGTAACCTAGCTGTTATTTTTCGACAAGAAAAACCTGAAGCTACAATAGAGGAGAGGAATTCTCCCTTCAAACCTCAATGTATTGTTCATTGCTACAACTACAAAGAACCAGGGTATCTTGCAAATCAGTGCCCTAAGCCAAGGAATTTTGGAGGCAACCAACAACCTCCAAGGCACCAAGGGTGATATTTTTCCATCACTGCTACTGAAGTGAACCCCGAAAATGAAGTGGTGACAGGTACTCTTGTTATTCATTAAAGAATAGTGATTTTACTTTTTGATTTAGGTTCTATTCATTCTTTTATAACCCAAAATTTTAGTAGAACAATCCCAGAATCACCACAAATCATGGAAGTAAATATGTCGATGAGTACAGAAAATGGGGAAATCATTACATCCCATGAATATAACTCCTCCCCTGTCATAATCTGTGGATTTAACTTCCCAGTGAACCTCGTCATACTCCCTCTGGTGGAATTTTATGCAATTCTTGGCCTTGATTAGCTTTCCTTATATAGAGCCAACATAAATTGTCATGAGAGGGAAATCACTCCCCATGTGGAGAATCGACCCCTGATTATTTACAAGTTCAAGGAGAAAGATTAATCTTTTTTAGCTCCATCATCTCAAGCATGGATATTACTGCCCTATGAGAATGCATTTCTGCCTCAGATGATTGAGTCTAAGGAGGCAACCTTCCTAGAATACATGCCTATTGTGAGGGAATTTGTTGAAGTGTTTCCTGAGGAATTTCCTAGTCTTCCTCCTAGAATAGATGTTGAATTCTCAATTGATCATATACCTGGGGAATTTCCAATATCCTAGACTCTGTATAGAATGGATGTTGTGGAGCTTGAGGAGTTGAAGAAAAAACTATAGGAGAATCTGGATAAAGGTTTTATACGCCCAAGTGCTTCACCATGGGGTGCACAAGTCCTCTTCGTCAAGAAGAAGGATGGGTCAATGCATCTTTCCATATATTATTGTGAGCTCACCTAAATCATGATAAACAACAAGTATCCTCTCCCATGAATTGATGACTTGTTCAATCAGCTTTGTGGAGCACAATACTTCTCCAAGGTGTATTTTTGGTCGGGATATTATCAAGTAAGGGTGAAGAAGGAAGATATCTCCAAGACTGCTTTTCGTACAAGACACGGGCACTATGAATTCATAGTAATTCCCTTCGGACTCACTAATGCTTCAAAAATCTTCATGGAATTGATGAATAGAGTCTTTAGAGATTACCTTGACAAATTTTTGGTAGTATTTATAGATGATATTTTGATATACTCCCAAACCAAGGAGGATCATTAGGAGCATCTAAGAACTGTACTAGAGACCTTGCTAAAGGAGAAGCTCTATGAAAAGTACAGCAAGTGTGAGTTCTGGTTGAAGGACGTCTCATTCTTGGGCCATATCATCAAAAAAAATGGGATATCTATAGATTCCTCCAAAAAAAATGCAATTGAGGGATGGTCGAGGCCAACATTGGTAACATATATCCGTAGCTTATTATGGTTAGCTGGATATTATTGATGATTTGTGAGAAATTTCTCACTATTGTAAAACCCTTTTACCAAGCTAACTCAGAAGGGAGTAAAAGTTTCTTAGAGTGATGAATACGAATAAAGATTAAAGGATTTGAAAAGGAGGCTTATCACTACGCCCGTACTCACTTTACCCACAAGTTGATAACTTTTTGTGGTATTTTGTGATGCTTAAAAGAAGGGTATACGATGTGTGTTGATGAAAAATGACAAAGCCATTGCCTATGCTTCATGGCAATTGAAAGTTCATGAACAGAACTATCCAACACATGACCTGGAGTTGGCTGTAGTGATGTTCGTTTTGAAAATTTGGCGACATTATCTCTTTGGGGAGAAGTGTGAAATATATACGAACCACAAAAGCTTCAAGTATATATTCACACAGAAAGAGTTGAACATGCGGAAATGAAGATGGTTAGAGCTAATCAAGGACTATGATTTCTCAATCCATTACCACTCAGGGAAAGTGAAAAAGGTGGTGGATTCCCTAAGTAGAAAGTACCCAATGATTCTATCATTGATGAGAATTGAAAAGGATCCAATCTTCTTATATTTGATGAAGATGGACATGGGAATCATAAAAAAGGGAACATCATAAATCCTTTCACAAATGATCACTCAACCGTCACTTTTGGAAAGTTTAAAGGATGCTCAAAAGGATGAAGTGGGAATTCAGGAAAAAGTGGAAGCTATCGAAAAAGGGAAATCCTTGGAGTTTAATGTTAATAAAAAAGGAATTGTGAGATTTGGGAAAAGACTATGTGTTCCATAAAGTCCGGAGCTGAAGAAGGAACTTTTGGATGATGCACATAGTTCAAATTTCTCTATTCACCTAGGAAACACAAATATGTATCGAGATCTCTGAGATAATTATTGGTGGGATAATATGAATAAGGAGGTCACTGAATATACATCAAAGTGCCAGGTGTGTCAGCAAGTGAAGGCAAAAAGGCAGAAGACTAAGGGGATAATGCAACCATTTCTCATACTAGAATGGAAATAGGAGAACATCACCATGGATTTTGCCACCAGACTTCCGAAGACATCCAAAGGCAACAATGCAATATGGGTTGTTGTGGATCACCTTACAAAGGATGAACACTTCATTGCTATTCAGGAGGATTTCTCATTGGATCAACTGGTACAGATATATATCAGGAAAGTGGTAAGGCTGTATGGAGTACCACTATCTATTGTGTCTGATCGAGATCCAAGATTCACCTCTATGTTTTGGAAGAGTCTTCAAAATGCTCTGAATACTGAACTAAACTTCAGTATGACCTATCATCCTCAAACCGATGGCCAATCCGATCAGACTATCCAAACACATGAGGACATGTTGAGAGATTTCTCAATGGACTTTAAAGGAGGATGGGATCAACATCTTCCTCTGGTTGAGTTCTCTTATAATAACGGTTTCCACTCGAGCATCCAAATGGCACCATATGAAGCCCTTTATGGGAAAAGGTGCAGAACACCGGCGTGTTGGGATGAGATCAGTGAGCGTAAGCTACTTGGACCAGAAATGGTTGAAGAAATGGTGGAGAAGGTGAAAACCATTCAGCAACATATCAAGGTAGCCTAGAGTCAACAAAATAGTTATGTAGATAACCATCAACAAGACCATGAGTTTAAAGTTGGAGACATGTTATTTATACGCATATCTCCATGGAAGAAGGTCGTGAGGTTTGGAAATAAAGGGAAGTTAAGTCAAAGCTACATCGGCCCCTTCGAGATTCTTGGTCGTGGCAGGGTTGTGGCCTATCAACTAGCACTTTCACCTATCATGGACAAAGAACATGTTGTATTTCATGTATCCCTCTTAAAGAAGTACATACCAGAACCTTCACATGTACCCTCTTCAGAGGTGGTAAAATTATAGGATGATCTTTTTTATGAGGAGTAACCAGTGAAGATCTTAGATAGTAGAGAAAAAGTTCTGTGAAATAAGACAATTCCCCTCGTCAAGGTGTTGTGGTGAAACCACATGTTTGAAGAAGTGATGTGGGAATTAGAGGAAATGATGAGGTAGAGTTACCCAAATCTATTTTAGTGTGGGAAAAGGAAATTTTGAGGGAGAAATTTCTTTAGGGGGGGAATATTTTAACGAACCAAACTTTCATTAATGGAAATCCCTCTTGATCTAATTAAATGTCTCATTATGTAAAATTTTTATATAAAATGTCAACTTCTTTGTTTTTATGTTTTTGGATTTTAAAATATAATTAAGAATTGTGACTGTTGCTAATATAGTTGTTGAACAGTGATCACATGATTAGTATAAATATAGGGCTCTAACAAATCCAATTTACTCAGACAAAGGAAGCGATGGATTCATCCAATAGACGTGCCCCATATAAATCCCATTTGTTAGATCTTGTAAAGGAGGTGGCATCATTGGGATTTGATCTTGACCAAGCTCAATCTGATCTTGAACACATTAATATTGAGTGGAACCACCTATGGGAGAAGTGGATGTTGATAGAGATTACCACCTGAGCGATGTTATCCGAGCCACCCCAAGAGTCTGTCACCATCGCACACCTCACCATTCGGTCTTATGCTGGTGTTTTAAGGGGTTATTTAACAATAACCTAGAACTATGGTTATTTATATTATTTTTGTATATAATAATTAATATACTTTCATTTTATTATTATTACCTTGTAAATAGTTTTTAAAGCATAAATAGTATTTATAGTTAATGTTCAACTAAGAAATCTATTTTGATGAATTAATGGATTTTTGAATTAAATAATATTTTAATAAATTATTATTATTATTATTAAATTAATTTTTATTAAATATAAATGATCATATAATTTTATGAATGCAATTTTAATTTTTATTAAGGTTTGAAAGCCATTTTTTTCAAAACCCATGAATTTTCGATAAATGTCAGTTTTTATTTTAAAAGTGAAAATTAACATATTAATAAAATTATTTAGATAAAATTAATATTATTTCTGGAATCAGGATGTCGAAATTATCCAATGGTTAATTTTTCATATTTTTCTGAGACAGTCAAATTTTTGGGTAAAAATTAAATACCGTTTAAATATATAATGTGTTTTATGACATCATAATGACCTAATAGTGATGTTATAAAATACTATAAACTTTATGTTTGTACAATATATGTTTTAACATTAAAATAATGTGATTTTAGGTTTGTTTGATATATTTTACAAAGCATTAGTGGACCCTTCAAGACTTATTAAACATTTTGTCTTTTTAAATTGTTTTCCTTGGGAGTGTGCCTCACCTCCACATAAGCAACCCTGATATTTTAATAAGTTAGAACTTTAGCCTTATAAAATATTTTTTTCCACTCCCCTTTGGAAAAACCCATGGGCAAAAACCATGGATTGGTTTGTGTTTTTGATTAGTTTAATGTGAGGTGTCCCAAACCTAAATAATAAACAATTCCCTCTCCTTTCCTATATAAACCCACCCATTCTCCCACTTAATCTTTACTAAAAGCCTTTGTAGTTCTTCCAACCTCTTCCCTTCTCTCTCTATAATCCTCCAAAGGTTCCCCAAGCTCCAAATAATCCGCCCTCAAGACTCTCCCAAGCCTTTGGGATCACACTTCCAAGTAAGGGATTTATTCCTTTCTCATTTTTGTCCAATTTTATTTAAGTTGTTATTCCCTTTTGTTTTCAATTACAAATGTTAGGGTATAATTTATAACCTCTCCCATACTTCACTCTTTGTGTATGAATGATGGTATACCCCTTTATCTCGCATTAAATTCCTCCCATGTACACCCGTTACTATGCCGAAATTCCAAAAGGAATTTCTCTCTCCTCATTTACATTCAAGAAATTATTTTGTATCATGAATATAAATTCCATTACATTTGTTAGTACATGTATCTATATGACCCCCTTACTTTCCATGTCATGTAAATATTATGAGACACCCCTTTATCTCTCATCAACCATTTTTATGAGTTCTTATGTCACGCCGTTATGTTGCCGAAATTGCATTGCGCTTTTCAGAGCCAAAGTCATTGTGTAGTGAATATCATGCCCATTTCTCTATCAATGGTATTCACCTTTATGAAAATTTACTTATTGTTTAAAGAGTTTCATGTATTTATTACACATTATCTTATCATGGAATAATTTATTATGTTGAATGATTCAATGTTTTATGATCCATATGGCACACTTATGCATGAAATTAAATGTTTATGAAGGATGTGTCCTGATAGCTCTCCAATGCATTGGGTAAAGTATACTATCATGAAACTTCATGTGAAATGGGTGTTGACTAATGATAATTCAAGTTAAATGATGTTTTACTCGTTATGTTCAATGAGGGTTTACTCATGCTTCATGTGCAATGAGCCTTGTCTCATGCTAATTTCATGTTAAGTGTTGTTGCCACATTTCCATTTTATGATTATCATGCTTTATCATGACTTTATGTTCATGTTTCTCTTGTGCTCCATTGATATTCCTATTGTCCAACATGTATTTTATTCCTCATTTTATTCCATGTTTATTCCCTTACTGGGATTTATAGCTCAGCATTTTTTATGCATGTCCTCAGGTTATCCTATGCAATGCTAAGTACGAGGGAATGTAGTGGCCATGAAAAGAAAGTTTTCCATAAAGATGTTGTTCTTCATGTTTTAAGTTTTTATGTAATGATCCTAATCCCAAAAGACACTAGACCTCTTTATCTTCTATGTTTTATCAAATTATGTTTATATAATAAATTATGTTTAATTATGTAATAAAAGATTGAGGTTGTCATATATACCAGAAAGGTTTAGTGATCTAGAAAAAACCTTATATGTTGGAAGGAGTTTTCTGAGTAAAGATTCATTAAAAAGAACACTAAAGAGATTTTTTATTGAGAGGCACTAAAGCTATATAGTTAATGAATCATGTTGTAGTAAATATTTCATATGATATGAGATTTATGGGGATGATTGTAGATTTCTCTTGAGGGAAATTTTGGACATTGCATTTGGAGGTTAGAGAATCTCAAGGATTGAGGCAGCACATACTTGTGTTCATCCAAGCCTGAAATAAGATCATACTTCATTGGATACCGAATTTGTGTCATCCATTATTGTTGAGATGATTAGGAAATTCCAAGATGTTTTGATTGACCTTTTCAAATATAGGATACAACAGACATTCGGTTATAAGATTTCTTATAATAACGCATGGATGGAGAAAAAAAAAGGAAATTGTGAAGGTATATGGTGATTGGGAATACTCATATCTGGTGTTGCCGAAATTTCTAGCCATACTGAGGTATCATAACCAATTTGTCTTCCATCTTGATAGAAATGAACATGTGTCTCACGATAACTAACTTGATCCATCTCGTATTCAATTTCATCGGTTGTTTTGGGCATTCTTCCCCTGTATCTCTGCATTTCTTTTCAAAAAATAGTTCATTCATATTGATGGAACATTTCTATATGGGAAATACAAGGGAGAATTGTTGATTGTGGAATCCTTATATGGAAACCGTTCACCTCTTCCACTTTCCTTTTCCATTTTAGAGAAAGAAAACTATGAATCGTGGAGTTGATTTCTGGCATTTATCTGCAAAAATTTCACCAACATTTGGGGTGTGTGTTTGATATATAATCTCCATCAGTCAATTAATGAGGCAATAAATGTAGATCCTGATACATGGAGATACCCAAATTCACATCATTGGTTCTACATTAGTCACATTTCAATCAAATTGCATAAAAAATTCCACAATGAACTGATGAAGAATACAATCACGAGTCTTGGTACGCATTGTATTTTTTATTTTTTACTATTTAAACATAAAAGATAAAATCAAATTATGTGAAATATCATCTATTCTATGTAGCATATGAGTCGAATCAACGGCAGTTTGAAGATTTTTTTAAACAAATCCACAAGGCTAATCAAGAAGTTTATGATTATATGGTGTGGATTTCAAAAGAAAAAAGGGCATTGGCATATGATGGGGGGAAGAGGTACGGACACATGAACAAACAAATTGTGGAGTGCATCAATGGTGTCTTAAAATGGCTTCGCAAGCTACCAATAACTACCCTAGTTCAAAAGACAATATATCAATGTGTGAACTACTTTGTTGATAGACAAAAACTAGCATCAGATGGAATACAGTAGGGGATAAGGTACTGAAGACACTTTCTACAAGAGACTGAAAATAATATTGAAAAAGCTTCTAGTTATCATGTCTACCTTTTTCGATGAGAAGACTCTCGATTTGAAGTTTAAGAGCGTTAAAACCCCATCACAAATCGCATCGGTGAAAAAATGGTGGTATTACTAGAAATGAGGAAATTTCAATGTGGAAACTTTTAGGCCATAAGGTTTCCATGCACACATGCCATCACAGCATGTCACTCTGTAAAAATATCATAGGACGCATACATTGATACAGTGTACTAGATGTACACCATTGTGAACTGTTATGTTGTACCATGGATACCTATTGGGGAGTTTTGTTATTTCCCAATGCCTGAAAGCCAGCGGATAGTGATACTTGACATCAATCGGTTGCATACTTGTGGGAGACTGAAGGCCAGTAGGATGCAGAATGAGATGGACTAACCTTAAGAACAAGGGTAGAGTTTGAGATGCACCATATGTCATCAAGAAGTTCATAACCGAAAATGATGCCCTGACATTGTTGGGTCAAGTTCACACTCTCAGTCACAATGAAGTATTGTCTTAATTGTGACATTCTCATATTGCAAATTATATGTTTTTATCTCTTCTTTTTTTCTCATTTTTCTAAACCCCAAAACCCAAAAGTAGAACACTAAACCCAAAAACATCTTTCCTAAACCTTAATATCAATATTCTAAACCCTAAACCTAAAAACCTAAACCCTAACCCAAAATTTATAAACTTAAACCCTAAAACCATACAAAAAATCCCAAAACCTAGACCCAAAACTCAATATATGAAACCCTAATATCTAAAATCCTAAAAACTAAAAGATGAATTGAAAATCCAAAAACATCTTCCCTTTACCACGGTTTTTGATAACATTATGTTTCAGATATTTTAATAAAATTTTAAATAACAAAAAAATATAATCATAATGATTAGCATAAGTTGTTCAATATAGATAATTAGTTAAATTCCTAAAACATCATTAGTAATTCTTATGGTTTATCTTATCAAAATAATTATCTACTTTATTGGTCACCAATACCATCCCATAAATATCATTTTTTAATTTTATCAAAAATTAGGCACATATTTAGGGTCATCTTCCCCAAATCATGTGTTTTAAAGGTGTTTAAAATTTTCAATAAATCACATTTCTTGGATTCTTATAATCTATATTCCCTTGATGCTTGCAGAATTCATTTTCGTAGTGACTCATGTAACGACCTGAAATTTTGAATAAATCTTGTTTCCTAATTTTATGTGTTATTTTATTTTATTTTTATACTCAACAAAAATGTTTCATCTGATAAAATGAGTATAATTAAAATGAGACCATTGGGTTTTGACTGTTATATGACCATTGGTCAATATGACCCCTGGAAACTAAACGTTTTGATTATTGTCTCTAAATACAAGTAATCTTGGTTAATTATTATAGAAAGAAGATTCGATGGCCTCACCCAGTAGTCTTGGACCGATCGAATCCCATCTAACAAAACTTGGGAAGGAGGTAGCACCACTGGGCTTTGCTCTAGACCAAACCCAAGCCAAAATTCATCGTGTGAAGCTAGAATGGAATCGCTTTCACGAGAAGTTCAAACTGATAGAAATTACTACTCGTGCGATGTTGGTCGAGCCTCCCTCAGATTCTCTCACCATAGCACACCTTACACTTAGATCCTATGCTGGTGTGATAAGGGGCTATGTTAGGAGACCATAACTGCCTTGTGTAATCCTTTGTTTTAAATAAAATTTGAGATTTCTTCTTATAATGATGTTTATGACTTTTCAAATGACCGGATAAATATAGTATGCATATTTTTGATGAATTTTAGAAAAAGGATATTTTAAAAATGTATATGTAAACCTTAAATAAGTAAAAATGTCTAATGATATTCAAAAAATGGTCTTCTACAATTATGTCCAGTACAAAATTTAGAGTCTAATAAGATCAACTTGATTTTTGATGAATAGTAAATTATGAATAGTGATTTTATTATTAGGATTAGTAATGTGTCCAAATGGATTATTAATCTCACTTAAAGAAAGTATTAATATAATCTAGGCACCTTGATTAAGTAATGTGATTCAATAAAATGGTTAAATAACGGTTTCATAAATTATTATTCAAGTATTAGTTTTTTCGGGTGAATAGTGTTTTTTAATTAAAAATTAAATTAAAAATATTTATAAAACTATTTTTATAAAATGGATTTCATTTTTGAACTCAGAGCATCGGTAATATGTTAAGGTAATTTTTGGGGATTTTTCTGGAAAAAAATGAATTTTCGGTGAACAGTGTATTTATTTAAAAAATAAATTAAAAATATTTAGAAATTTATTTTTATAAAATGGAGTTCATTTTTGAAATCGGAGCATTGATATTTGGTTAAGGTGAAATTTTGGGATTTTTCTGAGAAAGTTGAATTTTCAGTGAATAGTAAAAATACAGTTTTAGGGTTTCGATATGTTTAATGACATCATAACTGTGTCATGATGATTTCATGAGATATTTTATGGGTTGGCCGACCAAAGGTGATGAATTATTGTATGGGGGCCCCATTTGGCCTAACTCTATGGTAAATACCATGGGAGAGCACATGGTTTTGAGAAAACCACTTTTGAGGTGTCCCTTGGCAATTAATGTCTTGTCCCCTCACTTTCCCTATAAATATCAAGCCATCCTCTCATCCATTTCGACTCCCCACTCCCCCCCCAAACGAATTTATGGTCTCATTACCTCCCAAGGAGTCCTCCCAAGGTTCCGTCAAGCCTCAAAAGGTCCCAACCTTTGAGTTTTAAGAGTTACGTTTAAGGTAAGGGATCCGACCTCTCTCTTTCATTTCAAGAAATCTCTTTTATGTCATTTCTTTTATGATCCATGTTCTTATGTAAAAGGATGTTATTTTATACTCCTCTTACTTCCCTTTTCATGTTCATATAATTATAGATCCCCTCTTACTCTCATTATTTCGTTTTATGAAGTTTTAAGTGGCGTCGTTAGGCTGCCGAAATTTTTGTAACGGATTCTTTCTCCCTTCTCATTTATCAAGATCTATTTTTCATGTAAAGTATTTCAAGTTCCTTTTTATTATGTTGGGTTATGATCTCTAAATTTATCATACTGATCTTTTATGGTCATATGATGAGGGACCCCATTTTATCTCTTCAATTCAGTATTTTGAAGTTTTAAGTGGTGCCGTTAGGCTGTCGAATTTTTAAGTGGTTCTTTCACCTTTCTCCTTTTTCAAAGTTCTAATTCAATTTCAAGTCTTGAAAGTTCCTTTTTATTATATTGGGGTATGATCTCTAAATCTATCATACTGATATTTTATGATCATATGATGAGAGACCCTATTTGATCTCATCAATTCATTTTTGTTGAAGTTTAAGTGGCGCCGTTAGGCTGCCGAATTTCTAAGGGGTTCTTTCACCCTTCTCGTTTTCAAGATCTACTTTCATGTCAAGTCTTTCAAGTTCCTTTTTTTTATTTTGGGGTATGATATCTATATCTATCACACTGATAATTTATGTTCATATGATGAGAGACCCTATTTGATCTCATCAATTCATTTTTGTTGAAGTTTAAGTGGCGTCGTTAGGCTGCCGAATTTCTAAGAGGTTCTTTCACCCTTCTCATTTTCAAGATCTACTTTCATGTCAAGTCTTTCAAGTTCCTTTTTATTATTTTGGGGTATGATCTCTCTATCTATTATACTGATCATTTATGTTCATATGATAAGATACCCTATTTGATCTCATCAATCCATTTTTGGAAGTGTTAAGTGACGCCGTTAGGCTGCCGAATTCTCATAAGAGAAATCTTATTTTTGTCTTCCTTTCAAGTTCTTCGTTTCATATGGTATATCATTAAAATTTCATTTCCATGTTATTAAATACTATATATTATGTTCCCCTAATGTTTTATGTATCATTTTTTAGTGGGTTACCCATGTCCCCTCTCTTTTCAATGTTTTCTAAAACCATGTATCGTAGACGTTATGCTGCATAGTTTTCGTCTCAAAATGCCTCCCTCTTTATCTCAAAATTATTTTATGTTATTAAGTGAATACTCAAAGCTCTTATTTCTACAGGGGTATTAACATATATATCAAAATGTTCTATTTTAAATTCTGGGATTTACATACATGAAACCCTCTTTCCCTTTTTCGTGGGTTTAAAGTGACAAAAAGATCATGTCTTTAAAGCAGTTTTTAAAACGTTATGATTATGAAATGAAACCCATTTCTTGTATGATATATGGGTTGTTTATAAAATTATTGATGATGATATATGTGGCTCACATGATAATAAATACATGTCAAGGGTGCGCCCAGATAGCGCTCCAATGCATTGGGTAAAGACTTAATCTCTAGAGATGACCTTTTAGACTGATACCTTGGTGAATAACCTTGGTAATTTTTAATGACACCTTGGGGATAGACCTTGGTGAAACGAAATGATTGTCAATATTAAATGTTTTAGCCACATCTTCAAGTTATGAAAAACGTTATTTTTATTATTAAATGCCTCATGATTTCTTTCTCATGCCTTAAAGTTCTTTTCATGACCTTATTGAAGTATCTCAAGTTCACATGTAAAATGTTTCTCTTGTTTCCCTTACTGGGCCTTCTGCTCACCCTTTCTTTTGACGTATGTCTCCAGGTTTGAGATGCAGTAATGAACCTAGGATGAACATGAGGAGAATACTTTCAAGTGTTTAACAAGAATGTTTTATGTTTTCATGTTTTATGTTCTTGGTTTCCAAGACACTAAACCTTAAAGATCCTCAGTTTTGTAAAATGTAATGAAAGTTTATGTGATAAAAAGGCGGGATGATATAGTTGGTATCAAAGGATGGTTTAGTTATTTGTGGAAATTAGGATATGAAAACTCTAGGAAGAACCCTATAGAAAAGTTTAAATATAGGAAATCTTCCTGGTATTTTGGTGAGTATTGAGTAAGGGGTTGCCAAGAAAATACATCCCTGTCTGGATACGAGCAGGTAGAGGTGGCTCTGGCACATATGTACATAGGGGTAAAACCCGAAAACACCGCTTTGAGCTAGACTCGAACAGGAACTGGTACACGACAACGGGTCTTGCTGCACTCTTGGTTACGACACTCCCGGGGGATATGCTTTGGTAAATTCATAAGCTTAGTATGAACCATTATTAAAGGAACAAAGATAAAATAAAGATTCACATAAGAATATATGATCATGGATAACCTAGTTTGAAACCTAGGGGATTACACGTTAGGGTACAATTTTCTTCTACAAGTTATCCTTATATGCTTTAAGTTCCTTTTCATGATTATTGGTCAAGTATTTAAGCCTCTAATTATACTTTCTCTTCTTAGTTAATGGTGGGAAATGGAAGAACATGTCCCAACAACCAATGTGATAGGAAATGCAACGATTTCCGTATTGATATGACAGAGATGATTAGGGGATTAAAAGATGATTATTATTTTGGAAGACCTTCACTATTTTGGGGACCCTATATGATCGAGGTAAATAGATTACTACGGTATTTTCATTGAGAAGTAAGGTTGACTTATATTTTGAAGAATCGATGAATTTAAGGTGGACTTATAGTAATTTAGGTTAATTATGGGAATGATTAACCTATCTTGGATAAAATATGTTTAGGTTAGCTAGTTTTGTTATAAGATGTTAGGAGTGGTTGATGTTGTTTGGAGATGAACAATGAAGTTTATTTTGGAAGGCTATGTTATCAAATCCCTCTTGTAATTGGGTTTCAATCTTAGTTTGGTTTATTTTGAGGAATTTTAAGGACCGTTATTTATGGAATGGTCTATGATGAACTTTGGGTAGTACCATGGAACTTTGAATATTTAAAAATAGTTTCCATTCCTATGGGATTCTTTTTTTTTTGAAGAGTCGTTTTACCTTACACTTTCTGTTTTTGGGATGATGTTTAAAGATAGAATAAATAGATAGTTAATCTTTTGTGGATTATGTGATTCTCTAGAATATGATTCTTGTGTTTTGATGAGACCAAGTAGTTTTGAATCCTCATCTTTTGGAGAAAATATTAGTTTTGGTAGAAACCTGTTAAAGGATGAAACTCTACATGAAGGTAGGTATATTTTCTTATGTTTTTATTCTATGTAGTAAATGAATTCCTCAAAATTATGAAAATGAACGTAATACAAAAACATTGTTGGTTTACGTTTCCTACTAGATAATCAGATACCATTTATACACATCATATGTTTGGTGTTTTCTTATGGTTAACTTTCTCCTAATCATGTTTTCTATCATTCTCCCTCAGAACTTGACCCTTTGTTTTCTCCTCCATGTCCATGTTTTCCTACATGGAATCCTAGTGTGGGCTAACTTGGGTGACCTTTGTACTTCCCTTTGTTTATTTTAAAGTAATAGTTTTACTGACTCATTTTCCGATGTGGGACTTTCAATGAAATTTCAAAACCCAATTTTAAAAATTGCGAGGATGCAATTTCTTAAGGGGGGAAGATTGTAATGACCCGAAATTTTGAATAAACCTTGTTTCCTAATTATATGTGTTATTTTATTTTATTTTTATACTCAACAAAAAAAATTTATTTGATAACATGAGTATAATTAAAATGAGACCATTGGGTTTTGACTGTTATATGATCATTGGTCAATATGACCCCTGGAAACTAAACGTTTTGATTATTGTCTCTAAATACAAGTAATCTTGGATAATTATTATAGAAAGAAGATTCGATGGCCTCACCCAGTAGTCTTGGACCGATCGAATCCCATCTAACAAAACATGGGAAGGAGGTAGCACCACTGGGCTTTGCTCTGGACCAAACCCAAGCCGAACTTCATCGTGTGAAGCTAGAATGGAATCGCCTTCACGAGAAGTTCAAACTGATAGAAATTATTACTCGTGCGATGTTGGTCGAGCCTCCCTCGGATTCTCTCACCATAGCACACCTTACACTTAGGTCTTATGCTGGTGTGATAAGGGGCTATGTAAGGAGACCGTAACTGCCTTGTGTAATCCTTTGTTTTAAATAAAAATTGTGATTTCTTCTTATAATGATGTTTATGACTTTTCAAATGACCGGATAAATATAGTATGCATATTTTTGATGAATTTTAGAAAAAATATATTATAAAAATGTTTATGTAAACCTTAAATAATTAAAAATGTGTAATGAGATTCAAAAAACGGTCTTCTACAATTATGTCCAGTACGAAATTTAGAGTCTAATAAGATCAACTTGATTTTTGATGAATAGTAAATTATGAATAGTGATTTTATGATTAGGATTAGTAAAGTGTCCAAATGGATTAGTAATCTCACTTAAAGAAAGTATTAATATAATCTAGGCACCTTGATTAAGTAATGTGATTCAATAAAATGGTTAAATAACGGTTTCATAAATTATTATTCAAGTATTAGTTTTTTCTGGTGAATAGTGTTTTTTAATTAAAAATATTTAGAAAATTATTTTTATAAAATGGATTTCATTTTTTAACTCAGAGCATCGATATTATGTTAAGGTAATTTTTGGGGATTTTTCTGAAAAAAATGAATTTTCGGTGAATAGTGTATTTATTTAAAAAATAAATTAAAAATATTTAGAAAATTATTTTTATAAAATGGAGTTCATTTTTGAAATCAGAGCATTTATATTTGGTTAAGGTGAAATTTTGGATTTTTCTGAGAAAGTTGAATTTTCAGTGAATAATAAAAATACAGTTTTAGGGTTTCGGTATGTTTAATGACATCATAACTGTCTCATGATGATGTCATTGGATATTTTATGGGTTGGCCGACCAAAGGTGATGAATTATTGTATGGGGGCCCTATGTGGCCTAACTCCACGGGAAATACCATGGGAGAGCACATGGTTTTGAGAAAACCACTTTTGAGGTGTCCCTTGGCCATTAATGTCTTGTCCCCTCACTTTCCCTATAAATACCAAGCCATCCTCTCATCCATTTAGACTCCCCGCTCTCCCCAAACGAATTTATGGTCTCATTACCTACCAAGGAGTCCTCCCAAGGTTCCCTCAAGCCTCTCAAGGTCCCAACCTTTGAGTTTTAAGAGTTACGTTTAAGGTAAGGGATCCGACCTCTCTCTTTCTTATCATGAAATCTCTTTTATGCCATTTCTTTTATGCTCCATTTTCTTATGTAAAAGGATGTAATTTTATACTCCTATTACTTCCCTTTTCATGTTCATATAATTATAGATCCCATATTACTCTCATTATTTCGTTTTATGAATTTTTAAGTGGCGTCGTTAGGCTGCCAAAATTTTTGTAACGGATTCTTTCTCCCTTCTCATTTTTCAAGATCTATTTTTCATGTAAAGTATTTCAAGTTCCTTTTTATTATGTTGTGGTATGATCTCTAAATTTATCATACTGATATTCTATGATCATATGATGAGGGACCCCATTTGATCTCTTCAATTCAGTATTTTGAAGTTTTAAGTGGCGCCGTTAGGCTGTCGAATTTTTAAGTGGTTCTTTCACCTTTCTCCTTTTTCAAAGTTCTAATTCCATGTCATGTCTTGAAAGTTCCTTTTTATTATGTTGGGGTATGATCTCTAAATCTATCATACTGATCTTTTATGATCATGTGATGAGAGACCCTATTTGATCTCATCAATTCATTTTTGTTGAAGTTTAAGTGGCATCGTTAGGCTGCCGAATTTCTAAGGGGTTCTTTCACCCTTCTCATTTTCAAGATCTACATTCATGTCAAGTCTTTCAAGTTCCTTTTTATTATTTTGGGGTATGATCTCTATATCTATCATACTGATCATTTATATTCATATGATGAGAGACCCTATTTGATCTCGTCAATTCATTTTTGTTGAAGTTTAAGTGGCGTCGTTAGGCTTCCAAATTTCTAAGGGGTTCTTTCACCCTTCTCGTTTTCAAGATCTACTTTCATGTCAAGTCTTTCAAGTTCCTTTTTATTATTTTGGGGTATTATCTCTATATCTATCATACTGATCATTTATGTTCATATGATAAGAGACCCTATTTGATCTCGTCAATCTATTTTTGGAAGTTTTAAGTGACGTCGTTAGGCTGCCGAATTCTCATAAAAGAAATCTTATTTTTGTCTTCCTTTCAAGTTATTCGTTTCATATGGTATATCATTCAAATTTCATTACCATGTTCTTAAATACTATATATTATGTTCCCCTACTATTTTATGTATCATTTTTGAGTTGGTTACCCATGTCCCCTCTCTTTTCAATGTTTTCTAAAACCATGTATCGTAGACGTTATGCTGCATAGTTTTCGTCTCAAAATGCCTCCCTCTTTATCTCAAAATTATTTTATGTTATTAAGTGAATACTCAAAGCTCTTATTTCTACAGGGGTATTCACATATATATCAAAATTTTCTATTTTAAATTCTGGGATTTACATACATGAAACCCTCTTTCCCTTTTTTGTGGGTTTAAAGTGACAAAAAGATCATGTCTTTAAAGCAGTTTTTAAAACGTTATGATTATGAAATGAAACCCATTTCTTTTATGCTATATGGGTTGTTTATGAAAATATCTGTGATGATATATGTGGCTCACATGATAATAAAGATATGTCAAGGGTGCGCCCAGATAGCGCTCCAATGCATTGGGTAAAGACTTAATCTCTAGAGATGACCTTTTAGACTGATACCTTGGTGGATAACCTTGGTAATTTTTAATGACACCTTGGGGATGGACCTTAGTGAAACGAAATGATTGTCAATATTAAATGTTGTAGCTACATCTTAAAGTTTTGAAAAACATTATTTTTATTATGATATGCCTCATGATTTCTTTCTCATGCCTTAAACTTCTTTTCATGACCTTATTGAAGTATCTCAAGTTCACATGTAAAATGTTTCTCTTGTTTCCCTTACTGGGCCTTCTGCTCACCCTTTCATTTGATGTATGTCTCCAGGTTTGAGATGCAGTAATGAACCTAGGATGAACATGAGGATAAGCCTTTCAAGTGTTTAACAAGAATTTTTTATGTTTTCATGTTTTAAGTTCCTGGTTTCCAAGACACTAAACCTTAAAGATCCTCAGTTTTGTAAAATGTAATGAAAGTTTATGTGATAAAAAGGCGGGATGCTATAAATAATCTCCTTACAGCTGAAACATTTCACATTCAAAAATTCATTCATTCCTATACAATCACAATCTTGGTATCCATTCTCTCCACACTTGTAGTAAACTCCAATTCCCTTAAATCATGTATCAATGTTTTTACATCCACAATTATCATATGTGGGGAAATTCTTATATATTTTTTACCATTATCTATTTTTTCTCTTCTTTCCTATTATTATCTTTATTTCATTGAAAACCAATAGACTTGGAGAATTATATTCCTTTTGGTAATAAAAACTTCAAAAAAATGTGAATAAACATGTCATGTTTTACATTATACAAGTCATAAAATTATTTTGACCATAACGTTATATTTATATTTTAGACTTACAACTCATTTCATTAGTTTATATGAAGATGGATGATACTATACTACTCACTCAGTAGCATACCCATATTTTTCAGGTTGTGTTAGAGGGTGGTGTGGATCGATCGATCAGGGTGTGTCGAGTGGACTATTTTCATCACAGGCATCCTCCATATGCCATTAGACCATACTTGCATAATACTAGATTCTATGGCATTGCCATATAAGATTTCACACTTTTATACCATCACATGCTTGTTGCCCTCATTGATAGGTGGAGACCAGAGACACACGCATTCCACCTACCTGGGGGAGAGATGACCATTACCCTCTAGGATGTGGTAGTGCTTATCGGTATTCATACCTAAGGGAGACCCGTTATTAGACCCACTTGTACATCTTGGACAGACCTTGCCCAGCGCTTGTTAGGTGTTGACAATTTTTTTACCATAGGGCTACATATGGAGCATCGATATATATTCCTTGGTTGGAGGTGAAGATCCCACATTTACCTGATGATGCTGATGAGTAGACTATCATGCGTTATTCCTATACATATATATAGCAGCTCATTGGAGGGACCATCTATAATGGTCACTCGAGGATACATGTGCACATGATGTATCTACCCCTACTAGAGGATTTTGATCAGGTTGAGATGTAAAATTGGGGATTAGCCTTCTTGGTATGCACCTACAGAGCATTATGCTGGCTATCCCATAGATACTGCAAAGGTCTCAGGGGATGCTTAATCTTTATTCATATGTGGACATGGGAGCATATCCCCGCATTCTACCCAAATCTTGGTGGTCCGCCAATCGGTATAGAGGTGTTGCATGATTCTTCACATGGAAAATGGTATGATCACTCTTTTATATTATTTTTTGATGCTACTAGGAGTTTTATATTTTAATTTCTCATTATTTGTCACCATTGATGTTGTATTTTATTAGTGGTATCAGCAACACAATTTCTATGCAGTTCTGAGACACCATTTTGGTGTATATCAGCTCATGTTGTACTATCACTTACCTAACCATGTATGTATATACAATGTATCATTGTCTACAAAATTTAATAATAGAATCAATTTTTGGTTTTTAGTTAGGAGCTTTTTTGACAAAGTCACATGTCATTTCAGATTTTATGGCTTCCATACTAGAGTATAATGGACCAGTTTCCAGCATACTGCACTATTGGGATTGAGGATGGTATGGCTATAGTTCCCCTCATTAACATCCATATTATTGAGTGGAAGAAGCCTAACAGATTCATGCATCAGTTTTTTTGTGCTCAACTGATTCCATTGCCATCGAGACAGACAGAGCAGCTTCATGGGATGAAGATGACAGGGAGGAATGATGAGGAATGGGGATGAGTACATTCCTGCTTTCTCATCTACAGGCACAGGCATGTAGAGTTTCATATTCAAGGTGTACCTATGAATAGATTCTTTCATTCGGAGCAGGTTGAGTATGAGCCATGGTATAGACTGAAGTTTATACTGTATCTTACCTGGCACAGAAGAGAGATGCATAGGATGGTAAGTCAATAAATTTCCATTAGTTTGCTTATTTAACTATTTTATAATTCATTTTGAATATCTATATAGGGAAATCACACAGAGCAGCTTGTTCGCATGAGTGATGAAGAGGAGGAGGGGGTCTTTAGCCAGGCATTCTTCTAAGCTGAAGCACTTGTAAGAACCCGATTCTTAGTTTTGAGGTACGGGATTCTTCTTTTTTCCTTTTCCATAAGTGTTTTTGCTAAAATATTGAAAATGGGGAAAAATCCTAAATTTTGGAACTACACGCCGTGTACTTTTTCCACACGCCATGTACTTTTGGTCGTGTTAGGGTGAGTACACATGGCGTGTTTCCACGTCGGCAACAAAGGGTGTAGGAACCGACTACACGCCGTGTAGTGGTCCTTTACACATCGTGTAGTCATTCGGAAGGCCTAAAAAGTAAGGCGGTGGAGCAGCCGCCAGCTGGGCGGCAGTACACGCCGTGTACTCAGGAGTACATGTCGTGTAGTCATGTAGACAAATGAATAGTGTGGCGGTGCCACCAGAGGAACAGTTAAATGAAAGGAGTACACGTGGTGTACTTAGAATTACACATCGTGTACTTTGTTTTTTTTTGGCTTAAAATAGGCAGTAGCCTCCTCATTTGGCAGAGGAGGCATTTGAACCATTTTGGAGCCAAAGGAGGAGGTCGGACCTTTGAAGATCCACCGGGTGTTCGTCTGGAATCCGATTTCGCTTCGAACAATGACAATGGAACCGCACTGGTAAGCCCTCTCTTCTCCTAGTGTGTTGCTCACCAATTATTCTCCTAACGTAAGTTATTTACCTTTGAGTGGGTTTCGTTCTTCGTCAGATCTACGCCGTTCTTGGGCATTTTTGGAGTCAGCGTCCGGGTATACCGCTCGTTGGCGTATAAGGTAGGTGGCTTTGTGTTAAGTTTCCCAACTGTTGTGTGTTTTGTGCATTTTTGGGCCATAGACCCATGTTGGGGTGTCGTGTGGATGAGGCCGTTGATATATTTAATTCCTAGAATTTCATAGGTGATTAAATGGTGATAATAAAATGCTGGTTGGGATCGTTGCTTGGATCTGGAACCACCCCAGGGGTGTGTTCCACTGTTTATCCATTTGGACAGGGTACCCGAGGGTATGCCTTTAATGTAGTAATTATAGAATTTCCTTGAGAGGAATTGATTGTTACTGCTTTTTTACCTATTGGGCATGACCCAGTTACCTGTTTAGCCTGAGGGCGTTGTTGTATTTAGCCTGAGGGCGTTGTTGTGATTAGACTGAGGGCACTGCACTATTTAGCCCGAGGGCTGTAGTTATTTCTCCTGAGGGAAACCTTTCAGGCCTGAGCGCTTGACTTCTGTGCCTGAGGGAGACACTTCGTACACCTGAGGGAAACTTCTGTTATGCTTGAGGGCTATACCTACGGGTGGGATTCTGCATACCTGAGGGTAAGGTTTTGCTTGTCTGACGACGTGGACTGTTTACATAGAAATGCACTATGGTGATTTCTAATATTTAATGGATTACAATGAATATTAAAAATGGTAATTTAACTGTTAAGTTGGTTACTTGTGAGTACTGCTTACTTTACTGCATTTTACCATTTGCACACTGTTGTTTCATGCTACACGCAGTTGGGCACGGGCCTTTGGTGGGTGCCTACTGAGATATATTTCTCACACCCTGTTTGGGTCACGCTTTTCGGCCCAAACAGATTACGTTTCTGCAGGTGTGGATAGGGGCAAGAGTCCCTATACAGGTACTTGATTGCTACTAAGGAGTAGGAGGGCATGGGACCGAGCCTAGGCTCACGATGCCACTGCCAGCTGTTTTGCTTTCTTTTACTGTACCCTGCTTTTGGTTGTACTGTATTGATGTATAACATGTTCTGGCTGTTCTTATAGAACTTGAGACATGTAGCATCATTATTTATATAGTGCTGGTTATATCCAATGTGTGGTGTATTTCAGTTGTGTTTGATTTACTGCTTCCGCTGTTCGTTGTATGTTTTTTGTATGTTTTATTTTATTCCACTGCACTACACTTTGACAAATGAGGGCATAGTTTCCCCACTATCAGACCTGGGCCCTTGCTGCTAGTTGGTAGCCTCTGGTGTTTGGGGAAATGCGTTTGAGTTCATGTGACGAACTGGGTTCGGGGCACCCGTTGAGTGGCACCCGGAGCCGGGATGTTACAAAGTGGTATCTGAGGCGGTTCATTTATTTGACTTAATATTTGGAGCCATAGTCAGGGATAGGACAAACGATAGTTGGTAATAAGTTGTGCCTGGGAATAGCTAACCCGTGTATAGGGAAAAGCCAGTCTACCTCGTATTTTGCAATTTTCTGAATTTTCAAATTTTACAGCTAATATGATTTCACCGTTGGGTGATGCACTTGTATTGTGTTGTTTATATTTTATTTGTGGGTTCTATTTAGTTGCAACCCGATGATATGAGGGTATTCCATCTCATGCATCATTTAGGCACATGCTAGATATCACATGCCATGAATAGTTTCCATTCCAGGTAAGTGCATTAGAAATTGCATGTTATTGTGATAATTGTTGTGCTAAAAAGCATGTTGTTGTGATAGCTGCACTGATAAAATACCTTCTGTTTGATAGGGTAATTTTAGTGCGAGTTGTTCATAGAATGGATGCCAAACTTTGGTTTTTGGGGAGTATGGGCCCCCATTTACCGGAATTTGGTGGATCATTGACTGTTTATTATTTATAACACAGATAAGATGTCAAACTTTGATTCGTGGGGAGTATGGGCCCCCACGGGTTGGAATTTGACACTTAGGTGTTGTTTTTCAGTATTTTCTGGGTTCTGAAGAAGTTTCTGAGGCATACTGTCTGGAATCCTAGTATACACGCCATGTAGTATTTTTACACACAATGTGTATGGCCTTCTATTTGGGAAGAAAAATGAACTTTTTAAGTATATGTCGTGTACTCTCCATACACTCCGTGTAGTCTCTTCCCATGTCACAAACCGTGTTTGCGGTGACACGGGGAGGGAAGAGCTTAGGGAGAACACACCGTGTAGATTCTGTACACGTCGTGTAGTCTCTTCCCATGTCACAAACCGTGTGGGCAGTGACACGGGGTGGGGAAGTGCTTAGGTAAAATACGTCGTGTACCAGGTATACACGCCATGTAGTTTTGACTCAGAGTCCGGCCGTGTAACTAACAACACGGGTCGGTGAACTCCTGTACAGAACACGTTGTGTCAATAATGAACACGCCGTGTAGTGTGACCTAGGGACTCGGCCATGTAACTAACAACACAGGTCGATTTCACCGTTCCTTTAACAGGTCGTGTAACTTTGGGGACACGCCGTGTAGTCTTGTCCAAGGACAGACCATGTGGACTTAGCCGGGTGGCTGGGGAAACGGGGTGATGTACACGCCGTGTAGTTTCAAGCTGAGTAACCGGCCGTGTCACAAGTGACACGGGTAGTTGGAAAATAACACCATACACTCCATGTAGATTATGTACACGCCATGTAGTTTTGTTTAACGGGAGCCGTGTGGATTAGTCATGTCGAAGCACTCGGGCAGGGGAAGGGAAGTCAAGTACATGCCATGTAGTCAGTATACACGTTGTGTAGTCTTGTTTTGAAAATTTTGAGATGCCTTCTTCCTCTTGTTCCCTTTGTGGTTTCTTCGTTTCAGCATTAATAATCTTGAATCTAAGGCGTGCTTTTGACCTTGTAGTGTCATGCCGCCTAGAAGACCACGCGTTGTTCGCCAGGAGAGCGGCGACGACTTTACTCCGGAGATGGTGGGCCATGGGCTACCAGTTGATCCTCCGGCAGGGCCAGATGCGACACCAGCTGCTATACTGGACATAGGCGTGGAGGCGCAGTTCCGTGAGGGCTTTATGCGGTTCATGCAGACCTTTTAGGGAGCACCGCCGGCTGCCAAATCTATGGCCGAGCTGACATGTATCTTCCAGCAGCAGCATCCGCCTACGTTTTCAGGGGATGGCGGACCACAGGCTGCAGAGTCTTGGTTAGGATCGATGCAGACTATTTTCAAGCATCTTGAGATGCCTCCAGGGTGGAGCATCAAGCTCGATACATACATGCTGCGTGATTCTACCAAGAGGTGGTGGGATGTTACCACCCAGTTAGAGCATCACAGGGACATGGCATGGGAAGATTTTTAGGCAGTCTTCTATGACTTCTTTTTCCTAGAGACGCTGAGGGCAGATTTATCTCAAGAGTTCATGAATCTGTAGCAGGGCGCTATGTCGGTGATGGACTATTCTGCTCGTTTCACCGAGCTTCAGCGCTTTGCACCCGTGCTGGTGGGTGATGAAACACTGAGAGCCAGATGTTTTGAGGATGGTCTCCGATATGACATACGAGCATTGGTGAATGTCTTTAGGTTTCCTACTGTACACGATATTGTGAACCAGGTGCTGATCACAGAGAAGAACTTGCGGGAAGCTAGTGGTGTGGGACATGGCGGTTCAGCATTAGTTACTGGTACTATTTCTGCTGGCAAGAGGAAGAGACAGAACGACTTCTCTCAGGGTGGCAGTACCAGCTAGACAGTTTCTTCAGGTGGGCCGGTCAGGTGCTACCAGTGTGGCAGAGAGGGGCACAAGAGACCGCAGCGTCCATGAGACCCAGTGGAGTGCCGAGCTTGCGGCAAGATGGGTCATCTGCAGTGCTTTTGCAGGGCGTTTTTACTAGTGGCTAGTGAGAGGGGTTCTGTGCAGACTCTGCGTATGGGAGAAGGACCAGTGAATTCTTACCAGTTAGGGAACTGGAATGCGTCAGGGCGTGCAGGTAGAGATGGTGGTCGTGGCCGTGGTAGCCAGACACCAGGTTCTCAGAGGCAGCAGGGCGGGACAGCTCATGGTAGTCAGGCTGTGTCGCAGGGCCGCAACACTGGGCAGGCATATGCAGTGCAACAGACCCAGCAGGAGCAGGATCTCGGATATTTTACAGTCAGAGGTACTATTCTAGTAGCTACTGTATTATCTTCAGTACTTTTTGATACGGGTGCTACACATAGTTTCATGTCTGTACCCATTGTGGAGAGCCTTGGGCTCTGTGTTTATACTTCTTCTGATATTATGACGCTAGACACTCCGTTGGGGACTAGGACGGCTGGTGTGCGTCAGTTCAAGGAGTGTCCCCTTGAGGTTTGTGGGTGTCACTTCCTTTGGGACCTCTATGTCTTAGATATGACAAGCTGTGATGTCATTCTCTAGATGGACTGGTTGGTTCCCTTTCGGGCCTTTGTAGACTGCTATCATCATAGGGTGTGTTTCACGTCACAAGAGGGCGGAGAGTTTCTATACAAGGGTGAATTGTATGTTCAGGCAAGTTGAGCTGGACCAGAGCATCGTGGGCGAGGTGGAGTCACAGCCCAGATTGCGAGCTTATATCTAGATGACCAGGGGACTTGTCAGGTGGATTTCCCTCCTGTTGTTGATTTTTTTCAGGATGTCTTCCTAGATGAATTTTCAGGTCTACCTCCGGAGAGATAGGTGGATTTCTCCATTGAGCTTGTGCGAGATATAGCACCGGTGTCCATTCCTCCATATAGGATGGCTACACCTGAGTTGCAGGAGCTCAAGAGGCAGTTGGAGGAGTTTCATGCAAAGGGCTTTATTCAACCCAGTACTTCTCTGTGGGGATCACCGGTCCTTTTTGAGAATCAAACGGACGGTACCCTCAGACTTTGTGTGGATTATCGGAAGCTGAACCAGTTGACGGTTAAGAACCGATATCCCTTACCAAGGATTGATGATATTTTTTATCAAATTCGTGGAGCACGAGTGTTATCGAAGATTATATCGAGGTCAGGATATCATCAGATGCACGTTAGACCATCTGATGTACCTATCACGGATTTCAGAAGTATGTATGGTCTATATGAGTATATGGTTATGCCGTTCGGACTCACAAACGCGCCAGTAGTTTTCATGGCTCTGATGAATCGTTTGTTCCATCCCTATATTGATTCTTTTGTGGTAGTATTCGTGGACGACATCTTGGTGTACTCTCACACTCGACACGACCATGCCATCTATCTTGAGATCGTATTGAGTACACTGAGAGAGCATCAGCTATATGCTATGATCTCAAAGTGTCACTTTTAGATGGACCATATTCATTTCCTGGGTCATGTCATCTCAGAGACAGGAGTTTCAGTACACCCTGAGAAGGTGAGAGCAGTAGTTTCCTGGAAGAAGCCTAAGAACGTGTTTGAGATATGGAGTTTCTTAGGGCTGATTGGTTACTACATGCATTTTATACAGGACTTCCCCAGCCTATCAGTGCCATTGACGGGCTTGACTAATAAGGGTTTGAAGTTCTTTTGGTCGGAATCTTGTGATACAGCCTTTCAGGACTTGAAAGGAAGGTTGATATCAGCATCGATCCTGATACTCCCAGAGCAGGGGAAGAGCTATACAATTTACTATGATGCATCAGGGATTGGGCTGGGGGCAGGGTTGATACAGGGCGATCGAGTAGTTGTGTATGGGTCTCGGCAGTTGAGGTCACATGAGAGAAATTACCCGACGCATGATCTCAAGTTGGCAGCAGTTGTTCATGCGTTGCGCTGTCGGAGAAATTATATATTGGGGAAACATTTGTGGTTTTCACCGACCACAAAAGCCTCAAGTATATCTTTACTCAGTGTGACTTGAATCTGAGGCAGAGGAGGTGGGTCGAGTACCTACAGTCCTTCGTTTTTTAGCTTGACTATACACCTGGTAAAGGTAATGCAGTAGCTGATGCATTGAGAAGGAAGACTCAGATACAGGCAGTGCAGGAGGCCAGTGGTGAGTGGGAGCTCATGGCCTTATTCTATGAGATGCATCTGGAGGTGCACGACAGTCAGGGGAAAACTTATCTTTCCTCTTTAGCTGTGACTTCTACCCTCCTGGATAGAGTGAGGATGAGACATCTATCTGATTCAGAAGGCCTAGTTCTATGGGATTCGGTGGCAAGTGAGGACCCCTCTCCGGGGTGGATGATAGGCGATAATGAGGTTTTGTGTTTCCATGGATGAGTGTGGGTTCTAGGTGATATACACGAGGAGATGATGCGGGAGTTTCATGCTTCAGCTTGGGCAGTTCATCCTAGGGTTACCAAGATGTACTGCGACTTGAGACGTCAGTACTGGTGGCCGGGTATGAAGAGAGATGTAGCTGGTTTTGTTACGAGGTGTTCCACCTGTCAGCAGGTGAAGGCAGAGCATCAGACACCATTTGGGCTGTTATAGCAGTTACCCATTCCGGAGTAAAAATGGGATGATGTCACAATAGATTTCATGACTGGTTTTTCGAGGTCACCTTGTGGCAATGACATGGTGTGGGTTGTTGTGGATAGACTCACAAAGGTAGCTCACTTTTTTTCGATTAAAGTGACCTTCGGTGTTGACGATCTCAGAAGGCTGTATATCCGAGAGATCGTACATATTCATGGGGTCCCTTGTTCTATCGTTTCTGATAGGGACACCCACTTTACGTCTCATTTCTGGCAGAGTTTTCAGAGGGCGCTGGGTACACAGGTGCTTCTAAGCACAACATACCACCCTCAGACCAATGGCCAGTCAGAGTGTACGATACAGGTGCTAGAGGACATGTTGTGTGCATGCGTCCTAGACTTTGGGGGCTCTTGGGAGAATCATATTCCCTTAGTCGATTTTTCCTATAACAATAGCTTCCATGTGGCTATTTAGAAGGCACCATATGAGGATTTATACGGTAGTTCATGTCGATCACCTTTGTGCTGGTTAGAGGCAGGTGAGGCAGCTTTACTAGGGCCACAGCTCGTGTAGGAGACATCTGAACAGGTCCTGTTGATTCAGAAGTGGATGGCTACCGCACAGTCTCGTCAGAAGTTATATGATGATCGCCGCAAATGACCTTTGGAGTTTCTGGTCGGGGATCAGGTTTTTCTACGTGTTTTGCCGAGGCTGGGACACAAGAGGATTAGGAGATAGGGTAAACTTTCACCATGGTATGTGGGGCCATTTGAGATTCTGGAAAGGTTCGGGCTGATTGCTTATCAATTGTGGTTGCCATAGAGATACTGAGACATGCAAGATGTCTTCCGCGTATCTCAGTTTCGTCGCTATCATTCAGACTTCTCTCACATCTTTCAGCCTGAGGAGGTTGAGCTAGAGGCATATGCATCCTTTGAGGAGCATCTGATTCGTATCATTGATATGAGCACGAAGGTTCTCCGAGGCCGGTCAGTTCTTATCGTACGGGTGCTATGGCAGCATGGCCGAGTGTAGGATGAGACCTGGGAGCGGGAGGCCGACGTATGTGCTCAGTGGCTGGAGTTGTTCACGGCTATATCTTCTCCACCCTTGGAAGGGAAATTCGGCGACGAATTGCTATAAGGGGGGAAGTTTGTAAGAACCTGGTTCTTAGTTTTGAGGTACGGGCTTCTTCTTTTTCCTTTTCCTTAATTTTTTTGAAAAAATATGGAAAATGGGGAAAAATCCTAAATTTTGGAACTACACACCATGTACTTTTTCTACACGTCGTGTACTTTTGGCCATGTTTGGATGAGCACACAGGGCGTGTAGCCACGTCAGCAACAAAGGGTGTAGGAACCGACTACACGTCATGTAGTGGTCCTTTACATGCTATGTAGTCAGTCTGCAGGCCTAAACAGTAAGGCAGTGGAGCAGCCGCCAGCTGGGCGGTAGTACACGCCGTGTACTCAGGAGTACATGTCGTGTAGTCATGTCGACGGATGAACAGTGTGGCGGTGCTGCCAGAGGAACAGTTAAACGAAAGGAGTACACGTCGTGTACTCGGAAGTACATGCCATGTACTTTGTTTTTCTGGCTTAAAATAGGTAGTAGCCTCCTCATTTGGCAGAGGAGGCATTTGATCCATTTTGGATACAAAGGAGGAGGCCAGACCTTTGAAGATTCGTCGGGTGTTCGTCTGGAATCTGATTCTGCTTCGGACGATCACGTTGGAACCGCACGGGTAAGCCCTCTCTTCTCCTAGCATGTTGCTCACCAATTCTTCTCCTAACGTAAGTTATTTACATTTGATTGGGTTTCGTTCTTCGTCAGATCTACGCCGTTCTTGGGCGTTTCTGGAGTTGGCATCCGGGTATACCGCTCGTTGGCGTATAAGTTAGGTGTCTTTGTGTTAATTTTTTCAACTGCTGTGTGTTTTGTGCGTTTTTGTGCCACAGACCCATGTTGGGGTGTCGTGTGGCTGAGGTCGTTGATATATTTAATGCCTAGAATTGCATAGGTGATTAAATGGTGATAATAAAATGTTGGTTGGGATCGTTGCATGGATCTGGAACCACCCCGGGGGTGTGTTCCACTGTTTAGCCGTTTGGCCAGGGTACCTGAGGGTATGCCTTTAATATAGTAATTGTAGAATTTCCTTGAGAGGAATTGCTTGTTACTTCTTGTTTACCTGTTGGGCATGGCCCGGTTACCTGTTTAGCCTGAGGACATTGTTGTATTTAGCCTGAGGGCGTTGTTGTGATTAGCCTGAGGGCACTGCACTATTTAGCCCGAGGGGTGTAGTTATTTCACCTGAGGGCATCCTTTCGTGCCTGAGGGCTTGACTTCTGTTCCTGAGGGCGACACTTCGTGAGGGCAACTTCGGTTATGCTTGAGGGCTATACCTGCGGGTGGGATTCTGCTTAGCTGAGGGTAAGGTTTTGCTTATCTGAGGACGTGGACTGTTTACTTAGAAATGCACTGTGGTGATTTCTAATATTTAATGGATTACAATGAATATTAAAAATGGAAATTTAACTGTTAAGTTGGTTACTTGTGATTACTGCTTACTTTATTGCATTTTACCATTTGCACACTGTTGTTGCATGCTACACGTAGTTGGGCACGGGCCTTTGGTGGGTGCCTACTGAGATATATTTCTCACACCCTGTTTGTGTCACGCTTTTCAGCTCAAACAGATTTCATTTCTGTAGGTGTAGATATGGGCAAGAGTCCCTATACAGGTACTTGATTGCTGCTAAGGAGTAGGAGGGCATGGGATTGAGCCTAGGCTCGCGATGCCACTGCTAGCTGTTTTGCTTTGTTTTACTGTACCCTGCTTTTGGTTGTACTGTATTGATCTATAACATGTTCTGGTTGTTATCTTAGAACTTGAGACATGTAGCATCATTATTTATATACTGCTGGTTATATCCAATGCTGTTGTGTATTTCAGTTGTGTATGATTTACTGCTTCTGTTGTTCGTTGTATGTTTGTTGTATGTTTTATTTTATTTCGTTGTGCTACACTTTGACAAATGAGGGCATAGTTTCCCTACTATCAGACCTAGGCCCTTGCTACTAGTCGGCAGCCTCTGGCGTTTGGGGAAATGTGCTTGAGGTCATGTGGCGAACCGGGTTCGGGGCACCCGTTGAGTGGCACCCGGAGCCAGGACGTTACAGCACTGGAGGTGAAGGAATCTTTTCATGCGCTTTTGGAGAGAATCTTCGAGTATCCATCCCAGAGAGAGAAGGTTCCTACCCCGAATGAACATCCTGTAGCAAATGTTGGTGCTGAGGAGCCACGACCACAGCAACGTAGATAGCATCATGCTGCACATGAGGCCTCATCTGTTCCATAGGAAGAGTTCGACCCTCTAGCAGTCCAGCCTCAACTGATTCAGGATGTAGCTCAGGTGGCATGTGATCCGTCTTTCTTGATAGGATATCCACAGATCTCTTCATATTGGGGTCCAGATCTATAGTAGCCTTGGGGTACATATCCATCATAGCCTTGGGTTCTAGATCCATCACAACCATGGGGTCTAGATCCATTGTAGTCTTGGTGTATATCTCCATCGCAGGCTTGGTTCCCCACTTCGATGATTGTAGGCCCTTCTATCAACCTAGTGGGAGAAGGATCAGGAGGGAAGTACGAGATGAAGTTGATAGCTCCTCCCACTGACTCACAGATGGAGGATGTGACAATCAATGTTCCAGTGTCCAAGGATCATCCCTCTCCAAGTCATCAAACTCCATAGTGAACTCGATGTAGACGTCCTATTTGTAGACCACTATGTAGGACAGAATCTCCTCACCATAGACATAGACATGGATTATACATGTTCATTTATATGTTTTTTGTCTACTGAAATGAAAATACTATTATTATTATCATCCCTTCTAATATGTTTATCCAGTATTTCAATTTTCATTTCTATTTTAGGCATATATTATATTTGACAGCTTTCAAAGTTGACTACTTGAAACATAGGAATAATTATTAAATTTCAAGTAGATAAGTTTAAAATCTTATAAAATATACAGTATAAAAACAATGCAAATAAAAATTTAAAAGATATCCTAAACAACTAAAAAGTTTTGGAAAATAAAGAGTATCATAAATAAAATAAATAAATAAAAATGAAAGGAATGTACTAAAAGTAACTAGGAAGTGAGAGAGAAAAGAATGAATATCGAGGAGAATCCTAAGCAACCTACTTGACATTGAAAGCCAATAAAATATAAATTATAAGACCCATATAATTAAAAATTAAAAATTCAAATACTTGTTATATGTTTAATCTTTGTTTAAAATGTCATTCATATCGGTCTTATAGTTTATATTTTATAGGATAGCAATGTCACGTACTTCAAACATTTTTATGTTTCAATTAGGTGGATTAGAAAGTTTATAAATAATTTTTCAACAACATTTTTTAATAATTTATATTTATTTTTGAAAAATTGTTATATTTTTAGTCAATGTTTAAAATTTCATTCATATCAGTCTTATAGTTTATATTTTATAGTCTAGAAAAGTCACATGCTTGAAACATTTTTAAGTTTCAAGTATGTGGATTAGAAAGCGTATAAATTATTTTTCATCTAAATTTTTTAAGAAATTATATTTATTTTAAATTACTTGTAATATTTTTAATAAATTTTTAAAATGTCATTTATATTAGTCTTATAGTTTGTATTTTATAGGCTTGCAATGACATGTGTTGGTAATATTTTTAAGTTTCAAGTAGGTGGATTAGAAAGATTATAAATTATTTTTTAACCGCATTTTTTAAGAAATTGTTTTTATTTTCGAATACTTGTTATATGTTTAATAAATGTTTAAAATATCATTCATATCGGTCTTATAGTTTATAATTTATAGTCTAGCAAAGTCACGTACTTGGAACATTTTTATGTTTCAAGTAGATGGATTAGAAAGCTTATAAATTATTTTTCATCAAAAATTTTTAAGAAATTATTTTTATTTTCGACTTCTGGTTATTTGTTTAATCAATGTTTAAAATTCCATTCATATTGTGCATATAGATTATATTTTATAGGTTAGAAAAGTTGCGTACTTGAATAAAAGATAAATTATGTTGAAATATTTTGTTTTATTTATATATATATATATATATATAATCATAACAAAATTATAATAATACATTAAAATTTTAAATATATAAAAAATGTAATTAAAATAGAAAAAAAATATTGTTTTAGGGAAAATTGGAATCCTTGATGCCACCTTTGATGTATATTTTTAAAAATATTTTAAACCAATTCTATTTTTTTTTAAATGAGAAAACGTATTAAAAAACTCTCAAATGAATGCTCTGGCATGTCGACCCAACGGATCTCCTCATATGGATGCCGCCAGAGTTTTTCGTGGAAATCGTTCATGTACTTTGAGACTAGATATCTACACAAACAACTAATGCTATGCTTCATCTTCCCGCTTACCTCTGCCCGTGGGGCCGTAACTGAGTGAAGGCGGCATAGGCGGGGTCGGTCCACACGCTCATCGAGGTGCTACTGGAGCACTCGACAGCCCACCAAAGGAGATACGAGGTGGTGCTAATGGCGTTGGACCAGGTGTGCAAGTGCGCTGAGGGTCGAGCGGAGTTTCTGGGCCATGGGGCAGGGCTAGTTGTGGTGTCGAAGAAGATGCTCCGAGTGTCAGCAGCGGTGAGCGAGAGCGCGGTGAGGGTCCTGGTGTCGGACGTGAAGAAATCCAGGGAGCGTGGGTGGTGTGGGATATGGTGGAGGTGGGGTTTGTTAAGCTCCATGCCGGTGCCTAGAAGCACTCCCCATATCTCTCCAACTCCATGCATTTTATTTATACATCTTAGCTGGACAGGATTTTATTTCCTTCCTCCTGTCTGTATGATTGTAATTGTTTATCCAAACTGGTCAGAACAAAAATATACTGTAATATATGTTATAAAACATTATTAAATGGATATCATATTTATAATAATAATGACCACAACTCAATTTCTAATAAATTTCCATTTTGATAGTCTAACCTTCCATATTCTCGGGTCTTCTTAGGGTTTTGCCCTTGGCTTTCGTCTTTTTCAGGTTCTTTGGCGGGTTCTTCCCTGTGGCGACGTCTGTTTGTAGATCTAGGGGTCTTTCTCCGGCGAAGCTTCATTCTCGGGTAAGGGCAACGGTCAACGGCGGGAGGGTCGCCCTGTGGGATGGGCCGCTTCAGGCGGCGGGGATGACAGGTCGGCAGCGGCTGTCAGCGGGGGGTGTTGTGTGGTTGCTCCGCAGACGACAAAGGGAGGTCTTTGGCGGGGGTCACGACGGTAGGAGACGGGCACTCCGGTGGTGGCGGATGGTGAGCAAGCCATGAAATTTTTCTGTGGCAGACCCAACCGATTCCTAGGTTTTCCTATGTGACCTTTGGATCAATGAATTGTATTGGGTTATATCCCTCTTGGGTCTCTGATCATTGACTTATCTCTGGCCTTCATGCATATAATGGGTGATCTCTCTTTGGGCTTTCGGGCCGCTGTAGGTTTTTTTTTGGGGGCTAATCCCTCTGGCCCCATGGGAATGTAATGGGTTTTCCCTTACCCAGTTTAAAATAGGTCCCTATTGTCTTTTTTTTTCATTTTTTAATAAAGGGGTTTGACCCCAACCCTTATAAAATATTGTTGGAATTAATCTAATCATTAGATAAAATTACATGTACTCTGTATATATAATGATATGTTAATAAAATGATAGAACTTATGGCTCTGTTTATTATTCTTTTATTTACTTCATGTATCTCTATTATATTTGTATTCCTATTTGTTATCGTCGCTATCATCATACGCAAATTCAACACTCACTTCATTAATGATGTGTTTCACCTACGATCGATTTTACATTTCCGGTTTTTAAATTCTCGACAGTTTCAATTGGCATCGATCGATTTCAGAACATGTTATCAGTATGATTGTTTTCTATGCATTTCACATCTTGATGACACTGACATTATCCCTATCACCGACATAAGATGATTCTTATATGAAAAAGGTGATTATTATTTTCTATATCCTATATATTTATCCCATCTTGATATATTAAAAAATATATGAATTATTTTCTTAATATATTATTGTGGAAAATATAATGAGCTCTTGAAGAGATGTAATGACCCACAATTGAAAATTTTCACTTCATTCCCTGAAGAGAATGTGTTTGATTAATAATGAATGTGGTCAACGTCAAGACAAATATCATTCACCAAATAAAATAATCAAACAATGTCATCTCAAATTGTCAAACAATGAATATCGTGTACTTTCTGTATATCGAGCTGAAGTTTACTAATCAGTAATGAACATCATGTATTTGTCATACATCACGTCAGAGTTTATTGATCATGCCATGAACCATGAAATTTTATACCTCTTATTCTTTGTTCACCCTAAAGGTGTCAAGTTTGATTACGATGTATAAAGGCTCATGATGGAGATGATATTTACTTCGAATATTTGTAAATATCTTTTTGTTTTATTTCTTTTCTCTTTCATTTTATTTCTTATAACATGTTTGAGAGAACTTAAATGCTCATGATGAACAAGAATAAATACATTTTATATATATCTCTAATGCCCCGACCCCAGAAGTCTGGAGCCGGTTCATTACTTATTACATTGACAAGACTAAAAGGAATGAAATCCCAATAGAACGATTAGTTTAGTAGTCTTGAAGAAACTAGATACACTCATGAATCTCATATTACATTGGGAAAGGTAACAAAATACAATACATAACAAAAACAAATAAATTGCATCCACAAAAACTCAATAAATAGTCTCCTCCTCATAACACGTTGAAGGTAAACAAATGAAACGGGTGAGCTCAAATGCTCAGTAAGGGTTACAAATAGTGGAATCATGAATCAACAATAACTAAATCATAAACAATTTGGAATAGTCAAAATGACATGGTGGATAAATGAAAAACACACTCCATTAATAAACTGATAATGAAACTACATCCATAGATTTTGTCACAGTCAAAACCTCATGGATAATAATAACTAAAAATGAGTAAAGAGATATGATTATTAATTATATTTCATGTACCTGACACATGATACCACTATACCTTTGAAACAGTTTAAGTCTTTGGGTAGAAACCCATATGATTTTTGGAAACAAACTCGGCGGGTTTGTCGCCAACTGATTTGTCTCATGAGACCTGTCGATGCATTGAGGGGCTATAGTAGGCCCCTCCCGTCACTTAAATTCTAAAGAATTCATTATACATAGATTTAATAAAAGTACAAAATGTCTTCTAAATATCCGTAGAGAGTATAGGATACGGATTCATCAATATTTCCATAGTTAAAATAACATTCCAAATAAACATCATATGTAAAAGGGTATACGACTTAAGCCAATAATCATATCCATAGAACTAGAATATGGATATATAATATATTTACAATTTCAAATGAAAAATGGTCTCAAATGGGTAGTGGATACACCACAAGAAATATTAGGTGCACAATACCAAGTAAGTCTCAATGAAATGGAAATTAAGACAAAGTCTATTACCACGTGGTAATCAATCGAGTCGTATGACAAAAAATTAATAACCCCAAAATGAATCATAGAGTACCATGAATATAAAGATAATAATGATAATATATATCAAATATAAGTACAAAATACACCACATTCAAGAAATAAGTGGCGAATAATGGAAATCTCATGAAATTGAAAGTGAGATAAGAAACCCCTTACCATATGTTCGAAAGTGTTCTTTGATTGATCTTAATGACCTGAATAATAAAATTTAGATTCATTAATTAATAAGTACATAACATCCTATACATGAAATTTATTTATTATAACCTTATTAGGTTCATTCATTTCCTTTTTGATGGGTTTAATAGGTTCAATTTTATTGTTTTGGAAGAATTTTCTTCCTTGATTTTCACGATCTGTGTACTTGTATTCATGAATGAAAGTTTGTTCAAAATGTGGTTAAGCATCCAAAATTGGTAATATATATTATTAGTAAAATTACAAAAATATAAATGATCTTATAATGATTTTTTTTATACACCATGAGGATGACCCATTAGATAAAAGTTAATGATAAATGCTTGGATTAACTTGGCGGTTTTGTGCATAATGAACTTTTTTTGTATTATTGTTTTATATTATGAGTGTGTAAGGATTCCAGAACATTTCATAAGATAAAATACATATATTATGATCTATTTCAACCACTAAAAAGGTTTCATGACTAGTATTGAAGATAGTAATAGAAATTGAAAACATGTTGTCCTTGAATGTGATAAATTAACAAAACTCAGACAGTATTTTCATTTTTAGTATAAGAGGAGGGGAAAAGAGATATGATGATGAAATATTCCATTAGCATAATAAAATTCGAGTTCATATAAGGTACTGGAATTGTCATAGAAGTTGGATGGGGGGATGTGATGAGATAGAAACAATAGAATGGAACTTGTAAAAGAAGTTTGAAGAAAAAGGAAGAGATGTTCACCTCTAGAGTACTCCCCCTTGAGAATCACTTTAAGGCCTTTGTTTTTTAGTCTTTTGGTGAGACCAGTAGGTCTTGTACGTGGGGGGTGGGGGGATTGGGAATTGTATTGGGAATAACATAGGTAAGGCTCAATTCTTGAGTGGTGTAGGAGGAATATGGGAATGAGGGTGGTATTTATAGTGGAGGAGAGGATAAATTTTACATTATTTTAATATTTTTTCCCAACATTATGAATAGTATTGATTCATGTGACCCAAAATAGTAATAATTTCATGTGATTTTGAAAACATTGGGCTTAAATCATCCTTGCATCACCTATGAGGCAATAAAACAAATATTTAGCATTTATCATAACTTATTATATTTTACTATTCATCAAAAATTCAAAAAAATTAGAAAAGTCCCAAAGATTCTCCCTAACCATTTTTTAGAGTGCATAATTCATAAATGAACTCCATTTTTTGAAAATAATTTTCTAAATATTATTAATTTAATTTTTAAATAAAATCATAATTTTTTCAAAAATAACAAGTTTAAATCAATAACTCATTTTTTAACACCTTGAAAAATTAATCATGTAACACCCCGACCCTAGTTACCTAGAGTCGGTGCATTATTACATAACATAAACATTCGTATTAAAACTAGCATACGAAATGTCAATACTTTTACCACAAACCATGAATGGTATAAAAACAGCACATCCACAGTCAAACATAACTCATTCGATACAATATGGAAGATTGTATTGTATCACATTAACCTCAATCAAGAATAATGAAGGATGTTGACATAGATGAAAATAATCATCAAAACTATTTGAGAGAAATATCCCCCTTTTCTTGAAAACATTTAAAAGTCACACTATTTGTCAAGAAGCCATTTAAAAGTAGATTTTTGAATCAAAGTGTCCCATACCACTTTGAAACTTTTTAAAAGGAGTTTTGATTTCTAAACTTTAATGTCCATATAAATAAATCCTTTAAACCATTTTTAAAACATGGACATTAATGAGAAAGGTTTAGATGAATAAGTCTTTAAAACATTTAAAAATGGTATTTTAGTTAGAGATTCTAACCAAAAGAGACACTTGAATACAAATAATTGAGGTAATCAAAACTTTGTAATATCATGAGAATAAAGGGAATCATGATATTCTATGTCAAAGTACATTATATACACCACATAAAAGTGATTTGGTGTATATCATCAAAGAAGTCTCAATGGAATGTAAATTGAGATGAAATCTCTCATAAAGGTTGTATCCTTAGGTTAAGGATAAATCAATGACATAATTATGTGTGACAAATATAAATACACTAAATATGATTGAATATTCAGTGTAAAACAATCAAAGGACATTCACACATATTCTTGTAAAAACAATACCAACGAATTGGATGTTTAACTCAACAAATGGAGAATGAGTTAAAATTACTCTTATCAAATTCATATCAATGACTTGAGAATTACCAATGGAGTGATTATGTGTATCAAACTTATATCCACAGGAAGGGGAGTGGAAATTATGACATAATCAAATGAATAGTGATTCCACACATAATCTTGGGGTAATATAATCAATGAAATATGCGTAAAGCCAAATGAGTGGGAATTGAAATCTCAAATTCCCTTATCGATTAGGTAACATACGAAACATACACCCATGAAAGAAGTATAATACCATGAAGATGTAAATACCCATAAATTAAAGTATATTACACAATTAATACAATAATGGGCAGTACACATACACCACATGCAATAATTAAGTGGTGATCAATGGAAATCTCACGAAATTAAAAGTGAGATAAGAAACCCCTTACCACGTTAATCAACTGAGTCCTATGGCCAAAAGTTAATAACCACAAAATGATTTACAGAATAACATGAATATAAATAGAATCATGATAATATATATCAAATGGCCATACACAATACACCACTTTCAATAATTTAGTGGCGAACAATGGAAATCTCACGGAATTGAAAGTGAGATAAGAGAATCCCTTACTTTGTAATTTTTCCTTGGTCGATGGTAGGTTTACCTCCTGTATAATGGTGAAATAATTGTTATTGAATAATACAAGAATAATTTACTTTAATATGATATCATATATGATCTTTTAACATTGATTTGTTAATAATATCTTAGAATTATCGTCATTTCGGGTGTTAACGGGTTCATTTTACTTTATATTCTTTGTTATGTGATCCATATTCGTTATTAATGGGATGTATATTATTCATATCCAGAATGATATAAAGTCCTTAGATACTATTTTTAAATCATCAAATTATAATTATACTTGAATGGATATGATGGACAATGAATTTCATCGCGTTCGTGGAGACGGTAGTCCGCACGTATGCACGAACGCTACTTCCATTTAATTTTTCATTTTAAAATAATTGAATCCAAATGATACATAGGTATATTATTATTCCAGTATAATATAATATTTTATATATGTTACTTAAGTTCATTAACACCATCCTTTATACGTTCCATGTGTGGTATGAACGAGTCATATCATTTTAAGGGGGCGGTAGTCCGCACTTCCTCAAATGAAATTATCGTATGTATATACAACATGAAACGAATAAGGATATGAAATAAAATGGAATTACAGAAGCTTATATATAAAATATATATCATTAATATCATATTTAATTACAGTGCCATCATAATGGCCACCATGAGAGGCGGTAAGATGTATTTGAACAATCATCGTTTCGTGAGGCGTTAGTTTTCCATCCACAGAAACATTATGTTCATCATCCATTAGATGGAGTTGTGTGTTTGTGTAGTTTGAATCCTTCTTATAACAACATCCTAGTATATTTTGGATACTGGTGTTGTTACAAAATAAAGTAAATAAAAAGATTTTGGGGGTTGGAGAAGCAAAATAAATGAAAATAATTTAAGAGAAAACGTTACCTTTAATTTAGGTAACTCACTTTGGTTGGAACCAAAGGACTTCTTGAAATGCTTTCTGCCTAAGGGGAAGCTTCAAGGAGGAGGAGACGGATGTGGGGATCTTAGTTGGGCAGAGTTTGGACGAGCCAAGTGGCTTGAGAGGTGTGAGGAATGAGTAGAAGTGGTCTCCTTTTATAAGGGAGAAGAGGGGCTCTTTAGGAAAGAGTGAAAGTATTACTTTATAATATAATTATATTCGGTTTATAATGGTCCAAAAATCATTGAGGTCGAATATAAGATGACTCATATTCTAAATAACATCAACCAATAAGAATTGGACAGGTTTTAGATAATATTTTAATCATTATAATCTTATTTATTTAAATGATTTATTAATGAGGTAAACATTGCATCATTATTGTGTCATTAATAATTTAAATTATTTGATGTCTAAAAATTATAAATAAAATATCATTATGTAGGAAATCTTTTTAGATTTCTAATGAATATTTATAATCTAAAATCCAACATGTATAACCCTATGTAAAAATTGTTCTTCTAAAAGATGTAAGCTTATGCCATTTTTATTTTTATTTTAACTTTATTAATATAAAGTGTCCCTACCACATACAAGTGGCTCCAAGGGGTCCCCAAATTGACCCAAGGATGCTCATGGTCGGGTATGTGTCCACCAATAATGTTAGGACACGTTCTAAGGTAGTTTTGTATTATTATAATATTATTTTGTAACCCTTATTTACCGGATTTACCCTTAACCATGGTAAATAAAATATTTACCACAGTAATTATTCAAAATGTCTAAAAATAAAAGTTACCTATTTACACAATTTGGACATCCTAATTCCAAATATGGAATCCATTTTTCTAAATTCAAAACACAGAAGTGGCAGAAATTAATTTAAAATTAATTCCCGCTGTCAAAACAAAAAGCGTGTTTTTAAGAGGTAATAACTATCAAAAGATTGACACTTGTTTATGTTCGGTTTAATTGTAAAATTATGTCCAATGACCAACATTATATTAAATGGTAAAAATATATTCTAAATATACTTTAAAACCACTCAAATTCACAATTTATCACTATTAATTATTTTGATTAAAAAAGTTGTTTTTAATTAAAATTTAGTAATTTTCACTATTCATCAAAATATAAAAGTTATCCGAAAAGTACCAAAATTTCAGCCTAGGCTAATTTCAATATTTCGAATCCAAAAATGAAGTACATTTTGAAATATAAAATATATATGATTTCAAAAAGTAGGTATTACTATTCACAACGGCTAGTTTAATTAGTTGTGGTGTGTGTTAGAACTCGAGGTTGCGTACAACACACGCTATCGCATTATTCGAAGGGAAACGTACCGTGGAAGCTTGGGGTGTTACATTCTCCCCCCCTTCAATAAATTGCGTCCTCGCAATTTTTAAAATTTTGCTTGGGAATATAATGGAAATTCCCATATCGGAAAAAGAGTCAATAAAACTATCACTTTAAAAGAAAGAAAGAGAGGTATAAGGGTCATCCAAGATAACCCATACTAGGATTCCATGTAAGAAAACATGGATATGGATGATAAACTAAGTGTCAAGTTCTGATGGAGAGGGATAGAAATCATGATCAGGAAAATTTAACAATGAGAAAACCACAAACTTGTGTTGGGACAAACGACCATTAGTCTCCTAGTAGGAAAGTAAACGGACAAAATTTTTTTTAAGTTACATTACATAAGGAAGAGGAATTCATTTATGATATTGAATAAGAACATTATGAGATATACTTACATTTTAAGTAGATTTTCATTCTTTAATAAATTTCCACCACTAACTCAATTTTTTTTAAACGATGAGTATTCAAGAAGACTTAGTCACACTGGAAGAGCTAGAATAAACTTCTATAGAATCACATGATCCATGCAGGATAAACCATATATTTACATTGTCTTTGAATATTAATCAAAACCAAAATGGTTAGTGAATGATCTAATGATCCCCCAAAAGGATATTCATTGAGATAAATATGCACTAATCTTAATTTCTAAAATTAAACCAACAATACCCCAAAGTTAAATAGATACCATTCAATAACCAATTGTCCTTAAAATCCTTTAATATAATCCAAACTAATATTGAAACCCAAAACATAGAAGAATTTGATTATGTAGTCTCCCATGTTACATTGTATCTCCAAATGACATCAAATACTCTTAAAGTCACATACTTAAAAGTAATTAACATTATCACATATTCTATGTTATAGGTTAATCATTTCCATAAATAACCCAAATCACTATAAATCAACAATAAAAACGTAGATAAAAATCCACCATTACTCTACAAATGAATCCCCATTGTATTCTATTTTCCGTGGGCATATAGTGTTCCCAACAAAGCGAACATCTTCCAAAATGACATTTATCACTTAATCACCAAATCATTTTCCTATACCAAGGGTATTCATTTGATAAGACATAAGAACCCAAATCATCTTATTATTGATCAATAAAATCATTTAACAAAAAAAAATAGTCACACTAACCAGGGACTTCACGTAGTCCAGTGGTAGGCGATAAATCCCAATCGCACTTTGGTTGTGGGTTCGATTCCCACAACTTTGTCCGACGCGACGGGTTGTCACACGGTCTACGTGTTGTCCTTTTTTAAAAACTATATTTTATAATATTACCAAAATGAGAGAAATTCCTCAAAATAACATAATTTAACCATAAATGTTATATCATACTTTTCATTTTCATCCCAAATTATAATAACTTATCATTTTCTCAAACCCCAATGATCATATAAAACCAAATGGTTATTTATACCTATATCCACAAGAGAAGAGACAATTCTTCCTCAAATATCATTCTCACATGGCAAACTGCGGGGTTACAAATACAAGAGAAAATTATTCCAAAGTAAACCCATCAACAAGTAGTGCTAATTTTTCTCCAACCATTTATTTCCACATAGCTTCTTCTTTGACCAAGAAAATATCCTATAGAATAGGACATTCACTCGGGTAATGGCCAGGTCCCCTACATTTACGGCAAATGACTGTAAATGGACTCTTGGGACCATTTTTATCTTCTTCCATAGTACTCTTCATTTTTCTTCGGCAATTCTTCACTTTATGTCCTTCCTTCCCGCACGTAAAACATTTCGTTGTCCCATTGAGACACTTTCATGGGTGTCTCTTTCCACATTTCCTGCATGATGAAAATTGAGGGTTCTTTTCTCCATGGTCTCCATTGCTGGAGCTCTTATCATTTATCACCTTTCTCTTCCTTGTTGAGTCTGGGAGTTGGTTAATATATATGTTGTTGATCATATTTTTGGAAAACTGATTTGGCATAAAGACGATATCTTTTACGCCTATCAACATTCCATTTTGTTGCTCATTGCCACCACCGTTCCCACCTTGTACATCATTCTCAAAGTCACTATGACTTCCTTGGAATCCAGCCATTGACTAAAACCAGAAAGCATTGTGTGAGTAATAGTAGTCGTAAAATCATTTAGAGATTAAAATGTCACCATATTCTCAATTTGAAACATATTAGGATTAACCAAGGTCATTTACTCTCATCTTATGTATATATTACTTAAATTGGTTTGTAAAGAAAATGTAAATTGTCCTAAGCATATCCCCCGGGAGTGTCGTAACCAAGAGTGCAGCAAGGCCCGTTGTCGTGCACCAGTTCCCGTTTGAGTCTAGCTCAAAGCGGTGTTTTCGGGTTTTACCCCTAGGTACATCTGTGCCAGAGCCGCCTCTACCTTCTCGTATCCAGACAGGGATGTATTGCTCGGAAAACTCACAAAATCTCTATAATACCAAAATTCTAGGAAGTTCTTTTATACTAATCCTCAAAGTTCATCTTAGGTCTACGTGCTCTAATCAGAGTTTATCTAAATCTAGCTTCCAAGGTTTGTACTAAACTTCCTCTGATACCAACTGTAACACCCCGACCCTAGTTACCTAGAGTCGGTGCATTATTACATAACATAAACATTCGTATTAAAACTAGCATACGAAATGTCAATACTTTTACCACAAACCATGAATGGTATAAAAACAGCACATCCACAGTCAAACATAACTCATTCGATACAATATGGAAGATTGTATTGTATCACATTAACCTCAATCAAGAATAATGAAGGATGTTGACATAGATTAAAATAATCATCAAAACTATTTGAGAGAAATATCCCCCTTTTCTTGAAAACATTTAAAAGTCACACTATTTGTCAAGAATCCATTTAAAAGTAGATTTTTGAATCAAAGTGTCCCATACAACTTTGAAACTTTTTAAAAGGAGTTTTGATTTCTAAACTTTAATGTCCATATAAATAAATCCTTTAAACCATTTTTAAAACATGGACATTAATGAGAAAGGTTTAGATGAATAAGTCTTTAAAACATTTAAAAATAGTATTTTAGTTAGAGATTCTAACCAAAAGAGACACTTGAATACAAATAATTGAGGTAATAAAAACTTTGTAATATCATGAGAATAAAGAGAATCATGATATTCTATGTCAAAGTACATTATATACACCACATAAAAGTGATTTGGTGTATATCATCAAAGAAGTCTCAATGGAATGTAAATTGAGATGAAATCTCTCATAAAGGTTGTATCCTTAGGTTAATGATAAATCAATGACATAATTATGTGTGAAAAATATAAATACACTAAATATGATTGAATATTAAGTGTAAAACAATCAAAGGACATTCACACATATTCTTGTAAAAACAATACCAACGAATTGGATGTTTAACTCAACAAATGGAGAATGAGTTAAAATTACTCTTATCAAATTCATATCAATGACTTGAGAATTACCAATGAAGTGATTATGTGTATCAAACTTATATCCACAGGAAGGGGAGTGGAAATTATGACATAATCAAATGAATAGTGATTCCACACATAATCTTGGGGGAATATAATCAATGAAATATTCGTAAAGCCAAATGAGTGGGAATTGAAATCTCAAATTCCCTTATCGATTAGGTAACATACGAAACATACACCCATGAAAGAAGTATCATACCATGATGATGTAAATACCCATAAATTAAAGTATATTACACAATGAATACAATCATGGGCAGTACACATACACCACATGCAATAATTAAGTGGTGATCAATGGAAATCTCACGAAATTAAAAGTGAGATAAGAAACCCCTTACCACGTTAATCAACTGAGTCGTATGGCCAAAAGTTAATAACCACCAAATGATTTACAGAATAACATGAATATAAATAGAATCATGATAATATATATCAAATGGCCATACACAATACACCACTTTCAATAATTTAGTGGCGAACAATGGAAATCTCACGGAATTGAAAGTGAGATAAGAGAATCCCTTACTTTGTAATTTTTCCTTGGTCGATGGTAGGTTTACCTCCTGTATAATGGTGAAATAATTGTTATTTAATAATAAAAGAATAATTTACTTTAATATGATATCATATATGATCTTTTAACATTGATTTGTTAATAATATCTTAGAATTATCGTCATTTCGGGTGTTAACGGGTTCATTTTACTTTATATTCTTTGTTATGTGAGCCATATTTGTTATTAATGGGATGTATATTATTCATATCCAGAATGATATAAAGTCCTTAGATACTATTTTTAAATCATCAAATTATAATTATACTTGAATGGATATGATGGACAATGAATTTCATCGTGTTCGTGGAGACGGTAGTCCGCACGTATGCACGAACGCTACTTCCATTTAATTTTTCATTTTAAAAGAATTGAATCCAAATGATACATAGGTATATTATTATTCCAGTATAATATAATATTTTATATATGTTACTTAAGTTCATTAACACCATCCTTTATACGTTCCATGTGTGGTATGAACGAGTCATATCATTTTAAGGGGGCGGTAGTCCGCACTTCCTCAAATGAAATTATCGTATGTATATACAACATGAAACGAATAAGGATATGAAATAAAATGGAATTACAGAAGCTTATATATAAAATATATATCATTAATATCATATTTAATTACAGTTCCATCATAATGGCCACCATGAGAGGCGGTAAGATGTATTTGAACAATCATCGTTTCGTGAGGCGTTAGTTTTCCATCCACAGAAACATTATGTTCATCATCCATTAGATGGAGTTGTGTGTATGTGTAGTTTGAATCATTCTTATAAAAACATCCTAGTATATTTTGGATACTGGTGTTGTTACAAAATAAAGGAAATAAAAAGATTTTGGGGGTTGGAGAAGCAAAATAAATGAAAATAATTTAAGAGAAAACGTTACCTTTAATTTAGGTAACTCACTTTGGTTGGAACCAAAGGACTTCTTGAAATGCTTTCTGCCTAAGGGGAAGCTTCAAGGAAGAGGATAGGGATGTGGGGAGCTTATTTGGGCAGAGTTTGGACGAGCCAAGTGGCTTGAGAGGTGTGAGGAATGAGTAGAAGTGGTCTCCTTTTATAAGGGAGAAGAGGGGCTCTTTAGGAAAGAGTGAAAGTATTACTTTATAATATAATTATATTCGGTTTATAATGGTCCAAAAATCATTGAGGTCGACGATAAGATGACTCATATTCTAAATAACATCAACCAATAAGAATTGTACAGGTTTTAGATAATATTTTAATCATTATAATCTTATTTATTTAAATGATTTATTAATGAGGTAAACATTGCATCATTATTGTGTCATTAATAATTTAAATTATTTGATGTCTAAAAATTATAAATAAAATATCATTATGTAGGAAATCGTTTTAGCTTTCTAATGAATATTTATAATCGAAAATCCAACATGTATAACCCTATGTAAAAATTGTTCTTCTAAAAGATGTAAGCTTATGCCATTTTTATTTTTATTTTAACTTTATTAATATAAAGTGTCCCTACCACATACAAGTGGTTCCAAGGGGTCCCCAAATTGACCCAAGGATGCTCATGGTCGGGTATGTGTCCACCAATAAGGTTAGGACACGTTTTAGGGTAGTTTTGTATTATTATAATATTATTTTTTAACCCTTATTTACCGGATTTACCCTTAACCATGGTAAATAAAATATTTACCACAGTAATTATTCAAAATGTCTAAAAATAAAAGTTACCTATTTACACAATTTGGACATCCTGATTCCAAATATGGAATCCATTTTTCTAAATTCAAAACACAGAAGTGGCAGAAATTAATTTAAAATTAATTCCCGCTGTCAAAACAAAAAGTGTGTTTTTAAGAGGTAATAACTATCAAAAGATTGACACTTGTTTATGTTCGGTTTAATTGTAAAATTATGTCCAATGACCAACATTATATTAAATGGTAAAAATATATTCTAAATATACTTTAAAACCACTCAAATTCACAATTTATCACTATTAATTATTTTGATTAAAAAAGTTGTTTTTAATTAAAATTTAGTAATTTTCACTATTCATCAAAATATAAAAGTTATCCGAAAAGTACCAAAATTTCAGCCTAGGCTAATTTCAATATTCCGAATCCAAAAATGAAGTCCATTTTGAAATATAAAATATATATGATTTCAAAAATTAGGTATTACTATTCACAACGGCTAGTTTAATTAGTTGTGGTGTGTGTTAGAACTCGAGGTTGCGTACAACACACGCTATCGCATTATTCGAAGGGAAACGTACTGTGGAAGCTTGGGGTGTTACAAATCAACATACCATTACCTTATAAACTTAAGAAAATAAAATAATAATACGATTTACTATTCATAAGGGTCATATTACTATTCATATTACTATTCATAAGGGCGTGTTACTATTCATCAAAAAACAAGTTGGTTCTATTAGACTCTAAATAACATACTGATCACAACTGTAGATGACCATTTTTTGAAATTCAAAACACAAATGTGGAAAATTGAAGTTTAATGGTTAGGTTATGAATTTATCCTATAAATAACCAAGTGTTATTTCACATAGAATTAGTGCTTCATGCCATATAGTCTATCTAATGAATAGGAAGTATTATAGAGAAACATACTATAAAATGTTTGGGGTGTTATATTCTTCCCTCCTTAAGAAATTTCTTCCTTGAAATTTTTCCTGTATATTACTCCTTAAAAATATTAGGTTGGTTCTTCTTCATAACATCCTTAGGTTCTCATGTTGCTTCCTCTATTTTATGGTTTCTCCAAAGAACCATTACTAGACGAGTTTTCTAATTTCCCAATACCTACTCCCTTGTGTCAAGAATCTTGATAAGCTCTTCACAGTATGAAAAATCAGGTTCAATCTCTATTTCTTCATAAGTGAGTACATGAATTGGGTCTAGCATATGTTTCTTTAACAATGACATGTGGAACACATTATTAACTTTGGAGAGACTTGGTGGCATTTATAAATGGTATGCTACAGCTTTGATCCTTTCCAGAATTTCAAATGGTTTGATGTACCTGGGGCTCAGTTTCCCTTTCTTATCGAACCTTAAGACACCCTTCCACAAAAATACTTTTAGAAAGACATGATCTCCTACTTGAAATTCTATATCCTTTCTCTGGTTGTCAGCATAACTCTTTTTCCTACATTGGGCTACTTTAACATGGGCTTAAATCTTCTTTACCTTTGCAGTTGTCTCTTCAATAAGTTTTGGGCCTATAAGTTTCCTCTTTCCAACTTCATCCCAACAAGTTGGAGTTCGAAACCTCTTACCATATAATGATTCATATGGCCCCATTTGAATTCTTGAATGAAAACTATTATTTTAGTAAAATTCCACCAAAGGAAATTATTGATCCCACATACCTTGAAAGTCAAGAGAGAATGATCTAAAAATATCTTCCAGTGTTTGAATAGTCCTTTCAGATTGTCCGTCGGTTTGGGGGTGATAAGCAGTACTCATATGAAGCTCAGTATCCAAATCATTTTGGAGACTTTTCCATAATGTTTATGTAAAATGAGGATCTTTATCATACAAAATTGATAGAGGTTCACAATTAATTCTTAAAACTTCATTAATATAAAGTCTTCCTAGGTGCTCAAGTGGTAAATCTGCTATTATGGCAAGGAAATGTGCTAATTTTGTGAGACGATCAACAATTACCCATGTTGCATCATTCCTTATAGGTTTCCTCAGTATCCCTATGACAAAATCCATCTTAATTTCATCCCACTGACATATAGGAATAGTTATAGGTTTTATGACCCCTCTAGGATGTTGTCTATTGGCCTTCACTTGTTGACAAACTAGACACCTTGACACATAGTCCGCAATTTCTCACTTCATGATATCCCACCAAAAATGATCCTTTAGATCTCTATACATATTATTGTTACCATGGTGTATATAGAAATTTGAGCTATGAGAATCGTCTAATAGTTCCCTTTTTAGCTCAGTTACTGATGTAACACACAACCTCTTCACAAATTTTCGAACTCCATCCACATACACAAAATCTTCCAACCTTCTATCCTTAATAGCTTTAATTTTATTTTTTAGATTCTCATCATCAGGTTGAGAGAATTTTATCTTCTCTAGTAAATATGGTTTAACAATCATTTCATAGAGGAAATATGTTTCCCCTTCCATAACAATTCTCATATCCATCTTTAATAAATCCATGAATATAGGATCTCTCTCAATCCTAATTTTGGTCAGAAGTTCGTGATATTTTCAACTTAATGCTTCTTCCACCTTATTTTCTTTTCTTGGGTGGTATTGTATTCAACAATGATAGTATTTGAGTAACATGAGCCATCTCCTTTGCCTAATTTTGAGTTCTTTCTATGTAAAGTTGTATTTCAAACTCTTGTGATCCGTATATATCTCACATCTATCACTGTAGAGATGATGTCTCCATATATTCAGAGTAAATATTATGGATGCAAACTCAATATCATGAGTAAGATAATTTTTCTCATGAGTCCTTAACTACCTTGATGCATAAGTAATAACTTTATCGTTTTTCATAAGGATGCAACTTAGTCCATTCTTTGATGCATCACTGTATATCACAAATCCATCAGTTCCAAATGGAAGAGTCCAAATTGGAGCATTGACCAATATTCTTTTTAATTATTCAAAGAATTATGGACATTCTTTTTTCCATAAAAACTTAACCCCCTAATGTGTGAGCTTGGTTAGTGGGTTAGCCAGTTGGGTTAAATTCTGAATGAAACGCTAATAGTAACCAGCTAAGACAATAAAACTACGTACCTTGGTTATGTTTTTTGGAATGGGATATTCTTATATTACATTTTTCTTTATAGGATCAACTAATATTTCATCCTTAGAGACAATATGTCCAAGAAAAGAAACTGATTGAAGCCAAAATTCACACTTTCTAAACTTCCCATATAATTCATTTCTTCTAAAAATTTTCAAAATAATCTGAAAGTGATTCCCATGGTCTTAAAATCTTTTGGAGTATACTAGGATATCATCGATAAATACCACAACAAATTCATCAATATATTCCTGTAAAATTCTATTCATTAAATACATGAAAATAGAGGATGCATTAGGTAGTCTAAAAGGCATTACTGTAAACTCATAATGCTCATACCTGGTTTGAAATGTTGTATTTGGAATATATTCCTTCCTCACACACAGATGATGATATCCAGATCGAAGGTCAATCATCAAAAAATATTGGGCTCCATTAAGTTGATCAAATAAATCATCAATTCATGACAGAGGATTCTTGTTCTTTATTTTAATAGCATTGATTTCCCTATAATCAATGCATATAATTATGGATCAATCTTTCTTTTTGACAAAGAGGATATGGGATCCCCATGGAGAAACACTAGGTTGAATAAATCCTTTTTCACTCAATTCCTCTAGTTGTTTCTTTAGCTCCACTAATTACACAGTGGCCATTCTATAGGGAGTCTTTGATATAGGTCTTACACCAGGAATTAAATCAATAGAGAACTCAACTTCTTTCTCTAGAGGATGTCCAGGTAAATCCTTTGGAAATACACCAATGTATTCTTATAGAATTGGTACGTCTTCAATTTGAAATTTTCTTTCCTCACCCATAGATTTTGTGTTCTCTTACTCTCCGAGAATTGCATTCAGTAGAGCTACTGGGGGTGGATCTAGATAAGATTCATATGGAGAGGTTTCTTCTCTAAAGATAATAGATTTTACACCATTATTAAAAATTGTAACTTCCTTCTTCTTGTAATAGATATCCACATCATAATTTGATATCCAATTCATACCAAGAATTATATCAAAGTAAATAATTGGTAAGATGATAAGGTTATCAACTAAAGAAAGTTTATGTGTCATGATGGGGATTGATCGACACATCTTTGTTTCAATGATACATCCCCTAGGAGTTTTGACTAACAACTCCTTTATTAAATAAAATTGGACATGTCTAATTTTCTTGGAAAAATTGGATGTTATAAATGAATGTGATGATCTAGAATCAAATAAATCATTTTCTAAGTTTGAGGAAACACGTAAAGTACCTTACACCACATCATTAGGAACTTCAACCTCTGCGGTTGTAATCACATAAGATTTCCCTTACTCTCGTGGCCTTTTCTGTGGCATATTTCCTTGGTGCTTAGGAAACTCAATTTAATAGTGTCCTTTATCTCTAAAATTGTAGCATTGAACATAATTTAATTGTCTCTTCCCCTTGCATTCACTAGATCAATGAACCTTTTCTCCACACTTATAGTAAACTCCCATGCCTTTCAAGCATTTATTAGGATTATTCTTTCATTAGTTCTCCCATAGTAAACTCCCATGCCTTTCAAGCATTTATTAGGATTTCCCTTGAAAAAATTTGATCTGGAAAATTCCATCTCTATTTTGATAAAAGTTAATACAATTTCATCATATGTTGTAAATTTTTGAGAATTCATTTCCCTTAGAATACTTGGCTTAAGAACTTCAAATAAATTATAAATATTTTATTCCAAATTACGTATGTAATCTATAGCATACCTGGATAATCTTGTGAAGGTATCCACATACTATAAAACACTCTCTTCTTCCCTTTTCTTTAGGCTAAGTAATTTCCTCTTCATTTCAGTTCGTTGTTCACAAGGGAAATATTTATAGAATAATATTTCCTTAAAAGTTATCCATTTCATATCTTATATTTATTCTTCCTCCATGGTATTTTAGATCAAGGACCACCATTGATCCGCATCACCCTTGAGGAAACATACTGCAAGTACTACCTTTTCATTTTCATTGTAACTTAATGCCAGAAATATCTTTTCAAGGGACTTAATCCACTACTCAGCTACCACCGAATTAGTAGTCCCACTAAAAGATGGGGGCTTCTACCACATGAAACAATCCAGTACAGGTGTAGCATGGTTATTCATCACATCCTAAGTATGTTTTCCCAATATGTTCATTATCTGATCTACTCCAACATTGATTTTGTTGACTTTATTGGTGGGGAAATACATACATTTTTTGAGGCCCTTCTTCCATTTAACGCCATCAATAAACAAGGACATGCACTAAATTAATTCATAGTTCATAATTTTTAACTAGTAAACACTTATGATAATATGAAATTTTATTCACAACTAATCTCATAATCATAAACATTGTTTATATTTACTTTTAAATAATTTATAATGGTTTGTAAAGAAGATGTGAATTATCCTAAGAATATCACCTGAGAGCTTCAAACTAGGACCACAATAAGGCCTGTTGTCGTGTACTAGGATACCGCGGGTTAATCCCGAAACTCCTTGTCGGATTTTTCACTCCTAGGTACATTTGTGCCAGAACTATGTCCACTTGTAGTATCCAGACATGGGTCTATTTTCTAGAAAGATACACACAATATATTCCTTACAAAAAATCCATTATTTTCATTTATGTTTATCCTCAAAGACTATATTAGGGGTTTTATCCCTAATATAGGTTTTCTAAATATCGTTTCCAAGTTTGCTACTAAACTTCCTTTGATACCAACTGTATTGCCCTGGCCCCAGAAGCCTGGAGCCGGTGCATTACTTATTAAATTGGCATGATTAAAAGGAATTAAATCCTGAAGGAACATAAAGTTTAGTATTATTGAAGAAACTAGATACATACATGTAACTCATATTACATTGGGAAAGGTAACAAAATACAATACCTAAAAAAACTAATAAATTTCATCCACAAGAACTCAATAAATGGTCTCCTCCTCATAACCTTTTGAAGGTAAAAAAATGAAAGGGGTGACCTCAAATGATCAGTAAGTGTTACACATAGAGGAATAATGAATCAATGATAATTTAATCATAAAAAATTGGCATAGTCAAAATGGCATGGTGAATAAATGAAAAACATGGTCCATTAATAAACTGAGAATGAAACTGCATCGATAGATTTTTTCATAGTGAAAACCTCATGGATAGTAATAACTGAAAATGAATAAAGATATATGACTATTAATTGAACATCATGTAACTGGCACATGATAAAACTATACTATCGAAGCGGTTTAAGTCTGTGGGTAGAAACACATCTGATTTTTGGAAACAAACTCGAAGGGTTTGTCGCAAACTAATTTGTATCATGAGACATGTCGATGCATCGAGGGGCTATAGCAGACCTCGCCCATAACTAAAAGTCCAAATCATTCTTTATAAAAATATTTAATACAAGTACAATATGGCTTCTCAATATTTGTATAGAGTATAGGATACATATTCATTAATATTTTTGTAGTTAAAACAACATTCCAAATAAACACCGTTTGTAAAAGGGTATAAAACATAAGATAATAATCATATCCATAAAACAAGAATATGGATATATAAAATATTTACAATTTCAAATGAAAAATGATCTCAAATGGGCAGTGGATACACTACAAGAAATATTAGGTGCATAGTACCATGTAAGTCTCAATGAAATGGAAATTGAGATAAAGTCCATTACTAGGTTGTAATCAATCGAGTTGTATGACCAAAAATTAATAACCACAAAATGAATCACCTAATAACATGAATATAAATATAATAATGATAATATATATATCAAATGGTAGTACACAATACACCACATGCAAGAAATAAGTGGTGAACAATGGAAATTTCATGAAATTAAAAGTGATATATGATCTGAAAGTGTTATTTGATTGATCTTAATGACCCAAATAATCAAATTTAGCTTCATTAATTAATATTTCCAGAACCTCCTCTACATGTATTTTATTTATTATAACCTTATTAGGTTCATTCATTTACTTTTTTATGGGTTTAAGAGGTTCAATTTTATTGTTTTGGAAGCATTGTCTTCCATGGTTTTCATAATCAGTGTACTTGTATTCATGGATGGAAGTTCATTGGAAATGTGGTTAAACATCCAAAATTGTTAATATATATTATTAGTGAAATTAAAAATATATATATGATCTTATAATGATTTTGTTTATACACCTTGAGGATGACCCATTAGATAAAAGTTAATGATAAATTCTTGGATTAACTTGATTGTTTTATGCATAATGAACTTGTTTTGTATTATTATTATATATTATGAGTGTGTAAGAATTATGGAACATTAAATAAGATAAAATACATATATTATGATCTGTTTCAACCATTAAAAAGGTTTCATGACAATTCTTGAAGATAATAATAGAAATTGAAAACCCATCATCCATGAATGTGATAAATTAACACATCTCGGACGTTATTTTCATTTTGAGTATAAGAGGGGGAAAGAGAGATGATGATGAAATATTCCATTAGAATAATAATGTTCCAGTTCATTTAAGGTACTGGAATTATCATATCATTTGGATGAGGGAGGTGAGGAGATAACAATAAAATAATGTAAATTTTAAAATAAGTTGAAAGAAAAAGGAAGAGATGTTCACCTCTTGTGTACTCCACCTTGAGAATCTCCTTAAGGTTTTTTGGAATTTTAGTGATACCAGTAGGTATTAGACGTGAGGGGAGGGATTGGTATGTGTATTTGGTAGAACATAGTTAAGGCTAAAATCATGAGTGGTGCGGGAGGAATAGGGGAATGAGAGTGATATTTATATTGGAGGAGAGGAGCGATTTTACATTATTTTAATCATTATTTTAATTTTTTTGCTCAACACTATGAATAGTCTTGATTCATATGACCCAAAATTGTAATAATTTCAAATGATTTCGAACCAAGTGGGCATACATCATCTTTTCATCACCTATGATGCAGTAAAACATGTATTTTGCATTTATCGTAATTTATCATATTTTACTATTCATCAAAAATTCAAGAATTTCAGAAAAATCACAAAAATTCACTCTAACCATTTTTTGAATTGTAGAATTAAAAAATTAACTCGATTTTTTAAAAATAATTTTCTAAATATTATTAATTTAATTTTTAAATAAAATGACAATTTTTTCAAAAATAACAATTTTAAATCTATAACTCCTTTTTTAACACCTTGAAAAATTAATCAACATCCCATTGCCTTATAATCTTAATAAAATAAAATATTATTTTTATTTACTATTCATAAGGGTCATATTACTATTCATATTACTATTCATAAGGTTATATTACTATTCATTAAAAAATAAGTTGGTTTTATCATACTCTAAATACCTTACTGATCACAACTGTAGATGACCGTTTTTTGAAATTCAAAACACAGATGTGGCAAATTTGAGTTTAATGGATAGGTTATGAATTTATCTTATAAAAAAATAAGTTTTTTTTCATAGAGACTTAGTGCTTCATGCAATATAAGATATCTAATAAATATAAAGTTTTTAATATAAACATGCCATAAAATGTTTGGTGTGTTATAATATCCATCCCCCAAATGATATTGTCTTAAAGACACTATAAAACTCAGACAAATAAATTTACTCTATTCTCTAGAGTGAATGAAAATATTTATTGAAAATGATTTATTTAATTCACTAAAGTGAATGAAAATATATATGGTTTCATTTTAAATCAAGTACAAAGTGAATATGATGTTTTGTGAATGATCATTTTGTTGTATTGCTTATAAATAATAATAATAATAATATAACCACTAGAAGTAGTTTTATGAAAATAAATATTTACAGAGAATATTGAATTTTATTAATATTTATAAAATAATACATTCATGATGGATGATATTAAAATAGTTTCATTTGACATTATACTGAAGGATATCATCATTTATCAATTATTTTTCCTGCATCACCAAAATTAGGGCAAAAAATATTATTTATAATGTTCTTATGGATTATAAAAATTGTCTCTTGTAGTTCATTTTTTCCCCTGAAGTGGATGTTATTATTTTTCTAATTCATAAATCATATGGTTGAATTACATAGTTTTGATAATCAAATATATTTTACAAAAATGATTTTACCACCTGAAGTGGTTAAAACAATGATCATCATAATCAATAAAAATTAGTATTTTATAAAATATGATCATTATTTATAAATAATATATTATCATTCATGGAACATGAAATTAAATGAATGAATTCTTTCCTCAATGTGAATGTAATTACATTATCTCATTCTTTGAAGAGAATGAAATTATTCAGGAAAAATTGATATGATTTGTGCTACTCGTACTCAGAATTTTATCATGAATATATGAGAGTTGATGAAGTTTGGTCTGATGATTTATCTTTCATTTTGTAAATTGAATATTTTTATTCAATGGATTATAATTTTTTATGGTGACGAGGCGTGTGTTGTGAATCCAAAATATTCTTCCATGTTGGTTTTCGCTACAACATTCACCAGCTTTAAAATACTTGGAGGATCCACTGACAAATAGATTTATTGTAAAATAATATTTGGACCAAAAGTTCCAAAATATTTGGGGAAAAAGTTATAAAATATAAAATATTTTTCTTGGAAATGGGCATAACACATTATGATTATATTATGAATTCATCAACCACCATAAGTGGAAATTATTACGACAAATATGAGCATGCACAATGAAATATTCTGGAGATCTTATATATGTCGATCATGAAGAATTTTTTTCATAAATATTATTTTTATTGGATACTTCAAAAGAACTCATATATGAGTTAGCATATGATCATGTAAGTACATTTACCAGTAGATAAAATTAATTAATGGCACCATAAGATCAAAGATATTCCTATCTTCTAGTAAAAAAAATTAATCCTTTGTTATATCTAAAGTATCGATAAGATATATCAATGGTATTATTTTTTTCATTAAAAAGGGAATCCAAAGGTGTGGCCTTTTCAAACCCTCTACACCAGGAAACCCCCTCCCCGCGAAGGGATCACTCCAGAGAGAGCCCCAGTTGAGAAGGATCCATTCAGAACCGAGATGGAAGATCATCTCGGAGGGTGACAACTTGATAGGCGATAGTTCGACACAGAAATCTATCAACACTGATCGTTCATGCCTCATTTCATCCACCCATCCAAGAACCTGGTGACCTGGCAAGACAAGTGGATCTTGAGGGAAGGATAAATTCTCCCAAGAGCATACTCCAAGGAAACAAACCCTACACCTCCCAAATAATGACATTGTTGTACCCCTCTCCTTCACCACAGTGCCACCTCTAAAGCAGAAATATTAATAGTATTCTTGAAAATTAATATCATATGGAGGCATTGGATAAAAGAAGTACGTCTATATGTAACAATATTTCATAAAAGTGATTATAAATAATTTGTTTTGTACAATAAAATCAATAATGATAAACTAGAATATTACCAATCATGGGGCTTTAAATATATGACATTATGTTTTAGTCCATCCAGGATTAGTTATAATTAAATATATTTATTAAAGTATACATGAGCATTGATTTATTGATAAAATATTAGACATCCATCAGGGGTAGAATGATGAATTTATTTAATGGATGCATGTCTACTAAATTATCAATGAATTCATTCTCATTAAGTGTATGAATTCCCCCTATATAATAATTTACCACGAGGTACCTATTTTTTAGGGAAACTATTTATATTACTAGTATCTATTTTGGAAATAAATTTCCTATATATTTATAAATAACAAATTATGAATTATATATAGGTGTTAGCACCTACCATGTGATCCATTTAAATACTATATGAATGATGCATCCACTAAATGATCACATGTGTTATTTGGTGCTAGTGAGTATACATTACATGTTATGCATGTTGATTAAAAAAATATTAAGCATCGCATTCCATAAATAAAATGGTCCAGAAGAACTATTGAAAAGATACCCACAACACTTAAATGAATGTAAAATGTTGGAAATAAATAGTCTAATTATACACACTCGAATTATGGCTGAACTGATTATATAAAATCATTGTTTATCATGAGTACAAAGTAATAAATATATTTTCTCTTAAATAGTAAAATGAATATATCAACAACATTATATCGTTTTAGATATTTTCCCTAAAGTCAAATGGTACCAATGAAATTTTGAAACCTCTTTCACTGTTGTTGATAATATATTTTAATTTATAAATGCTTTCACAACTCATCGATGAAAATGGATTTTGATAGATGTCAACATGACAATAATTGGGAAAAATTATTATAATAACTTATGAAATGTTCAACATATTAAGTTTTGGATTGATTATCCAAACTACCAAGACTATTGAATATTGATGATCATATTATAAGAAATATTATTCCTTTTATATTTGGATATTTATATATAAATCCCATAAGGGTTAAAAATGCCTAAAGCCTATTCAAATTTATTAAAGTTTCACTCAATATGATAAATTATGGGGTGAACTGAATAAGATGTATTTCATGTATCTATATTAAGTTAAGGAATAATATAATTTAACTCTTCATCCCATGGTTTGTATGAATCATTCCATTCATCATATTATTTAGATGTTTTGAAAAACATCTAAACTCTTGAAGAGTTTTAGGAAATAAATGACTAATTTGATTATGAAATTACATTGAATGTCCTTGTATTTTGAATCAATTATCCTGAAGATGAAATATTAAATTTTTGGAATGGTTTTACCTTAAATGAATAATTAAATCTCTTACTTACAAGAGTGATATATTTCTTAAATGAGGGGTTGATGAAGAACATACTTATCCCATAAGAATTAAATAAAAATTCACTTTTTCATGTTCATAAGTACATTGTAAATAATAATAAATAATATTACACTGTAAGGTAATGTTCTTCTATATTCATTAAAATCTAACTGGTATAAATTATTATTATTCCAAAATTCAAAACTAGATGTTTTGATTATGAATTAACCATGGACATTTTGTAATGTAATGGTGATGACCATTATAAGAGGGAGGTGTAACCATTGTGATCTTTTTTACTTGGTCAATTTTTTCCCATTGGGTTTTCTTGATAATGTTTTTAGTGAGGAAAAAATATGGGGACTTAATGTTATTTTAATTTTTTTTCCTAATAAAGGGTTTTTCCCTAAAAAGGTTTTTCCTAGATGAGTATTTAAGGGAACACTTCTCTCTTTTTCCCATCATTAGATTATTCCCACTAGGTTTTCCTGGTAATATTTTTAATGAGGTAGCATGACATGGAATTCATTTATTTTGGATTTATATATATTTCCCACATGTTATTTTTTAAGTGAATATTAAAAAAGATTCCCTGAAATTATGACATCCAAGGGGGTGTTATGAAACATTATTAAATGGATTTCATAGTTATGATAATAATGACGACTCCTCATTTAACTATAAGTTTACCTCTTAATGGTAAACCTTCTATATTCTACAACCATTGGAATTTCAGTCACTAGATTAGATATTTTAGGGATTAATCTCAACTGTTGGATTGAATTCCATACACTCTATACATATTATGATATGTTAATGAAACAGTAGAACGTTTGGCTCAAAATTGTGTTCTTTTATTTACTTCTTGTATATCTCTTATAATTTTATTTCTATTTGTCATCTCCATCATCGTATGAAAATTTGATGCTCTCTTTATTAACGATGTGTTTCGCCTACTATCGGTTGTACATTTCAAGTTTCTAAATTCTTCAAAGTTTCAATTGGTGTTCAATCAATTTCAAAAAAATATCTTAATTTTTAATAAATTTCATCCTAAAATTATTTTTTAATAATTTATTTTTTATGTGAAACACAAACATGTGCAACATCAAAAAAAATTGATGATAAACTCAAATTACATCAATAAAATTCTTAAACAAACCACAAAAACATGTGCAACGTCTTCAAAATCAAGACATACAAACCACTCTAGATTAAAAAAAACATTAAAATATATAAGTCACAATCCATGTATTAAAAAAAATAGAAACAAACCAAAAAATAAGTATTCATCCAACTGAAAAAGAAGCAATATCACAACCTGATCCATCCAAGACACCTTGGACGAAAATAAAATTGTGTATAACTCTCAAAACCCACCTAGAATAGGTCTAAGGATGATAATTAACATCAAGAGTATAAAATATATTTCTTGGGAATGATAAAAAAATATTTTTTATTAAATTCAAAGTGAAACAATAACAGAAAAAGACCACAGAGGGTAAAAAGTGGTGGAGACCGAGAGCATCCCCCAACAATCTCTTTGTAATATGGTGGAAAGGATCCTAAAGAGTAATAGATAATGAGAGGAATATGTTCATATTCTTTAGAATCCAGGACCTCATCTATCATTTTCTCCTCACACCAAGGATATTGAATCATAGCATCCTAATTGATCACCCTCCTACAATCTTTAATGAGATAAGTAATCAACTAGTGAGGTGGCACATAACCTCTCATGTAATTAATAATAAAATATGATTCATCTTCCATGACATAAAAAGAGAGATCCTTGACCTTGATAATAGAGAAGACATTATACAGGGCTCTAGTTTCTGTTTCTAGGGGACTTCCATTACTAAAAAGGCATTGAAGACCAATATCATCAGGACTCACCCATCTTGAATAATACCCCACCTCTCATAATTTCATTAATATTGAAACTATCCTTATTGAGTTTAAATCCAGAGATGGTAGGGTACCATTAAACCCAACATCCAATCTTGTTACTACCACCATGATATTAAGGGTGTGATGGATCCTATTTTCTATCCTGTAAGTTATAAATACCAGTGAGATGAGATATATTATGAATCTGCTCTAACATCCAGATTTTTAGGAACTAAAGAATATTTTTTGGAGCATCATGACATAAGTGGTTATGATTATCCATCATAGACAAATAACTCATAACCAAACCAATTTTATGAACCTTTCCTTTACAAGAATATGGCTCCATGTTGTGGAACCATGCATCCAACATCTGATCAACAGAACCCCAGTGAAGTTCAATACCCAAGCGCTCTGTTAACAAATTCTATAAAAGGAGGCCCAATCCCCTTCAAAAAATATATTCTCCTCAAAATCCATTAGAGTATATTCATGTAATGAGTACTATGATTCCAATTGGATCCATTTTCACTGAATCAAGTTATCCGTGTGGAGAGTGGTTGTGAGCACAAAACACTAAAGATTTAAATTTGGGAGGAATAAAGTCTTCCCAAAAAATGTGGCCCCATGAATCAATCCCATGATGGATGTTCCTAGCTATTCAATAATCTCTCAAGGTAAACAGGTCTAAGAAGGATGCAATTTAGTAACAAAGATTTGCATCATCCGCTAAATGAATGTTGTTGAAAATACTCATCTGGTTATCATTTATATTGGACATAGTAAATCTAGGAAAATTCTTAGAATCCTTAAAACTCATGTTAGGTGTAGGGTATTGGGGAATGGAAATCCTAATCCACATCCAATTATCTTTCTAAAAGTCAACATCACCTCTTTAGATAATCCATCTAGAGTGTTCAAGGAGCTAGAAAAGGGGGATTTGATGTCTCCACCATAGGAAGAGGTTGATAGGGTAATTCATTTGATCACATGATGTGCTTAGACATATTTGGATATTATATATCTCACCCATAAGAAGTCATATACGAAGACATCCCGTACCATCTTCATGTGCATGGCCTACATGGATTTATCTAGGTTATGTAATACAATCCCACCTTTATCAATCAGCTGTGCTAGATGCCAACAGTTTTCCAAATGGAACTTACAATCAAGTCAAGGGTCCCAAAATAATGTGTTGAGCATGCTTTTAATGTTCTTGATGACTCATTTTGGGACTCTGGTGACTTCTAGCATTTTCATTGGGATCAAGGGGGAAACATTATTAATGATAGTCATTCCACCTCCAAATGATAGAAAATTAATTTTATAGTTAGCTATATGACTCGTAATCCTATTAACTGAGGAATTATAGTGACTGATCTGAATCCTCCCTATGTATAAATGTGATCTATGGTATTATATGGCGAACATAACTCTTTAGAATAAAATATATCCATCAACTAAAAGATCCCTCCAGACCAAATAAATTGCGGAGATGTAGAAACTACTCTTACTCAAAATCATCTATTTTGCACTCCTAATACCATAGGTTTTAATTAGATCATTGAATTTGAAGATCGATTTGTGGATTACATTCAATAAAAAAACCATGTCCTATAGAAAGAAGAGATATGAGATACATGGTGGCCTAAATGTTCCCTTGAAATGATAAATAAAACCACTAGCTAGGGCTATGTGAATATTTTTGATGAGCATGTCTTGGGTGAAAACAAGCAGGGAGGGAGAGATCGATTCTCCATTCACAAAGCCTCAATTGGACATGAATAAACCACATTTTCTATCCATTAATGAGATGAAGAAATAAGTATATGAAGAATAATGAAAGAAAATATGAAAGATTCATTCAGAGAAGCTAATGTGCCACATGGATTTAATAATAAATCTCAATTCTAATCTGGAATATCTTTCTCCATGTTAACTTTCACCATAAAATTTTCACCAATGGATTTAATATTTATTTCATGAATCACCTATTTGGGAAGTTGGAAAAAACCTCAGATACTCCTTCCTTTGATGCAGTAGTGCTTCTCTTCCATAACCAAATGAGGAATAAGGGGGGAGAGTCTTTCATTGATGATCTTAGTTAGAATATTATAAGAGTATTTACACATTCTAATGGGTTAAAAATGATTGAAATATTTTGGGCACTTCATTTTTTGAATAATAACAAGGTTAGTATCACACATGGCTCTGGGAAGAGACCCACCTATAATGTATCCTTGAATAGATGAGATGAGGTATATCTTGATATGATACCAAAAAATAATATAAAAAGCACTCGGAAAACCATTTGAACTTGGGGTACTGTTTATATTGAATGTTTTGATAGCCTCTAAGATCTACTCCTTATGATGAATAACATTAACGCATGCATTAACTTCATCATCTATGAGACTACGAATCAACTCAATAAAAAATATCCTCTCCAATAAACAGACATCCCATCCTTCCTAAATCATTATGAGAGGTTGTAAGAAGCCTAAGGGAGTTTTTCATAGCTATATGCCCTATAACTTTGGTGAAAGTAGAGAAAGAACCATACTCAAGATGAAGATTAAAGTTTCCAGTGAGTTTCTTCTCATTAATGCATGCATGGAAGTAAGGAGTGTTCCGATCTCCCTATTTGATCCATCGACACTGATCCATCTCCCTAAAAACTCTTTCCACTTCCATGAGTTTTTTTGATAACTTCCTCTGTTTATCCAATATATCTATGAAGATATCATTATCCCAGTGGTCTTGAAGACTTCCATCAATATAATCAATCTCATTATCCAAGTTCATGACACTAGAGAGGTGATTATACCTGTGGCTAGGCCAAAAATTAATCCCTATCCTTTGCATGATGAATTTTCATTTGATAATATTACAAGTTTTTTCAGGAAAACGTGGAACCTAATCGTTTTGTACCGACTTCATGAAATATTTTTATTGAAACCTTGTCTTAGGTAAATAAAACTAGTGGGGCCACCACAGACTCCTTATAGTTTGATCTATAGAGGTGAGTGATTAGATAATTTGTGTTCTAGATTGTTCACTAGGGTATACTACACTACTACAAAAATGGTTTTTATCAGCGATCAAAATAGGATTTATCAGCGCTAAAAAAGCGTTTTAAAGATCAGCACTAATAAAGGGGGGTACCCTTTATCAGCGCTTACTAAGCGCTGATAAATGCGTGTTTTATCAGCGCTCCTTTAGCACTGATAAACAGGTCCTTTATCAGCACTTCTTTAGCGCTGATAAAGGTGTAGTTTATCAGTACTTTTTTAGAACTAATAAAAACTCCATTTATCAGCACTATAAAAGTGCTCATAAATTCCCTTTCAGCTGCTACTAAAAAATCTGCAGCAGCACACCCGAACACCTGCAAAAAAAATCAGTATCTCAATAATCTAATTAGAGCAAGTATACCCATAAAAAATTAAAACATAAATCATAATATAATTAGACCAATTATACCCATACAACAAGTATACTCGTACACCATTAACACATAATTCATAAGTTAATTAAGTACATAAAGAATTCAATTCAGAATTCAGGGGGTTGGGGGCTGTTCAAGGGTTTGGGGTGGCTGTAAAAGGGGGGGTAGGGGGTGTCTGGGAGGATGGGGGTGTCTGGGGGGGCTTTTTAGGGGGGTGGGATGGTGTCCAGGGTGTCAGGGGGGCTTTACAGGGGGTGGGGGTGTCCAGAGGGGTGGGGGTGTCTAGGGGGTGGGTTGGTGTGAAGGGTGGTGGGGCGGTCCAGGGGGTTGGTGGGGTTGACTTGTACACATCACAAGGGAACTATGGATCATTCTTATAAAATATCAATACAATCTAAATGTGTTTGGTCAGATTTTTGTAGGTCAGTTCTCGTTTTCACTTAAAATTGTGTCTATTTTAAACCAAAGAGAGTCCCTTTGAGTGCTACCGGCCACACCGTGCCTTAGATTGAGCCGTAGTTGACTCTTACACATCAAAAAGGACATGTGGATCGTTCTCTTAAATGATCAACACAATCCTAATGTGTTTGGTTGGATTTCCATAGGTCAGTTGTCGTTTTCACTTAAAATTGTGTCCATTTTAAAGAAAAGAGAGACCCTTTGAGTCGTACCGCCCACACCGTGCCTCAGATTAAGGCGAGGATGACTCTTACATGTCAAAAAGGACCCATGTATCGTTCTTATAAAAGATCAAGACAATCAGAATTCATTTGGTCATATTTTCATAGGTCAGTTGTTGTTTTCAATTAAAATTGTGTCCATTTTAAACAAAAGAGAGACCCTTTGAGTGATAGCGGCCACACCATGCCTCTTATTGAGGCGGGGATGACTCATAAACATCACAAAGGACCCATGTATCGTTCTCCTAAAGTATCAACACAATACGAATGCGTTTGGTTGAATTTCTGTAAGTTAGTTGTTGTTTTCACTTAAAATTATGTCTATTTTAAACATAATAGAGACCGTTTGAGTGTTACTAGCCACACTGTGCCTCGGATTGAGGTGGGGTTTACTTTTACACGTCACCAAGGACCCTTGGATTGTTCTTATAAAATATCAAGGCAATCTGAATATGTTTGGTTGGATTTTCATAGGTCAATTGTTGTTTTCAATTAAAATTGTGTCCATTTTAAACAAAAGAGGGACCCTTTGAGTGGTACCGGCCACACCGTGCCTCGGATTGAGGTAGGTTTGACTCGTACACATCACCAAGGGCCCTTTTATCGTTCTTATAAATGATCAAGGCAATATGAATGCTTTTGTTAGGATTTTCATAGGTCATTTGTTGTTTTTAATTAAAATTTTGTCCATTTTAAACAAAAGAGAGACCCTTTGAGTGGTACCGGCCACACTGTGCCTTGTATTGAGGCAGTTTTGACTCATACACATCACCAAGGACCCTTGGATAGTTCTTATAAAATATCAAGGCAATCCTAATGCGTTTGGTATTATTTTCATAGGTTAGTTGTTGTTTACAATTAAAATTGTGTCCATTTAAAACAAAAGAGAGACTTTTTGAGTGATAGAGGTCACATCGTGCCTCATATTGAGGAAAGGTTGACTCGTACACATCACAAAGGACCCGTGAATCATTCTCATAAAGGATCAACACAATCCTAATGTTTTTTGTTGGATTCCCATAGGTCAGTTGCTGTTTTCACTTAAAATTGTGTCCATTTTAAACAAAATAGAGACCCTTTGAGTGATACCGGAAACATCGTGCCTTGGATTGAGGTGGGGTTGACTCTTACATGTCACCAAGGACCCTTTTATTATTATATTAAAGGATCAACATAATCCGGATGTGTTTGGACAGATTTCTGTAGGTCAGTTTTTGTTTTCACTTAAAATTGTGCCCATTTTAAACAAAATAGAGAACCTTTGAGTGATACCGGCTACACCGTGACTTGGATTGAGTCGGGGTTGAATTTTACACATCACCAAGGACCCTTGTATCGTTCTTATAAAATATCAAGGCAATTTGAATACATTTGGTCATATTTTCATAGGTCATTTGTTGTTTTGAATTAAAATTGTGTCCATTTTAAACAAAAGAGAGACCCTTTGAGTGCTACCGGCCACACCGTGCCTCAGATTGAGGCGGGGATGATTCATACACGTCCCAAAGGACCATTGGATCGTTCTTATAATGGATCCACATAATCCTAATGGGTTTGGTCAGATTTTTATAGTTCAGTTGTTGTTTTCACTTAAAATTGTGTCCTTTTTAAACAAAAGAGAGACCCTTTGAGTGCTACCGGCCACACCGTGCCTCAGATTGAGGTAGGGATGACTCGTACATGTCAAAAACTACCCTTGTATAGTTATCCTAAAGGATCAACACAATCCGAATGGGTTTGTTTAGATTTCTGTAGGTCAGTTGTTGTTTTCACTTAAAATTGTGTCCATTTTAAACCAAAGAGAGACCCTTCGAGTGCTACCGGCCAAACCGTGCCTCAAATTGAGACAGGGATGACTCGTACACATTACAAAGTACTCTTGGATCATTATAATAAATTATCAACACAATACAAATGTTTTTGGTCAGATTTTTGTAGGTCAGTTGTTGTTTTCACATAAAATTGTGTCCATTTTAAACAAAAGAGAGACCCTTTGAGTGGTACCGGCCACACCGTGCCTTTTATTAAGGCGGGGTTGACTCATACATGTAAAAAATGACCCATGTATCTTTATTATAAAATATCAAGACAATCCGAATATGTTTGGTCAGATTTCTGTAGGTCAGTTGTTGTTTTCACTTAAAATTGTGTCCATTTTAAACCAAAGAGAGACCCTTTGAGTGCTACCGGACACACTGTGCCTCATATTGAATATAGGATGACTCATACACATCAAAAAGGACCCGTGTATAATTCTATTAAAGTATAAACACAACCCAAATGTGTTTGGTTGGAATTGTAGGTCAGTTGTTGTTTTCACTTAAAATTGTGTCCATTTTAAACAAAAGAGAGAGCCTTTGAGTGGTACCAGCAACACCGTGCCTTGTATTGAGTCATTTTTGGATCTTAAATGTCACAAAGGACCCATGGATCATTCTTATAAAATATAAATACAATCCAAATGTGTTTGGTCATGTTTCCCTAGGTCAGTTGTTGTTTTCACTTAAAATTTTGTCCATTTTAAACCAAAGAGAGACCCTTTGAGTGCTACCGGCCACACTGTGCCTTATATTGAGGCAGAGATGACTCTTAAACATCACAATTGACCCTTTTATTGTTATCCTAATGTATCAACATAATCCAAATGCTTTTGGTTGGATTTCCGTAGGAAAGTTGTTGTTTTCATTTAAAATTGTGTCCATTTTAAACAAAAGAGAGACCCTTTGAGTAATACAGGCCACACTGTTCCTCGGATTGAGACAGGGATGACTCATACACATCCCTGAGGACCCATGGATCGTTCTTATAAATGATCAAGGTAATACAAATTCATTTGGTCATATTTTCAAAGGTTAGTTGTTGTTTTCAATTAAAATTGTGTCCATTTTAAACAAAAGAGAGACCCTTTGAGTGATAGCAATCAAACCATACCTCAGATTGAGGCAGGGTTGAATCTTACACATCACAAAGGACCCTTGGATCGTTCTCCTAAAGTATAAACACAATAAAAATGTTTTTATTTGGATTTCTGTAGGTCAGTTGTTGTTTTCACTTAAAATTGTGTCCATTTTAAACAAAATAGAGACCCTTTGAGTGATACCGGACACACCATGCCTCGGATTGAGTCTAGGTTGACTCTTACACGTCACCAAGGACCTGTGGATCATTCTCTTAAAGGATTAACACAATACGAATGTGTTTGGTCGGATTTCTATAGGTCAGTTGTTGTTTTCACTTAAAATTGTGTCCATTCTAAACAAAATAGAGACCCTTTGAGTGATACCAGCCACACCGTGCCTCGGATTGAGGCGGGGTTGACTCTTACACGTACCCAAGGACCCTAGGATCATTATTATAAAATATAAAGGCAATATGAATGTGTTTGGTCAGATTTTCAAAGGTCAGTTGTTGTTTTCAATTAAAATTGTGTCCATTTTAAATAAAAGAGAGACCCTTTGAGTGCTACCGGCCACATTGTGCCTCATATTGATGCGATGATGACTCTTACACGTCAAAAAGGACCCGTGGATCATTATAATAAAGGATAAACACAATCCTAATGCGTTTGGTTGGATTTACGTAGGTCAGTTGTTGTTTTCACTTAAAATTGTGTCCATTGTAAACAAAAGAGAGACCCTTTGAGTGGTATCGGCCACACCATGCCTCGTATTGAGGCATTTTTGACTCTTACACGTCACAAAGAACCCATGGATCTTTCTTATGAATGGTCAAGACAATACGAATTCATTTGGTCAGATTTCTGTAGGTCAGTTGTTGTTTTCACTTAAAATTGTGTCCATTTTAAGCCAAAGAGAGACCCTTTGAGTGATAGCGGCCACACCGTTACTTGGATTGAGGCGGGGATTACTAGTACACATCAAAAAGGACTTTTGGATTGTTATTCGAATGTATCAACACAATACAAATGCGTTTGGTCAGATTTTCATAGGTCAGTTGTTGTTTTCACTTAAAATTTTGTCCATTTTAAACAAAAGAGAGACCCTTTGAGTGGTACCGGCCATACCGTGACTCGGATTGAGGCGGGGATGACTCATACATGTCACAAAGGACTCGTAGATCGTTATTATAAAAGATCAAGACAATCCTAATGTTTTTGTTCAGATTTTCATAGGTTAGTTGTTGTTTTCAATTAAAATTGTGTCCATTTTAAACAAAAGAGAGACCCTTTGAGTAATAGAGGTCACACCGTGCCTTGGATTGAGGCGGGTATGACTCGTACACATCACAAAGGACCCATGGATCGTTCTTCTAAAGGATCAACACAATCTGAATGCGTTTGGTTGGATTTTCGTAGTTCAGTTGTTGTTTTCACTTAAAATTGTGTCCATTTTATACAAAAGAGAGACCCTTTGAGTGGTACCGGCCACACCGTGCCTCGTATTGAGGTAGGAATGACTCTTACATGTCACAAAGGACCCGTGTATCATTATTATAAAAGATAAAGACAATCCGAATGCGTTTGGTAGGATTTTCATAGGTCAGTTGTTGTTTTCAATTAAAATTGTGTCCATTTTAAACAAAAGAGAGACCCTTTGAGTGATAGCGGTCACACCATGCCTCGGATTGTGGCAGGGATGACTCGAATGCGTCAAAAAGGACCATTGGATCGTTCTCCTAAAGGATCAACACAATCTGAATGTGTTTGGTTGGATTTTCGTACGTCAGTTGTTGTTTTCACTTAAAATTGTGTCTATTTTAAACAAAAGAGAGACCCTTTGAGTGGTTCAGCATTCTTGCATGTTGCTGGTGCATATCATCTGTTAAAATGGGAAAATTACTCATTGGAGAAAGGTTCTTTTATTTAATAACAATTACATTTTTCCTACGAACATTTATATACAAAAATGTTTCATCTTCTGATCCTCTTAACCCCTCTCAAAAATGACCACCAATTGTACATGTCCCCAAGTCAGATCTTCATTGTATTTGTTTACAATCTACCATTAGGTATACGGCCCACTCAGTTCTGAACACATATATATCATCTTATGAGTATGAGGTTTTTTGGAATTCAGAGTAGTACTTCAAAATATAAAAATAAATAATTAATAAATAAATTAAACAATCTAGTAGTTGCTTTTGAAAATACCTCTTTAGGGATGCTAGTTTGTTGATGAAAAATGACCTCTTTCATAAATTTACAAACATAATAACCACAATCATTACTGTTTGTTTGTTTTGGACATTGCAAAAAAAAATTGATCATTATGAGAATAAGTAACTTGTGTTGAGATGTGCTTGGATAGTGAAATTTTATTATATATACCCTGATATTTTTCCAGACGTAGTACTTGCTCACCTCCTTATGCTTAGCCCCTGTCCTCATTAATTTTTTTAGATGATAATGATACACTGACCTATCATAACAGAATCCTCAGTAAAAGATAATATAAATTATATTACTTGATGTTTAGACCTAAAATGTAAGATGTAGTGTCTTACAGATTCACAAACTCCATCATGTGTGGTCAGTTTGATAGATATCCTTTCTTTGAATCCATAAAATAAATCTTTGGAGTATCCAAGTTCACCGTAATTAGAAACCAATGTTGCCTAAAAACACAAAAAGGAATAAGTAATAAAATAAGTGAAAATATAATTGATATGCTTTAATCATATAGTTTTACCCCTGCATGGTTGGTATTAGGAAGAGTTTTTCATCTGTAATCTTGCTTTCAAATGTTTTCAGCAAGTCGTTCAATATTGCATCCCATTTTGATGGCTCTAATTTTGTTGGGTGTGTTGATGTGGTATGAGGACTAACGAGTCCAAATCTTGGCACATGGGAAAATTCCTTCAACTGTTTTTCATAAATGCATCTATCAACAATTTAAAATGAATTTAGTCATAATTTTTACATTAGATCATATTTTAGAAAATAAATTCATGGAAACATAACTCATATATACATTTACACCTATGATGCCTTTCCAACCGTTTTTAAGGATCTCATTTACATTTTCAGCAGAAATGAAATCTTGACTTTCCTCTCTGTATATATTCTCTTCGAAAACCACTATATGACAATTACCATATTTTAGCTTCGTATCCACATAAGTCTTCAATGCTAGTAAATTTGGATAGAGAACCTGTGGTGTTATTGTGCTTTCAGTAGCTCCTTGGGATTGGTTGGTCGATCCTTTAGATGGTTTTGAGCCAACATTTGTCACCCCCATCCCTTTCTCTATCTATAACAACAATCATTGGTTCAAACCCTTTTTTCATTAATTGTTAAAGGTTTATCTTGAAAAAAAAGGAAATAAATACCTCTTTGTCTACATGTACTCTTACAAGTTGTGATATCCATGAAATGAATGTCCCAATATCCTTTTTGACCGTATGAATATCGTCATCATCAAGTGGAATAGGTAGCTTTGCATTTGGCTCATGAGCTACAGTAATCATCACTTTCAGATGATCTTTTGGAAGTGTTCTATTATACTGCATGGCATCTGGGATATTGAACATTATAGCCCTCTCTACAAGGTGATAGGTGGGTGTTGACAGATATAAATCACAATCATTATCACCCTATAGAATATCATTACAGAAAAATTATCAGTGTTTTCCTGATTCACATTTCATGGGAACAATTATTAGAATATTGATTACCACAGCTAAGACAGTTCTTTGAGGGGAATGGCTCACCTCAAAGCTGGTGGGGGGTGGGGTGGGATGTTCACGCGCTGGTTGTTCCTATGTTGTGTCTTCCCTTTGCTTCCCACCCATATAAGTATCTAGCAATTCTCCTTGCCATTGCAATTGTTCTTCAAGGGTTACTATTTTTTCACTCAATTTGTTCCAATTTTTCATTTGTATCATCCGTTTTTTTCTTCTTCTCAAAATATACTTGGGGTGTCACCCCAAACCCTGCACCTCTGACACGACCGTATTTTTCTGGCTGCTTCAAAGCCTTCTATAATAGGTTTGTATCTTCTACAAGAGTAGTTGATTCCTGTGACTGTTGGATATAGTAAAATAACTAATTATTTTTATGTAATAGCAATTTAAAACAAATATTTTTATCGTTGTGTCATACTTACACATATTTCCCACACTTTTTGTGTGTTCTCATATACTAACTTCCCTTCTTTATTCACATATGCCTCCTTCCATAGCACATGACGTGGGATGGACGTGTATTTGGTTTTAGACTCATCAATCTACATATAAACATTGAAAGATAATTATGATGTTGTTTATTGCCACCTAACAATATTACTGTAAATTTAAAATACATACCATTTTCTTTTCTAATGAAGCGTACCCCATCCTTGCTTTACGATAGGGGTATGTTGGTTTTGATGCACGTTCCTTATTTTCATTACAAAGTTTCTGTTTCATAAATGAAATATTGACAATCAAAGTTATGAATAAATGTATCCTCAAACAACGTATTATCACCCACAATGTACCTGAAACTTCTCATCACCATGGTGGCCAATAAATACATCCCATGCTTCTTGGGATATCAGGTGAGCGTAGACAATGGGTGGGTGCAGGTTTATTTTACCTTTGGAATCTTTTAGGTGACATCTTGTTAAAATAGTGTGAAAACCTCGATGAATCCTCCCTAGAAGCCTCAGTACATAATCCTTGTGTGAATATTCTACTATAAATGTACTCTGCAAGAGATTTAGAAGAGTAAGACATTGTTTCATTATTTTATTTGATAGTAAATTAAAGAAATAAATTCATAATGTTACCATAATTTCTTCCCAGATCACAACCTTTAGCCCGAAAACAATATGGTGCCATGAATCTATGTCAATTGGCATGTGTTTCCGAGTGACAACTCCAATGTAGCTGCAAAACATAGCCTTGTTGGGATTCACATGTTGGCCTCGTGCATTCTATCCGACTTCAAATTTGATGCCTTTACTTTTTTCCTTAAGAACTTTGGATAACACCATCAAACTACGATGCACCTATGTTTTCTGCGACGTCGGTTCTTTATTCCCAACCATTTCATTGATATCAACATCATCTATATGTTCATCTGAAATGGTATCAACGGCATGTGTTGATGGTTGTTGGACCTCAACACTAGGAGTAGTATGAGGCACAAAAGAAGGAGTATTATCAGCCGTAGTAGGAGCAGCAGGAGCCGCAACATGAGGAGCAGCAGGAGCAACAGGAGCCACAGCAGGAGCAGCAGCAGCTGCAGGAGCAGCAGGAGCAGCAGCAGCCACAACAGCAGCAACTTGAGAGACTTGTTCAGCCTCAAGGTTAGGAGCACCGGAATGTGCATAAGTCATTATATTCAAAAGTGGTTGAAAATTTAATTTAGATTACATAAATTTAGTAATGATAAGATAATAACATGAGATAACAATATCTATATTACAAACAAAATATAACCTGTTTATTGAACTCTCTTTATTTTTTTCAAAGGTTGAAGAGATTTGACACCTCTATCGATTATCCAAATCTCTTCATTGTGGTCTCCTCTAACATACAAAACATCATCTACATTTGGACTGCTCCAAAATGATTACGACGTACCACTGAAAGTATCTTCCTCAACTCAATTTTCATCGAAACCTTCAGTAGTTTTGGACGATAACAGAACAATCAACCACTTTCGGTTTGCAGGATCTGGAACATAAAAAACTTGTACCTCTTGTGATGTCATTATAAACTGTTCGTCTTTGTAACCTTCTTTACTAAAATCAACTTTCACAAATCCCCATTCATCTATTTTAACACCACTATTGTTATCAACCCATTTGCATTGAAAAATTGGCAATTAGAATTTCATATAATCCAACTCCCATATTAGTTTGATAATGTCATAGTATGACATATTTTCATAAATTGGATTTCTTTCCTTACTACCAGAAACATGCATCCCACAACCACTAGTGTAACTCCACTATTTTTCATGGTACTATATTCATCATGTTCATCTATATAGAATTTATAACCATTAATTACATAACCACTGTAAGATAATACATACACACTTGGTTTGGCAGCTAGCCATCGAAGTCGTTCTGAAATTGAATTCGGATTTTTCATCCATTTGATTAAAAATATAGTCCTGAAACTATTTTATAAACTGGTGATTATTTGTATTTGATAACCATTTTTCAGCTCTTGATGGATTCAACTGTCTAAGAATTTCTTTGTGAGTTTCAATATATGGATTAACCTCCCAAATATTATGCAAAACATAAAGTTGGGTCTGCTCCCGATCTGTAATACTGATTATCACAAATTCTCTTCCATAAATTCCCTCACCCTCAATGCGTCTAGTGTGATGAGATTTCCGGAGACCAATGTTTTCCACATCAGATAGGTATTCAGTACAAAATTCAATAGCTTCCTCAACAATATATCGCTCTACTATACAACCATCTGGCCGACTTCGATTTTTGACATACCCTTTCAAAATATTCATATACCATTCAACAGGATACATCCATCTATAGTGCACAGGACTACAAAGTCGAATCTATCTCACCAAGTGAATCATCAAATGAACCATCATATCAAAAAATTTTGGCGGGAAGAATATTTATAATTCACATAATATGATGACAATTTCTTTTTCCATAGCTGGCAATTTTGCCAGGTCAAAAACTTTGCTACATATATCTTTGAAAAAGAAACAAAGTTTGGTTAATGTATGACGAATATTCTTGGAAAAAATGCAACTTAAAGCTATAAGAATTAAATCTTGAATCAAAACATGGAAATCATGTGATTTCAAACCTTTTAACTTCAAATCATTCATTGACACAATGTTATTGATATTTGATGAATACCCCTATAGAACCTTTACATCATTGAAGAAGTTGCAAAACTGATATCTCTCCTCCCTAGAAAGAGTATAAGCAGTTGGAGGAAGAAACATTCAATTTTCACCTTTCACAGGAGCCAACTCTTCTCGTATTCCCATGTCAACCTTGTCCAACCTTGCCTTAATTCCATATTTTGTTTTTCCAGGGGCATTTAGCAATGTTTCGATAACACTGTCACATACATTTCTTTTTCACATGCATCACATCAAGAAAATGTCTGACGTGCAAACAATTCCATTATGGTAATTCAAAAAAAACGGATCTCTTTTTCCAACCGATTTTTGTAAGGTTTTTCGAAAATGGTTTACTAAAAACAGTGTTAAGATCTTTTACTTTCTCAAACAGCTGATCACCTGTTAGTGGAGATGGTTCTACATGTTATTCTGAACTTCCATTGAATGATGTCATCTAAGATCGGTATTTATGCTGACGGGGTAGAAATCTATGATGTCCTAGAAACACAGATTTCGATGAATGTTTCAACCTAATTGATTATGTATCTTCTTCGCACATGGGATGCCCTTGAGTTCCTTTAATGCTATAGCCTGAAAAATTTCCATAAGAAGGGAAATAATTTATGGTCCCATACAACATCACTCTCAATGTGAAGTATTCACTTTTATAAGCATCATACAACATAACACCTAAATCCCACAATAACTTCAAATCCTCGATCAAAGGATCCAGATAAACATCAATATCATTACCTGGTTGTTTTGGTCCTAATATAAGCATAGATAACATGATGAATTTCCGCTTCATGCATAACCAGGGTGGAAAGTTATAATTTACCAACATAACAGGCCATGTACTATGATTTCTAGTTTGAAAACCAAAAGGATTCACTCCATCTGTAGATAACGCAAGACGAAGGTTTCTCGGCTCTTTTCCAAATTCAGGATAATCATGATCAATTTTCTTTCATTGAGGAGAGTCAGCTGGATAACATAATTTCCCACATTTATTTCTTTTATCTGCATTCCACGACAATTGTCTTGTAGTTTCTTCACTTCCATATAGACTCCTAAACCTTGGAATGATTGGAAAGTACCATACAGCTTTTGTAGGATTGGATTTATCTTTCTTGTATCGAGAATCAACACACTTTGGGCATTTTGTAAGTGATTTTTTCTCCTTGAAAAACAATATATAGTATTTCGGGCAGGAATGTATTCTTTTATAAATGATACCCATCAAGCGTAGCATTCATCTAGCTTCATATGTCTGGATTGGGAGCTCATTATCTTCCGAGAGCATGTCATTAAATAGAGCAAGTATTTCCATAAAACTGACATCACTCCATCTGTTTCCTTCTTTCAATTTATACAACTTCAGTATAGCTGACAATGTTGTATACTTAGTGAAACTTGCATACAATAGCGTCTTTTTACAACTCTTTAACTTCTCAAACAATTTTGGGAAATCACGGAGTTCATCTTCAATTGTCTTTGTCATTTCCTCAATACGATCTCCATCATCATTGAAATCTATAATCACATCCTCCATATGGTCTTCTTCATTATCCATATTTGTATTCATATATGATGATCCATAAAATGCAGTTTTATCCCAGCCAGTAGCTACATTCGCTTTTTCTCCGTGTTTATTCCAACATTTATAACTCCGATCTATTCTATGACATATCAAATGTTCTTCCAACTCCTCTGGAGTAAGTAGTCTAGAATAACAACAATGTAAACATGGACAAAATATTTGAGAAGGATCCTTTGTGTGATCCTTTGCAAACTTGATGAACTCTTTCACTCTGTTCTCGTACTCTATTGTCAAATGATTAGCATCTATCAAATCTTTATTCATATTCATTCTATTTAAATCTCAAATATTAGTATTTATGGTTCAAGTACACAAACCAATACTTCCAAATACAGTATAAGAGAACCACTTCCTTATAAAAATAGAGATTAATAGTGCCTAACCATTATTATTTATTCATCTTCATTAAATATAATTACTTTAGATTCATTGTAGTTTCCTCAAATCACCCCAGACCAAACACAAGAATAATCAAGAATGAAACATATACCACTCCTAGGTCTCTAACCTAAATTCAATATCATCATGCCTAAATACCCATATATCCACACATACATATGTCACAAACACATAAAAACCCATATCCACATCAGAACCAAAGTACCAATATGGATTTCAATAAGGTTACTCGACTCAAGTGGTGGTGTGTAAGAAATAATAATAAAATATAATAAGTATATAGTCATACATAAATCACAAACTGGTGTTAATAATCCAATAAACCCAAGGTATCATTACATCTATCAGAATACTCTAAAGGATCCCATATGCGACAGCAGTCCCAGGTGGTGAAGGTTCCTGAGGAGGAAGGGGCGAACACGCACCTATCGGGGTTCGAGGTTAGGTCACTGAGGTTGAAGGTGGCCCAATACTTCTACAATGGTTCATTCCATATTTCAAAAACCATTTCCTGGTACCCTAGGATGTTAACCCATTGCTGGTGGAAGTGAAACTGTTCCTGATGATCATGCCAAGAAGAAATGGAAACCAAGAGGGGGGAGTGAATCAAAATACCAAAAGCAAGATGGAAAAACATGGTATTTGAGAATAGGTTAGAGGCTTTCATGTTGGCTAAACACCTATCCAATAGACTCCACAAGTGGTGATGGCCCCTGCAGTTGTTGCACCAGGTGAAACTGTCACCTGAGAAGTTGAGATCAATGAGGCCCTTCCTAGCCATGAACTGAACAAACTCCATGATGGACTTCCTCTAGTATGGGCTTCTACCTTTCCTTTCGTTTGGGTTGTAAATGAAATTAAAGTCACCCCCAAAAAACAATGTATGGTAGCTGGGATTGAAGGTATTTTGTTCACTCCATAAAGATTCCCCTTGAAGAGGGCCATTGCTTCCAAAAAAAAGTCATAAGGAAGGAGGTGTCACCATTGGACACCTTGGAAGTGATGAATTGATTGCAATCTTGAACAGTCTCAACAAAATATTTATTGTGCCAAAAAGACCCATTTGTGTCTGTTGGAGGGGTCAGAGTGTATAAATCCATGCAACTTAATCTTCCAGTAGAATTCTATGATTATTGTAGGGTTTTTTGTGTTATTTGACAATAGCAAAAATGGCATTATGATTTTTGATTTCTATAGTGAGGAAGTCTTATTTAACGTGGGAACTAAGACCATGAGCATTACATATGAAGATAATAATAATGGGTAGGATAGGGATCTGGCATTGGATCTAGAACTAGTATCCTTATTGAAGTGGTAGGATGATCTCTCATTGAGGTACCTTGATTTTGAACATGTTCATAATCCCTTCTGGTTGGTAAGCTTAATATGATTGGGAGATGAGGATCCAAAGGGGCAGGGGAAGGATGGGTAATGAAATTTGGGGGCTGGTGAGGGAGTTATCTTTGGATCAATAAGTATTTAGAGCTGGATGACAGGCTCAGAGCCAAGGGAGATAGAACAAACACTACTAGGAAGGGGCTTGGCCACTACAAAGAAGCAGTCAGTAACCTCAGCGAGGGAGAAGGACAGAGATGGAGGTAGGGGTGGCAAGGCTAGAAAGCATGGTGGTCTGGGCATCATTCCATACAAGTGCACTGCCATAAAAAGTCACTTAGATATCATGAAGGAAAGAATGGGGGAACCCCTCGAAGAAAATAGGGTTCAAACATTGGATGACCTAGAAATGCATCAGAACCGGGTGGTGTTGTCCTTAAAGAAAAAGGTTATCCTTCATTCCTTACTTTACAGTAAAAAAACTATACTAATAGAAAATCCTAGAATATTGGAGTAATGATAAAAGAAAAAATAAATAATCAAGGTTAGATAAAAACTAAACTGTAGAAAAAGTAAATAATAAAGGTAATCAAGGGGAGTAACTCATAATCACAAAATCGTCCATTAAAATAATTATGGGAAAGAAACTAATTTTAATTGGAGAAGCATAGGATGATATCTGACCTATAGGTTCTAATGGAAATTGACTCACTCACGGAACACCACCTGGTTATGTGACTAGACAATCAATATAAATGAGGCCTCTTGGGGACATCAAAAATAGACTCAAGTGATCACTTCAAGGCTAACTATAGTAGAACCCATTTGATTACTCACAAATCTAAGGTCTCCCATGTACCAACTACCAAACATAAAGAAAAGTATTCATCACAATCATCAATAGTAAAATCCCAAAATCAAAAAATAATTTGTAAAATATGCCTTAAACATATCATTAACTTATTTCAGGTATATCTAGAACCTTGTTTTGGTCTCCTTATATTTGGAGATTATCTAAATATGTTTTGAGTGAATTTTGATAAATTTTGGTGGTTTGGGGGGGGGTGTTCACGGTTAGATCATTGTTAGGTAAAATCATGTCATTGGGCCAAATAAACCATTCATCATATGATAATCCACTAAAAGGGGGTTCATAGATTTTTCAGACCATGCAAAGCGAAGCTCGAAGGGCGGCGGAGGTTCGGCACGCGAAGCTCAGTGGGCAGCGGAGGACTGGCAATGCAAAGATCGAGGGCGGCGGAGGTCCGGCAAAGCGAAGCTCAGCAGGCGGAGGAGGTACGGAAAAGTGAAGCTTGAGGGTGGTGGAGGTATGGAAACACGAATATCAGTGGGCGGCGGAGGTCCGGCAATGAGAAGCTCGAGGGTGGCAGAGATCCAGAAACGAGAAGCTCAGCGGGCAATAGAGGGGAGTCGCAGGGTTCCAGTACCGCGAGAGCTTTAGGTCGTGATGAAATGAGGGCACTGTGCGACCGACTTTATAAAAAATGGACTATGGTTTTATCAGTGCTAACAAAGTGCTGATAAAGTTATCCTTTATCAGTACTTTTTTTAGCGCTGATAATAGTCCTCTTTATCAGTGCTAAAAAAGTGCTGATAAATCCTTCATGTATCAGCGCTAACATTTTAGCACTGATAAAGGGATTCTTTAGAAGCACTTTTCTAGCTCTAATAAAGGGTCTTTTATCAGAACTTTTTTAGTGCTGATAAAGATGTCATGTATCAGTGCTAAAATTTTAGCGCTGATACCGGGGTTCTTTATCATCACTTTTCTAATGCTGATAAAGAGTCCCTCTATCAGCGCTAGAAAAGGGATGATAAAGGGTCCCTTTATCAGCACTAAATTTTTAGTACTGATAAAGGGTTGCTTTATCAGCGGTTTTTGCTTAGCGCTGATATAAGGTGGCGCTTTCCTTGCCCATTTTTGTAGTAGTGATAGAAGCTATTAATTCCATGAATGTTGGTGAGGCACCTTTCAAGATAGGTTTACATCCTATTATTTCTTCACTTGTTACCACACACCATGTGAAAGGATCCCCTTAATACCCCAAGTTCAAAAGGCTATCTTAAGAAAAAATTCATTGAATCCCTACATGGATTTCCTATAATAACCGCACTATAACTTCTTCATCGATTGATCAATGATAGTGTTGAAGTCCCCATTAATGAGCTATGAAAGTGACCTCGGGTTGAAAGAAGAAATGGATTTCTAGGGAACCTCTATTTCTTTCACAACACATTTTGAATAAAATTGTTCATAAATATTTGGGAGAGATGATTTATTTCACTTGTAGAAAAATACCCTATACCAACAGTTTGGAACCATTGGTATTGGTCTCCAAACCGTTTGTATAGCCTGTACCAACAGTTTGGAGAACCATTGGCTGGTTTGGAATTGGGATAGGTATATACCAATAGTTCTAGGAAAACTGTTGGCATAGGTCATATGAAAACCTATACCAATGGTTTCATAAAACTGTTGGTATAGGTAATTCAAAAAAAATCTCAACTTGGTTTTGATCCCAATATTTCACGTTTATAATCCAACGACCTAACCACAAACCTAACATGACTTTTGTGAACATAATTTCATATATATATATGTGTGTGTGTGTGTGTGTGTGTTTCTATATGTATACTCATAAGTATTTTAATTTTTGATTTATTTAATGTTATTTGAAAAAATATTTGACAAAAAATATGTGTACTTATACCAATGGTTCTCAAAACTATTGGTAAAGACCTATACCAATGATTTTGAGAACCGTTGGTATATATTCTTTGTTTTTTTGAGCTATACTAATGGTTTTGGCCAAATTGTTGGTATAGATCCAAATTAGCGACCTTATCCCAATGGTTTTGGCCAAACCGTTGGTATAGGTCCATATAAGTGACCTATACCAATGATTTGGCCAAAACTGTTGGTATTGGTCCTATTTCTAGTAGTGTTTTGATAGAAAAATGTTGAAGGGATGATTTTTTAAAGACCTTATCCTTCATGAGCTGTGAAATCAAAGAGGAATTCATTTTTTGGTGTTTGATGAGCATTTTTTTTGGTAATTGAGATTCAAATTTGAATTCTAAGAATTGGAGTGTTTTATAGTGATGTTTTTTATATGGCTTGATGTCTGGGGGATTCCTCATATGCTCAGGAAAGTCTCGGGAGCTTCAGGTTAAATTTAAAATGTTTTGGATGGTTTATGCCCTAGTACACAGTTTTGTGTGCATAGTTTAGGGGAAACCATGCATCACCCTGAGAGTATTGTGGTTTCAAAATCATTTTCTAAAGTGCATGGTTGGTTTGTATTCTTAGCACATGGTTAATGATAAACTATGCAAATCCCAGAGTAAATCATTCAGGTTGAGCTATAATTGGGGCTTCGTGCATGGTTTGTGCACAATTGCAGAAAAACCATGAAAAACCTAAAATTCTGGTTATTGAGAGTTATGCATGGTTGGTGCATGATTTTTTAAAATGTGTGTTCCAACCGTGTGAAGTGTGTTGATTTGGACAGTGAAGACTGCATGGTTGGTGTACAGTTTGTCCAACCATGTGGTCGAACCATGCGACTCTTTAAAACATGTAAAATTACCCTTTTTCCCTCGGAAATTTATAAAGGGGGAATCCCTATTTTTCTCTTCCTATATGCATGCCCGACCGATCAACCTCTCCATTTATTTTTTAACCCCCATTAAATTAGGGTGGTTTTTAGTGAAATCCTTCAACAATTTGATGTATGTTCTTCCTCTATTCTCCTCTGTTCTTCATTCCTTCGATTAGCCGCTAATTTTAGACATCATTGGTTATGGATTTGAGAGAAGATTCTATCAGAGAATGGTGGAATCATCCCATTATGTTGGGAACTTTATATAGAAAAGATAAAGGATGTATTGAGACAATATCTACACACTTTCACTTGTCATTTTGATGTAGGTACATCATCATATGAATTTATTTAATTTTTTTCATAAATTCAATAGAATTGGCTATTGAATTGATACTAGTGTTTAGGTATATTTTCCAGAATATAACATATCATGTCAATACGGGTTGAGAAAATATCTACACACTTTGGAACGTAATTTTAATTTTCTTTATACTTATTGTATTGGAATGAATCATGAACCCATCATCATGCCAACACTTAGCGGCTTCGCTGACCCACACAAAGTCAAAAGCCAACTCTCTCCCACTTGGTGGGGCTTGGAAAACCTTCGGTCGAAGCTTTTCCATGTTTTGACTTTCTCGAATCCACCCATATAAATACACCTTCCCCCGCTCCATCATTTCTCATCCTCTTCCATTCAGATTCCGTACCTTTTTGGATATTTAGATTGCTGCCTTCTCCGATGCCGGTTTCAATGGCAGAAATCAAGGTTCCTTCCCACGTGCTCTGCCCGATTTTGCTGGAAATCATGAGGGATCCCATCACGGTTTCTTCCGGAATCCCCTACGACTGCCCCTCCATCGATAAATGGCTTTTTTCCGGTAGTAACGCCACCTTCCCACTCACCAAGAAGGCCCTCATGCACTCCCACTCACCAAGCAGGCCCTCTTCACTGAAGACTGTCATTTTTCATAACCCAGTGTACATGTTTATATCTAGTGATATCGGTCAGTATTTTGGGGGAGTATGCTTTATTTGTCCCCAATTACTCAACATATACTCACTATATATAATCATGTCTACAATGCATTATGAAATCGATAAGTTTGATGGAGACAACGAATTCAATTTATGGCGAATAAAAATGAGGGCATTATTAGTCCAACAAGGCCTTATTGATGCCCTATCTGGGCCTACTAAACCCATTTCAATTGTTAATTAAACTAGTCAAACAGTTACAGAATACCAACCTATCCCCCCTAACACTCTTGTTAAAGCCCATAGTTCTATCTTACTTTCCTTAGGAGATAAGGTTCTTAGGGAAGTGGCTTATGAGTCTAGCACTGTAGGAATCTGGCTAAAGTTAGAAAAGTTATACATGACTGCCTCTCTAGTAGGAAGACGTTATAAGAAGCATCACATCTTCACATTTATGATGTAACTTGATGCTTCTATAGAATCTCATCTAGATGAATTTAACAAAATCATGTTGGACTTAGCCAACATTTATGTTTTTATAGACGATGAATATCAGGACATAATTCTTCTGATCTCTCTTGACTATAGTTATAGTACCCTGATCGAGACTCCTTGACTCTAGAAGAAGTCAAGTCTGCCCTTCTTTCCAAAAAGCTTCACTCTAAACCTAAATTAAAAGGCAAGTCTGAGAGTTTGTTTGCTAGGGGGGACCTCGGGGTAAAGGTAAAAATAAATAGTTTAATAGGGACAAAAGTAAAGGTAACAAAGAACCTAGCCAAGAACTAAAGATAAAGGGTAATTCAAAAGATATAAAAGTCACTTATTTCTACTACGGGAAGCCTGGGCACACTAAGCCTGAGTGTAGGAAGCTTAAGTGTGAATTATAACACACACAACCCACTGAACAGTCTCTTCTTGTTGACTTTGGGTACGACAATGCCGAAGTCTTGAATGTTTCCAGCCATACACTCGATCGTGAGTGGGTCTTAGACTATGGTTGTTCCTTCCACATGTGTCCGCATAGAGAGTCTTTTTTAGAGCTGGTTAAGAAAGTGGAAGGGGATAACCTGTTAGGAAACAACAAGAAGTGAAAGGTTGGGGGAAGAGTGTTTGTTCTGATAGAATTGGATGATTGATCAGTCCTTACCCTACTTGATGTGAGGTGGGCCCCCAATCTGTAGCGAAACTTGATTTCCTTACGAGTATTTGATAAAAAAGGATACACCTTTAGATCATAATCGGGTTATATCAAAGTCTCTAAGGGATCTAGAACCATCTTAAAAGGGTATCTCGTGAATGGGTTATATTTCATAAATGGAAAGACCCATTTGAGATAGTTGGGTTGTGTTTAAAATACGAACACTAACAACACTATGCTCTGGCATAGACGGTTGGGGAATGTCCAAGGGGTTAGAAGAACTCAACAAGCAGGGGCTGTTGAGTGACATCACACCTTCAAACCTTCCATTTTGCAAAGATTGTGTGATTTTTAAGGCCAAAAGGGTGAGTTTCAATAGGTCCTCCTTCAAGGCTGCTGTCCCACTTGAGTATATCCATTCTGATTTATGGGGTCCATCTACGACTACCTCGCATGGTGGAGGATCCTATTTCATCACCTTTATTGATGATTACTCTATGGAGGTTTGGGTTTACATCCTTAAGAATAAATCAGATGTTTTCCAAACTTTCAAAACCTAGAAATCTTCAGTTGAAAATCAAACTGGAAAGAAGATTAAGACCATGAGAATGGACAATGGGCTTGAGTACATGTCCACTGAGTTCATTCAATATTGTGAGTTTGAAGGAATTAAAAGGCACAGAAATGTTAGGGAAACTCCCCAACAGAATTGAATTATAGAGTGGATGAATCAGACTATACTTGAAAGAGTCCGTAGTATACTTGCATACTCGAGCCTCCCCAAATCCTTTTGGTCCGAGGCCACTAGCATTGTTGTTTACCTAATCAACAGGTGTCCCTCTTTTGTGAATCAATTCAAAACTCGTGAAGAAATCTAGACCAGAAAACCCCCTTTGTATTCTTACTTAAGGGTTATCCGGTCTACAACCTATGCTCACGTCAAGACTGATAAACTAGAACCTAGATCCCTCAAGTTCATTTTCATTGGTTATCACGAGGGTGTTAAGGGATACAAACTTTAGGTAGATAATCCGGGATACCAAAAGTGCATCATTAGTAGGGACGTGGTCTTTCATGAGTCATTTGCCCCTAATAACAAGACTGTTATACACGGATGTAGTGAACCAGACCTTCATAAGTCTAATGAACATGATCCACCAGCTCATGTTGAGACTGATGTCTAACCTCCTCCCCCTCCCCCTCTTCATCCCACTGATGCGACTGATTATGACTCTAGTTCTGGTTCAAATTCTGATTTTGGACCTTCTACCACTCATGAGGATTATCAGTTCACCTAGGATAGGAAAATGAGGGTTCTGAGACATCCAACTCGTTTTAGCCAGTATAATATGGCTTCATATGCATTTCATGTGGCCCAGGATCTCATTGGCGATGATCCACAGTCATATAAGAAAGCTTTAAAAGACAAAGATTCAAAACATTGGATCTTTTCCATGAATGAAGAGATGAAATATCTAAGGAAAAATCACACATGGACCATTGTCAACAAGCCACCTAATTCTAATGTGATTGGGTCCAAGTGGATATATAAGAGAAAGAAATACAACACCCTGGGAAATAAAGTTAAATTTAAAGCAAGGATAGTCTCCAAAGGATTCCTTCATAGAGAAGGAATTGACGATTATGAAATATTTTCCCCCATTTTCAAGCACTCTTCTATTAGGCTCTTATTATCTTTTGCTGCTTATCTCGATCTTTGTAACACCCCAAGCTTCCACGATACGCTTCTCATTGAATAATACAGTAGCATGTGTTGTTTGCAACTTCAAGTTTTAACACACACCACAACCAATCAAACTAGCTGTTATGAATAGTAATACCAACTTTTTGAAATTTTATAAATTTTACCTTTAAAAATGGACTTCATTTTTGGATTCGGAATATCAAAATTATCCTAGGGTAAAATTTTGGTATTTTTTCTGAAAACTTTCTATTTTTGATGAATAGTGAAAAAACACTAAGTTATAGTTTAAAACCGAATTTTTATTTAAATAATTATTTATTTTATTTAAATTTAATTAAGGTCAAAATGGATACATAATTCCTAAATAAGTTCAATGTAATTCATTGGAGTTAGTTTAGAATAATTTTAGATATATAAAAATTAAATTGAACTTTTCACCGTCTTTTACCCACCTCCTAAAAGAATTTGGAAATTCACATAAAACTTAATTTTACCGCTTCTGTGAGTGGAATTTCAAAAATCCAAGAGACACGGTTAATATCAAGGAGTAAATGTGGTTCAATAAGATAAAAATAATTTTTGGTGAATAGTAACTTTTTACTTTTATTTACCACGGTTAAAAGTAAATAGGGTAATTAAGGGTAAAAATGACATTAATATTACCCTAACACATGTCCTAATTCTATTGTAAAAGTGTATCTCGACCAAAAACAACCTTAGAAATAAAATATTGTCATTTAGGTCCACTTAGATTGGATTAGGACATTTATTATTATTTAATTAAAAGAAGAGTTAAAAGAGTTAAAATAAAAGTTTAATAACTAAAACAATTTTAATATAAGGTTATACATAAGATAAATCCAATTATAAATATTAATTAGAATGCTAAAAAAATTTCCTATATAATGGTATTTTATTTATTGTTTTTATAAAATAAATAATTTAATTTACTTATGACACAATGGTAATGCAGTAATTACCTAACTAATGAAATATTAAAATAATTGATATTATAAATATAAAAATAAATGTAATTTGAGATTTTTAATGAATTACACTAATTTTATAGGTTAATATGACATATTAGGACTGATTATATATTTTTTTTTGAAGTAATAATGTTGTTATGAAATTATCAAAAACAAAATACCCAATAGTGTCAAAATTGACATAAAAGAGTTTTAAAAAAAATATTATATTATTAATTTATATTTTATTCCTCAAAATCTAAGGTTCGGCCAAGAGACTTAAATAATGATATTTGTATCATTAATGTACCACTTGGGGGTCCCTTGAAGTTTATAGTAAGTTTATTGACTATATAATATAAAAATACAAAGAGACATGGTAAGTGTCAAACTAATTAACTAAGAGTTAAAACTAAAAGATAAGGTTAATAAAGTGACCCAAACCTGTCTAAAACCTATTTTTTGAGTGTTTTTAGACCTATCCCCACATTAACCTTTAAATAATCAACTTTGGAGCCATTAGAAACTGAATATGAATTAATTATAAAATAATATTTCTAGCTTTTCCAAAGGTGCCCCTCACCCCTCTTATTAAAGGGCACTCCCCCTTCTCTCAATTTCATACCTTCAAAGCCTTTGGGATCGGCCAACCTCTACCCAAATACCCTCTCAAATATACTCCCTTCATCCTATAGGCCTTCCTTTAGTCATAAATCCAACCTAAGGATCCCTTTTGATCAAATCAAAAGAAAGAACCCGAAGAAGAGGTAATGTTTTCACCACCCTCTTTCAAGTTCATTTCTTCTTCAACTTCTTATTTATTTGTTATTTAAATTCTAAAATAAAAACTCCAGTATCTTATATATACTGTGATGTTATTATAAACCATATTCAGTATTCTATCCATCCTTTGAATGACATGTCACCATACGTGCGTACGTACAACTTACCGTCTCCACGTCGTGGTGTAATTGTTATTCAATATATTATTATTTCGATGGGTATAAAAATGATGTGTAATTCATGTAAATAATAAATATAACATGATAATGATTCTGTATATATGATATACCATCCAATTATATATTATTTTAATATCAAAAGAATGATATTGTCGCTCGTGCGTACGTACGGACTATCATCTCCACGAACGCGATAAGATCCATTCCCCATCGTATCCATTCAAGACTAATTCTCATTTTATGATTAAAAGTAATGTTTAAAAACTTTATATCATTCTGTATATGAATAAGATACAACCTATCCATAATAAACATGACTTATGTAACAAAACATATAAAAGAAAATGAGTAAGTTAACACCTGAAACGACGATAATACTAAAATATTATTAACAAAGCATTATTAGAAGATCGTATATGATATCATAATTATATATATGGTTCTTGTATAATTTAATAACAATGTTTTAACTATTATACATGAGGTTAACATACCATCTACTAAATAAAAGTACAAGGTAAGGGTTTATTTCACAATCTCTTCATTATCCAAGGTTGTTTATACGTAATTATCTACTAGGACCTCTTTATCATCCACATCCATGTTTCTTAAAAATGTATTTCAAATCATTCTTAATAATTTAAAGACTATGGGATAAAGTCATTTATAACCTTGATGACGTTTTATAAGAAATTTATAAAGGAATATTTCGGTCATTTTCCAAATAAGGTCTTTTTTAACCTTTTTGACAGAATTAAGGTAAGAATGTCTTTTTTAACTTATACAGTGGGTGTGGCTATTTTCCACCATTATAAAATCATCGAAGCTTCCCTTAAAATCTTATAAGAAAATTTTCAATGTAAATGTTTTATTTTATAATTATGTGACTTTTAAATGATTTCAAAAAAATAGATATTTCTCTCAAATAGTTTTGATTTCATCTATGTCAACATCCTTTGATGGATTTTAAGCTTATTTAAAGTTGATTTATTGTGATACAAAACTTCCATATTGTATTTAAGGTTTTGTGATATGTTTGAATGTGGATGCATTATTTTTATACCATTCATGGTTTATGGAGAAAGTATTGACATTTCATATGAGAGTTTTAATACTAATATTTATGTTATGTTTAAACTTGTTAATATGAGGAATGAATTGGACTTAATAAGTGATGGGTGGAACCTTCTATAGCTCCTCTATGCATCGGTAGCTCTCATGAGACAAACTAGTGTCTTGGCATAAGGCCTTGACAAAATCTTATTTGTAGTCTTGGCACAATACCTTGACTATGTGGTTATGATAGTCTAGCATTATGCATTACATCATTATGAAAGTGGTTATTGATATTTAATGTGATTATTTGACTAGTATAATATCCATGTGAATAAGTAAATGGAATTATTTCATTTTATCTTTTCCATATTATGCTAACGTTCGAGTTTAAAAGGCTTTTTTTAGTTATACATTGCCTTAAATTTTTATGCTTATTTATGAAAGTTTCTCCTATATTGTTATCCTTACTGAGCATCTGAGCTCACCCCTTTGAATGTTTTATTTTCCCTAGGATGTGAAGAAGTAATTTATAAATGACCTGTAGGGATAGTATGAGGGGATATGAAGATAATATGTTGTTGAAGTATTTTTCACCTTATGATGTAATGTAAACTTTATGAATGTATCTAGTTATTCTAAGTCTACTAAACTAATCTTTCCTTCAAGACATTAACTTTTGTGATCATTCCAATATTATGTAATAATGCACCGACTCCGGGTAACTGGGTTCGGGGTGTTACAGTTGGTATCAGAGGAAGTTTAGTACAAACCTTGTAAGCTAGATTTAGATAAACTCTGATTAGAGCACATATCCCTAAGATAGACTTTGAGGATTAGTATACAATAAATTCCTAGAATTTTGGTATTGTAGAGATTTTGTGAGTTTTCCGAGCAATACATCCATGTCTGGATATGAGCAGGTAGAGGTGGTGCTGAAACAGATGTACCTATGGGTAAAACCCAAAAACACCGCTTTTAGCTAGACTCGAAAGGGAACTGGTGCATGACAACGGGCCTTTCTGCTCTCTTGGTTACGACACTTCTAGGGGATATGCTTAGGTTAATTCTCATTTTATTTATAAATCATTATGAAGGGTTTATGAGTATATACTTCTTCAAAGAAAACATTTTTATGATTATGGATTATATCCATAAACTGTTCAATTTATGTTAAGTGTTTTACAAGTATGGAATTATGTATTTTGAATCATAAACTGATCTAGTTTATGCCATTGTTTATAAATGGTTCCTAGTGGAAGGAATGGAAACCGTATCAATGCATGCACTCCATTTAGGGATTTCCCTCCTTCTCAAGATAATTATAGTGGAGCTGGTGATGAAACTGGTGTTGATTAGCTAATCACCATACTGGGACAACTTACTCAGGTTATGAATAATAACCTTACCCGTATGGAGCACCCTGATCTGCAGTGTGGAGGATCAATGTTAGATCGCTTCATGAGGCAACAACCACCAATGTTCAATGGGAGTACAAATCCCTTAGTAGCTGAGCAATGAAAAAATTCCCTAGAGAAAATATTTCAGGTTTTGGGGAGTAGTGAAAGGGAAACAGTTATCATGGCAGTTTACCGCCTCACTAGAGATGCTGATCAATGGTGGTCATTGATTCAAAACACGAAGGAAGATGATGAAGTATAAAATATGTAATGGAGGGAGTTCAAAGAGCTTTTCTTAGAAAAATACTTTCTTTGTGACCATCGAGCAGATATGGAAAGGCAATTTCTGAGTCTAAGACAAAAGGAGGATGAGAATGTCACAAAGTATGAGGCTAACATTACAAGGTTAGCAAGGTATGCAGGAGATTATATACGTAACCCAAGAAGTAAGATTGATCGCTTCTTTGATGGGTTAAAACAATTTCTTTGTTGAGCATTAGTGTCACAATCCTTATCGTCATACGAAGATATTTTCACATGTGCTACCAAGACCTAAAAATAATTCTCTAAGTCTTATGACTTTAAAGCAAAGCAAGAGAATAAGAGATCTGCTAACCACTCTGGGAATAGAAATAAGGGGAAGAAGGGAAAAGTTGAATATCCATCCTGTAGTAAATGTGGGAAGAAACACCCTGGTACTTGCTTGAAAGGAATGAGAGTCTGTTACAAGTGTGGTGAAAAAGGCCACCAAGCTCGTGATTGCAAAGGGAAGAAAGAAGCTAACGATGTTCAATGATACAAATTAAGGGAGATGAGACATTATGAAAATGAATGTTCTAAGAGTTAGGGGAACTTACCTTAGAAAAGGTCAAGGGATCAAGGCCAAGCTTATGCTATCACTACTGTTGAGGTAGAAGCTCCGAAAGACGTGGTGGCAGGTAATTTAATGGTTTCCTCAAGTTTAGAAAATACATTATTTGATTATGGATCATCGCATTGTTTCATATCTTCCGAGTTTTCTAAGAAAATTATATATTTTCAATTTTATTTAACAAGGGAGTTGTTAGTTAAAACTCTTAAGGGAAGTATCATTGCAATAAAGTTTTGTGAATTAGTCCCCATTAGAGCACATAAATGTTCTTTATCCGCTGATCTCATCATCATACCTATGATTTAATTTGATATAATCCTTGGTATGGATTAGCTTTCGGACCATGATGCAAAAATTTATTATAATAAGGAGGTTACTATTTTTGATGATGATGATAAGGATCACCTTATCTTTAGAGTGGAATCATCACCACCTAATTCATACCTAGATCCACCCCCAGTAGCTCAACTAAATTCAATTATTGGGGAGGAATAGAATGAAATGAATGTGGGTGAGGAAAGGAATGTTCAAATAGAGGATGTACCTATTGTGAAACAATATGTAGATGTGTTTCTGGAATATTTACCTGTACATCCTCTAGAATGAGAAGTTGAGTTTTCCATTGATTTAATTCCTGGATCAAGGCCTTTATCAAAGACCCCTTATAGAATGGAAACAGTGTAATTAGTTGAACTAAATAAACTACTAGAGGAATTGAGTAATAAGGGATTTATTCACCCTAGTGTTTCTCCATGGGGAGCCCCTGCCCTTTTTGTTAAGAAGAAAGATGGATCTATGAGGTTATGTATCGACTACAGGGAAATCAATGCTATAACAATAAATAACAAGTATCCCATACCTCACATTGATGATTTATTCGACCAACTTCATGGAGCTAAATACTTTTCAAAGATTGACCTTCGATCTGGATACCATCAGTTGTGTGTGAATAAGGAAGACATTCTGAAGACAACATTTCGAACTAGGTATGGCCATTACAAGTTTACAGTAATTCCTTTTGGATTGACTAATGCACCCTCTGTATTCATGGATATGATGAATTGATTTTTCAAGGAATATCTCGATAATATTTTGGTGGTACTTATTGATGATATATTGGTATACTCCAAAAGCTACGAGGATCATGAAAATCACTTGAGCATTATCCTAAAGACTCTGAGAAGACATGAATTATATGGGAAGTTTATCAAGTGTGAATTCTGTCTTCATGAGATTTCTTTTCCTATCCATATTGTCTCTAAAGATGGAATCCTTATTTATCCTTCTAAGACCAAGGCAATCCAAGAATGGCCTGCACCGATGAGTATAACTGAGGTACCTAGTTTTATTGGTTTAGTAGGTTATTATCGACGTTTCATCCAGAATTTTGCCCGATTGGCTAACCCATTAACAAAGCTCACACGTAAAGGGGTTAAATTTATTTGGACAAAAGTGTGTGAAGAATGTTTTGAAGAAATTAAGAGAAGATTAGTCAATGCTCCTATATTGAATCTACCATCGGGGAATGATGGGATCATTATTTATAGTGATGCATCGAAGAAAGGACTTGGTTGTGTCCTTATGAAGAATGATAGTGTTATTGCCTATGCATCACGACAGTTGAAAATTCATGAGAATAGCTATCCTACTCATGATCTCGAGTTATCAGCTGCGATCTTTGCTTTGAAGATATGGAGACACTACCTCTATGGTGAAAAATGTGAGATTTATACTGATCACAAGAGTTTAAAGTATATTTTCTCACAAAAAGAACTCAACATGAGGAAAAGGAGATAACTTCAATTACTCAAGGATTATGATTGCACGATACACTACCACCCGGGGAAGGCAAACATGGTGGAAGATGATTTGAGCAAGAAAATATCATGGAGTTTTGAACAATATTAGAATTGAAAGGGATCCAATTTTCATGTATCTAGTGAAGATGGACATGGGAATAACCATGGAAGGTGAAACATCAATGCTTTTTCAAATGGTTGCCAAACCATCTTTACTAGAAAGGATTAAGAGTTCTCAGACCGATGATGAATAATTTCAAAAGAAGATTGAAGGTGTGAATGATGGGATATTGAGAGAATTTGTATATGAAGAAAAGATTTTAAAATTTGGGAAGAGACTTTGTGTTCCTGATATACCAGATCTGAAAAGGTAATTGTTAGATGATGCTCATAGCTCCAATTTTTCTATACACCAAGGGAGCACCAAAATGTATAGAGATTTGAAGGAACATTTTTGGCGGGACAACATGAAGAGGGAGATTTTTGATTTTGTGTCAAGATTTATGGTTTGTAAACAAGTGAAAGCTGGAAGGCAACAGCCTGGAGGAGTCATGAAACCTCTTCCCATACCAGAGTGGAAATGGGATAATATTAAGATGGACTTTGTCATTGGACTACCAAAGACTCCTAGAAGAAACGATGCAATATGGGTCATTGTTGATCGTCTTACCAAGTCAGCACATTTTCTTGCTATAAGAGAAGATCTACCACTGGAATGTCTAGAAAGACTATATATTAATGAGGTTGTGAGACTTCATGGAGTACCTCTATCGATTGTTTCTGATCGTGATCCTCGTTTTACTTCAAGATTTTGGAAGAGTCTTCAGAAGGCCTTGGATACAGAACTTCGTTTGAGCACTGCCTACCACCCTCAAACAGATGGACAATCATAACGGACTATTCAAACCTTAGAAGACATGTTGAGATCTTGCTCACTTGACTTTCAGGTTATGTGGGATCAATATTTACCTATGGTATATTTTTACTATAACAATAGCTTCCATTTGAGTGTTCAGATGGCCCTATATGAAGAGTTATATGGAAAGAGATGTCACACACCAACCTGTTGGGATGACCTTGGTGAAAGAAAACTTGTAGGCCAATAACCGGTGGAGGAAACAATGGAAAAGGTAAACGTAATCCAAAACCACATCAAAGCAGCTCAAAGTAGGCAGAAGAGCTATGTCGATAACCAAAGGAAGGATTTGGAATTTCATGTAGGAGATTATGTTCTCTTGAAGGTATATCCATGGAAGGGAGTTATATGTTTCGGTAAAAATGGTAAATTGAGTCCCAGGTACATCAGACCTTTCGAAATTCTAAAATGAATTGGGGCTGTAGCTTACCGTTTGGAAATGCCGCCAAGTCTCTTCAAAGTTCATGATGTGTTCCACGTATCACTGTTGAAGAAATACATGCCTGGCCCAACGCATGTACTCACTTACGAGGAATTAGAACTGGAACCTGATATGTCTTATTACAAAGATCTCATCAGGATTCTTGATACAAGAGAACAATTACTGAGAAACCGGACGACTCGTCTGGTAAAAGCTTTATGGAAAAACCATAAGATGGAGGAAGCAGTGTGGGAACCCGAGGAACATATGATGAAGAACCACCCGAGTCTTTTCATGCAGTAGTATTCAAGATATTTTGAGGACGAAATTATTTGAAGGAGGGGATAATGTAAAACCCCAAGCTTCCATGGTAAGCTTCTCTTTGAATAATACAGTAGCGTGTGTCGTACGCAACTTTGAGTTCTAACACACACCACAACCAATAAAACTAGCTGTTATGAACAGTAATACCCACTTTTTTAAATTTTATAAATTTTATCTTTCAAAATGGACTTCATTTTTGGATTTGGAATATTGAAATTAGCCTAGGGTGAAATTTTGGTATTTTTTCTGAAAACCTTCAATTTTTGATGAATAGTGAAAAAACACTGAGTTATAGTTTAAAACCAAATTTTTATTTAAATAATTATTTATTTTATTTAAATTTAATTAAGGTCAAAATGGATACATAATACCTATATAATTTCAATGTAATTCATTGGAGTTAGTTTAGAATAATTTTAGATATATAAAAATTTTATTGAACTTTTCACCGTCTTTTACCCACCTCCTAGGAGAATTTGGAAATTCACATAAAACATAATTTTACCACTTCTGTGAGTGGAATTTCAAAAATCCAAGAGACACGGTTAATATGAAGGAGTAAAATGTGGTTCAATAGGATAAAAATAATTTTTGGTGAATAGTAACTTTTTACTTTTATTTACCACGGTTAAAAGTAAATAGGGTAATTAAGGGTAAAAATGATATTAATATTATGCTAACACATGTCCTAATTCTATTGTACAAGTGTATATCGACCAAAAAAACATTAGGAATAAAATATTATCATTTAGGTCCACTTGGATTAGATTAGGACATTTATTATTATTTAATTCAAATAAGAGTTAAAAGAGTTAAAATCAAAGTTTAATAACTAAAAAATTTTCAATATAGGGTTATACATAAGATAATTAGATTTTAAATATTTATTATAATGATAAAAATATTTCCTACATAATGGTATTTTATTTATAATTTTAAGAAATTAAATAATTTAATTTATTTATGACACAATGGTGATGTAGTAATTACCTAATTAATGAAGTATTAAAATAATTGACATTATAAATATCAAAATAAGTGTAATTTGAGTCTTTTTATGAATTCCACTAATTTTCTAGGTTAATATGACATATTATCACTGATTATATAAATTGTTTTTGAAGTAATAATGTTGTTATGAAATTATCAAAAACAAAATACCCAATAGTGTCAAAATTGACATAAAAGATTTTTCAAAACAAATATTATATTATTAATTTATATTCTATTCCTAAAAATCTAAGGTTCGGCCAAGAGACTTAAATAATGATAGTTGTATCATTAATGGACCACTTGGGGGTCGCTTGGAAGTTTATATTAAGTTTATTGACTATATAATATAAAAATACAAAGAGACATGGTAAGTGTCAAACTAATTAACTAAGAGTTAAAACTAAAAGATAAGGTTAATAAAGCGACCCAAACCTGTCTAAAACCTATTGTTTGAGTGTTTTTAGACCTATACCTACCTTAAACTTTAAATAATACACTTTGGAGCCATTAGAAACCGAATATGAATTAATTATAAAATAATATTTCTACTTTTCCAAAGGTAACCTTCACCCCTCTTATAAAAGGGTACTCCCCCTTCTCTCAATTTGACACCTTCAAAGCCTTTGGGATAGTCCATCCTTTGCCCAAATACCCTCAAAAATATCCTCCCTTAATCCTAGAGGCCTTCCTTTAGTCATAAATCCAACCTAATGAGCCCTTTTGATCAAATCAAAAGGAAGAACCCGAAGAAGAGGTAATGTTTTCACCACCCTCTTTCATGTTCCTTTCTTCTTCAACTTCTTCTTTCTTTGTTATTTCCATTATAAAATAATAACTCTAGTATCTTCTATATACTGTGATGTCATTATAAACCATATTCAGTATTCTATCCATCCTTTGAATGACATGTCACCATACGTGCGTACGTATGGCTTACCGTCTCCACGTTATGGTGTAATTTTTATTCAATATATTATTATTTGGATGGTTATAATAATGATGTTTAATTCATGTAAATAATAAATATAACATGATAATGATTCTGTATATATGATATACCATCCAATTATATATTATTTTAATATCAAAAGAATGATATTGTCGCCCGTGCGTACGGACGGACTACCGTCTCCACGAACGCGATGAGATTCATTCTCCATCGTATCCATTCAAGACTAATTCTAATTTGATGATTAAAAGCAATGTTTAAGAACTTTATATCATTATGTATATGAATAAGATACAACCTATCCATAACAAACACGACTTATGTAACAAAACATATAAAATAAAACGAGTAAGTTAACACCTAAAATGACGATAATACTAAAATATTATTAACAAAGCATTATTAGAAGATAATATATGATATCATAATTATGTATATGGTTCTTTTATTATTTAATAACAATTTTTTAACTATTATACAGGAGTTTAACATACCATCGACTAAGGAGAAGTTCAAGGTAAGGGTTTATTTCACAATCTCTTCATTATCCGAGGTTGTTTATACGTAATTATCTACTGGGACCTCTTTATCATCCACATCCATGTTTCTTAAGAATGTATTTAAAATCTTTCTTAATATTTTAAATACTATGAGATAAAGTCATTTATACATTTGTTGACTTTTTATAAGAAGTTTATAAAGTAATCTTTCTGTCTTTTCCCAAACAAGGTCCTTTTTAACCTTTTCGACAGAATTAAGGTAAGAATGTCTTTTTTAACTTATACGGTGGGTGCAGCTATTTTCTGCCATTATAAAATCGTCTAAGCTTCCCTTACAAGATTATAAGAAAATTTTCAAAGTAAATGTTTTATTTTATAATTATGTGACTTTTAAATGATTTCAAAAAAGAGATATTTCTCTCAAATAGTTTAGATTTCATCTATGTCAACATCCTTTGATGGATTTTAAGATTATTTGAAGTTTATTTATTGTGATTAAAATCTTCCATATTGTATTGAAGGTTTTGTGATATGTTTGACTGTGGATGTGTTATTTTTATACCATTCATGGTTTATGGAGAAAGTATTGACATTTTGTATACTAGTTTTAATATGAATATTTATGTTATGTTTAAACCTGTTCATATGAGGAATGAATTGGAATTAATAAGTGAAGGGTGGAGCCTGCTATAGCTCCTCGATGCATCGGTAGGTCTCATGAGATAAACTAGTGTATTGGCACAAGGCCTTGACAAAATATTATTTGTAGTCTTGGCACAAGGCCTTGACTATGTGGTTATGATAGTCTGGAATTATGCATTCCATCATTATGAAAGTGGTTATTGATATTGCATGTGATTATTAGACTAGTATAATATCCATGTGAATAAGTAAATGTAATTATTTCATTTTATCTTTTCCATATTATGCTGAACTTCAAGTTTAAAAGGATTTTGTTTTAGTTATACATTGCCTTAAATGTTTATGCTTATTTATGAAAGTTTTTGATATATTGTTATCCTTACTGAGCATCTGAGCTTAACGCTTTCAATGTTTTATTTTTCCTAGGATGTGAATAAGTAATTTATGATTGAACTGCAGGGATAGTATGCGGGGATATGAAGACAAGATGTTTTTGTAGTAGTTTTCACTTTATGGTGTAATGTAAACTTTATGAATGTATCTAGTTATTCCAAGTTTACTAAACTAATTGGTCTTTTGAGACTTGATCTTTTGTGATCATGCCAATATTATGTAACAACGCACCGACTCTGGGTAAATGGGGTCGGGGCGTTACAATCTGCACATAGAACAACTAGATGTTAAGACTGCTTTCTTACACGGGGATCTAAATTAAAAACTCTATATGAATCCTCCTTATGGTTATTCTAAGGAATTCAAGAAAAACCTAGTTTTTCTATTAAATAATTCCTTGTATGGTTTAAAGCAAGCATCTAAGTAGTGGTATAAAAAATTTGATTCCTTCATTTTAAATAACCAATTCACCATGAGTCAATATGATGCATGTGTCTACTTTAAATCGATTCAAAGTTGTATGATTTACCTGCTACTTTACATTGACAATATGTTGATCATATGTAAAAATATGAGTTCTATCACTTATATTAAATCCCAATTGAAATGAAATTTTGAGATGAAGGGCTTAGGTGCAGCTAAGCAAATATTAGGTGTTGAAATCATTAGAGATAGACCAAACAAATTGATATACTTATCTTAGTGTGCTTATATTTTAAAGATCCTAAAGAGATGCATGTTTGAATCTCTCAAACCTGTTAATGTACCTCTTACTCAACACTTTAAGTTATCTTTAACACAAACACCCACTGTTGATGATGAAATGCAATTTATGTCTAAAATTTTATATGCTAACATTATTGGCAGCATTATTTACTCTATGATTTGCACTAGACTTGGCATTTCCTTTGAAATCTTCACTTTAGGAAGATTTATGGTCGCACCTAGGAAGCCACATTGGCATTCCCTTAAGTGGATTCTTATATATATCTCCTATAAATATAATTTATCTTTGTGCTATGGTAAAAATATTGATGCTTCTGATATTTTGGTTGGTTTTTTATATGCTGATTATGCAGGTAATATGGACACCAGAAAATCATTGACTAGATACGTGTTCACTGCTTGTGGTGGGCCTATCTCTTGGAGGTGCAACATGAAATCCATGGTTTCCCTTTCAACCACAGAGTCTGAGTACATTTCCCTTACTAAGGTGGTAAAAGAAACCTTATGGATCAAAGGCTTGTCTTCTGAACTCAAAATTTTTGATTTAGTCATTAATGTTTATTCTGATAGTCAATTGGCACTCCATTTATCAAGAATTTTAGTTTTCCATGGAAAATCAAAACTCATAGATATTATATTACATTCTATTAGAGATGTTATAGAATAAGTAACTGTGTGTGTCAATAAGATACACACTGATAAAAACCCAGAAGATAGTTTGACTAAAGTTGTGGCTTTATCTAAGTTCAAGTTTTGTTTAAATAGAATGAACTCGGTCCCTATTCTATAAACTTATGTGTAAGAGAATCACCATATTTTAATTGAAAATGGTATATATTTGTGAAATAAGTTTTCATACATCATTTTTTAGTTTCTTTTTCATATTAAAATTGTTATTTAATATGTTTTACACCATTAATGATTTTTTTGTAACTTGCGCCACTACTTTATTTTCTCTTGATTGACACGCTGAAAATCGTTTTGATTTGGATGATTAAAATGGGTTGTTGATCATTTGTGCTAGTGATTTCATGTTGGCCTTCCATCTATGATGGGGATACCCATTCTGTTCGGGTTTTCGTTTTGTTGTTTCAGAACATGGCTGCCCCGGATAGGTAGGTGGTTATGGTTCTTGATGGATAATAATGGGTTTCAATGCCCCAACCTGTCTCTTCCCGAGGTGTGAATCATTCCAGTTTCTCTCAGCTCTACAAAGCGGTGATCCGATCTCTTCAACGAACCCTAGCTCTGTGGTTCTTGGTGTAATCCTCCTCCTTGGAGCACGATGGGGCCTTTCAATCTCCTTCGGCCTCATCGTAAGGTTGAACCATGGTGGATATCGACATCCTTCCATGATTGGAAGAAGTGTGGCTCCTTGATCATTGAAATGAGGAACTCATGCATGAGTGGTGGGTGGATGCACCAATAGATCTGGGAGGCGGTGCTTGTAACCTTGGCATGAAGCAATCATGACTGCCATACCAATTTGGGTTCGGCTTTGTGAGTATCATATTAAATTTTTCTTGGTTTTGAGATCTGAAAATAGTTGCTACTTGTTTTATATTTTTCTTGGTTGATCTGATGATTGTATTGCTTATGCTTTGTTTTCTTTCAAAGAAATAAAATGTGTGCGTGGGTGCAGGTGGTGTTCTTGTCATGCAGTAGGTCCCCAAAGGGGCCAAAGCACGTTAATTCTCTTATTCATTTTACTATTCTACATTTGATTACTATTTTGATTGTTTTTTAATTATCGGCACATATCTCCAGCACGATCCTTGCATAATTTGGTTCTATTTATTTATTCCAATACACAAAAAAATACCAACAGTAGGGATTAATATAACGGTGGGATAAAATTTCATATACTCTATACATAATGATATGTTACTGAAATGGTAGAACTTTTGGCTATATATTGTGTTATTTTATTTCCTTCATGTATTTCTTATATTTCTATTTCTATTTTTCATCATCGCCATCATCATACACAAATTCAACACTCACTTCGTTAACAATTTGTTTCACCTATGATCAGTCTCACATTTTTAGTTTCGAAATTCTTCACGTTTTCAATCGGCGTTCAATCGATTTCACAACATGTTATCAACACAATCTTTGAATTGTTCATCATGATGACACTGACGTCATCCCTATCATTGACTTAAGATGGTTCTTATATGAAAAAGGTATGTATTATTTTCTATATCACATATATTTCTCCCATATTGATAAAATGGAAAATATATGAATTATTTTCTTAATCTTTTATTGTGTAAAATATAATGAGCTCCTGAAGAGCTGTAATGCTCACAATTGAAAATTTCAACTCCATTGCATCAATAGAATGTGTTTGATTAATAACTAACATGGTCGATATCAAGACAAACATCATTCATCAAATAGAATAATGAAACAATGTCACCCGAAGTGATCGAACAATGAATATCGCGTACTTGACATATGTCGCATCAAAGTTTACTAATTAGTAATGAACATCGTGTACCCGTCGTATATCAAGCTAAAGTTGGATGATCATGCTATGAACCATGAAATTTCATATCACTTATTCCTTTTTCACATTGAAGGTGTCAAGTTTGATAAAAATGTATAAAGGCTCATGATGGAGATGATATTTACTTAGAATATTTGTAAATATCATATTGTTATATTTCTTTTCTCTTTCATTTTATTTCATATAACATGTTTGATAGAAATTAAATGTTCATGACGAATAAGAATAAATGTATTTTATATATATTTATCCCCCGAAGTAGATTAAATTGATGAAATTGTTAAAATTGATGAAATTGATGAAATTGATGAATTGAATATTCATGAAATTGTCTTGAAAACACTATAAACCCAGATAAATATTTTTTTCCCATTCCCTGGAGTGAATGAGAATATTTATTGAAAATTATTTATCTCATTCCCTAAAGTGAATGAAAATATATGTGATATTATTTTAAATCAAGTTTGAAGTGAATATGATATTTTTTGAATAATATTGTGTTGTATTTATTTAGAACAAATAATAATAATATAACCACATATTTGATGACTACAAATATTTACAGATCATAATGAATTTTATTAATATTTATAAAATAATTCATCTCTGAAGGATGATATTAAAATAGTTTCCTTTGACATTATGTTGAAGGATATCTTCATTTATCAGGTATTGTTCTTGCACCAGAAAAATTAAGGTGGGAAATTATTATTTATCATGTTCTTATGGATTATCAATATTTTCTCATTCAATTCATTTTATCCCTTGAAGTTGATGTTATTATTATTTTAATTCATAAATGAGATGATTGAATTACATAGTTTGGATAATCAGATATATTTTATGAAAATGATTTTACCACTCGAAGTGGTTAAAACAATGATCATCATAATCAATAAAAATTAGTATTTTATACAAGATGATCGTTATTGATAAATAATAAATTATCATTCATGGATCATGAAATTTAATGAATGAATTCATTCCTTGATGTGAATGTAATTACATTATCTCATTCCTTGAATAGAATGAAATTATTCATGAAAAATTTGATATGATTTGTGATACTCAAACTTAGAATTTTATGATGAATATTTGAGAGTTGATGAAGTTTGGTCAAATGATTATTACTCTTCTAATTCATAAATGAGATGATTGAAATACATAATTTTTATAATCCGGTATATTTTATGAAAATTATTTTACCACCCAAAGTGGTTAAAAGAATGATCATCATAACCAATAAAAAATAGTATTTTATACAAGATGATGATTATTGATAAATAATAAATTATCATTCATGGATCATGAAATTCAATGAATAAATTCATTTCTTGATGTGAATTTAAATACATTATCTCATTCCTTGAAGAGAATGAAATTATTCATGAAAAACTTGATATGATTTGTGCTACTCAAACTTAGAATTTTATCATGAATATTTGAGAGTTGATGAAGTTTTGTCAAATGATTTCTCCTTAATTTGGTAAATTGAATGTTTTTATTCAATGAATTGTAATTTTTTATGGTGATGAGGTGTGTGTTGTGAATAAAGAAGATTCTTCCAAGTTGGTTTTCACTACCTTCACTAGATTTAAAATATGTTTGGCCTCCACTCCCTAGTAGATGTATTGTAAAATAATATTTGGGAAAGAAGTTCCAAAATATTTATGCCAAGAGTTATAAAATATACAATAATCCTATCAGGGATGGGCCTTTCCCTTTATGATTATATTATGAATTCATCAGCCACCATAAGTTGAAATTATAATGAAAAATATAAGTATGAACAATGAAATATCCTTGAGATCTTATATATGTCAATCTTGAAGCAAGATCATTATAAATATTATTTTTTAAAAAAATTTCAAAAGAACTCATATATGAGTTAGCATATGATCATGTAAGTGCATTTTCTTGTAGAGAAAATTAATTAATGACTCCATAAGAGCACAAATGTTCCTATCTTCTAGTACAAATTTTTAATTATTTTTTATATATGAATTCTCAATGAGATATATCAATGGTATTCTTGAAAATAAATATCATATGGTGACAATGGATAAAAGCGGTACCTTGATATGTAACAAGCATTCATAAAAGTGATTATAAAGAATTTTTTATATACAATAGAATCAATAATGGTAAATTGGAAGTTTACCAATCTTGGCACATTAAATATATGACATGATGGTTTAGTCCATATAGGATCAATTATAATGAAAGATATTGATTCAAGTATATTCAAGCATTGATTTATTGATAAAATAGTAGACATCTACTAGGGGGAGAATGATGGATTTATTTAATGGATTCATGTCTACTAGATTTTCAATGAATTTATTCTCATTAAGTTATCATGAATTCCCCTATATAATAATTTTCCATGAGGTACCCATTTTTTAGGTAAATTATTTATATCATTAGCAATTATTTTGGAAATAAATTTCACATATATTTATAAACAATAAATTATGAATTATATATGGGTGTGACCATCTAACATGTGATCCATTTAAATACTATATAAAATATGCATCCACTAAATGATCATGTGTGTTATTTTTTGCTGGCAAGTATACATTACATGCTATGAATTTTGATTAAAATAAATATTAAGCATCACATGCCATATATAAAATGGTCCAAAAGAACCATTGAAAAGATGCTCACAACACTTACATGAATGTAAAGTGTTGGAAATCGATAGTCTAATTATACACACCCAAATTATGAAATAAATGACTATATAAAATCATTTTTCATCGTTATTATAAATCAATAAATATATTTTCACTTAAAGAGGAAAATGAATATGTCAACAACGTTATATATTTTTAGATATTGTCCCTGAAGTGAAATTGGTACTAGAAAAATTATGATATCTCTTTCAATGTTATTGATAATATATTTTAATTTATGAATTATTTAAAAACTAATTAATGAAGATGTATTTTAATTGATGTTGATATCACAATAATGGGAGAAATTATTATATGAACTTATGAAATTAGTTAGGTCAGAATATACAAAGTAATACAAAAGAGGGGGGTGAATTGTGTCCTCAAAATCTTCCACAACTATGGTTGTTAATACCCACTACAATTTATGTGAATATGTAGTGGATAAATGGAAATAAAGAACACATCTTTTTATAGTGGTTTGAGGAATAAATATTCCGAAGTCCACTCTACCAATCACTCTCTCAGTGATCTTGGTAAATTTCACTAGAATAGTACTATTATAATAAGACCAAGAATCCAAAATTGAATTTAGGAAATTAACACCCTTAAAAGACCAAATACAAAGACTTCTGGTTCTATAATATAAAACCTATTATCCCTAGCTTAGATCGAGAATTTGACACTCCACCCCAACTGAGTACGAGTAGTTGAAACTCGAATAAATCAAAAAAGATTTGATTTGTTGAAACAGGTAAAACATCACAATTGCTACAACATGAAATTGACAGTATATGGATCTTATTATTCAGAAATAATAGTCTTCAAGGGAGAATGAGTCTAAAGTGATCCAGGTTTCATATAGATCATCAATTTAAAAGCAACTAAATAGATCATTTTCAAACTTAAATAAGAACAACATAGAACATGTATCTCTAAAATGTTGTCCTTTAACAGAGTTTTTTATTTGATGCAGTACTCTAAAATTAATTTCAATAAAGAAGGATTGTATATGAATCACTTATCACATATGTTTATGAAGAGAAATTCTGAATGAATAAATAGAACATAAAAAAACTTTCTTCATTATTCCAGATCCAAAATAATAGCTCGATTGGTCACAGAATTTTAAATTTCAATTAATTAGGAGACTCGTAACTTCCCTTAGAAATAGGAGAGATTTTATTTAATGAACATGATTCTTTGAAACAATAAAACAATCCTTGAATCAGTCTTCATTTCTGACTTGACCATTGTAGTAATCATGGATTGAAAACATGGCTTGAAGAACTTCACAGTTGAGAATAAAACATTGGGTTGAGTTACGTGGCGTAGGGTTCATTTTCATAGACTAGGGTTCCTTTGTGTAGCGTAGGGTTCCTTTGTATAATAGAGGGTTCATTTGTGTAGTGTAGGGTTCCTTTGTATAGTGTAGATTTCATTTACATAGAGTAGGGTTCCTTTGTTTAGCGGTTATCCTTGTCAACATAAAATCCCGAACGTAGCATCGATTAACCATACGTTCAATTTTCCCGAAAGTAGGGTTGTAAAAAGTAGATCCAGAATCCAATATAGGGTTACTAATCCATACGCGTGTTAATTTTCCAAATGTAAGGATGAAGATCCAAACACTAACTCCTTAGTATAACATAGGGTTGATACCATACACAAACATTAGTTTTTTAGCGTAATGTAGTGTTGAAAACAGTGTTTCCAGAATCATTCTCATAATTCAAATTCATTTAAATAGAATATAAATTCCTATAAAACTCACTTAAAAAAACTTTATAATAAAACAAACATGGGTTTTTGTAAATATCGAAATCATTATAAAATATAGAGTATTGTTGATACAATACATGCCCAACAATCTCCCCCTTTTTTATGATCACAAAACCCATAACATAATCCTTACAAAAAATTAAAGAAAATATAGGATTTATAAAACAAAAAAGTAGATATATAAATTTTCTAAATTTTTTTATTACAAATAATTATTTCAAAAAATAATATTTTCAAATGAAAATTTTGTGTTTTTAAATATTCTCCTCATCTCTCCAAGTGATAGTTTCCATTCCCATTCCATAAACTTAGAGAATCTTCCCCTTTTCGTGATATTAAAATATGGTTTAAAAGAATAAATGAAATAAACTATAGTTTAATATATCACATAACTATAAATGAATAGTTATGTATTCTGGTATTAGAAAAATAAATCTAAGATTGGCAGTGAAGTATTGAATAGAAATAAATAAGTCTAAATACGAATAGACTAAAGTTAAAAAAAATATTCAAATGTTTTGAAAGGTTATAGTACAATGCACAATCAATAAGTGTCTTAAATTTTTTTTATCTAAAGTTCATTTTAGGTAGGAACTGAGGGTTCTTTTGGATGAGTAATTGCTTGAACTGCACTGCTATAAAGTCCCATGTTTTTTAACTGAGTTAAAATATGAAAGTTTTTGAACTTTGTCATTTTTTAGATGGTTCAGTTTTAAAACCAATCTTTAGTTTGATGTTTCATGAGTTGGGATCATTTAAACTTGTTTATATTAGGTTTAGGTAAAGGCTCGAGGAGTTTCCCAGATGAATGATTGGAATTTGGGAGCGTCAGATCAGGAAAAGTCAGTTTTTTAAGGAATAGTAGAGAGTGCATGATTGGTGCATGACCTGTTAAACCGTACGACATGCTATAAGAAATCAGGCAGCTTAATTTTGGAAGACAGAGGTGCTCTCACGGTCTGTGCACGGTTAGGAAAACCATATGGGACAAACTGTGTGAGGTGAGTGTCTTAAACAGAGACGTTTGCACGGCCTGCGCATGGTTTAGAAAACCATATGGGATAGACCTGCGAAGTGGTATTACTTAGACCAAAGGTTCCGTATGGTTGGTGCATGGTTTTATAGACCGTGTGAGCCAAACCATTCTTCTTTCCTAATTTTGGGTTTTGGGTTAATTTATTTAATTAAATTCCCAGCTGAGAGGGATTTAATTAAATGTCGTGATATATGGGTTTTTAATTAATTAAATTCATGATTAAGAGGAATTTAATTAATTGATGTTAAATGGGGTTTCATTTAATTAAATTAATGTTGGAGGAATTTAATTAAATTATAATGAGTTTGAGTTTTATTTAATTAAATCCAGGTGAATGAAATTTAATTAAATTAGGACAAGATAGAGGATGGAGAATTCATTTAATTATGTTGAAGAGAATTTAATTAAATGGAATTTAATGGGGGAATCTATTTAATTAAATTTAGGTTGGAAGAATTTAATTAAATAATGATGAGTTGGATATTTTATTTAATTAAATTATTTGGAGAAGAACTTAATTAAATGATGTGTAGTGGGGGAGTTATGGGGTTTTTCAAAGAAGCGTTTAAATTAAATGATAATAATAATAATATGGTTATTATTATTATTATATTAATTCTATTAATTATAATTGGGGTTAATTAGGAGAGAGAAAAGAATGGAGAGGCGCACAGTAGGGTGAGGCGCAACCCCTCAACCCGTTCTCCCTTGGTGTGGCGCATCACTCCTCAACCTGGATCCCTTTCCACACGCCGGATCATGGTGGTTTATTAACAGAAGTTTTCTATCTCATCATGGTAGGTCATTCTATGTAGGTTTAGTTCTTCTCATCGGCGTCTCATCTCTCCTTCACCTAATCTCCATTAGGCTGAAATCCTGAGGCTCGAGGTTAATTTAGTTTCTTCCTTCCTTCTAGTTCTAGGTGGTTCAGATGATGTATCGGGACCTGTTGGTCCATATTTCGATAACCTTCACTGAAGGTGTGGCGATTTGACTTGATTTGGTTCACCACCATCATATTCGGGTAATTCCATATACCCGATAATTGGTTTCTCACCCCTTGAATAAGGTGATTATGGTGTATTTTGAGTTGCTATTAATTAATTGGAAGTGTGTTGTCCCTGACCACATTAATTGTGGGCACTAGTTATCATTGTAGGGTGATGTTACAAATTCCAAGTGTGCATGCGTTGTTGTTGAGGTGAGTGTACATGAGAAGATAATAGTTTATGTTAGTATGCATTAGCTCAGCCAATTCCTTGAGGTAGGGTCCTCAACTTGGCTTAATTGATAAAACATAGTATTTTTTTAATTACTGTTGTTGATAAGTTTGACTGAAAATGCTGAATGAATGGATTACTAGGATAAAATGATTTGATAGATTACAAAATCATGATTTTATAATAAAACCCTTCCAATGAAGGTGTGCTACCTTCAATCTAAAAACATAATTTTTAGACTGATATGTTCGTTTAGCTTGCTATTATGTGAATTGCTATTTCTACCCCTTACATGTTGATGCACTTGGGTTAAGTGGTAATTATGAGTACTAGGAGGGATAAGTTGATATAATTATTTGTGTAATTAATTATGAGATAGTTAATGGGATAAGTTCAGATAATTAATTTGTGAATTAATTATGAACCTAGAGATTTGAAGTTGAGATAATTAATTTTTGAATTAATTATGTGCTTTTGTATTAATATTTTGGATAATTAATTGTGGAAATTAATTATGGAAAGATGATAGTTATAATGTAATAATTAATTTTGAGTTAACTATGTACTTGAGGTTGGAATATAGACAATTAATATAGGGATTAATTATATGATATTGAATTGTATAATTGAGATAATTAATCGGTGGATTAATTGTGATATGATGCTTTGGATAAATTGAGATAATTAATGGTGTATTAATTATGTGCTCTTTTAGTAATTTTTTGGATAATTAATTTTGGATAATTAATTATAGAATAAGATTTGTGTTAATAGATTTATTAATTGGTGAATTAATTAACGGACTTGTGGACTTAGTTAATTGTGTGGTTAAATAATGGTTTTTAATATGTTTCACTAATCATTGCATTAGTATGGGAATGAAAGTGGATAATTCTCAAGGAATTAATTATTAATCTTGGATTAATTAATTTTTGAATTAATGAATGAATGAGAATTAGGTGCTAGACATGGAACTCTAGACCAATGTAGATTTCGGGACTTGTACATGGATCTCTGCCCCAATAGTTATCAAATGATATAAATGATTGAGAATATGGGCATTATACAAGGAGTTCTAGACCAATGTAGAATTTGGGACTTGGATATGGTGTTCCTCTCCAATAGTTATCTAAGTTATTAGATGTAAGGTGTTAGACATGGAAATCTACACCAGATGAGACTGGGGGTGTTAGACATGGAAATCTACACCAAATGAGAATTGGGGTATTTGACATGGTGTTCAAACACTAAATGAATGAAAATAATGAATTATGAAATTAATGAGATATGGTGATAAAACCCAAGTTAAATGTGATTAAATAAGGAAAGTTTGAGAATGATTAGAATTCCAACATGAGCCAAAGTTAGTATTGAGGTACAAGAAATCATGGGAACCTTGGAGATAATAACTGATTAAATAAAGAATAATTGGTAATGTTTTGAAAGGTATTTATGACTGATAAATATTCTTGTATTATTCTTGTGCAAACTCTAATTTCGGCTACAGACCGATGTAGGTATCACCATCAGGTGTTCTTTTGAAACCTGGATGGGTTATTGGTTACTTATTCAGTTTAGTTATTGGCTTTTTTACATCTGTACATCATTTGTTATGTTTCATTGTATAGATTGAGCTAGAAAACTGGTGGTCCTAGCCTACTGAGATGTATATCTCACACCCTATTTGGGCCACCATTTCACTAGGGTACCTGAGTAGACTTTCTTGTTTGCAGGACTGTGGAACTTTGCTTGTGACTTTACTTGTACTTGGGAGTTTGGAGAAAAGGACCGACCGGGAGCTCGGGATGCTTGTGGATATCACCCTTGGGGATTTAAGTCTTTTCTTTGTTTTTGTATTGGAATGTAAAGAATGTTTTTTTGTATACTTCTTTCCAATGTGTATCACCATGAATTTCATGCATTTTATTTACTGGTATGGTCCATTTTCATTATTCAGTTGATTATTATTTACATCTGATTCCACGGTTGTTTGATTTTATTATTTATTTATACTATACACTCTGAATATGAGGGTATTGTCTCCCCACTGACTATCCATAGACCATCGCTACTAGTTGGATGTCTCTGGCATACGAGGAGACATGATTGAGTTCATATGGCGATCGGGCTAGCTATTGGTTTGAGGGTAAGTCAGGTCAGGATGTTACAAAGTGGTATCAGAGGTTTGGGTTTTCTTTCTTTTCCCATTTTCTTTCTATTTTGGGTTGGTAGAAAAGAGACTAGGAAAGTGTCATTTATCGGTTAATAATTGTTCCTGGGATATATCACCCCATGTATGGGAAATGACCAAGTGGCCAGGGATATGAATTGATGTTTATTCTATTTGAGGTTACAGTTAATATGATTTCACCTTGAGTGAATGGGGTATTTTCTATTCCTTATTGATTTTGAGAATTTGAAATTTTTCCTTGGCATGATAGGGAATGAAAATGGCATTACATGCATCATCTTAGGAACTTAAAGATTCATATTCTACGCATATCAAATTCCATTTAGTTTCATTAGTATTATTCCTGCTAATTTTGATTGTGTTCCTTGGGTGGAATGCCATGTTTTGATTTTATTTATCATGACCATTTATATATTATGTTTTAGTGATATATATAACATTCTTGAGTGTTTGTATGCCATGAAACCTTTGTTATTAGCATTTTTTTATGTAGTTCTATGCTTCTGTGTTATAACATGCTACTACTTATGATAAAATTCAAGAGATCTTTTGATGTATAAATGGATGAATGAGTAGAAAATTGATTGATTGCATTTAGAATGGGATCCAATTTCAGTTGTAAGGTGTATGGGATCCTTAGAATTGAGAAAAGGGTAACCCATGTATTGGAATAATTTAAAAAATGGTTGCTAAAGTTAAAAATGTAAAATTTAAATTTAATGTGATAAATGGGATCCAAATGTTAGCGGTGAGGTGTATGGGAATCTTATTGATTGGTAGATGTCCACCCATGTGACTGCACCTTGTATAACCATAGTGTGTTTGAAAATGGTTTTAAATGTTAAACTATTGAGTTTTTTGAAATAAACTGTTATAGGGTTTCTTTTTTTAAGAACCTGTAAGTTTTGAATAAATGTGACCCTCAGAGGTCACCTTTTTGGTTAAAAGAAATTTAGATGCTAAGTTTCCCATTTAAAATGAAATGATGCTGAATGTTAAGTGTTAAGGAGGATGTTTATTATAGATTTCTTGTGTTGCCTATGGGGTGTTGTTTAAAAACCAAGTTCCTTGTTGTGGAATACTACTTGTGGGCTTGTTAAAATTATTTCAAATTTTTAGAGGTTGAAATGAATTAATGAAATGACTAAAAATGAAAATGGGTCTTCTGATCCTAGTGAGTTCTATTTTTCATGACCAAGAGATAGGGTTGACGGGCATGCTTCGTAAGGGACTAGCTTGTGGTAGGGAGCACCCTTAGAGTTTGATATGTTTTGAGACTTGGGTTTTTTGACATGCCAATAGTTATAAGTTTTGGTCTTCATGAGATATTTTTACATGGTGATTGTGGTTCTTGGAACATCACACGCGCGTTTAAGGTATTTCTGAACTAGAGTGCTTGTGAGCATTTGATCTTTTCTTCGATGACATGGACACTCGTTTAAGGTATTTCTAAACTACAGTGCTTATGAGAGATTGATCATTTCTTCAATGAAATTGACACTCATAAGGTGGGTAATGTCACATCGGTATGTTTTTGGAAGATTTTTAGTGGTAAGATTTAATGTAACAAGGATGCCTTGGGTGATGTAGGCATCGAGGTTTGGTTCATGACCTGTCGGCAGGAGAAACCGAGCCTTTTTGTAAAGAGTCGACTGGTGATAGTTCGACTGATCCTTTGTCATATGGGTTGTATGCAGTATGTGTGGTTCTTTGGGTTAAACCTTTATTCATGCTGGGAAATGATAGTTTTAAAGTATCCTTGTGATGGATTGACTTGGAGAGGTCACCAGAAGTCAAGTGATGACTTTGGATACATGTGGTTGGTGATGGAATCATTTTAAAGGCATGTAGCTATTTTAAGGGGTAAGTGTAGGTTTTTGGGTTGTAAATATCAATTGGGGAGATGATAAAGGGATCATGTATCTAGTTATGTGGGATTGGTTTTGTTCTGTTTTGATTTTTTGGGTTGGATTCAGAGCTTTGGCTCAGGTTTAAAAGGTTTAAGCCGTTGGGCTTTTGATTTGGTTAAATGTACGTTTGGTGTTTAGAAACACAATGTATTTGTTCAAATGATATTTTATATCTTTGGTGGGTTGGTTTATGTTGTATTAGTTATCGATGGCTTCTCAGGGATGAGAAAATTTTAAGGTGGGTAAAATTTAAAGTCCTGTGTTTTTTAATCGGGTTAAAATACAGAAGTTTTTGAACTTTTTCATTTGTTGGACGGGTCGGTCTTAAAAACAAGATTAGGGTTGATGTTTTGTGAGTTGGGATCATTTAAAATTTTCTATATTATGCTTGGGTAATGGATCAATTAGTTTCCCATATGGCTGATTGGAATTCGGGTGCATTGGATCGAGAAAATTCGGTTTTTTAAGGAACAACAGTGAGCGCACGGTTGGTGCATAGCCTGTTAAACTGTGAAACATGCCACAGGAAACTGTGCAGATTAATTTTGGGAGATAGAGGTGGTCACATGGTCTATTCACAATTATTAAAATCATGTAGGACAGACCGTGCAAGGTGAGTGTCTTAAACATAGACGCTCACACAGTTTGTGCACAGTTTGGAAAACCCTGTGGGACAGACCATGCTAAGTGGGATTCCTTAGACAGAAGGTTACAAATGGTTTGTGCATAGTTTTCCATACCATGTGAGTCAATCCATTCAGCTTACCCAGTTCTGGGTTTCAACTTAATTTATTTAATTAAATTCTCGGCTAAGAGGGATTTATTTAAATGTCGTGATATGGGGATTTTTAATTAATTAAATTCATGGTTAATAGGAATTTAATTAATTGATGTTAAATGTGATTTCATTTAATTAAATTAATGTTGGGATAATTTAATTAAATGATAATGAGTTGGATTTTAATTTAATTAAATCTAGGTGAATGGAATTTAATTAAATGAGGATAAGATAAAGGATAGAGAATTCATTTAATCATTTTGAAGTGAATTTAATTAAATTGAGTTTGGAAGAATTTAATTAAATAATGATGAGTTGGATATTTTATTTAATTAAATTTTTTGGAGAATAATTTAATTATATGATGTGTACTGGGGGAGTTATGGGGTTTGTCAAAGAAGAATTTAAATTAAATGATAATAATAATAATACAATTGTTATAATTATTATTATTACATTAATTATATTAATTATAATTAGGGTTAATTGGGAGAGAGAAAAGGAGGGAGAGGCATATAATAGGCTGAGGTGTGACCCCCTCCCCTCGTTCTCCCTTGGTGAGGTGCACCACTCCTCAACCTAGCTCCCTCTTCGCGCGCCGCATCACGGTGGTTCCTTCAAAGAAGTTGTTCATCTCTTTGAGGTAGGTACTTCTCCGCATGCTTTGTTATTTTCTTTGTCCATATCAGCTCTCCTTCCCCAGGTCTCCATTAGGCTGAAACCCTAAGGACCGAGATTAATTCAGTTTCTTCTTTTCTTCTGATTCTAGGTGGTGCATATGATATCTCAGGACTCGTTGGTCCCTATTTTGACAATTGTTGTCGAAGGTATGAAAGTGGGGCTTGATTTGGTACAACCCTATCATATTTTGGTAAGTCCATATACTTTATAATTGGTTTCACACCCCTTTAATAAGGTTCTTATGGTGTATTTTGAGTTGCGATTAATTAATTGGAGGTGTGTTGGTCCTCGCTGCACTAATTGTGTATGATAACCCTGCTCTTTATTACACACTTAAACATGATTTATTACATAGAAAACTATACTTGATACAACATATAAGATCTATAGGTCTAGTGTCTTTGGGGATTAGGAACATTACTTAACGACTTAAAACATGTGACATAACATCTTATTGAAAAATTCCTTTACATGACCACTACATTCTCTCATACTTAGCATTGCATGGGATAACCTGAGGACATGCATAAGAAAAGGGTGAGCTATAAAGCCCAGTAAGGGAGTGAAAAAGGCATACATTAAAGATACAATACATGTTAGGCAATAGGAATATCAATAGATCATAAGAGAAACATGAACATAAAGGCATGATATAACATGATTAACATAACATGGAAATGTGGCAACAACATTTAACATGCTTTTAGCATGAGTCAAGGATCATTGAAAATAGAGCATGAGTAAACTCTAATTTCACTTGAATTATCATGAGTAAACCCTCATTGAACTTGACATATCATGATACTAATCTTTACCCAATGCATTGGAGTGCTATCTGAGCGCACCCTTCTTAAACATTTCATTACATGAATAAGTGTGCCACACAGATCATACAACACAGAATCATTCCTCATCATTTATTCCATGATAAAGGGATTTGGAATACATACATGAAGAATTATAATCAATAAGTAAATGTGTATAAAGTTTAATACCCTTGATAGAGAAATGGGCATGATAGTCACTACATAATGACATTGGCTTGGAAAATCGCAGTGCAATTTCGACAGCGTAATGGCGTGACATAATAATTCATAAAAAATGGTTGATGAGAGAGGACTGGGTGTCACAAAATATTTACATTAAATGTAAAGTAAGTGGTTCATATAGATACATGTCCCAAAAAAATTAATGGCAATTAGATTCATAATATAAAATAAATGCTTGAACGTGAATGAGAAGAGAGAATTTCCTTACTAAATTTTGGCATGGTAACAGGTGTACCTATAAGGCATTAATGAGAGAGAAAGAGGAATATCATAATTTAAAACATAAATAGGAAACTATGGGGGAGGTGAGGAATCATACCCCAATATTTATAATTTAAAACAAAAGGGCATAACAATATTAAGAAACTAGGACAAAAAATGAGAAAAGAGGAAATCCCTTACTTGGAAGTTTGATCACAAAGGCTTGGGAGAGGCTTGAGAGAGGATTATTGGGAGATTGGGGAACCTTTTGAGGATTATAGAGAGATGAGGGAATAGGTTGGACGAACTACAAAGGCTTTGAGAGAAGAGGAGGTGGGAGATTGGGTGGGTTTATATAGGAAAGGAGAGGGAATTCTTTATTATTTGGGTTTGGGTCACCACACATTAAACTAATCAATACCAAAAACCAGACCATGGTTTTTGCCCATGGTTTTTTCCAAAGGGGAGTGGAAAACAATATTTTATAAAGAAAATGGCCTAAATTCTTAAAATAATAGGGTTTCTTATGTGGAGGTGAGTTACACTCTTAAGAAAATTCATTTAAAAAGTGAAAATGTTTTATAACTCTTGGAGGGTCCACTAAAGTTTTTTAAAATAAATCAAAAAAATATAAAATCACATTATATTAATTTTAAAACATATATTTTCCGAAAATATCATTTATAGTATTTTATTACATCATTATTGGGTAATTATGATGTCATAAAACACATTATACATTTAAATGGTATTTAATTTTTACCCAAAAATTCAACTATCTAAGAAAATTATGAAATATTAACCATTGGATAATTTCAAAATCATGATTCCAAAAATAATATTCATTTTATCTAAATAATTTTCTGAATATTTGAATTTTTACTTTTAAAATAAAAACTGTCATTTATCAAAAATTCATGGGTTTTGACAAAAAAAACTTTCAAACCTTAATAAAAATTACAATTGCATTCATAAAATTATACGATAATTTATATTTAATAAAAAATAACTTAATAATAATAATATTTTTTTAAAATATTATTTAATTCAAAAATCCATTAATTCGTCAAAATAGATTTATTCGTTGAATATTAACTAAAAATACTATTTGCGCTTAAAAAACTATTTACAAAGTAACAATAATAAATTATTATATACAAAAAAAATGCACATAACCATAGTGCTAAGGTCTTGTTACATAACCCTTTATAACACCCCCATAAGACCTAAGAGTAAGGTGTGAAATGGTGACAGACTCTTGGGGTGGCTTAGATAACATTGCTCGGGTGGAAATCTCTATCAACTTCCACTTATCTTGTAAGCAGTTCCGCTCGAGATTAACATGTTGAAGCTTGGGTTGGGCTTGTTCAAGAGCGAATCCCAAAGACTCCACCACCTTTCTGAGCTCCGAAAAATGGGCTTCATACGGGGCAAGTCTACTGGATGAGGCCATCGCTTCCTTTTTCTGAGTAAATTAGATTTGTTAAATCCCTATATTTATACTAATCATGTGATCACTGTCCAATAATTATATTAGCAATGATCACAATTATTAAAGGTATTTTAAAATCCAAAAACATAAAACCAAAAAAGTTCACATTTTATATAAACATTTAATTAGATCAAGGAGAATTCTCATTAATGAAAGTTTGGGTCGTTACAATCTTCACCCCTTAAGAAATTTCACCCTCAAAATTCCCTTTTCCCACACTAAAATAGATGTGGGTAACTCTGCTTCATTACTTCCTCCAATTCCCACATTGCTTCTTCAAACTTGTGGATTCACCACAACACCTTGACGAGGATCATTGTATTATTTCGTAAAAAAATTTCTCTATGATCTAAGATCTTCCCTGGTTGCTCCTCATAAGAAAGATCATCCTCTAACTATACCACCTCTGAAGAGATTACACATGAAGGGTCTAGCATGTACTTACTTAAGAAGGATACCTGAAATACATCATGTAATTTGGACATGGTAGGTGGAAGTGCTAGTCAATAGGCCACAATCCCGACATGATCAAGAATATCAAAGGGGTAGATGTACCTAGGACTTAACTTCCCTTTATTTCCAAACCTCATGACCTTATTCCACGGATATATGCGTAGAAATACCATGTCTCCAACTTTAAACTCAATGTATCACTGACAGTTATATTTATAACTCTTCTGTCGACTCTGGGCTACCTTGATATGTTGCTAAATGGTTTTCACCTTCTCTACCATTTTTTGACCATTTCTGGCCCTAGAAGCTAACACTCACTAACTTCTTCCAAACACGCAGGTGTTCTGCACCTTTTCCCATAAAGGGATTCATATGGTGCCATTAAGATGCTTGAGTGGAAAATTTTATTGTAGAAGAATTCAACTAGTGGTAGATGTTGGTCCCATCATCCTTTGAACTCCATTGAGAAAGCTCTCAACATGTCCTCAAGTGTTTGGATAGTCTGCTCAGATTGGCCATCAGTTTGAGGATGATAGGTCATACTGAAGTTCAGTTCAATATCCATAACATGTTTAAGACTTCCAAAACTTAGAGGTAAATCTTGGATCTCGATCGGATACAATAGATAGTGGTACTCCATGCATCCTTACCACTTCTTTGATGTAAATTAGTGTAATTTGATCCAGTGAGAAGTCCTCTCAAATCACGATAAAGTGAGATGTCATGGAAAGATGATCCACAACGACCCATATAGCATTGTTTCCTCTAGATTTCCTTGGAAGTCCAGTGACAAAGTCCATGGTGATGTTGTGCCACTTCTATGTTAGTATGGGTAGTGGTTGCATCATCCCCTTAGACTTTTGCCTCTCAGCCTTCCCTTACTGACATACCAGGCACTTTGATGTATATTCAACAATCTCCCTTTTCATATTGTCCCACCACAAGTTCTCACAGAGATCTTGATACGTCTTTGTGATCCTCGGGTGAATAGATAAGTTTGAGCTATGTGAGTCATCTCGAAGCTCCTTCTTTATCTTTGGATCGGATGGTACACATAATCATGACCCAAATCTCACAATTCCATCCATGTCAACCACGAACTCTGAGGATTTCCCATTTCTGATAGCTTCCACCCTTTTCATAATTTCTATATATTTTCTTTGATTATCCTTTATTTTCTTCATGAGGGACGGTTGAGAAATCATTTGAGAAAGGATTGATGATGTTCCTCCCTTAATGATTCCCATGTCCGTCCTATGAAAATCTAAGAAGATTGGATCCTTTTCAATTCTCATCAATGAAAGAATTGCTGGGTCCTTTCTACTTAGAGCATCCTCCACCTTGTTCGCTTTCCCAGGGTGGTAATGGATTGAGTAATCATAGTCTTTGATCAGCTCTAACCATCTTCATTGGTGCATGTTCAACTCTTTCTCTATGAATATATACTTGAGGATGTTTTGGTCCTTATATATTTCACACTTCTCCCCAAAGAGATAATGCCACCAAGTTATTAAAGAAAAGATCACTTTAGCCAACTCTAGATCATGTGTTGGATTATTCTGCTCAGGAACATTCAATTTCCTTAAATCATAGACAATGACTTTGTCATTTTTCATCAACACACATCCCATTCCCTTATTCAAAGCATCACTGAATACAACAAAAAGTTCTCCACTTGTGGGTAAAGTGAGAACATGTGAAATGATAAGACTCCTTTTCATCTCCTTGAATCTTTCTTCACATTCATCACTCTAAGTAAACTTTACTCCCTTCCGAGTTATCTTGGTAAGTGGGTTGGACAATCATGAGAAATTTCTCACAAATCGTCAATAATATCCAGCTAATCCCAAGAAGCTACAGGTATCCATTACCGATGTTGTCCATGCTCATACCTCTATTACAGTTGTCTTCGAGGAATCCACAAATATCCCATTACTTGTGATGATATGACCCAAGAAAGAGAACTCCTTCAACCAGAACTCACACTTGATATAATTTTCATAGAGCTTCTCCTTTCACTAGGTCTTTAGTACAGTTCTTAAATTCTCCCCATGATACTCCTTGGTTTTGGAGAATATTTTAATATCATCTATAAAGACTACCACAAATTTGTTGAGGTAATCTATAAAGACTCTATTCATCAATTCCATGATGATTTTTAGAGTATTAGTGAGTCTGAAATGCATTACTATGAATTTATAGTGCTTGTATCTTGTACGAAAAGAATTCTTGGGGATATCTTCCTTCTTCACCCTTACTTGATAATATCCTGACCAAAAATACACCTTGGAAAAGTATTGTGCTCTAAACAGCTGATCGAACAGGTTATAAATTCATGGAAGAGGATACTTGTTCTTTATCGTGATTTTTTTAAGATCACGATAATCGATGCAAAGGCGCATTGACCCATCTTTCTTCTTAATGAAGAGGACTGGTGCACCCCATGGTGAAGCACTTGGGCGTATAAACCCTTTATCTAGATTCTCCTATAGTTGTTTCTTCAGCTCCACAAGCTCCACAACTACCATTCTATATGGAATCTTGGGTATTGGAAATTCCCTAGGTATAAGGTCAATTGAGAATTCAACATCTCTTCTAGGAGGAAGACCAGGAAATTCATCAGGAAACACTTCAGCAAATTCCCTCACAATAGGCATGTATTCAAGGATGGTTACTTCCTTGGACATAATCATCTAAGAAAGATATGCGTGCTCATAGGGCAGCAATATCCATGCTTGAGATGATAGAGCTAAAGAAGATTCATCTTCCTCCTTGCACTTGTATAGAATTGGAGGTGGATTCTCCAGATGGAGAGTGATTTCCCTCTCACGGTAATTTATGTTGGATCTATATAAGTAAATCTAACTCATAACAATAATTGCATCAAATTCCATCATAGGGAGTATGACAAGGTTCTCTGGGATGTTCAGTCCATAGATTATGATAATGGAGGAGTTATACTCATGTGATGCAATGATTGCCCCATTTTCCATACTCAATGTCATCTTTAATTCCATGATTTGTGGTGGTGCTGGGATTTTTCTACTAAACCTTCGGGATATAAAAAAATATGTAGAACCAGAATCAAAAAGTACCTTCACTATTCTTGAATGAATAACTAGCTTACTTGTCACCACTTCGTTGTTGGGGTTCACTTCGGCGGTAGTGATGGCAAAATATCTCCCTGGCTGTCTTGGAGGTTGTTGGTTGCCTCCAAAAACCCATGGATTAGGGAACTGATTTGAAAAGTTCCACATTTCTTTTTAGTTTAAGTAATGAACAAAACGTTGAGGGTCGAGTGGAGAGTTCCTATCCTCTGTCACAGCCACGGGTTTTTCTAGAAGATAGTTAATAGTCAGGTGCCCTTCTCTTCCACACCTAAATCATTTCTGCGTCCACTTTAGGAAATTTCTAGAGTGCATCTTTCTCCACCTTTGGAAAGTGGGGTGCTAGGTTTTCTTAGCACTGTTGGATTTATCCATCGGACCATTAAAATTGAATTCCACCTTACACTTCTTATCCCCTTGATACCCCTGAGATTCCCCGATCTCCATTTCTAATTTGAGGGCATATTAGACAATTTCCTCATAGCTGTAGAAGTCATAGATCACTAGGGATTTCTGCAGGCTAGATTTCAGCCCACCAAAGAAGCGGCCAACCTTGAATTTAGGGGTAATGACAAAGATGGATGCATATCGTGCAAGCCTTGTGAATTTTTCCTCGTACGCTCCGATGGATTCGTCATCTTTTTTCTTGAGGGCAAGGAAGTCCCATTACATCTTAAGTCAGAGGGTGTGTCGAAAATATTTATCAAAAAACATATTCTGCAAGTCCTTTAATTCCAACGCCTCAATCCTCCTCAATCTTTGTGTTTTTGATAAATTTCCACCATTGATCGGCTTCACCCTCCATATGATAAGTAGCCAGAAGAACCTTCTCTCGTTTAGAACATTGAAGGATGAAGAAGATATTTTCAATAGATTTGATCCATTATTCAGTAATTGAGGGATCATATGATCCATTAAAAGTAGGCGGCCTTTGTCTCATGAAGCTCTCGATAGGGACTTGTTCTTTCTTAGGGGGGTGGAACGTTACTCTTGACAAATGTTTTTATTCAAAGCTTGAGTTAACTAAGAGAGAAGCGTGACAAAGTTCATGATTCTCACTCCCATCTGATTGGGAATCTCATTAGCACAGTCATCACATTGATCTTCACATTGGTTTTTATCCCGATTCCTCCTATTACCAGCCATTGGCTAGAATAAAAGGAAAGTTAAGGGTAACACAAAAAGGGTAATCCAAGGAAAAAATGGATGACTTATAAATTACTTTTATTCCTTACCTTATGAATCTATAAGCCTAAATCAATTATATTTATGATTTACTTTCTAAATTATATTCTTATGATATTTTTTATTCAATTAATAATGGTTCATACTAATCTTGTAAATTTACCAAATAATATCCCGCAAGAGTGTCGTAACCAAGAGTGCGGCAAGGCTCGTTTTCATGGACCAGAATACCCTAGGTCAAGCCCGAAACTCCTTGTCAGGGTTTTCACTCCTAGGTACATCTGTGCTAGAGCCAAATCTACCCGCTCATATCCAGACAGGGATGTATTTTCTTGATAAACCACTTACTAAATAAAAACCAAAACATAGGTATGTTTTTATTATACTTAGTCTTGTCTCTAAGGCTTTATTAGGGGTTTCTAATACTAATCCCAAAAATAACTAAACCTATCCTATGAAACAAACTACGACAACCCTTATCTTTATTACACACTTAGACATGATTTATTACATAGAAAACTTCACTTGATACAACATAGAAAATTATGAGGTCTAGTGTCTTTGGGTCTTAGGAACATTACATAACAACTTAAAACATGGGACACAACATCTTATTGAAAACTTCCTTTACATAACCACTACATTCCCTCGTACTTAGAATTATATGGGATAACCTAAGGACATGAATAAGAAAAGGATGATCTATAAATCCCAGTAAAGGAGTGAACAAGGAATACATGAAAGACACAATACATGTTAGGAAATAGGCATATCAATGGATCATAAGAGAAACATGAACATAAAGGCATGATATAACATGATTAACATAACATGGAAATGGGGAAACAACATTTAACAAGATTTTAGCATGATTCAAGGCTCATTTCACATGAAGAATGAGTAAACCCTCATTTAAATTGAATTAGAATGAGTAAAAACTCATTTCACTTGACATATCATGATACTAATCTTTACCGAATGCACTGGAGCGCTATCAGGGCACACCCTTCTTAAACATTTCATTACATGCATAAGTGTGCCGCATAGATCATACAACATGGAATAATTCATCATCATTTATTCCAAGATAAAGGGATGTGTAATACATACATGAATAATTATAATCAATAAGTAAATGTGTGTAAAGGTGAATATCCTTGATAGAGAAATGGGCATGGTATTCACTACACAATGACATTGGCTTGGAAAATCCCGGTGCAATTTCGGCAGCGTAACAGCATGACATAAGAATTCATAAAAAATGGTTGATGAGAGAGGAATGGGGGTCCCAACATATGAAAATGAAATGGGCAGTAAAAGGGTAATATAGATACATGTCCCAACAAATTTAATGGAAATTAGATTAATAATATAAAACAACTTCTTGAACGGGAATGAGAAGAGATAATTTACTTACAGATTTTCGGCATGGTAACGGGTGTACACAGAAGGAATTAATGAGAGAGAAAGAGGTCTATAATCATTTAAAACATAAATAGGGAAGTATGGGGGAGGTGAAAAATTATACCCCAACATTTATAATTGAGAAAAAGGTCATAACAATATTAATAAACTTGGACAAAAAAATGAGAAAAGAGAAAATCCCTTACTTGGAAGTTTGATCCCAAAGGCTTGGGAGAGGATTGAGAGAGGCTTATAGGGAGCTTGGGACACCTTGGTAAAATTATAAAGAGAGGAGGGAATAGGTTGGAAGAACATAAAAGGCTTTTAGTGAAGAGTAAGTAGGATCTTGGGTGGGTTTATATAGGAAAAGAGAAAGAATTCTTTATTATTTGGGTTTGGGTCACCACACATTAAACTAATCAATAACACAAACCATCACATGGTTTTTGCCCATGGCTTTTTCAAAAGGGAAGTGGAAAACAATATTTTATAAGGCCATTGGCTTAACTTCTTAAAATAATAGGGTTGATTATGTGTAGGTGAGTCACACTCTCAAGGAAATTCATTTAAAAAGTGAAAATGTTTTATAACTCTTGGAGGGTCCACTAAAGTTTTGTAAAATACATCCAAAAAACCTAAAATTACATTATATTAATGTTAAAACATATATTGGATGAAAATATCATTTATAGTATTTTATTAAATCACTACTGGGTCATTATGATATCATAAAATACATTATACATTTAAACGGTATTTAATTTTTACCCAAAAATTTGACTGTCTCAGAAAATTATGAAAAATTCACCATTGGATAATTTTTACATCCTGATTCCAAAAATAATATTAATTTTATCTAAATAATTTTTTAAATATGTGAATTTCTACTTTTAAAATAAAAACATCATTTATCAAAAATTCATAAGTTTTGAAAAAAATGGCTTTCAAACCTTAATAAAAATTACAATTACATTCATAAAATTATACTATAATTTATATTTAATAAAAATTAATTTATTATTATTATTATTATTATTTAAAATATTATTTAATTCAAAATTCCATTAATTCGTCAAAATAGATTTCTTAGCTGAATATTAATTAAAAATAGTATCTGCGCTTAAAAAACTATTTACAAAGTAACAATAATAAAAATTATTATATAAAAAAATAATTCAAATAAACATAGTGCTAAGGTATTGTTACATAACCCATTATAACACCCACATAAGACCTAAGAGTAAGGTGAACCATGGTGACAGACTCTTGGGGCGGCTCGGATAACATTGCTCGGGTGGTAATCTCTATCAAATTATACTTCTCTCGTAGGTGGTTCCGTTAGAGATTAACATGTTGAAACTAGGCTTGGGATTCATCAAGAGTGAATCCTAATGAAACCGCCTCCTTTCTGAGCTCCAACACATGGGCTTCATACTGGCAAGTCTACTAGATGAGGCCATCGCTTCCTTTCATTGAGTAAATTGGATTTGTTAAAGCCCTATATTTATACTAATCATGTGATAACTGTTCAATGGCTATATTAGCAATAGAAAAAATTATTAATGGTATTTTAAAATCCAAAAACATAAAACCAAAGAAGTTCAAATTTTATATAAACATTTAGTTAGATCAATAGGAAATTTCATTAATGAAACTTTGGGTCGTTACGTTGTGGGTGTCGGTTATCATTGTAGGGTGATGAAACCAATTCCAAGTGTGTGGGTGATATTGTTGAGGTGCATGTATGTTAACATATGAAATTTTATGTTATAAAGCATTGGATTGACTAATTACTTGAGGTAGGGTCCTCAACTTTTCTTAATTAATAAAACACAGTATTTATTTAATTATTGTTGTTGATAAGTTTGATTATAAATGTTGAATGAATGGTTTACTAGAATAAAATGATTTGATAGATTACAGCATCAAATTTTTATAATAAAACCCCTCTAATGTATGTGTTCTGACTTCATTCTAAAAACATAATGTTTATACTGGTATGTTCATTTATCTTGTAGTTATGTGAATTTCTATTTCTACCCTTTACATTTTGACGCACTTGGGTTAAGTGGTAATTGTGAGTATTGGGTTGGATAAGTTGATATAATTAATTGTGGAATTAATTATGAGACAGTGAATGGGATAAGTTAAGATAATTAATTTGTGAATTATTTATGAACCTATAGAATTGAATTTGAGATAATTAATTTGTGGATTAATTATGTGCTTTTGCAGCAATATTTTGGATAATTAATTGTTGAAATTAAATAAGGAAATATGTGAGTTAGAATGTAACAATTAATTTTGAATTATTTATGTGGTTGAGGTTTGAATATAGATAATTAATTGGGGGATTAAGTATAAGATATTGAATTGGCTAATTGAGAGAATTAATCGGTGGATTAATTGTGATATGATGCTTTGGATAAATTGAGATAATTAATGGTATATTAATTATGTGCTCTTACAGTAATGTTTTGGATAATTAATTGTAGAAAATTAATTATGGAATGATATTTATGTTAATAGATTAATTAATTGATGAATTAATTAATGGATTTGTGGACTTAGTTAATTTTGAGGTTAACTAATGGATTTTAATGTGTTTCACTAATCAATGGATTAGAAAGGGTATGAATGTGGATAATTCTTGAGGAATTAATTATTGCGATTGGATTAATTAATTTTTGAATTAATTAATGAATGAGAATTAGGTGCTAGACATTGAATTCTAGACCAATGTAGAAGTTGGGACTTGGACATGACATTCCTCCCAATAGTTATAAAATGATGTAAATGATTGAGAATATGGGTGCTAGACATGGTGTTCTAGACCAATGTAGAAGTTAGGACATAAACATGGAATTCCTATCTAATAGTTATATAAGATCTTAGATTTAGCAATGCAAAATGAACGGGGTGAGGTAGGGCAGGCTAAGCCCGCATAAAAACGGTTGGATTTATCAAGCCTGCCCTGCCCCGCAGTGGATGCGGGCAAGTCCGAAGGCAACCCACATTCAATATTATTTTTTTATAATTTTTTAAATTTTGCGGTGGAGGAGGCTGGGGGTAGCAGTGGAGGAGGCCGAGGCCGGGGGTAGTGGTGGAGGATGCCGGGGCCGGGGGTAGTGGGGGGTAGCGACGGAGGAGGCCGGGGTAGCGGGGGTTACGGCGAAGGAGGCTGGGGCCGGGGGTATCAGAACTGGAGGAGGTCGGGGGTAGCGGTGGAGTAGGCTGGGGGGGGTAGCGACAGAGTAGGATGGGGGTAGAGGCAGAGAACGCTGGGGCTGGGGGTAGCAGTGGAGGATGTCAAGGTGGGGGTAGTGGGGGTCGCGACGGGGGAGGCTAGGGACGGGGGGTTGGGGTGGAGGAGGTTGGGGTCGGGGGGTAGCGGGGGTCGTTGCGCGATAGAGGAGGCTAGGGTCGGGGGGTAGCGGGGGGTTGCGGGTGTCACGGCGGAGGAGGCTAGGGCTGGGGGTAGCAGCGGCGGAGGAGGCCGGTGGGTAGCGGCGGAGTAGGCCGGCGTGTAGCGGTGGAGGATGTCGGGGCCGGGGGGTAGCGGCAGAGGCCGGTGCTGGGGGGTAGCAGCGGGGGAGGCCCGGGCTGGGGGGTATCGAAGGAAGAGTCGATGTGCAGTGCAGTAGGTGAGTGTGATGGAGGGGTGGGGGAATATGTGAGGATAAATAAAATAAATACAAATGGATAAATGGAGGCAGGCATGCGGAAATGTTGGGAAACGAATGGCAAGGGAGGTGGCGGGATGGGAGGCATGCGTGCAGTGTTGGGAAATGAAGGGCCTAAATAATTTAAAGTTGGTATAAATATTATAAAAAAAATTACACCATTAACCTGTGAGCCAGCACGTATCCATGCGAGTAAACCCGCACGGGTTGGATGTCCGTGCGGGTAGCCCATATAAGCCCGTTTCAAATGTGGGCTATTTTTAATAAACCAGCCCCACCCCAAACCCGCCCCAAGCCAGCTTAACCCGCGGTCCCGCACCCCGTTTTGCACTGCTACTTAGATGTAAGGTGTTAGACATGCGATCTGCACTAGATGAGAATGGGGGTGTTAGACATAACGATCTACACCGAATCAGAATTGGGGTGTTTTACATGGCTTTCAAACACCAAATGAATGATAGATGTGGATAAAACCAAAGTTAAATGTGATTAAATAAGGAAAGGTTGAGAGTTATTAGAGTTATGGCATGATCTGAAGTTAGTATTGAGGTACATGAAATCATGGGAACCTTGGAGATAATAAATGATTAAATAGATAATAATTGGTAAAGCGTTGAAAGATAATTATGATTGATAAATATGCTTATATAATTCTTGTAAAGATTCTTATTTCAGCTATGGAATGAAGTAGATATTGCCGTTAGGTGTTCCTTTGGAACTTGGATGGGTTGTTGGTTGTTAATTCAGTTCAGTTATTACCTTGTTATATCAGTACACCATTTTTTATATTGCATTGTATAGATTGAGTTAGACAACCGGTGGTCCCGAACTACTGAGATGTATATCTCACACCCTATTCGGGCTACCATTACACTGAGGTACCCAAGTATACTTTCTTGTTTTCAGGACTATGGACCTTTAATTGTACCTTTACTTATACTTGGGAGTTAGGAGTAAAGGACCGACCGGGAGCTCAGGATGCTTGTAGAGACCACACTTGGGGATTGTAGTCTTTTATTTGTTTCTATATTGGAATGTAAAGCATGTTGTTTTGTTTAAGGATTTCTGATATCTATCACCATGACTTCCATGCATTGTATAAGCTAGTGTTGACCATTTTCATTATTCATTTGATTATTGTTTACATCTTCTTATGCTGTTGTTTGAGTTTATTATCTATTTACATTGTGAACTCTGAATATGTTGGTATAGTCTCCCCACTGTCAATCCGTAGACCCTCACTTCTAGTCAGAATCCTCTGACATACAGGGAGACACGCTTGAGGTCATGTGGTTATTAGTCTAGCTACCAGTTTGAGGGTAAGATAAGTTGTAACATTACAACTGCTAAGATCAACTATCTTCAACAACGGGCTCTGAAAATGGTTGTTGAACTATTCTATCCAGTGTTGAAGTAGTTTTATTGAATCATTTCCAACATTCAAACTTTCAACCAAATTTATTTTTACAAACTCATTGAAATCTTCTTCTTACTGGATGAAAGAGATCAACTTGTATTTAACTTGATTAATCACTGGTACCAACTAGGATTCATTCAAAGTTAGTTGACTCACTGGATGTCTCTGATTTTTCAACATTTAAAGGTATGTTATCACACTAAAGAGTGTGTATCTTATCATTAAAATTATCCAACACTAAGGTAATTGCTTCAAACTTCTTATGAAATTATATTGGTGTATATTGAGAAGAATTGTATGCTTGATTTCTTGCTCTGAGAGACTGAAACTCTCTCCCAATCATCAAATTAAATTCATTAAACTCTATCTTCTTGATAGACTCATCCTTTAATGAACAGAATTATCTTAACATCTTGTCCATAAACTCCTTAATCTCTCCAACTGAAATGATATTTTCTTTTAATTCTATTAAATAAAGCTTCTGATCATCAAACTCTAATATCAATATTGAAAAAACCTTGTATTCTTCACACTTTTTCTTCTCATCTTCTAAATGTTCACTTAAAAATGAATTATGATTCTCCAACAATTGTATCTTTATAACTTGGGCATTAGCCTCTGAATCTATAGATTTAGGATAATTAGCTCCTGCTTGATTAAATTCAATTATATCCAAGTTTGGCTCACCCTTTCATTCTACTCTAGATTCCAAATCAAAAACTCCCAAAACAACAGGATTAGAAAAAATTTGATTGTTAGGGTTAGGGATATCTTCCCTGTAAAGTTCTTGAATTTGATCCTCTAGATTAACTTGCTCAACCACTTGAGCCTCACTTCTAACTTCTCTTTTCTCACCTAGTGGATTGAAATCCACACCTCCAAAAACAACTTCAATAACCATTTCTGGAACATTGACTAAAACTCTTCTTATTTTCTAAATAAGAGATTCCTCATGACATGAAGTTCCTTCATCATCAAGCCTCTAAGGAACTAAGTCAACTAAAGGGATAACCCTTTTCTCCCCCTAAGAATCTTCTAACAACCATTATTGTTGCTCTGCACCAACTGGTAGCAAACTATTGCATGAGTTGCTCCAGACAAAACCAACCTTCTTCACCATTCCAGCATTCAACATGTTGTTGTGGTGACACTTTATTCCAAAAATTATATTCACTATCATTCCTTTTTTTCACAAAAAGAAGAAAAGAATCCTACCATAGGGATAATATCCCATATTCGCATCCTCATGGTAGTAATGGTTCATATATCATATCATAAACCAAGAAAAATTAATCTTTACATTGTTCAAAATTAGAAACATGATATACATGTTTGGATAGAGAACCTTTTCAATATCAATGGTCCTAGGAAAAATCCTAGATTGAATAGAATTCATTATCACCTAGAAATTAGGAGAAAGTTATTTTGTCAACACTTTTTAATAGTTCTTTTTCCAAACAAAGAAAACATAATATCCTCAAATGTATGTCTTCTATTACCAATATTTGGTAAATTTAATTGAAACTCCCCCTCATAAGGATAGTGTATAATCTCATCAATTTCAATAGAGGACAAAGAAAAATCTTTATTATAAATCGAATATATAATAGTGTCTTCATAAAAAAAGTCTCAAAGAAGAATTTTTTAAAAATGATTTAACTTTTATTTCATACACCATTGGCATGTTATCTTCACCAAATGCATAAACCATACCATGAAAACGCATCGCTTCCTTGAGCAATAGATTTTTTGAATCTCGATAACCAAAATATATTACCTTTAATTGAAACACTTTGTGAGCTTTTCCTAAGGCATAAACATTGTTATCCAACATAGCATCCATGGATCTTCATGAGGTTTAACTATCAAAAGGTTTTGGGATAGAAGGGATAAAAGGTTTAGGTTTTTTGGTAGATAGGAATTGAAAGATAAAGGTACTCTATGAGTCAAGTGGAGAGGAGTACAAGAGTGGGAGAAGGTAAACGGTTTTCTCACACTGATCGAGGATGTACTCATTAAGTTTTTAATTTGTAAAAGACAAATAAAATAAAATTTAAATGAAATTATTTTCAAGATAAATTAAAATAAAATCGAATAAAACACATTTATTAAAACTTACTAAAACAAAAACATAGAAACTGAAAATAAATTAATAAAAAATCACTTAAAATAAAATATTCTTAACTTCCCCTTAATATAATAAAAATTAGCACTGGGATGTGGTTTAGTAAAAATATTGGCTAATTGATATTCAATATTAAGAAATTCTAAAGAAATGTCCTTTTTAAGGACATGATATCTTAGAAAATGATGCCTTATATCAATGTGCTTAGTCTTAAAATGAATTATAGGTTTTTTAGAAATATTAATAGCACTAGTATTATCACATAAAATAGGAATACTATTAAATTTTAGTATAAATTCTAGTGTAGTGTTTTTCATCCACAATACTTGTGCACAAAAATTGCCAACAGACACATATTATGCCTCAATGGTTGAAAGGAAACTAAGTGTTTTTTAATACTAGACCATGAATCTAATGATTCTTTAAAAAAGTGATAGGTTCCTAAGGTACCTTTTCTATCTAATCTACAACCTCCAAAGTTAGAATCTAAATATGATATTAAATTGAAATTAAAAGTTCTGGGGTAAATAAGAGATTTAAAAATAGTTCCTTTTAAATATCTAAAAATTCTTTTAATAGCATTAAGATAGGATTATTTTAGATTTGAATGAAATATAGCACAAAGACATACATAAAACATATTTTCTGGTATGCTAATAGTAAGATAAAACAAACTACCAATCATACCTCAATATTAATTTTTGTCAACTGGTTTTCTAGCTTCATCTAAATCAAGTTTTATATTGGTACACATATGAGTTGTATATGTCTTGATGTTCTCAAGTCCAAAATTTTTCAATAAATCAAAATTATACTTTCTTTTATTTAAAACATTTCCAAAAATATTTTTGGTAAATCTAAAATCCTAAAAATAAATTTAGTTATCCCATCATACTCATTTCAAATTCATATTGAATTAAATTTGAAAAATAATGACAAATATCATTTTAGTTGAGCCAAAAATAACATCAGCAACATAAATTTGAACTAATAAAATATTATAACAAACTGTTTTCTTAAAGAGTTCCGGATATTCGAAGCTAATACTAAAACCATTTCTCAAAAGAAAAGAACTTAATCTTTCATACCAAGCTCTAGGTGTTTGTTTAATACCATAGAGAGCTTTGGTAATTTTAAAAACAAAGTTTTATTTTCAATTATTTTCAAAACCAAGGAGTTGTTCAATATAAACTTTCTCCATTAAGTAACCATTTAAGAAGGTAGATTTAACATCCATCTGATATAATTTAAAATTCATATGAGATAAATAGGCTAAAATAATTCTAATAGATTCCAATATTGCTATAGGGGAAAATGTTTCATCATAATATATACCTTCTTCATGATTATATCCTTTAGAAACTAATCTAGATTTATTTTGGGTTATGATCCCTTGATCATCCTGTTTATTTATAAAGACCCATTTGGTTCATATAACTGGATAATTGGTTGGTCTCTCTATTAGTTCCCAAACTTCATTTCTTTTGAACTGATTTAGCACTTATTGAATTTCTAATAACCAACTCTCATCATCTAAGGATTATTCAGTAGTATTAGATTCTAATTGAGATATAAAGGAAGAAAATTATGATATGTTTCCCATATTTCTTTTAGTTATAATTCCTATGTCTAGATCTCATATTACAATTTATAAAGGATGGTTCTTTAGGGTTCTAAATTGTCTATCCAAGACGCTTTCAGGTTCTTCAGTATCATATTTTTCTGAACTGGACTGAGTTTTATCAATATCGTTTTCAAAAAATCATTGTTTAAGTGTTTTAAGTCTCATGTTATCAAAAGAGTCAGTGACTTCATCAGTTTGGTCTTTATCTTTAATGAAAGGGTCGGTTTCATTAAAATTCACATGAACTGATTCTTCAACAATCATTGACTTCTTATTAAACACTCTATAAGATTTATAGGTAGTATAATATCCCAAAAATATTCCTTCATCAGCTTTTGGATCAAACTTACCAAGGTTGTCCTTAGTATTCAAGATATAAACCTTGCATCCAAAAACTTTAAAATACTTTAATTTTGGTTTTCTGTTATTCCAAAGTTCATAAGGTGTATTTTTAAAAATATGCCTAATTAAAACTTTATTCATGATAGAGCAGGTTGTGCTTACAACTTCTGCCCAAAAATAGGTAGGAAGACTATATTCATTCAGCATAGTCTTTTCCATTTCTTGAATAGTTCTATTTTTTCTTTCAACAATTCAATTTTTTGAGGTGTTCTTGATGTAGAGAAGGTGTGTTTAATACCTAGATTTGAGTAAAAATAATTAAATTATTGATTCTCAAATTCTCCCCCATGATCAACTATTAATAAATTATTTTAAAAACTTTTTCATTTAGAATAATTTTACAAAAACTTTCAAAAACATTGAAAACGTCACTTTTGAGTTTTAGAAAATAAACCCAAGTAAATATAGTATAATCATCTACTGAAACATAAACATATAATTTACCGACCAAACATTCAATCTTTGATGTTCCAAAAAATCCATATGGATATGTTTTAAAGGTTTAGTTGTAGTAATTTTGTCAATAGATTTGAAAGATGATTTGGGTTACTTGCCAATTTGGCATACATCACAGAATCTGTCAATGTCAAACTTAAGACTAGAAAAATCAGAAAATAATTGATTCTTAGATAATTTATGTAAAACATAAATATTACAATGTCCAATTATTCTATTCCAAATCCATGATTTATTTTTCTTAGTAGTTAAACAATCCACTTTCTGATTACATAAGTAATTTAAGTCTAAATTATAAACATTATCAGTTCTAGGTGCTCTAAATTTAAGAAACTTATCTTTAAACACAAAACATCAATTGTTAGAAATTAAACATAAAATCCATCATAAAAAAGTTTAGAAATACTTATCACATTTTTCTTTAACCCATTCACATATAGTACCTTGTTTATTGATATAGTCTTCGGATCTCCAACAGTTCCAACTCCAATTATTTTTCCTTTATCATTATCAACAAAAGTGACAAGACCTCCATCCATTTGAGCCAGTGGGTGTCACGACCCATCCCCCAGGGCCCGTTCCGTGACTACCCCAAGCCCGCCATCCATAGTCCAGTGGTTGGCGACTGGCACCAGAAAGGCATATCCCTAAAATGGGAAGAAATTGCCTCAAAAACCTATACACAAATAGACAGGGCACACTACGCACAAGTAAAAAACAGCGGAAGAAGAAAGGTAAAACCAAAACTAAAAACCACCATTGAGTGTAAAAGTGAGTAATAAATTTAAAGGGGCCATAATACAAGCCCAACTGAAATGGAAGTACAAAAAAAAGGGAAAACATCTCTTGATGTCATATTCTAAGGTTCCAACTTGAAGGGTAGGTACAAATCATCACCATAACTCTCCACATCTATTGGTCACCTCCGTACACCGTCTGTCGATCACCTCCGAGCACTGTCAAACCCTGACTCCTCAAGACTCAGGCTAGCTATCCATCATCTACACAAGACACAATAAGGTGCGGGTGAAGACCATGTAGGGGTGAGTATAAAAATACTCAATAGGGACACCGAGACCCCTGGAGGTCTCTCAGAATTCCACAAAGTAAAAACACAAAGCATGATCTCAATCACAAAGAACAAAGAAGAAGACTCATCTCAAAACAGGTATAACTTAAGTACAGAAGTACATATGATTAGTCATAAATCTAGATCATCTTATTTTTTTCAAGGGTTCTATTGCTGATCCACACAGTATCGCTCAGTGTGGATCCACATAGGATCGCTAGGTGTTGATCCACACAAGATCGCTAGGTGTTGTTCTACAAAATATCTCTAGGTGCAGATCCGCATAGGATCTCTAGGTGTTGATCCCCACAGGATCATTATGTACTGATCCACACTGGATTGCTAGGTGTTGATCCACATAGGATCGTTAGGTACTGATCCACACAGGATCACTATTCATTCTTCATGTCTAAGACAACCACTAGATTCATGTACATAGTACGCTTGATTCTGGGAGGATCCAATCCTCAAGACATTAGTCATACTTCAATAAGCATGAAGTCCCACAAAAAAGTAACCCAATGATCTGTCATGTCATAAGGGTTATAATGCAACAGACGGTGCATCTATCAGATACCCGGTCTGAGAGTTATAGGCATATTAGTTCCGAGGGCCCGATTGGATTCAGGTATGATCCAACCAAAACATACTCCAAATTTTTCAAAACTCAAGTAGAGTATCTCAAAAGGACCATCTCTTTCCAATGATTCTAGTTCCATAGACAGTTCGTCAAATGGATGCCTGGTTTGCGAGATACGACTTTTTAACCATATCTGGGATAAAGTCGGTCCGGGTCCGATCCGACCTGGTCGGATAGACCCGACCTACCCATAAAAATCCATCCTAACCTAGGTCCGACCTGTACTTGCCCGAATTGTCTAGACCGGACCAAGTGGGTTGGGTCGCGGTCTCAGCCCACTGGGTCGCAGACCGGCCCGACCCGCTTGGTCGTGGACTGGCCCGGCCCGCCGGCTGGCATGGCCCGCGCGAGGGGTCACGTGGCCCCTCATTCCCAAATGGCTCAAAGATCCATTCAAATATTTAATCTGGAGAAACCATGTGGCACTGCCTCAACTGGATGCGGGACCCGTGGGTGTGTGCCTCCTTTTCCGTGACTTCGAAGCTACGACCACCTCCTCTTGTGGCGCATGATGGCACGCCGCTCTCTGCCAACGTGGATGGCGAGCACCGGCCGCCACCTTTTCCCACCGGCGACACTCCAGAGATTCGGTTTCACTCCTGTCTATGCCTACTATCCTCCTGGAATGTTGTCATCACTACGTGGACCTCTGATTCGCATTGCCGCCAAAATCAAAATTCACTCACGAAGAACACAATGATAAATCAAGCGGCAGAGGGTCCAGGCCTTGTTTGTTTGGCCCACGCCCTCCATGTTAGCATCATAACAAATGGGTATCAATTAAAAAAATATCATAGATATTGATTAAACTTCATTCAAATATCCCACAAAAAAACACCCCCAAATTCAAGAACGGGGAAAAGAAATGAGAGTTTCTTGAATTTAATAACAACCCCTACCTCGAATTTGGTGAAGATATCACGGTTATGGAAGAAGAATCCTCGCTTGATGAAGTCTATGATGTTAATTGATCCCAGATATATTCCTATAAAATCATCGTTTGAGCCTCCGTTCTTCATTGGTGGAAGGCATTGTGGCACTTCATCAGAGGTTCCTCCCTTTCGTCTAAAAAAACCCAAGCCCGAGCCTCAATTAAATAGCGGGGGAGGGTGAGTAAAGCATCAAAAGAATTAATGAGCTTCATTAATGGGTATTTATTAATGAACCTCTTAATTCCCAATAGTGTGGTTATGCAACTAAAGAGTCAAGCCATTAAATGTCTTGACAACCCATCGGTCCCCCCACCGCCACTCAATAAGAGGTAGGAAAATAAAATAAAAATTTTATGTTATTTTATTAATCTTCAAAAAGTCCGAAAAACTAACTTTTTCTTCCAACCTACTACGGTAAAAGTTAAGCCTCCATTAAATGAATAATGGCACTGCGGATTCAATGGTACCCTCATATTTTCAATCTAAGCACTAGTTCAAAATATAGGAAATTCCGCTCGCATGTTTACTGAACGTACCTTAAAAAAAGTTCAAAAATTATTATCAGTCGCCCTCACCCCATGTCAGTCAAGGTTAGACTCTGCCTAAGGGAAACATTCCCTCACAAGATCAATGGTACTCTCGTATTTCCAATCTGAGTTATCGTTTAGGAGTTAAATAATTTAAAAATAAAATAATTGTTACTTAATTATTTTATTTACATCCAAAAACTAACTTCCATTGTTGGTCTGCACTGTCCAAGGTTAGGTTCTTCCTAAGGAAATCATACCATCATGAGTTCAGAAGTGGACTCATATTTTTAATCTGAGTCACCATTCATGAGTTATAAGCATTTGAAAAATAAAATAATTTATTTAATTATTTTCTTTACGGTTATTCTATTTTTGGGTTTTCTCACTGGAGGCCTACGCCGACTAAACATAAGTCACTCCTAGGGTAAACCCATCATCCTGAACACAATGGTGCCCTCAGTTTTTTGATTCAGATACCCGTTTAAGAGTTATTAAACTTTTTCAGAAAAAACTATTCAAGGGTGCTATTTAAAGCTTAACATTTTCTGATGGATCATTTCGGGCACTCCGGGCCTCGGAATCACATGTCGTCAATTTTTTCAGACTTGCAATAATTCTATATAATTAATAAAAATTATATGGAATTTTAGGGTCTTTAAAGTGTGTGAAAATTTTATAGATCTCCACTCATATGCCTAAAAAATCCACTATCCATATACCATATATCATTTCTATTATTATGGAATATTTCCTACAAAATTATTTAAACAATTGTTTGTTTTGGTACCCACACTTTCTTAGGTCGAGTAGTGTTAGCTAGAAGAGATTTGGGAATCGAGACCAAATTTGTTTTTCCATAGAGTATATCATTAGATTCATATTAAATCTTTGAAATAAAGGATCTTTTAATGCCACTAATTTGAGGATTTCTCAAATAATAGTTATTTTTCTCTTTCCCTTTTATTCCATAAAAGTAACAAGTTAAATTTTTTAAATTGGGGAAAATATAATTAGTATACAATTTATTTTTCTTACTCTTACTTCCTATACCAAATATTTCCCTTTTAATAACATTATTTCCATGTATTTCATTTAATATATTTTCTTATTTAGTAAAAAAATAGCAGTACTCTTATAGGTTTCTACTTCATATTGTAATGTTTTGATCTTCTTTTCATGATCAACATAGTATGATGTATATTAGTTAAAATTTTCAATTAACCCTTGATTTTGTTTCAGAAAGTTATCTATTTCACCTAAAATAGCATTTTTAATGTTCTTTAAATATTTACTCTTTTTTAAAATAGAATAATATTTTTATTCTAACATAGAATAGTAGGAATCTAATTTACTGTTTGATCAACTGGTAGAATTAGAATCAGAATTGGATGATTAATAGGTTTGTACCTTTTCCTTTTCATCCATGAAGAACATATTAGATTTCAAATTTTATTGTTCTTTTTTCTGAATCAAATTAAGATGATCTATTAGAGTCTTAAGAAACTCTCCATGTTACTTTCATTGTTCTCCTACCTTTATGTCCATAATCATCAGTTTTTCTAATATCTCTTATCTTTCTTTCTCTTTTTATCTTTTAGATGAGGAAAATCATGTCTAATATGACCTAATTTCTTACATTTATAGAATATGACTTCTTTTAAATCTTTCTCATCTTTCATGAAGGATTTTATAAATCCTATATTCTTCTTATAAAACTTTCTAAACTTTCTGGATAACTAATCCAGTTCTATTTCAGAATCAGATGAATCATAATTCTTCTCCTTTTTGTCTTCTTATTTCATTTTTCTGCTTGGTTTCTCAGATGTTACCTTTAGAGTAGTGTTCTCCTTTTTCACAATTATTATATGATCTTCATATTCGTCTTGAATTTCATATTAATACATCATCAATTTCCTAATTAGTTATTTCACTATAAGATCATTAATAGGTTATGATTATTGAATAACAGCAGATATACCATTCCATTTAAAAGGTAGCACTATTAGTACTTTCAATGCTTGATTAGATTTTCCAATAGGTTAACCTAAGTTTGTAATATTATTGATAATTTCTGTGAGCCTTCCATTCATTTGTGTGATTCTTTCTTCATCAAACATACTAAAAGTGTCAAATTTTAGCTTTGCTATAGCATACCTCATTTTTCTCACATTATATGTCCCTTTATAGGAAACTACAACAGTTTTCCACATTTTAAAAGTAGTAGGACATTTTGAAACTCGATTGAACTCGTTTTTTCCTAAACCACAGATAATAGCATTAACATCTTTTGAATTCATGTCATATTCTGCTTTTATTGCAACATGCCATGTTTTTGATTTCTCAAGAATCTTATATGGGGTAATGATCTTTGATTAAACTCTGAATCCAAGATTTTTAAGATAAATAATCATACTTGATTTGAAACACCCATAATTTTCACCATTGAAGTATGGAGCTCAAACCATGGACATCCCTTATCTAGGATAAACCATTTACATCTTTATATAAACATTATAATTTTTATATTGCTATAGATTTATCCAAAATCTCTCCTTTGATACCATTTTTTAGGTCGGAATATACAAAATAATACACAAGAGGGGGGTGAATTTTTTCTTTTCAAAATCTTCCATAATTATGGCTATTAATACCCACTATAATTTATGGGAATATGTAGTGTTATTCTTCTATATAAAAATATACAGTGGATAAATAGAACTAAAGAACACAACATTTTATAGTGGTTCGGGGCACAAAGATCCCCTAGTCCACTCTACCAATCACTCTCTCAATGGGATTGGTAAATTTCACTAGAATGGTCCTCTTATCATAAGACCAAGAATCCATAACTGAATTTAGGAAATTGACACCTTTATAAGACCAAATACAAAGTCTTCTAGTTCTATAACAGAGAACTGATTATCCAGAGCTTAGATTGAGAAGCTGATACTCCACCATAACTAAGTACGAGCAGTTGAAACTCAAATAAATAAAAAGAGATTTGATTTGTTGAAATAGGTTAAACTTCACAATTGTTGTAGCATGAAACTGACAGTAGATGGATCTTATTCTTCAGAAATAATAGTCTTTAAGGGAGAATGAGTCTGAAGCGATCCAAGTTGTATATAGATCCTCAATTTAAAATAAACAAAATAGAATAGTCATAAACTTACAATAGAATAGGATAGAACATGTATATCTCCAAAATTTAGTCCTTTAATAGAGTTGTTCATTTGATGTAGCACTATAAAAATAATTTCAATAAAGTAGAATTTTATGTGAATCACTTATCATATATTTTTATGAAGAGATATTCTGGAGGAATATATAGAACATAAAGATACTTTCTTCGTTGTTCCAGATCCAAAATAATATCTTGATTGGTCGTAGAAATTCAAATTTCAATTAACTAGAAGAGTTATAACATCCCTTAGAAATAGGAGAGATTTTCTCTAATTAACAGAGTTCATTGAAACAATTAAAATGATCCTTTAATCAATCTTCATTTTTTACTTGATCGTTGTAGTAATCTCAGATTGAAAATGCGGCTTTAAGAACTTCACTATTGATAACACAACATAGGGTTTAGTTGCATAGTGTAGGGTTCATTTGCATAGAATAGGGTATCTTTTCACAATGTAGGGTTCCTTTTCATAGCGTAGGGTTCCTTTGCATAGTGTAGGGTTCCTTTTAATAGAATAGGATTCCTTTTCATATTGTAGGATTCCATTGCATAGTGCATGGTTCCTTTGTGTAGCATTTATCCTTGTTAGCATAAAATCTCGAACATAGAATTGATTAACCATACGTTCAATCTTCCCGATCATAGGATTGCAAACACTAGATCCAGAATCCATCGTAGGGTTGTTGATTCTTACGTATGTCAATTTTTCGAATATAAGGATGAAAATCCAAACACAAACTCCTTAGCATAAAGTAGGGTAGATGCCATATGAGAATGTTAGTTTTTCAAGGTAACATTGGGTTGTAAATAGTGTTTCCAGAATCATTCCTGTAATGCTAAATTCCTTTAATATATTATATAAATTTTTATAAAACCCACTTAACCAAATTTTATTAAAAAAAATATGGGTTTTTTTGAACATTAGAAACGACATAAATTATAGAGTATTGTTGAGACAATACATGTCCAACAAAATCTTCAACATATTATGTTTTGGATTGATTATCCAAACTACCAAAACTATTGAATATTGATGATCTTATTATAAGAAATATTTTTCCTTGTATATTTGTATATTTATATATAAATCCCATAAGGGTTTGAAATTCTTTAAGCATATTCAAAATTATTAAAGTTTCAACCAATATGATAAATTATTGGGTGAATTGAATAAGATGTATTTTAGATATCTATATTCAGTTAAGGAATAATAAAATTGAACTCATCATCCCATGGTTTGTATGAATCATTTTATTCATCTTATAATTAATATGTTTTGAGAAACATCTAAACTCTTGAAGAGTTTTCTGAAATCAATGACTAATTTGATCATGAAATTGTTGGAGTTGGTGTCCTAGGACCAACTGGTTATACTTTTATTACTTGTATATTCAATATATTAAATTTTAATAAAACATATTTTTACATATTTTTTATTTTTCTTCAAGACTCTAATGTAATAATGTATTAGAGTATATGTCATATTAATAAGGGCATAGTAGTTACCCTCTATGATGAGAACCTTGATGTGTTATAAAAATATTCTGAAATATTGTTCTACGTTTGGATAACATACTATGATGGGAAACATGGTACATAGACTGTTAGGTGTGAGTACTCATAAGAAGATGAGACTTCTTCTCATGAAGTTCACACCTGGTAATCTCGAAGATGAGAGATTATGAGAACATACTCACTCATGGGAATTGTGCATATTTTGGTGTCATCGAATATTACTATCTACAAGAGTGTGTGATGGTCCTTAGAATTTAAGATTATTGTAAATTCATGTTACAACTTAGGTACTTAGATGTATTTCATAAACCATGATGATAAAAATTCATGGAAAAGTTGGATGCATTGGGTGTGTCACAAGTGACATGTCATTAATGAATACGTTGAGGAAGGATTTGTCCCTTCCATATTTATGGAAGCTAATATTTTTTCCCTTTTATTAGAATAGAATTTTCACATTAAATTCCATGAACATGGTGTAATGATAAGTTTATTTTAGAGATTCAAGTAAATTTGTAACGAGCATATAGGTTGGTGAAACGGATATGCAACCAACTTAGAGAGATATTGTGACAAAGGAATTATATTACACAGTGAACATTCATATGTGGTTGTCGATGTTGTGGCATTAAGTTATTTCTCTTGGGTTTTGTGACCCATTCCTAGACAATAATCCTAGACATTAAGCAATATAACCTAATTCGAATGAGAAATAATCCTAGAGGGTCACAAACTAAGTGTTTTTATTGATCTTGATTAAATTTTATTTGAATTTAATTAATGAAATAAATATTATTCTCAAGTTTGAAGAATAATTTTATTCATGATATATGGATCGCATAAATAAAATAAATATTTATTCATCAGCATGTGAATAGAATATTTATTTTATTTATTGAATATTTTAATAGATATTTATTCTCTAGATTGCGAATAAAATATTTATTTATGAATAAAACATTTATTCAGTTGTTTAATAATTGATAGAGGAGTTCGAATGGACCAAGATCGGCTCTGGTGAAAAATATTTATTAACAGGACCATTACATGATATTTGTTATTATGCAAGTTGGCGCATGCCAAAAAATAATAATAATATAATTATTATTATATGTTATGGGGTTTATTAAAGTTAAGAAATGTTATTTAATGGTTAGTATGTAATTAAATAATATTTTAACTTAAATCCTAACTCTATAAATAGAAGGTTATGTTTGTTGTGTAGAGTATCCAAAATAAGAATAGATAATTGTTTCACACAAAGAATTATCTCTCAATTCCTCCTTCTCTCTCCCTCTCAAGAACGATAAGTAAAAGAGATATTTATTTAAGACCAAAGAATGAGTTATCAATAATGAACAACATAAGTCATTCGACACATCGCGCTAGCACCTGGAGATCGAGTGGTGTTTCTCGGAGATCATAGGAGCACGTTTGGATCTCCACTAGAGGGATTCTATCATTGGATCATCACAACACCACTAAGGTAATCCAAAATGGTCCTTTAAAATGATTAATATTCACTAATAAAGAAAGTTCCTAAGACTAGGTATTTATTTCTTCAAATATTAAATAAATTAATTATAAATTTGATGTGAAATATCCTCACTCTTGGTTTCAAATAATGATTATTAAAAAACTTTAATATATCACCCACCTATTCATGCTTCCACTGTGCCCAGAACCATCAAGTTGTATCAGAGCAGTCATGTTTAAATTTATAATTATTTATTTGATTGTTGATCTATGTGTAATTGTGGTTAAATTTTAATTTATTTTATTCGTTCTTTAATTCGATTTAAATTGACATGTTATCAGCATATTAATCCTGTTCATTTAGTGTTTCATTTTCTTAAAGGATTAAGAAAAAATGAATAATGACCAAAGATTCTATCAGGAAGTGAAAAATATTTGGCCGATAAAATTGGGTTACATGATGTGTGGCCAGAGCACATGTTGTATAACCATGCACATTGTTTCTAGATGATTTGGAAAATTAATTACATGCGGTTATTTTATTGAACATCATATTTTGGATGAACCAACCTAGCACATGACAATCGAATATAGGGTGTGTAGCTGGAATGTACACACCATGTAGTCTGGAAAAGTTAACACACTAAACCCCCAGGTGTGTGACTTGGATATATGAAAATTGAGGTACATGAGGTATAACTGCATTTACACATCGTGTAGTCACCCATTATTAGAAAAAATTAAAATTATATTAAATTTGAAAAGTGCAGCAATAAAATATTATTTTATTGATTGGAACTCCATTGTGTGTTTGAAAATTTAATAATAGTTTTAAATAATTTTAAATAATAAATTAATTTATTTTAATAAATATTCCATTATTGGTTCTATCTCTTACTTTCCTTGAATTCTATTAATGATGGGTATCTCCAAATAAGATCGGATGATCATTAAGATGAACGGGAAATAATTAATTAATTAATTAATTAATGAAATTGTGTTATTCTTAAATAATAAAATAACAAATAAATAAATTAATGATAGCTATTTAATTTTTCATATTCATTATATGTATGATCGTTCATGAGTTTTACCACGACCTGTGTATGTGTCAGATGTTTAAATTTAATTTATTTCATGAGTTTTTATTTAATTAATATTAAATTAAAAGATGGCTTGTGAGTTATCCCTCTCTCCATTATTATGTAGGACCTACATGTCCAAGGATATTTATATAACCCCCTTTAACCAATCATTTGGTTCCCCTCACCTGTGTGTGAGTAATAAATATTTGTAATTAATGGAGCATCCCAAGGTGTGTAGAGGCATTTAAATATAGAACCATAATGATTCCAACCCATCTGATACATAGGTGGACAGGTGGAATGTTGTAACTCATGGAAATATGGGAAATAGGGTTTATTTACTCAAGGCCAAATGTTAATTTAATGTCTGTTCATTAAATCAACCATTAGATAAAACTCATGAATGGATCATTTAATTAATTATTTATTTCTATCTATGAAATTATTTATTTCATGGATACAAGGCCACAATATCATAAATAAATGAATTAATGTGAAAATATAGAAATTAAACCAATGAATTGTGCATAAATGTTTTATCCAACATGGTTAATTAATTAAGTAACATCCACTTAATATTAACAATACATGTAAAAGATGAAATAAGAAAAACATTATGCATAATAAATTAAAATCCCTCAATTAAATATTAATTTAGAGTAAGCCTTCCATTACTTGATTGGGAATGAAACCATAGAACTAAGTGTAATACATGGCCAAAGTCTGGTCACTTAATTTTATTGGCGAGTTCTCATTAGAGTTTTTGGTTGACTTACCTAAAATTTTATTGAGTTTAATAGTGAAAGTCTATTCAATACAAATTTGGAGGTAAGTGTTGAAGAAATCCAAGTTAGGATTTTGGGATAGGGGAATCCACTCAATAGATCAAGGAGATAAAAGTCAGCAGCTGGCAAGAATGTCTACTTAATTACTTCATTATGGTTTTCATGGATAGAGTCTGGATCATTAAGAAAAGCAATGGGGATCCTTTCCACTAGAATGTTAATGAAACTATAAATGATGAGTTCAATAGTGAGGGATATTGAGACTTGATAAAATAGTGGGATATTTAATAAATAAATAAATAAAAACATTAAATTTATCATATCTCACTTCCTCCAATGGCCCAAAGGCCTTCATTTTTTATTGGTATTTGATAAATCACCTTTAAAGGGGTGAGGTAGAACCCTTACAAGGCCCGTAGGCATAAGTATTACATGTCCCATAGGCCTTTGAGGAATTAATTTCCTGTAGACTTAAAACATTACATACAACCGAGACTAACTACTTGGAACTGCTCCTCCCCAGCATCTTCATTGTGAAATCAGCTCTCCACCATCGCATGGCTATTCGGCTAGGAATTATCATGCATGCACAGACTTGTCCTGATGGCAGGTGCCATACCCTCTCATTCTTGCAATCTGTTTAGCTTCTGCTATGGTGAAAGCTCCTTGCTCATCCTCCTTGTAGAGCTTGTTCCTTGTAGGTTGTCTGGTTTGGTTCTGCACTTAAGGTGTCCCGAAGGCCTTGAGGTGGCCCAAAGGCCTTACTAACCTGAAGGCCTGGGTTACCCGAAGTCCTTACAGGACACAGGGACCTAATCAGTGGACCAAAGGCCCAAACAGGGGCATATTCCCAGCTGCTACAGTGCCAAATAGTTCCCGCTACAGTACTGCACAATTCCCACTACAGTGCCTGCTACAGTACTGCTACAGTACCCCTGAAAATTCTACCTCTGCCTGGATTTGATCCTTGGTCGTTTGGATGCACTTATGAAGTCCTTACCAACCAGGCTAAGGCTCATGTACATCTCACTTATTTTGTAATCAAGAAAAGTACAAATCATATGTTATTTTTTAATTGTAGAAATGAAATGAAAATTTTATCATCCATACTATCCCTACGATCAAAATTGGTGAAAGATAACCTCTTAACTGGAAGTAACTTCCAAGAGTGGTTTAGACGCCTCCAGGTTGTGCTACACCATAAATGAAAAAATTGTGTGCTAGAATCCTCAATGCTCGATCCGTCTGCTAAATAAGAGAGTGATGAAGAGTTCCTTGTTTAGTAAAAGCATTTTATTGGTGCAGTTAATGTTCAATGTGTGATGTTTTCATCAATGTTTAGTAAACTAATGAAGTATCATGAAAACAAGTATGTGTATAGCATGATTTATAACCTCTATGGTCATTACCGGGAGAGATCTAGATAAGAAAATATTAAGATTTCCAAGGTTCTCTTTTAGATAAATATTATATAGGGTGACTTATATGGGCCTCACATATTCAATATAATTAGATAGATTGATTTATTATAGTTCTAGAGTTTAAACTCCTAGAAGAAATGAGTACAAACCTCATTCTAGCATCACTCCCTCAGAGCTTCTCTAGTTTTTTTATGAACAATGTGGAGAATTCTCTGTCAGATCTTCTTACTCTTATTCTCCTATTAGATAAGTATAAAAAGCATGAAAACCCTTTCTTTCTTATTGTTAGAAAATGAAGAGGGTAAGATAATAGATTTAATACCAAATCTTCTTAATGCTCTTCCAAGAAGAGGAATATCAAAGGGAAAGTAAGGGAACAAGATGTTGTCTATTTCACATGTGTAAAGAAGGGCCACTAGAATAAAAACTACACCCATACAAAGAAGCAAGGGTAAGCTTCAAGTACATTTTTTATCAATTGAAATTAATCTATTTCAATAAATTGGGTATTAGATACAGCTTGTGGCACTCAAATATGTATTTAAATACAGGAATTAAGTATATGTAGAAATATTGAACAAGGAGAGGTAGATCTTCATGCAACCAATAGATCTAAACTTTTTGTTGTAGCTACTGAGGACTACCACCTCACTTTGTCAACCAGAATAATCTCAGTTTTAAAGGGTTGTTATTATGTGACTTCAGTTACTAAAAACATTATTTGTTTATCCAGACATGATACAAATGGATTTATTTTTGAATTTGGGAATAAATGTTTCTTATTTTATAAATATAGAATTTTTTATGGTAAAGAACATTTAAATAATGGTATTTATGTGTTGAATTACATGAACCAAATAACAGAAATCGATAACGAAGTTACTTCACATGAATCATACCACGCTCAACTTTGGCATCACCAGTTAGGTCATGTAAATGAAAATCACTTGACTAAATTACATCGATATTGATATTTATATTATTTTGAACTAAAATCACTTGGTGTATTTCATGCATTTTTACAAGAAAAAAGGACCAAATCCCCATTTAGTGGGAAAGGTGAAAGGGATTAATAGCTTCTTGAATTAGTTCATACCAATGTGTGTAGACTATTTCTTATTGAAGAAAGGGGCATTAACTCATACTTCATAAATTTTACTATTTATTTTAGTATATATGGATATGTATACTTAATGAGGTATAAGTTGGATTATTTTGAAAAAATAAAGGAATAAAATAATGAAAGTGAGAACTATCATGATGGGAAGATTAAGAAACTTTTCTCAGACTATGGTGGAGAATATCTTAATCAAAACACATTTAATTATCTATGGGAGTTCATGATTTTATATTAATTCGCTCCTCCTTATATGCCTCAGTGGAATAGTGTAACTGAAAGGAGGAACTACACCCTGTTGGACATGGTGAGATCAATGATGAGTTATACAAGTCTTCTATTATCCTTTTGGGGATACACATTATATATAGTAGCATAAGTACTAAACTGAGTTCCAATAAAAGTAGAAGATAGTATACCATGAAAATTATGGAATAGAAAGAAACTTGTGTTGTCTTACTTATATGTGTGGGGTTGTGAATTATTTTTTAAGGCCTCTTTATGTAACAAGATTGCACTTTGAGGCAAAAAGTGTATCTTTATAGGATATCCCAAAGAAACAAAGGGATACTACATATACATTCCTTTAGACAAAAAGGATGTGGTTGATAGATGTCCCACATTTCTTGAGGTGGATCTTATATTTAAAGGAAATAGTGAGAGAGAGATAGAATTTGATGAATTCTAGGCTCATAATACCCAATAGTTGGCACAAGACCAAATTCCACAAAGCCATGTGGAAGAATAAATTGTTCCAGAGACACAATTACTATGGAGAAGTACTAGACAGGTTAGAGAACCTGAACAATATGGTATTCTAGTCACAAAGGAGGGTGGATCATTATTATATGATAATAATGATCCTCTAACCTACAAGTAGTAAGTGGCATAGATGTTTCCAAGTGGAAAGAATCCATGAATTCTGAAATGGATTCCATGTACCAAAACCAAGTCTAGATTTTAGTAAACCCTATAGTAGATGTAAATCTCATTGGTTGAAAATTGGTATTCAAGAAGAAACTAGACATGGAAGGACAAGTTAGTACCTATAAGTCATGACTAGTTGCAAAAGGGTTTAAAAATCATCAAGGAATTGCCTACGACGAAACCCTTTCACCATTTACAATGTTGAAATCCATAAGAATTCTACTTGCCATTACGATTTTCCATGATTATGAGATTTAGAAAATGGATGTCAAAAAAACATTCCTTATTATGAACTTTTAGAAAGATGTATATATGACACAGTCTGAAGGGTTTTTGGATCCAAAGGATGCCAACAAGGTATGCAAGTTTCAAAAGTCCATTTATTGATTAAAGTAAGCATCTAGGTCATGGAAAATTCATTTTAATGAGTCCATAACAGAATTTGGTCTCATAAAGAATGAATGATATTTTTATGTCTATACATGGTTTAGTGGGAGTGTAGTCTTTTTCTTAATAATATATGTTTATGACGTATTAATCATTGGAAATGAAATACCAGTATTACAGTATGTTAAGGACTGGTTGAATAATTTCTTCTATATGAAGGAATTGGGTGAGAAAACATATATTCTTGGGATTGAGATCCATTGTGATAGATCCAATATGTTTCTCAGCATAAGTAAAAGTACATACTTTGATAAGATACTAAAGAAATTCAGTAGTGAAAAATATGAGAGGGGATGTTTTCTAGTGTCACATGAAATTCATCTTTCCAGGAAAATGTGTCCTCAAACACATGAGGAAAGAAACAGAATGACAAGGATTCCATATGCATCAGCAATTGGATTAGTCATGTATGTCATTCTATGTAATAGGCTAGATGTTTCCTATACATTAAGTGTGGAAGGAAGATACCGAGTTGATCTAGGTGACTCCCATTGGATGGCATTCAAGACTATCTTTAATTATCTGAGACGTACTAAGGATTTGCTCCTGGTTTATGGAAGATATGAGGATCTAGTCATTAGAGGATATTCAGATTCTAGTTTCCAAGATGATCAAGATGACATGAAGTCACAAATAGGAAACATGTTCAATTTAAATAGTGGTCTTGAGAGATGGAAGAGCTCAAAGAAGGCTATGGTTGTAGATTCTACAGTAGAGTCTGAGTATATTTCGGTTTTTAAGGCAGCTAAAGAAGTAGTATGGATGCGAAACATCATCCAAGAGATTGATGTGGTACTTAGCAGTAAATATCATATCACACTCTATTGTGATAAGACTCTAGTAGTAGATATTTCAAAAGAGAAAGGTCATATCAACGGATGAAGCACATACTCCAGAAGTATCATCTCTTGATAGATTTTTCTCAGATAGGTGAATTTGCAGTGAGTAGTATATCCACAAAGGAAAAAATGGTGGACCCCTTGACTATAGAATTAACTCATCAAAAACATGAATATCATGTGTAGTCTAGTGGATATAATATCTTAGGTATTTGTATCTAGTCTAAGTGGTATTTTGTTGGAGTAAGTGTCCTGGGACCAACTGGTTGTACTTTGATTACATGTATATTCAATGTATTGAATATTAATAAAACTTATTATTACATTTTTTTGTTATTCTACATGAATCTAATGTAATAATTTCCTAATGTATACATTTCATTAACAAGGTCATATCAATTCCATGCTATGATGATAACATTGATGTGTTATGATGATATTATGAAATACTGTTCTACAGTTGGATAATAAACTATGATGAGACACACAATACATAGAATTTCAGGTTTGAGTACTAATAAGAAGATGAGGATTATTCTTATAAATTGCACACTTGGTAATCTCTAAGATGGGAGATTATGAGAACATACTCACCAGTAGGAATTTCGTATGTTTTGTTTTCATCAGATATTCTTATCTACAAGCATGTCTGATGGTCCTTATACTTTAATATTGTTATTAATTCATGTTATAACTCATGTACTTATATATATTTCATAAACCATGATGATAATAGTTCATGGAGAATTTATATATGTTGGGTTCATCACAAGTGATAGGTCCTTAATGAATAAGTTGGAGAAGGATTTTTCCCTTCCATCTTTATGGAAGCTGATATCCCAACCCTTTGATTGGAATAGAACCATCGCATTAAATTTCATGTCTATGGTGTAATGATGTGTTTATTTTAGATAGTCAATGAAATACATATTGAAAATATAGGTTGGTGACACAGATGTGAAACCTTCTTGATGAGATACTGTAAAAAAGGGATTATATTACACAGTGAGTGTTCTTGTGTGGTTTTCGACGCTGTGACATTAAGTTATTTCTCTTAGGTTCCATGACTCATTGCTAGATAGTAATCTTGGAATTTAGGCAAGTCTACATAATTACAATTGGAAATAATCATAGAGATTGACACACTCAGTGTTTTCATTGATATCAATTAAATTGTATTTGAGTTTAATTAATGGAATAAATATTATTCTGAAGTCTGAGAAATAATTTTATTCAAGTTATATTGATCTCATAAATTAAATAAATATTTATTCATTGGTATATGAATAAAATATTTATTTTATTTATTGAATATTTTAATAAATATGTATTCGCTAGATTGTGAATAAAATATTTATTTATGAATGAAATATTTATTTGGTTATTCAATAAACGATAGAGTAGTTTGAATGGACCAAGACTAGGTCTGGTGAAAAATATTAATTAACAAGACCATTACATAATTTTTTTTGTTGTGCAAGTTAGTGCACACCAAAAAATAACAATAATAAAATTATTATTATGTGTAATGATGTTTATTAGTGTTAATAAATGTTATTTAATGGATGGTATGAAATTAAATAATATTTTAACTTAAATGATGACTCTATAAATTGACGGTTATGTCTATTGTGTAGAGTATCCAAAAATTGAGAATAGAGAATTGTTGCCCATAATGAATTCTCTCTCAAATCCTCCTTATATCTCCCTCTCAAGAATTATAAGTGAAAGAGATATTTCTTAAAGTCCAAAGAACGATTGGTCAAGAATGAATAGTTAAAAACATTCGACTTGGCGTGCTTGCACCTGGAGATTGAGTGGTATTGCTCAGAGATCATAGGAGCACATGTAGATCACTGCTAGTGGGATTCTATCCTTGGATCCTCAAAACGTAATGAAGGTAATCCGAAAGGGTCCTTTTAGATGATCAATATTCATCAATGATGAAATTTACTAATCCCATGTATTTATTTCTTCAATTATTAAATAAATTAATTATAAATTTGACGTGCAAGATCATCACTCTTGGTTTCGGGAAACAACTATTAAAATAAATTTTAATATATTTCCCACTTCCACACAATTCTGTTGTACCCAGAACCATCATAAATTACATGGAATATCCTTATATTTTGAATCAATCATTTTTAAGATGAAATATTATATTTTTTGAATAGTTTTACCCCTAATGAATAATTAAATCTCTTGTTTCAAAGAGTCGTATATTTCATAAATGAGGTGTTTATAAAGAACATACTTATACTAAAAGAATTAAATAAAAAAATGAACATTTTATTTATCCCTTAAGGATATACATGCACATATGAATAAGTACATTTTAAATAATAAGAAATAATATTCAACTACATGGTAATTTTTCTAACAACCCAAATTTTTAACGAAGGTACGGATCGTTGATTTTTCATTTTGAATGTTTCCTTTAATCATGGTAAAGGTATACTATGGACTAGGGGGGTATGAGGAGCATCCAAGGATTTTTCAGAGCCTAGAGTTTTAGAAAATTGGGCTACATGATGGACCACACGGTTTGTGAAAACTGTGCAACCCAGGCCTCATGATTTGTATAAATCGTACAACTGTAGACAGGGGCACCTGAAAGTCCGTACGGTTTGTCTAAAACCATGTGGGAATATGCACACGACTATGTGGTTGATTGAATATGTTGGATAGAGCCTTAAGACATGGTTTACACATGGTTTGTAAACTGTGCACCTAAACCAGGAGAAGTGGGATTTTGGGGAAAAAGTACTATTTTCCCCCTCTTTAAATCTAAAAGCTAATTCTCCTCTCTCCCTTGTTTTCCAGTGGATAACCAGTAGGTTCTTCCACATGTGGGTTCCAAAATACCTCAAGACTCAATCTCATGCTAATCTCCAGTACAAAATAGGATTTCAATTCTATCGAAGGCATTGGATATCCCAAGGTAAGACTAACCTCACACACTCTTCATTATTTGGAAAATCTGACCTTTTACTGCGCTATTTAGATGCTGGTTTATATGCTCTATTTTCAGGGCATTGAACTGAAACTAAAATATCTTCTAACCGAATTAAAATATGAGGTTGATATTAAGAGTGGCATTGTCTACTACCCTAAGGTAGGTGGTCTCATAGTTTTCCATTTGATTTTTGGTTGTTTTTGTATTTATTTTGTTGTTCCATAAGATGACATTTGTCAAATATAAAACATGTGAGAAACATGGTTATCTTCCAAATAGGTACGAAAGTTCCAGTGTATAGGACTATTCACCCTCTATGGGATCATGACAATATGTGTATACACATGTCCCTCTGAAACTAGATAAATGTGACTCGTCGCCATCATATTGAGGATGTGACCTGATGCATTTATGTTTTAGAATGTTGTATAATCGTAGAGAATGTCCAAATAACTCACAAACTACCTAAGGTTTGCATGTACTCTTACACAATAAATGATGAGAAATATATTTTAAGAATACTTAAAATATAATTTAAATCCCATTATCCCATTTTAAAATTCATATTTTCCATTTAAAACCAAATTAGGTTTCAATAAAAAAAACTTGCCTTTCCAACAAGATAAAACCAAAGGGTTTCTATCAAAACTTTTAATCCATTTTCACAAGTTTAAAATTAATTAAAAACCAATTCCATCAATTTCACAATTCATTTGCACAATTAAATTCAAAAATTTAATCAAAGTAGTTTCTATCTAATATAAAATTTAAATTAAACAATTTAAATCAACCAATTTCCATAAACACACCCAAATTCAATGGAATTGGGGGTTTTCCCAATTTTATGGCCAAAACCATTCCAAATCTCCCAATTCAAAAGAATTGGATTTTATAAAATCAATTGAAATAAAGTTTGAGAAATTGAATTTAAATAAACAATTGAAATAAATAAATAAATTCAAGGTTAATCAAATTGGCTAAACAGGATGGAATCACCAACCTTTTTCTCAAAACTCACACGCTCAACAAAACCCGCCAACAAGAACAAAGGTGCAGAAGACCTCAAAACTCGAACTATAAATGAGATCCCATATCATAGATCATAGATACATCAATTTTATGATAATATATTAAAATATCAATGGAGGAGAAATAGAAAAAGATGACTAGCTAGAGAGAAAGCTTACCCGGGAATCACATCGTCAATGCAATGATGATCAAATGCTAAAAAAAGGGATGCAAAAGGGTTGGAGGGATCTAAGATCACCGGGGGAAGGCTTTAGTTTGAGAGAAAAGAAACTAGAGCAGAGGAAAAAATAGGATCCTAGACATGCTACCTATTTAAAACATGCAGTCTGGGTATTACATTGCATGTAATCCAATTACATGTCGTGAAATAGTTAAGTTTCATAACTACTGAAAAACATGTCTATTTTAAATGAAAACCCTTTTATTAAATAACTCAAAACTTGTAAAGTATTTTCAATATTTTTTAAATTCATGGTTTGAACCTTTCATGGTATGCACCCAGCAACCATTACATGTTGTGTAACCAAGTTACATGGCGTGCAACCCTCCTGCTGCCTATATAAATGGTTAGTTAAAGCTAAGAGTCCAATAGATCTATGAATTCACTATTATAGGTATCCTCTCAATTCATTATCAACCATACCCAATTAATAAAAAGGGAAACCATGAAAAGTTTAAATAAACACCTGTCAGATCGGTAACAAGATGTTATAACCTCCCAACCATAAAAAAAAACTATGTCCCCAGAAAGCATGTGAATAATCTTCCATGCCAAAGAGATGAGGCCACTGTTCTCTCATCAGTGTCTTTCATTCTCACATATCATGGATATTTGAACCATTTTTCCCTAGAACATGAACCAAAGGTATCCTCCTAGCATGAAGCACCTTGGTTTCAGAATCAACTATCTTAACTAGCCACTCAGTTAAGGATAAATCAAGTTCAATCTCAATATCACTCCAACTCAAAATGTGAGATGGATCAAAGAGATACTATATCATATATGATACATGGAACACATTATGTATCAACATTATCTATGGTAGAAGTTATAAATAGTAAGAAAATTTCTCTACCTGATCAATAACCTCAAAAGGTCCAATAAAATGAGGAACAACCTTTCCTTACCTCCCAAGTCGTTGATGAACCAACCACGGTGAAACCTTCAAGAACACTTGATCACCAACTAAAACTCCAAATGTCTATAGTGATGATCAACATAAGAATTATAACAGCTCTATTCCATCAAAATTCTTTGATGAATCAATTGAATATTTGACGTTGTCTCTTATACCAAACTTGTTCTAACCAAGGAACTTTCACCAATCTCTGACCAACATAATAGAGATTTACACGGTCAACCATAAAAGTCCTCAAAAGGGTCCATTTTGATCTTGGACTGGTAACTATTGTTATAAGAAAACTAAACTATCCCCAAATGACCATCCAAATCCCCACTGATGTTGAGAACACATGCATGAAGCATATCCTCAAGAATATATATAGTTTTCTCTGTCTGGACATTCGACTGTGGATGGTAGGCTATGCTCAAATGGACCTTAGATCCTAGTTCCTACTGAAGACCTCTCCAAAATAGATAAGTGAACTAATAATCCATATTAGAAACTATAATATATGTAACTCTATGAAAACAAACAATCTCTTTTATGTAGATATTTCCCAACCCCTCAACTTTGGTTGTATCATGAATGGGTAATAAGTGAGATGATTTAATCAGCCTATCGATCAAAAACCATATCACATTATTATTTCTCTTGGTATGTGGAAACCCAACCACAAATTCAATATATATTTTATCCCACTTCGAAGTAAGGACTGGAAGTGACTGAAGTAAACTTGAAAGTTTCAGATGCTGAGCCTTAACCTGTTGGCATGTATAATAGTAAGAATCAAACTCAGAAATGCCCCATCTAATACCTAGACACCAGAACTACCACCACATGTCATAGAACATCTTATTGGGTCCTAGGTTCACTACCCATTTATAATTATGATATCCCCCAGCACATTCTTCCTTGATTCTAACGGAATAACATAGCAATTTTGATAATATAGAACATCCTCTTTGGAGAACGACCACTGAGAAATTGTCTCCCCACCATAAAAAGAGTCTCTAATGCTATAGAATTCATCATCAAGCTATTGATCCTGAATAATCATATCAATAAGAGAGTATGATAACTAAATGATGGTTAAATAAACCTCTTACCCTAATTCCAGTACCTCAATATGAAACTATACAAAGAGAGCCATCAAATTTCACTCTTCTGAAGATTCTTTCACTACCTGGGTTGGAAGTTTCCTTCTCAAACAATCTTTAATTACATTCCATTTCCCTAGGGTATAGGTGATGTCAAATTCAAATTACTGTAGGTACTCCACCCAATGCCTCTAGAGAAGATTTAAATATTTTTGAGATAAGATTTAACTTAATATCTTGTGGTATGAATACACATTAAACCTTTCTCTAAAAAGGTAGTGCTAAAAACTCTTAAGTTCATGCATCACATTTGCAAGCTCAATATCATGGGTAGGATAATTTTTCTCATGTGACCTAATATGATGAGATCTATAGGAAACTATATGATCACCCAACATAATAATGAAACCCAAGCCTAAACTTGATGAATCATAGAAGAAAACATAGCCATACCCAGCCTCTGGAAGATTCAAAACTGATGCAGTTGTCAAAATAAATTTCAGATCAACAAAAGAACCATGAAATTTATCATCCCAAGAAAACATCACTCCCTTTTGAGTTAGAACAGTCATTAGAGAAGCCAACTTTGATAAGTCCTTCACGAACCGCAGATAATATCCGGTTAATCACAAGAAGCTCTAAATCTCGAAGATATTTTATGGTTGCTTCCAAGTCATAACAGCCTTCACCTTATCATGAACAACACATATTCCTTGTTCTGACACCATGTGTCCCAATAATTTCAATTCTTGAATCCAAAAATCTCACTTTGAAAGCTTGGCATAAATTCGGTGATTTCTTAGAAAACCTGAAACTGTTCTCATATGATGTACATGATCCCCCTCTTATTTGTAGTAAACAAGTAGGTCATTCACAAAGAACACCACAAAGGTATATAGACACTCATGGAAAATACTATTCATCAAATCCATGAAAAATAAAGGAGCATTTTTTATACCAAATGGCATAACAAGGTAATCATAATGGTCGTAACTACTCAAAAAAGGTAGTTTTATGAATATCAGATTCTTTTATTCTCAAGTGATGGTAACCAGATCGAAGGTCGATATTTGAAAACCACTCTTCCCCTTTCAACTGATCAAATAGATCATCAATCTATGGAAATTGATACTTTTTCTTTACTATAACTTGATTGAGATTTTGGTAATCAACACATTAGCAAATAAAACCACCAACTTTTCTATCAAAGAGAACTAGTGTCACCCAAGGTGACTCACTTAGGTGTATAAATCCTTTCTCAGGAGGATCATCTAACTGGGACTTCTTCTATTTCATTTCCACAGGAGCCATACAGTAATAGGGAATAAATAATAGTTGAGTACCAATCATTAAGTCAATGGAAAACTTGACCTCCCTTACCAGTGGAAAATTAGAGAAATTAGAAGGAAACAAGTTGGGAAACTTGATGATAGCTGGAGGGAGATCATCTCTCAAATATTCTCACCCCAAATAAAAATAAAACACTAATATTTCATTCCCCAAATCCAGATAAGAAGGTCTAACCATACTCAACCTAGGGTCCCATTCACCTTGAAAAATAAGAGACACACCACTGGGTGTAGTAATCTAGACCCGTCGAGGATAACAATCTATCTAGAATTTATTGGAAATGATCCAATCCATTCTAAAAATGATGTTAAGAGGTTTCATGTTGAGGAATAGAAAACTCCAAGCTAGATCAACATCTGATAGAGAGAAGACACAAGTGGGACTATGAAGAACCTTATCTCTCTTCATTCCAAGGGGTGAATTAATATCCATTTCACAAGATAAAATCTCCATAGGAAGATTTAGAAAATAAACAATATGGGTTGAAATAAATGAATGACATGCGCCAATAGAAGTTCCAGTGGAACTTACATTGGAATTTCCACTAGACATTGAGCGGAAATTGGATATCAAGTGAAAGTTCCACAAAAAAACCAATGGAACTTACACTGTTAAAAGAACCACTGCAAACTTCAACCAACAATGTTGGGTAGACTTACAACAAAACTAAGAAAAATAAAACTTTAAAAACCAGTGGAACTTATACTATAAAAACTAGTGTAAGTTCTGCAATGCAACAAAACTATATATTACTTTCAGTAAAAGACCCAATACAAACTTCATGAAATAATGTTAGGTAGATTTACAATAAAACTAATAAAAAACAAACTTCAAATATACTCTTCAATACCTTTACATCATTCAATATAAAGTCATGGATAAAAACTTATTCCATATATACCAAAAAAATCTAAAAAAACTCAAATAAAATCTATAATACCTTTATCACTATCCATTATAAGGAGAACCAAAACACAAACTTCAAACCGTGTTGCAACTTCGATGATTCTCCCTGCTCTAAAACCCACTGATCCCTTCGACCTCGACTGGCGAAACCCAATGAACAAAAATTCGATATCAACTGCGATGAAACTGATAGCGATGCAACCCACTGAAAATACCGCAATCTGGAAAACCTTTCCCGCACTCTTTTATAGAACACCCGACCACTCCAAATGAAAATATGCATCCTCCAAATCCCTTCCACACTCCTGTCATTTTGCACACACCTCATTTTTCACGAGATGAAAATTCCCTCCATTATCTCAAAGAAAATGGATGGTACCACATATAAAAAATAACACATTTTAATATCCCCACATATGACCAAAGAATCCTATAAAATGGGGTATTGCATACAATAAAAACCTATTTGAATGAACCATAAATTTATCCTCACCCACTGCTACCCATGGTTCCATAACCGGGTAAAGGCGGTATAGGAGGGGGCGGTCCACACCCTCATCGAGGTGCTACTGGCACACTCAACCTTCCATCGAAGGAGCTACGAGGTGGTGTTGATGGATCTAGTCCAGCTTGGTGAGTACGTTGAGGGTTGGGAGGAGCTTCTAGGGCATGGGGTGGGGTTAGATATGGTGTCAAAGAAGGTGATATGGGTGTCAGTGATGGAGAGTGAGAGTATGGTGAGGATCTTGGTGTCGGTGGCGAAGAAAGGTGGGGGAGCGAGGGTGGCGTGGGAGATGGTGGAGGTGGGGGTTGTGGCGAAGCTACTAGTGATGGTTTAGGTAGGGGGTTGGAGATTGATGAAGGAGAAGGAGGTGGAAATTTTGAAGCTCTATGCTGGTGACTGGAAGCACTCCCCCTATCTCCCCAATGCCTTGTATTTTGGTTATCCTTCTTATCTAGAATGTGATTTCCCCCCTTCCCCCATTTCTATGATTTTAACTATTTACCCAAACTTGTCTGAACATATACAATCCCACCTTCATCAATTAGTTGCACCAGATACCTATAGTTGGCCCAATGGCACTTATAATCAAATTAAGGGTCCCAAAAGAATCATTTAATCATGCTTTCAATGTTCTTGATGACTAATCTAGGGACTCACATGACTGCAAGTTTGTTCATGGGGATGAAGGGAAAAACATTATTAATGAGAGTAATCCCACCTCTAAATGATATAAAATGACTTTTATAGTTAATTATATGACTTGTGATCCTGTTAACCATGGAATCATAGTGACTAATCCAAATCCTCCTTGTGGATAGAGGTGCTCTAAGGTGTTCTATGGGGAACCTAACTCTTTTGAATGAAATCCATTCATTAATCAAAAGGGACCTCTGGACCAAATAACTAGTGGATATGTAAACCCTAATCTTACTCAAAATCAGATATTGTCCACTCCAAATACCATATTTTTTAATTATCTCATTGAATCTCAAGATAGATTTGTGGTTTCCATTCAATAAAAAATAATGTCATAAGGAAAGAAGAGATGCAACATACATGGTGGCCTGAATTTTCCCTTGAAATGAGAAATAAAACCACTAGCTAAGTCTATGTAATGATTTCTACTGAGAAAAATCTTGCGTGAGAACAAACATGTAGGGAGAGATTGAGAGTCTCCTTGGAGAAGGCCTAAGGTGGAATTCAAGAAACGACATTTTCTCTCCATCAATGAGACATAGAACCATGGATATGAGAAAAATTTAATGAAAATATGACATATTCATTCATAGAATCCAATATGCCACATTGTTTTAATAATAAATCTTTATTCTATCCCTTCATAGCTTTCTCTATGTCAATTTTCACCATCAAATTTTTACCCATGACTTTCTTATTGATTTCATGAATCACCTCTTTGGAAAGTCTGACAACACCCTGCATACTTCTTCCTTTTATGTAGTCATTCTTCTATTACATAACCAAATGTGGTAGAAGTGGAAAGAGTATCTCATTAATGATCTTAGCTAGAATCTTATAAGATTAGTTACACATGCTAATGGGTTCAAAATGATTAAAAGATTTCAGGCACTTCAATTTTGGAATGAGCACAAGGTTGGTATCACACATGGGATTGGGAAGCAACCCACCTTTGTGGTAGCCATGAATAGCTAAGATGATGCATATCTAGATATGATCCCAGAAAAATATAAAAAACAGTAGGAAAACCATACGACCCTAGGTTAATGTCTATATTAAAAGTTTTTAAAGCCTCTAAGATCTCCTTCTTACGAGGAATAGCTTTAATCCATGCATTAATGTCATCATCTATAAGACTATGAATAAACTCAGGGAAAACATCCTCTCTAATAAATGGATATACAATCCTTACTGTATCATTATTATAGGCTATAAAAAGTTTAGAGAAGTGTTTCAAACCCATATGTCCTATAATGTTGGTGAAATTAGAGAAAGAACTATCCTCCAATTAAAGATTAAGGTTTATAATGAATTTCCTCTCCCCTTAATGCAAGCATGGAAGTAAGTAGTGTTCCAATCTCCCTCTTTGATCCATCTACATTGATCCCTCTCCCAAAAAAAACTTTCCTCTTCTATGTGTTTGTCTGATAAATTCTTTTGTTTATCCAATAGAGAATTGAAGATATCATTATCTGAATGTTCTTGAATCCTACCATAAAGTTGATCAATATCATTCTCCAAGTTCATGACACCGGAGAGGTGATTCTACCAATGGCTAGCCCAAGCATTAAGCATTGCCCTCAACCTTTTGAATTTTAATTTGATAATATTGACATGGTTTCTTTTTAACACACTTTGGAACATCATTTTTTGTATTTTATTGTATTATTTATATCAAAATATGTTTTTACTTAAACAATGTACAACTGTTGTTAATTTTTTATTTAATTATTAAAACAATGATTTCTTATTTAAAATATGTATTTTTTTGTTTTTTTAGTAATTTTGAATAGTTTAAATCTTAATAATTAATTCTAGAATAACCACCATTTTTATTATTTTGTTTTTGTATAAATTATATTTTTTATTTCCATTATATTAATTTATTCATTTATTTTATTTTTTGTGTAAATTTTTTTTTTTTCAGATACTCAATGTCATTAATAAATTTTATTTATTTCTTTGACTTAATTATATTAATCATTAGATTCATTAAATTTATTATTTTTTAAAATAATTTAATCTCAACAATTGTATTTCATTACATTTAATGTTAAATATTTTAGTATTTTTTGAAGTATTAAATACAATAATTTATTGATTCTTTATTTTAATTGTAAATAATTTTTTTAATCATTATAATTTTAATTTTATGTCGGTTATTTTTTGTAATTTAAAATGTTTATTTATTTTTAGGTTGTGCTATTGTGCATTTTATTAACTATTCTTGTTCATCAATAATATCACTCTGCTACCACCAAGAACATTACAACCATCTACTGTTAGTGTAAATCCCCATTACCTTTTTTTAGGTATGTTTTAATATTTGTTTTGATTTTCCTTTTTCATTGGATGACTATTTCCAAGAAGGAATTAATAAAATTCCTATAATTGTTAAGTTAGGGATTTTTTGGAATTTTCATCATAAAACCTGTAATTTTTACAGTTAGTTGGGGATTTACACACTATGTGATGTGGATACACGACATGTAATCATCACCTTGAAGATTCCATGAAATGGGTACACATCATGCAAGGTTTCATGCTGCGTACATCTTACACACTATGTAAATATTAAAAATTGGGTTTTTAATAAAAGGGAATGAAGTTTTTGATGTATGTGGGACTCGATAATTACACAACGTATAATTGGGTTACACGCCATGTAAAATCATGAGTTTCAGATTTAAGATGGTTGTCTGTTTGAAATTCTTATTTCCTTCCTCTAGGTTTCCTTTCTCTCGACCTATAGGCCCTTCCTAGTAGATTTAAAAGATCTCCAATCCGTTTATATCATTCGTTCGGTGATTAATCACCATGTTGGTTGTAGTTCATCTCTCTGTGTAAGTGGCCTCCCTGACTCTTTTTTATATCTCTATTTCCTCCTTGGTGTTTGATATATTATCTTGGTAATTTTGGATCTAAACTTTGGGTTGTTGAATCCTGATTCTAGGTTGAGTTTCTAGGTCTTCTACGCCTTCATCCTTTACTGGAAAGTCCAGTTTCAGTTGTCGTGTTTCTATGACAATGGTAGGTGATTCCATTTAAGATTATCCAATTGATTAAAACTTGAATTTATTATTGTTTTAAATTGATTTCAATTGAATTTTGAAAATCAAACTAAATGATAATTTTAATTGAAATTGAATTAGAATGGATTTTGGGAAGAACCCCCAATTCCAATGGAATTATAAATTAGGGTGTATTTTGAAATTGATGGATTTATGAATTTATTTTTAAGAAAATTGGATTAAATTGAATTGATAAAAACCTATGATTGGTTTTGGTGTGAAAATGCATGAAATGATGAAAAATTTGTGTTTTGGTTTTGAAATAAAATTGGCATATTAAAACTAAAAATGGGGCAATTGTATTTTAAACTAATTTGAAATGACTTTTACACTGTTTATTGATTGATTGAGCACATGCGAGCTTAGGTAGTTAGTGGGTTATTTTGGACAAGAAAACTATGATTGTAATTCCCTAGCAAAGGATTGACAATGAAAACTCTAATAAAAACCTAGTTCAGAGGATCTTATCCCCGATGGGATTTTGATGAGTCTTATTCGGCCTGATCCTAAGGGATGTGTCTACACATATTAGATATGATAACTGATATGAGATGTGTGAGGATCCCATAACTAGAAACTATCCTACCATAGGGAAGATGAACATGGTGCTTTCTATGATTCTTTTGATATATATTACATTTATATAGAAATATTTTACTCATGCCTATTGATTTATATAAACTATTTTAAATAAACTATTTATTTAATCCATATTGAAATGTTTTTCTATCAAATTGAAATGAAATAATTTTTTGTCTTAAATATTAAAATATACTATCATTCCTTTTTTGATTAAAATTGAAATAATTATTTGGTTTATTATTATGGAATATTATTATGAAACACTTGGTAGTAACCTACTGGTATTTTTAGCTCACACACTAGCTTTTCCTTCAGGTGTTTGTAGATTTTATCTTTCCTAGTTCGAGTAAAGGGAAAGTGCCTCTTGAAGGAGGTGGATATTCTTGATCCCTTAGAGATTGGAGTGACATATACTTTAGGATGCGGGGCTATCTTGTCTATTTTATTTTACTTTTATGATGTACTATTTGGATTTTTGATATACCTATTTGGTTTCTGGTACTTTCTCCTTAAAGAATTTTGAGCGTACTGATATGTGTCTTTATCTTGCACTGTGTTTGTGGAAAATTTGTTCTCACATTTTTATTGCATGATGTCAGGTGCTAGTCTCCAACCCATGGGGATTGGGAATTAACTTCAGGATATTTTGGTACAAGTTTGGGTATCAGGGTAATAGGGTATTCAGGCTGGTTCATGACAAAGTGGTATCAGATGTACAGGTTAAGCATATTGCCTTGATGTTAGTATGCATTTGGGAAATCTTGTTAGGACTTAGAAGGTAGTTATGAGTGAGTGTTTGGTCATATCTTATTGTGATAAGAATTAATTCACCATGGGTGGTTTGGAAAATGATTATTTATTATTGTTTCTAGTATTTTCCCTACTTTATATTTGGATAGGTGGAAATCCAAATCTTTCTTTCTTATCTGATGGGATTAATTTCCACATTTATCTTGTTTGAGTTTTGTTCTGAGTAATCTTCTGATGTCTTCAATATTTTTTGATGATGTTGTGTAGTATCTTTCCTCCAAAAAGACATGTGAATAGGATCTAGGAGGATGCTACTGATGAACCACAATGAGAAAATCCTCTCATTGACTAGAGTTTGGTAGAGGTTATTGTGTGTTTTGTCCAAGATTTTGGATGGGAACATGTACCCATAACTGCTTAGGATCTAGTTGTGGAACCTCATAAGGATGAATCATATAATCTTACTATGAATTTCCTTTTTCAGAAACCACCTGTTTGCAAGTCTCTAATGATCCTCAAGAGGTTGAGTATTGTCTAAGATAGATAGAGCTTCTATTGGATTTCTTGGAGAATCCTAAATATATTAAGGTAATGTGTACTACCTTTAAGCTCTAGGGACCTAGAAAGAGATGGTGGGATTACATGGTTACAATGAATATCACAAGGTTTTTAGTGGAAGGACTTTAAAGTACTTTTCACTAACTAATTCAATACAAAAATTATGGTACAGGATAAAGATATAGATTTTTTTAAACTCAAGTAGGCTGACGGGACCATGAAGGACTATGAGAACCGATTCAATGATATCATGTAGTTTGAACCTGAGATTGTATCGAATGAGAAGATGAATACTCGATAGTTCTATATGGGACTTTGATATGATATTTTTTATTAGGTTTTATTTCTAAAGTTATCTTCTTATGATAACATGTTGGATATGGAGTTGATGGTCAAACTTGATCTGGCTGGTAAGATAGGGTTGGTAGGGGTTTCTTTTTCTCTTAGTGGCAGTTTTGTGAGTTTACATAAAGGGAAGAGGAATCCTGATGATTCCTATGGTGGATCTCAAAATTAGGGTTCTTCTATACCTTCTTTAGTTCCGAGTAGAGACCCTTTGACTTTCTTTTAGTGTTGAAAGTCTATGCATTCAAAATGGGTTTTCACTGAGGAAACCAAGATATGTGGTTCCTACATATACTCAGATCACTTGTAGAAGTTATGTTATATCTTTTACACTCCACATAGTGCATGGGTTCATCAACACAATAAATTACTATGGTTAAATCATATGCATCAATATATAAGGGGTTCCAGTCATAGGCATCTGGAACAAAGATTCTTTACAAAGTGGAAGAGTCTCTAGAGGAAGAAGATACGACTCCAATGATAGTGAGAGGTACCATCATTATAGCTTCATATGTAGTGACTTCTTTATTTGATATTGGAACATCTCACTCATTTATATCAACTCATATTGTGAATCTACTAAATATTCATGCATATCTTTTATCTTATATGGTATATATTACTACACCCCTCAGAATGAAGAGAGAGTAGGGTATTCATTTTCTTGCTTGCGTTTTTTCAATATTAGATATCGATCTTACCTGATATTTTATGGTTATCGACATGAAACCAATTTAAATCATTTTTTTAATGGATTGGATCATTTCTAATAAATCCCAAATGGATTGTTTAATTTTATGGGTCTTCTTTACTATACCTGATGTGGCATGCCATGTATTTCAGGAAGAATGGTACACAAGGTTGAGTAGAGACTAACATTTTTATCTAGAGTTGGGGAAAGTAATATAAATGTTTTCTTTTGACCTGGAGTGGTAATATTTGAGTGGTGATCTCCCTTCAGTTTTCTTTGAGTTTCTCTATGTGTTTCCTTTTGATTTATCTGGGTTTCCATCATTAAGAAAGGTAGAATTTTCTACTGATTTAGTGCCTGGTACTCAACTAGTATATTTTCCTTATTATTGCATGGAACCATATAAAAATAAAGAGTTGAAGATTCATCTAGATGATTTTATAGAGAAGGGGTTTATATACCTTAGTGTGTCACCTAGGGTAGTGCCTATTCTCTTTGCTAAGAAATATTATGGAACACTTAGTTTATGTGTTGATTAGCAGGAACTCAATCATGTCATAGTAAAGAATAAGTATCTATTTCCATGGATTGATGATCTATTTGACAAGTTAAAAGAGGTGAAGTGTTTATTGAAGATTTATCTTCAATTTTTTTAACACCAGTTGAGAATAAAATAATATGGCATTCAGAAAACCACCTTTCGGAGTAGGTATGTCCATTATGAGTATTTTTCCATGCTATTTCTTCGAACAAATTCTCTTAAAGTCTTTATGGATATAAAGAATAGTATTTTACATGGGTATATTGATAAATTTATGGGGTTCCTTGTGGATAACATCCCACTTTACTCTAAGTCTTAGGAGGATCATATGCTTCATTTGAGAGTAGTTCTTTAACTATTGAGAAATCACCAACTTTATGCCAAGTTATTGGAATGTAATTTTTGGATTCAAGAAGTGAAGTTATTAGGAAATGTGATCTTGGAACATGGTATTTTAGTTGATCCAAATATAGTGAAAGATATTATGACATGGTAGAAACCATAATATTTTCAAGATTCATAAATTCTTAGGTTTAGCTAGATATTATCACCTTTTTGTAAAGGATTTCTCAAATTTTGCTTCTCTGATGGATTATCTAACTCTAAAGGGGGTAAATTATTCTTGGGATAAGAAATTTTAGATTTATTTTTTTGAGATAAAACTCATTTTTACTTCTACACTGGTGTTGACTCTTCCAGAGGCTGAGTAGGGCTATGTGGTATTCTATGATGCATCAGGTTCATGTTTGGGTTGTGTTCTTATGTAGGGTGATAACATCGTTTCCTATAGATCTCAATATCTTAGGCCACATGAGAATATTTATCCAACCCATGACAATAAACTTGTTTTTTTGATGCATTCACTTAAGAGTTAGCAACATTAACTTTTTAGAGAAATGTTTACCGTGTATTCAGATCATAAGAGATTGAGTTATATATTTTCTCAAGAATATTTGAATCTCTTCCAAAGGTTTTGGGTGGAGTACCAAAAATATTTTGATTTTGATATTTCCTATAGCCTCAAGAAAGTTAATGTTGTTGTTGATGCTTTGAGTGGGAAACGTCCAACCCATAATGTGAAAGAATAATCTGAAGAGTAGAACTTTATGGGACTTTTTTGCACAGTTGCATATTGGAGTTCAAGAAACAAGGGTCAAGGTTATCTTGGTCGGTGTTCAGTTGACCTTCGCTCTTCTTGATATGGTTCTTCAAGAATAGTAGCTTGATGATGAATTCTATGGCATTAATAATTATATTTATGGTGGGGAGACCATTTTTTAGTGGTCATTCTCCATAGAGGGTATCCTATGTTTCTAGTACCAGTACATTGTTCCTTTTATTGTGAGAAAATATATGATGAGGAATTTTCATAATTCCCAGTGGTAAATTCACCCTGGAACTACAAGGATGTATTATGACATGAAATTATGATTCTAGTATATGGGTATGAGATGAGACATTGATAACTTTGTTTCACACTACTATGCTAGCCAATAGGTCAATGCCAAGAATCGTAGACCTTTTGGTTTTCTTCAGTTACTTCCAATGTTGACTTGGAAGTGTGATGATATTTCTAGGGACTTTGTGGTTGGGTTTTCACATACCTAGAGGAAGAATAATGCAATATGGGTTGTGATCAATAGGTTGACCAAATCATCTCACATTATACCCATTCATGATACAACCAAAATATATATACGAGATAGATTGTTTATTTTCATGGAGTTATAAGTGCTATAGTATCTAATAGGGATCCCCATTTTACTTCTCACTTTTGGAGAGGCCTCCAGTAGAAATTGGGATCTAAAGTTCATTTGTGTAAAACATACCATCCCTAGATGGATTTATAGATAGACAGGGATATAAAGGTTCTTGAGGATATGCTTCGTGCTTGTGTTCATGATTTTAGTGTATTTTAAGATAAACATTTGGGATTGGTTTAGTTTTCTTATAATAATAGATACCAATCCTTGATTAGAATGGCTCCTTTTGAGGATTTGTATAGTTGGCCTTATAAATATCTTATGCATTGGTTGGGGAACAGTGAAAATTCCTTTGTTAGATCTACCTTGTTTCAAGAGACAATAGAAAATATTTAGTTGATTCATCAGAGGATGTTGATGAGAGAGATTCAGTACAAATCATATGATGATCAGTGGAGTAGAATGTTTTATTTTTTAGTTGGTGATCAGGTGTTCTTGAAAGTTTCACCTCATTTAGTTCATTGACATATTGGGAGGTAAGGGAAGCTTGATCCTCGTTTTGTGGGACCTTTTGAGGTTGTTCATCAGGTGGTGAAAGTGGTTTCCCATTTAGAAATTTCACCATAGTTGATGTTAATACATAATGTGTTCTATGTATATCAACTATGGAAGTATCTTTCTGATCCATCTCATGTTTTGAGATGGAGTGATCTTGATGTTGAGCCTGATTTATCCATGATTGGTCATCTTATCAAGATAGTTGATTCAGAGACCAAGGTACTTCATGGGAGGATGATACCTTTGGTCCGAGTGCTATGGTAGCACGATTATAACTCTCATGAGATCTAAGAGTGTGAGGAACTGATTATAGTTCATGGCCTCACCTTTTTGAAGATATTTTCCTCCCATGAAGTACTAGACTTGTGATACACCCAAAGAATAGAGGAGATATAAAGATGATCATATCCTTGAAAACATTAGAGAGTCCTTAGATCGATTTTCATAAGGATTGAAGATCTCAGAAGGTGTGGTTTGGATCACCCAATCTCAAGAGAAATGAAGAGATACTCCATCGAGGATAAGAAACTAATTTTTATATTTACAGATATCCCTCTATAGATACTTCATAAACCCCATCGAACTTTCATTTTTTTTCCCCATTTAATTTTCATATAACTCAAAAACTAATTGGGATCCATTTAAATCCTTTTAAATAATTATATATAATTTAAAAAGTCAAAAGATATTAAATCCATGAATTTAGGCTATTAAATCATTGAAAATGCATTATAAGAGGTTCGGGATAGAAAACTAGATTTTTAAAGCATTTTATGCTACCTATACGCAAGTGTGTGTGTGTGGGGGGGGGGGGGGGGGTTGGGTAAGGGTAAACTATTTTACCCTTACACAACACTATGGAATAGATCATGCAAGGGTATATTAAACCTACCCTTATGAATGCTTTGAAAACCATAAATTTCCTTTAAGTAAGGTTGGTGATCTACATGAGGGTGACTATTTTTACCCATGCATTGTGATATACCAAGGTTCACATAACAGTTGTTTACCCTTACACAACATTTAAAAGTGTGACTTACACTTACACGAGTACCCTTACACAACTCCAAACTTACATGATAACCCTTATGTATCTTATAGTATAACTAAATTAACCTCACATGAGGCCTGATCTACTATTACATAGAGAAGGACTTCCCTTACATATCTTGGGGTACCATTACATATCACATTAGATTTTTTATGTTACCCTTACACAAGAGTTCAAAAACTAGCCTTACCTTTATGCAATAGTATAAAATAAAGGTGACCCTTATGCAAGCCTTAGAAAATAAATCTTACCTTTACACACAGTATACAAAACCACCATCACCCTTACACAACCTCAATTACTTGCGTAAGGGTAGATACTTCTTTGAAAATAGTAACTTTTCAATTTTACTAACTCATAAATAAGTATGAGAGGTGTTTATTATTACTTTAAATATTATAAAACACTTCCAAAAATATTAGAAGCATTTTAAAACTTCTAAGTTATTTTCAAAATAATCTTTTAATAATTTTAAATTAATTCCATAATGTGTAAAACCCTCTATAAAACCAAATAATAATTTATAAAATAATTTCAAAAAAAATTATAAATTTTATGAAACAGTTCTGAACCATTAAACACCCCAAAATAGAAAAGGGAGGCTCGTGAATATTTCATACCATCACACAACATCATCTACAGTAGTATAAAAAGATTTTCCAAACCTTTATAATTTTTATCTTCATGGTTCTTACCTTAAGTACGTAACTTTTGACATGTATTAGTGTAATGAACCAACTCATTTAAACTAAAACATCTCACTACTGGTTGACTATCTTATTTTTTATTACTATTATGATTGGAACTATTTTCCTTGTAGTCATAAGAAAAATTACTGAGCTTACCACATCAGTAATACTTTCCTAATCCTACAAAAAATTCTTTAAAATTTCTTTTAACACATCTGTAACATTTTTAGATATTACCTCATAACTTTTTTGTTGACTGCTTCTTAATTTCTTTCTACATTGACCACTTCTTACTCTTATTGTCACGATGTACATAAGTGTCAGAAAACTCCATCTTCAATTTATCATCACAATAAACAACATCCTCATAAATTTTAAATTCATGAAAATTTGACACTATTTGTAAACTTGGTTTTAGACCAATGTAAAACCCATCAATTTTACTCTCATGGTCTAGAAAAAAATTTGGTGCATACCTGGAAAGTCAGGTAAAATTTTCCTCATAAGCATCCACTGAGTCTTCTTTTATTTTTATTTAACTCTAAAAATTTTCTTTCCATTCTAATCCAAATAACTTTAGGAAAATATTTCTCAATAAAAATAACTTTAAATTTTATCCACAACATACCATCAATATTATCTTTTTCCTTAGTATTTTTAATTAGATACCACCATCAATTAGCTTCACCTTCAAAATAATAAATAAAAATAGTTTCCTTTTTATGTTCTATACATCCCAAAATAGAAAATATATTATAAAATTCATTTATACATCCTTCAATTTTCACTAGGTCTAAAGATCCACCAAAATCCAAAGGGTGATGTTTTATGAAATGATCCACTATATACATATTCCCCTATGGAGATTTTGGTCACTCTCTTTCATGGGAACCACCATTAATGGAATGTGTCAGCTGAGTTAACAGTACCACAAAATAATCTATTCCCAATATTATAAGCTACTGATTCAGAAGGTTATTATCCCCTTGATCCATCCCTAATTCAGCTTCAATGTTTCCTTAGAAGAAAATCATTTCGAACATACATGTATTAGATGATGAAACCTAGAAATATTCAAAATCTACCTCATGATAATATAAAAAAATAGAGACACTTTAATGTGTATTTTAACATTCTATTAACCTCTAAATGTATCCTAACCTTTCCTTTTATACCAACTATAATTCCATGAAACATATTCAACTCATAATTTCATGATTTATAATAAGGGTTGAACTTTATAACATTTTCAAGATATTTTTAGTTTAGAGTTTTAGATAATTAAGGAAACACTACATAATAAATAGGTAACATTCACAAAGTGTACATTTTTACATAAAAAGAGTTCTTTAACTTTACACCCATGTTTCATTCAAGACACTTTTGCTTCCTTTAAGATGAGTCGTCATAGTGGAAATCTTGACCTTACTAAAATTTATAATCATACTTAGATCCTATAAAAATATTTTAAAATGTGGGATGAGAAAAAAAATCTCACTAAGGGATATAAAAAATAAATTAATCTCATTAGTCCAATGAAAAACATGAAATCCCATGAATACATTTACCATTTTCTCAATAAAACCTTCACATATAAATATATTACTTCCACATATGAAAATAAATTTTTGCTCAAATAAAACATTTTAGAAACCATTATTAATCATTTTAAAACCATGAAGGTATATTGAGGCACGTGGTAACTCATGATGATATTTCAAAACCTTTCACCTTTAAAAAGTTCAAAAAAATTCCTCACCAAATAAAATCAAAATATTTCCATAAAAAAGTTTTTCTCAAAAAATAATATAGGTGTCTTCAAGCATCATATTCATGAATCATGTTCTCCCATTTTAAATCAATGTTAAAATTAATTAATCATAGTTAATTTAATTGGATTAAACTTCCTAGTAACCACTCTCATTTTTTTCTTTGAATAATAAATTATTACTCAATTCATTAGAGATCTATATCATGCTCACCTATTTTCACTAGCTATATCAAGTTCAATTTTCATCATCTATAATTATCAAGTACCATATCAGGAAAAAAAATTGTAAGATTTAATTTTTTTTCAAAAAATATCATTTTAACTCATAATGAAAACACTTTTCATTTTCACACAATAATTAGGATAAATATCCTTTTTTTAACACTTAAAAATGAAAAAAAACAAAAGGAGTGATAATATGATATTATTTAAAAAACAATTTGTGTTTGTATAGAAATATTGATAAAAAATTATGAGTATGATGGTAGGGAAATGTGGTCAAGCTATATATTTGAAAAAACATTATTTTTTCACCATTTTAGAAATTAAAAAATAACTCATATATAAAACATTAAAAAGTTTATTTTTAAATCATTGTAAAGAAAGTAAAATATTGTCAAAAATTAACTTTAGAAATAATTGAAGCATAAATAAAAACATCCATGAAACATTTAATAGAACTTGAATATGTAAAATAAAGAGTTTAAAACTTTTAAAATAATGTTTTAAAGGAAAAACCATACCTAGAGTCCCTACTCATTTTGTTTGTATGTCCACCCTCCTCTTCTTTAGAAAACCTCCCTTGGGTTACACCTTATGCCTTATTAGGTTGGTCTTTTAGTGAGACCAGAACCAATAGGATGTGGGGAGGGGTATTTGGTAGAAATTTGGACACATGTTGGCTGAGATAGAGTACCTAAAATTTGTTAGGAAGAGGGTATAAGGGGTTCCATTTTATAAGTGAGTAGAATGCAACTTTTGTAATTATTCAATGTTTTAAAATAATATTAATTCACTCCTATGGTAAAGTGGCACTTAAAAAATTAAAATTTTAATATAAGGGTACAATTTTTGAAATCATATCATCCAATAATAATTAATATAATATTTTGTGACCACATCACTTAGTTTTTAACTTAATTAACTTATATTTTCTTTTTACCATGCTAACAACATTTTTACCAAGGTTACTATTCATAATGACCAAAAATGAAATTGATCCATTTAATAAATTTTGACCTCATAATTATAAATATGGAATATATTTTTCAATATTCAATGTATATAAGTTTCATAAATTACTTTTAATATAATAACGTGGAGCGTAACGAAAAATAGCTTTTTTGAAAAAATGTGTTTTTAAGCCTAAAAATGATCTTATACCAGAATCAAATATAATGTTGATTTATATATAATTATATTGGTTTTGTTAAATTAAATGGATTTTATGTTACTTTAAAACTAAATACAAAATATAATGGTACTTTTAAATTACTTTATTTAAATAAAAGAAATGACAGTTTTACAAAAATCAGCATTTTTTACTATTCACTCAAAAATAAATCTTAAAAAAAATTAATCCTAATTTATATTTTATAATTTGATATAAAAAATAAGTTTATTTTATCAAATTAAATTTATAAAATTAAGAAATTTATCTTTTAAATAAAATAATGTAATTCATTGAAAAATAATTTAGTTAAATAAAGTTATTTTTTTCAACTGAAAAAATTTAGAAATTTATTTATAAAACTATTATGAATATGAATCCATAAAATGAATAATTATAAATAATATGATTTATTTATTTCTTGGATTACCTAGGTTGTCCCAAAAAGTATATAAAATGCAAAGGAGAACATGTAAGGTTCCTTCTGTGAGATCTTCAGAAGTAGGAACTACTCACTAGATGAGTGATTTGAGGTAGTGGGAGTCTTTGACTGAATGAAGGATGATTCATGGAGATCAAATCGGTTGGAAATATCCCCATGAATATCATAAGGTGGAAATTTTTGGAAGCATCTACAGAGTCTTATTATCTAATAATGGGATAGATCATTTGTTTTATTATCCCTTTAAGAATTGTAATCATCTTTATTTTACTTGAATAAAATAGTTGTTTTGTTACCCCTATGGATTAGAATTATGAACCAAGATAACTTGTGTTTTTCTGGTGTGTTTTATTTATTTCAATCATCATATTTTGATTTTCTGTGTATGTCTTCTTTTTTATGTTTTTTATTATAGATAAATGATTTGGGGTTGGTGTCTTCAATGTTCTGGTTTTCACATTGTTGGTTCACTTATGGAACTTTTTTTCTCTTAGTGAGTTCTGGTGGATGGATTCTGGTTATTTATCAAAAGTTACCTATGGACCCAATGGATTTTAGTTGTATAGAGAAGAGTTCTAGAGAAATTCATAGTTTTATATTATTGAATAAATTAAAAATATACTTTGTACATAAGGTTACTCTTGAATCTTCATTGAGTGCGTAAGGGTTTCTATGTGGAAATGGAAATATGTAAGGGTTGATGTGTAAGGGTATCTTTAGATTCACTAGGGAAAAATTTAAGAGTACATATGAAATTAATCTCAATATGAGGGGCTTTCTATATTTTGAAGACTAGAAGTTTTTCTATGTCTTCGATTCACACTTTGATATGTAAGGGTCAATTGCCTAATACGCAAGGGTTATAATAGTTAGATATGTAAGGGTTTCCAAGAAATTGAAGCATAGAATTTAGAAAATTAACCAAGTTGCATTGTGATACGTGAGGGTCAGTTTCATGATACATGAGGGTCATTAAATCTTCAAAGTCAATACATAAGGTTATTCAGAGGGTAGTGGAATTTGAAAATGTTACAGAGTTACAATTTGATATGTAAGTGTACTCAAAGTCATACGTAAGGGTGACACTAGATCTTTTCAAAATACATAAGGGTGCATGGAGAATGTTTAAGGGTACTTAGAGTTTAAAAGTTAAATATAAGGGTTAATGATTAGAAAAATATGAGGTTTCTCGTGATTCAATTTAGAATATGTTGAGTTTTTCTTCAAGTATTAAAAATCACAATGTTGATAATTGAGCAATGATTCAATCCAAGAATAGTGGAGAATAAAATGGTGAGTTATGAGAATATTTTCATATGATAATTATGGGATTTCAATTAGAAAATTTGAAATCATTGATGAATATCATGATGGTTCTAAGTGCAGTGGAAGTGTGTGGAGGTGGGAGATATATTAAACTTTCTTTTAATAATCATTTCATTAAACCAAGATCAAAGATATTGCACATAAAATTTATAATTAATTTATTTAATATTTTAAGAAATAAATACATGGGATTAGGAAATTCCTTCATTGGTGAATGTTGATCATATGAAAAGACCCTTTCAGATTGCCTTCATTGTGCTGTGAGGATCCAAGGATAGAATCCCTCTAGCGGTGATCCACACGTGCTCTTATGATCTCCGAGAAACACCACTCGATCTTCAGGTTCTAGTGCGATGAGTAAAATTTCTTGTGTTATTCGTTCTTGATCTCTCATTATTTGGTCTTATAGAAATCACTCTTACACTTCTCATTCTTGAGGGGGAGGGAGACGGAGGAGTTGAGAGAGAATTCATTGTGCGTAACAATTCTCTATTCTCAATTTTGGATGCTCTACTCAATAGACATAGTTGTCTATTTATAAAGTTAGGATTTAAGTTGAAATATTATTTAATTTCATAATGTCCATTAAATAACATTTATAAACTTTAATAAACCCCATTCCATTTAATAAAAATTATTATTATTATTTTATGGTGCGTGAAAACTTGGGTAATAACAAATATTATGTAATGGTATTGTTAATTAATATTTTTCACTAGATTTGATCTTGGTCCATTTAAACTCCTATTCCATTTATTTAATAATAGAATAAATATTTTATTCATAGATAAATATTTTATTCACAATCTGGAGAATAAATATTTATTAAAATATTCAATAAATAAAATTAATATTTTATTCACAAGTCGGAAAATAAATATTTATTTAATTTATGCAATCAATATTACTTGAATAAAATTATTCCTAAAACCTAAGAATAATATTTATTCCATTAATTAAACTAAAATATAATTTAATAGAGATCAACGGAAACACTTAGTGTGTGACCCGCTAGTATTCTTTATCATCGGGATTAGTAAGGCTTGCCTAAATTCCATTATTACTATCTAGCAACGATTCACGAAACCCAAGAGAAAGAAATTAATGTCACAATGTTGAAAACAAAATATAAATGCTCAATGTGTAATATAATCCCTTTGTCAAAATATCTCATTAAGAAGGTTTCACATCTATGTCACCAACCCATATGCTTGATATTTCTTTTTTTGGCTATCTGAAATAAAAATATTGTTACACCATGGCCACATAATTTAATGTGATGGTTATATTCCAATAAAAGGGTCGAGATATTAGATTCTATAAAGATAGAAGGCACAAATCCTTCATCAATTTATTCATTAATGACATTTCACTCATGATACATCCAATGTATCCAACTTCTCCATAAACTGTTATCATCATGGTTTACAAAATACATCTATGTATGTGATTTGTAACATGTATTAATAATAACTTTAATGTCTAAGGACCATTACACACACTCATATATAGGAATATCTGATGACACCAAAACATTTGGAATTCCTACAAGTGTTATTGCACTCATAATCTCTCTTATTGGAGATTAATAAGTACAAACTTCATGAGAAGAAGCCTCATCTACTCATGATTACTCGCTCCTGACAATCTATGTACTATGTGTCCCACCATAGTACATTATCTAACCACAGAACATTATTTGATAATATCATCATAGCGCATCAATTTTCTCATCATAGCGGGGAACTAATCTGAACTTATCAATGTGACGTATACTCTAGAATATTATTACATTAGAGTCATATAGTACAATAAACAATATGTAATAAGAAGTTTTATTAATATTCAATACATTGAATATTCATGTAATTAAAGTATAAATAGTTGGTCCTTGGACACCAACTCTAAAAAACTCTCACATGGACTTTATTTAACTCTACCTATAAACTTCAATCTGCTAGACCTCACATGATATTCATGTTTCTGATGAGTAAAGGTTGTAGTCAAGGGGTCTACCACATTATCATCTGTGGAAATACTACTCACTACAACTTCACCTCTCTGAGAAAACCCCCTCAAGAGATGATAATTTTGAAGTATTTGCTTCATCTGCTGATGTGACCTTGGATCTTTTGCAAGAGTCACTAGTGCAATGTTATCATAATAAAGTGTGATAGGATCTTTAATTCTAGGCACCACATCAAGATCCTAGAAAAAGTTGTGCATCCATACTACTTCTTTAGATGCCTCAGAATCCACTATATACTGGGAATCTTCTATAAAATCTATAACCAAAGCCTGCTTTGAGCTCTTCTAGCCCACATAACCTCTATTCAAAGTAAATATGTATCCCATTTGTTACTTCATGTCATCTTGATCAGTTTTGAAACTAATTTATTCATATCCTTTGATGACAATTTTCTCATCTCCTCCATAATCTAGGAACATTTCCTTAGTATGCCTCTGATACTTAAGGATAGTCTTGATTGCCATCCAATAGTGGTCACCTAGATTATCTGGATATCTTCCCATCATACATAAGGCATAGTCATCATCTAGCCTAGTATATAGAATAACATACATGATCTACCCAATCACCGATGCATATAGAATCCTTTTCATTCCATTTCTTTCCTCATATGTCTGAGGCCACATTTTCCTAGAATGATGAAAGCCATGTGATGCTGGAAACAATACCCTCTTGGATTGTTCTATATTGAATCTCTTCAATATCTTGTCAATGTATGTACTTTGAATTAGCCCTAGAAACCTATTGGATCTATCATGATGGATCTTGATCCCAATAATATATGTTTCCTCACCAAAGTCCTTCAAAAAAAAATTTATTCAACCATGTCTTAACATACTGCAGGACTGGTATTTCATTTACAATGAGTAATATGTCATCAATATAAACCATTAAGAAAAATAAAAAACTCCCACTAAACCATTTATATACACAAGACGTTAATTTTTTCTTTATGAAACCAAATTACATTATAAAATTATCAAAATGAATGTTCCATGATTTGTAAGTTTTCTTTAATCCATAAATGGATCATTGCAACTTTCATACCTTGTAGGCATTCTTTGGATCCACAAACCCTTTAGGTTGTCTCATATAGAAATCTTCCTGAAGATTCCTATTAAGGAAGTTTGTTTTCAAATCCATTTTACAAATCTCATAATTATGTAAATCCACAACGAAAAGTAGAATTTTGATGGATTTCAACATTGCAACTGGTGAAAAATTTTCTTCGTAGTTGATGCCTTGACATTGTTTAAACCCTTTTACAACCAGTCACATCTTATAAGTACTAATTTTTCCTTTCATGTCTAGTTTCTTCATAAATACCCATTTGCATCTAATAGGATTTACATCTATTTGAGGGTCTACCAAAATCCAGACTTAATTTTTCTATATCGGATCAATTCCAGAATTCATGGCTTCCTACTACTTGGCAACATTTGTTCCACTTACTTATTCCTTGTAGGTTATAGGATAATTATTATCAACTAATAATGATTCACCATCCCCGATGACTATAAAAACATATAGTTATGTTTATCTAACCTCTATATTACACCTATGTAGTAATTGTGTCTCTGAAACAATTTATTCTTCCATGGGACTTTGTGAAATTTGTTCCTATTCCAGCTCATGTGTATCTTGATCCTAGACTTCATCAAATTCTATCTCTCTCCCACTATCTCTTTTAGATATAACATCCTCCTTAAGAAATGTGGGACTTATTTCAACCAAAAGCTTTTTTTTGAAGGATTTTATAGGTAGAATTCTTTTATTTCTTTTGGATATACTAAAAAGGTAGACTTTTTACCTCAGAGTGTAATATTGTTACTTGAAGAGGCATTTAAAAATACTTTAAAACCACACACATGTAAGTAAGATAACACAGGTTTTTTATCATTCCATAATTGGTATGGTATGACATCTATTGATTTAGTTGGCACTCAGTTTAGTATGTATGTTTTTGTTTTTAACATAAATCTCCAAAAGGATAATGGAAGACTCATATGACTCATCATTGATCTCACCATATCCAACAAGGTGTGGTTACTCCTTTCGCTTACACTATTCCAATGAGGCATATAAGGAGGCGTGAGTTGAGATAAAATCTGGAAATCCCACAAATAATCAATGAAGTCTTGATTAAGATATTCTCCACCATAGTCTGAGGGAAGTTTCTTAATATTTTTACCAAGATGGTTTTAAACTTCATTCTTGTATTCTTTGAATTTATCAAAAGAATATAACTTATACCTCATTAAGTAAACATATCCATATCTACTAAAACCATTAGTAAAAGTTATGAAGTACGAGTACCCACCCCTTGCTTCAACAGGAAATGGACCACACACATCAGTATGAGCTAATTCAAGAAGATATTTAGCTTTCTCACATTTCCCACTAAATGGGGATTTGGTCATTTTTCCTTATAAACATATGTGAAATACACAAAGTGATTTTAGTTAAAAAGAATCTAAATATCCATATTGATGTAATTTAGTCAAGTTCTTTTCATTTACATGACCTAGCCGATGATTCCAAAGTTGGGTGTGGTATGAGTCACGTGAAGTAACTTTGTTGTCAATTTCCATTATTTGGTTCATGTAATCCACCACATAAAGACCATTATTTAAACATGTCTTACCATAAAAAATTTATATTTATAAAAGAAGCAACATTTATTCCCAAATCATCGGTATCGAGTATGAATATGGAAATAATGTTTTTGGTAACTGAAGTCACATAATAACAAACCTTTAAAACCAAGATCATTATAATTAGCAATGTGAGGTGGAAATCACTGATTGCTACAATAGTAAGTTTATATTTTTTGGATGCTCAAAGATCAACCTCTCCTTGGAAAATCTTTCTAAATCTATTTGGTTCATGTATTTGAATACATATGTGAGAACCACAAGTTTTATCTAATAACCATTTTTTAGAAATAGATACATTTCACTTGATAACAAATATACATGAAGCTTCCCCTTTCTTCTTTGGATGAGTGCAATTTATCTTCTGATGCCCCTTCTTTCCACATGAAAAATAGATGTCATCCTATTACCTTGATTTACCCTTGATCTTCCTCTTATTGTAAGAGAATGTAGAAGATTTTGGGTTAAATCTCTTCACTTTCCCTTTATATTTTTTCACCATAAGGACAAAATATTTTTCATGCATTGTATCCTTATCTACTTGGTGAAGAATAGTAAGAAGATCTGGAAGTGACTTCTGAATGTTGTCTATATTAAAATTCAAAACATAGCTAGAGAAGATATAGGGGAGTGATTCCATAATGAAATAGGTTCTCAGTTATTTTGGGAGTTTAAACCCTATAAACTCTAAGTGCTCAATGTAGCCAATAATCTTGGCTATGTGAGGCTCAGCTGGGGAAACCTCTCCAATATTTCTCTGAAAGAGTGCCTTGGAAATCTCAAAATGTTCTTATTTAGCTCCCTACAAGTAAATATCATGGAGGTGATCAAGCATTCTATATATATCCATGTTTTCATGAGACTTTATTAGTTCACTAAACATCGATGAAAGCATCAAACATTGAACATAGACCACATCACTCAAATATTTTTCAAAGATAAGTAAATCTCCATCACTCACATCTTTAGTAAGTGGATCGGTCAATATGGATTCTTCTAACGACCGAAGATTGACGTACATGGACATTACATTTATTTTGCAGAATAATTAATATATTACACAAATATATGCCCAAAGACCATATTAGTTTCGTGTCTTTGGAAACTTGGAACATAATCTTCTATATTAATGAAGGATCTTCAACATCTTCTATAAAGATCTTCCCCTTTTGTTTTCCTACATAAAACCTTTCTTTATATCCTCAAAAGAAAACATAAAAAGGAAGAGATAAAATTTTCAATAAAGGTAATCATGGAGAACAAAAAACTAACCATAAACCTAAGAATGTAAAAACATGAACATAAATTTTGAAAAATTTTGAGTCATGAAATAAGTCTTGGTAGTTCATAAGGCATAAATCATAAATGAACTCGAACCATGATAAAATAACTTTGACATAAAACATGGAATTGTGGAAAAAAATAAGCACATAATATAATTTCCATATTAGACAAGGAATTTCATCCAAGACCATAATAGTTGACAAAGTCCATTATTGAACCAGGTTTACTTTTCATTCTATCCATGTATTACTAAACTATATTTACTTGTCGTTCTAACCCAGTATTACTGAACCGGATTTTCATTCCATTCCAGTCATGTCTATATCATGAGATATAAATCATTACCCAATGTATTGGATGGAGATATAGGTCCCACCCATATCAAAATGAAATCATTCTTACATGTTTTACAAAAACATAAATCATTTATCATAGCATAACCCATGAAATAAAATGGGTTTCTTAAACATCATTCCATCATAACATAATCCATATAAAATAAATGGATTTCATAAAATAGTTCCATTATTTACACAATAAAATAATAGTAATAATAGGGATAGAAACATAACCCTATTTAAATAGAGTCATCTTAGATGGAAAATAATTTTGATAAAACACTTGAACTTAATTCTTGAAGAAAATATCCTTTCTTTTCAAAAACATTTTATTTTCTCAAAATACCGCACAATTTTAAAAGAAAATAATTTAGTTGAAAATAAATGTGAAATCATATAGATTAAGATTCATATAAATAAGGAATTATGAAGATATAAAAATCCATTCATTTCGTATAAGTTAAAAAAACATTCTTCTCGTACTCTTGTCGGAAAAGTCTAAAAGTACCTCGTATGGAAAATGAAATAAATATTCCTTCCATACCATTTAATAAAGAATCACCAATGGGTAAAATTAACTTTAAAAAATAGTAGAAGAATAAAAATAATGTTATATATTTTTGGAAAAATGGATGTGAATGATAAATATACCTCAATAAATACTTACAAATAAACAATCTCAAAAAATAATGAGATGGTAAAATTATCTCTTACCTTAGGTCCGATTTCTTTTGTATGTATCCAAAACTCCTGTATAATGGGTTTAAACATATTTTTAACTTGTAATAAAGATAATAATATTTATTATATCATATATTATTAAATTATGATTTTATATTACCAGTTTATTTATCAATTCCATGTTAAAGCAATGTTTTGGGTAATAATCATTTTATTTATCGTACGTGTTTTTACTTATTATTCTTGATTTTATTACTTAGATTTTGATTTAATTACTTCTATAATTTAACACATTATTTATATATAATAAATATTCAGTGTATAAATATATATAATAGATAGATAAATGAAATGGAATACACCATTCATGGAGACGGTAGGTCGTACGTACGCATGAACGTTGTTTCCATTTCTTTATTGAATTGAATGGAAGAAAGTAAATTACACACACATATATATACATAAATTCAGTAGAATTTTTATTTCATATATTTCATGCTTATTTATTTTATATACGTTATAATCATTCTTGAATGGTTAATGTGGAGAATGAATCTCATCGCATCGTGGAGATGGTAGGTCGTATATACACACGAATGATGATATCGTTCACTTAATGGTTAAATGGTATGGAATTGGATAGTATATTAATTATACAGAATAATTATAATGTTATATTAATTATTTAAAACCATTATACTCATCATTATACCCATCCAAATTAAGTATTTTTGAATAATAAATTACACTACGGCGTGGAGACGGTAAGCCATACGTACGCACGCATGGTGATATTGTTATTATTAGGATGACTAAAATGATGTATAAACTTGTACCATAATTATAAAAACATATCATCATGTATAATATACTGGATTTATTACTTTAGTATTGAAACAACATAAGAATATGAAGTATAACAAGAAAAGAATTTTGAAAGAGGTGATAAAATAATCACCTCATTTTCGAGTATCTTCTTTTGTTTTGCACAAAATGTATCCCTAGGATATATTTATGCCAAAAGTGTGTCCTCTAAGAGGAAGGTAGGGTTTTTTAGAGGATATTTGGGCTGGGGTTTTCTGAGCCAAAGGTATTTTGAGGTGTGAATATAATAGAAGGAGAAGTGCCCTTTTATAGGAGATGTGAGAGGCACTTTATGAATGTCTTTAAATATTAATTTATTATAAATTGATTTTCCGATTATAATGGTCAAAAACCCATTTATTAAAAATATATTATTATTATGGGTATAAATCCTCTCATCCAATGATTTTAGACAAGTTTAGGTTATGAAATTAACCTTATCTTTTGAGATTAACCCTTAGTTAAACAATTTAAGTCTCACTGTGTCTTCTTGTATTTTTATATTATAGGGTTAATATAATTACAATAAAATTCCAAGAGAACATAAAGTGGATTATTAATGGAATTTTTAACATTATTTAATTCATTTGGATAAATATTATATTTTTAGGATTTTTTATATCATTTAATAAAATGGTATTTGTTTTAAAAATACTTTTATGTAAATTTTGACACTATTTAGTAATTTATTGTTGTTAAAGTCATAACAACTTGTTTCCTTCAAAAAAAATACATTAAATAAAATATAACATGTCATAGTAATCCATAAAATTCGTGTATGTCATAAAAACTTTCAAATTACATTTATTTTAATATTTATAATATCATTTATTTGATTCTTTCATTAATAAGGCAAATACTGCATCATTATTGTGTCATAAATAAATTTAATAATTTAATGTCTAAAAATTAAAAATAAAATTCCATGATGTAGGAAATATGTTTATCTTTCTAATTACTATTTATATTTGAATATATCATTTACATAACTCAAATTAAAATTTTTTAGTAATAAGATATTTGTTTATGTTATATTTCCATTTACTTTAAATTAATTATTATAATATGTCATTTTCACACCCAAGTGGCTCCATGGGGTCGTAAAATAGACCTAATGATTTTCATGGTCGCCCATACATCATCCAATAGGATTAAAACACATGTTAGGGTGGTTTATATTATTATAATATTATTTTTTACCATTATTTACCTGATTTACCCTTTAACCATGATAAATAAAAAAAATTACTGAAGTTACTATTCATAATATCTAAAAATAAAAGGTACCTATTTACATAATTTTAACCTTATAATTCCAAATATTTAAACCATTTTTTAAAATTCAAAAAAAAATTGGCAAAAATTAATTTAAATTTAATTCTCGTTGTCAAAACCAGAAAGCGGGTTTTTAAGATGTAAGAACTATCAAAAGATTGACATGTGTTTATGTCCAATTTAAATTTAAAATTAATTCCAATGACCAAAATTGTTTTAAATGATTAAACCATAATCCAATTAATCTTTAAAAACAATTAAAAATATAATCTAACTATATAAATAAATTAGATGAAATGACTATTTTGAATTAAAATGTAGTATTTTCACTATTCATTAAAATATAAATTTTATCAGAAAAATACCAAAAATTAAACCAAAGTAAATTTTGATGTACCTATTACAAAAAATAAGTTTATTTTGTCAAATATAATATATAAAATTCTTAAAACTAGATTTAAAATGGGTGCACCATCAAAAGGCGACAAAATTGTATTTTTTAAAAAATTCTTCTTTTATCTGAAAAAAATGAATTTGTTCTTATATAATGTAGAGAAAATACATAATATGAATTTTAATGTTATATAAAATTAAAAATATAGTAATTTGTATTCATAACGGCTATTTTATATTCCATTATAATATTTTAATAATATATCATTGTTTAGTGAATCTCGGTATTGCGTGCAACGCAAGCTATCAAGGAAGGTCGCTCTTGCATGTAATGCAAGCCAAGTCAGTGTTGAGTTTAGTTCTAGATTCCTTTGTTGTTTTGTATAACATAATCTAAACATATTTCTTTTATACATTGAATAAAATCTATACTTAGTGTTGTTTGAAATTAATTCTATCAAAAGAACTTGAAATATTGTGTAACACAAGACAAGTATACTGTTGCGTATACTGTAAGATAATACAGTGTTGTGCATAGTGCAAGATAATCTTGGTGTAGCTTACAACAAAAGACATCAAATAAATTAAAAATAATCTATCTCATAAAATCCCAGGGTGTTACATTATACCCCCCTTAAAATGAATTTCACCCTCGAAATTTGTTGGGGTTATAAAAGGTTTACTATTTAAAATGTTATTTTTATAGAAACCCACATTATAAAAAAGATTACTAAAACTTCATTTTAAAAAATTAAAGTTAGAATCATAATGGTTACCCAAAGTAACTCATCACTGGGTTTCCACCTAAGAAAACATAGGTGGGAAGTGGCAACATGGATATGGAAGAAAAATCTAACCATAAAGTTCTAATGGATAGTGATAGAGAACAAGGTTTGGAAAAAAGTTAACAACTAGAAATCCATAAATCTGTGATGATTTAAGGGGCTATATGATTCATTGGATAAAAAGGTAATAGAATAAGTTTTTTGGTTTTCAAGATTCTTTTCCTAAAGTTGAAGAATTTTTCATCAGAATAAATACTCACTTGATTTTGGTATAATATAAATGTTGTTTGTGCCTTAAAAAATTTCCACTTCATCTCTCATTTAATGAAATGAAGTTGAATTTTTCATTCTTGAAGTGTTAATAGATCATGAAATAGAATGATAGGTCATTCCATCTATCTCAAAAAAAAGGTTAGCATAGGTAATAAAATATATATATGTCCACCTATAGTGTGATAATACATTAATATAACAAACTTCAACTAGAATATAACTTATACTATCCATAATTAGATAACCTCACAATCCTTTCAAAAACTAAAAATATAAAAATTTAGAAATATGTGAACTAAATCGGCTTATCATTCCCAAACATGTGAATACCTTAATCATGTATAACTTGAATTAACATAGAACCTTAGTGAAAACATGCATGGAATCAAAATTAAGTCTTTCCACACACCAAATTACCAAAAAATATATATACTCAAACAATGATATCAATTTGTTCTTATATCAGTCATGAGGTCACTAATACTATCAAACATCTCATTATCTTCATATCCCTTCATTATGCACATATCACGTGCTTTCTAAAAATATTACAATCACTTTTCAGGGTTTTTGGTACCATATAATTATAGAAAACCACAATGGACCAATACATAGATATTTTAATGTTTCATAATACTATAAAAGAGATTCTGTAACACTATTTTGCAATCCCATTACATAAACACTTAATCATTCCACCACTTCGTTATCATACTCAACGTCTCTAATAGTGATCGCATGTGATTTGCCTTTGTATTTGGACTTAATAGTTTTTTGAAGCCGATAATCATCCATCACCCTTGAATTTGGTCATTGGTTAGCATAATGCCCCATTTCCTTTCTGTTGTATCATTAAAGTGTGTGTGGTTCATTCTATATAGTCTTTTCTCTATTCACATAATTAGAAACTATTTTACCATTACTCCAGCACTCAACTACTCGATGACCTTATTTTATACACTTAAAAAAAATTCTAGTCCCTTTAATACAATCTCCACCATGCTTCTTTTCACACTTTGATCATAAGTAAACATTCATCTTCTTTTCACCGTTGTTTTTGAGATTTTCCCTTAAACTCCATGTTTCATTTATTGTCAAAACCATAAGATTGATATGTAACACCAACTTCTATTTATACATTCATATGACAATGCACAATATCTTCATAGATATTAAATTATCTTATAGCTAATTCCATTTAAAGACTTGGTTTTAAGCCACTGAAGAATTGATCAACTTTACTTTTAGGTTGGATGATAAAACCAAAAGCATACCTTGCATGTCTTGTAAAATTTGCCTCGTATATACCAACCAAATCATCATCCTTTTGTTTAAGCTCAAGGAACTCCTTTTCCATATTTTTTTGAAGAATTAAAGGAAAGTACTTATTGAAAAATAATTTCTTGAACTCATCCCATTCCATGGATTCAATTTCATCTTGCTAACTTGTATTCTCGATTAGAGTCCACCACTGGTTTTCTTCGCCTTCTAAATGATAAACAACCAAAATGCCTTTTTCATGATCCAAACAGTAAAGGATAGAAAATATTTTTTCAATGGTACTGATCCATTTTTCAGCAACAAGTGTATCAGAATACCCACTGAAAGAAGGTGGGTGTTGCCTCATGAAGGACTCAATAGAATGTTGTTCCCTTGTCTGCTCATTTGGAAGTCCAGAATGATTCATAGCTTTTGTAAGTATAAAAATAATATTTTTCATTCCATATCCCATAAAATTTTGTTATGAAATAGGAAAATCATTGAATTTACTATTGCATTAATCATTAACATGATTATTTCAGTTTTCATCTATTGTCTAAAACCCAAAAAAATTGTGTGGGAGGAAAAAATCATACTAAGAAGACAACATAATCAAGAGGGATTAATTTCAATCTATAACATCTTAGGTTAAATCCTAAGTTATTCATGATCATTACCATAATTCTAGGATTTTAACCTATAGTTATACTTACCCTTAGGGACATCCCTATACATAACTTATAAATATCTCTAGGGATCTCACTAAAGTTTTCACATCATAGTTTTCAAAGGTTGACTAAAACTTTGCTCTGATACCAACTCTAATGAACCAAGCTTGACATACATGGACATTACATTTATTTTGTGAAATACCTAATAAATTACACATATATACACTTAAATAATGTATTATTTTAGTGTCTTTGGAAACATTAAACATAATCTTCTATCTTGGTGAAATATCTTCAACATCTCCCATAAAGATCGTCCTCTTTTATATTCCTACCTAAAAACTTTCTTTATATCTAGGAAAATAAAACCTAAAAAGGGTGAGTTGAAATGATCAGGGTAATCATGGAGAACAAAAAACAAACCATATAAATAATAATGTAAAAACATGAACATAAATTTTGAATATCAAAATCGTGAGTCATGAAATAAGCCTTGGGAGTTCATATGTCATAAATCAAAAATGAACATAAACCATGATAAAATAACATTGACATAAAACATGGAATTGTGGAAAAAAATAAGCACATAATATGACTTCCATAGTAGACAAGACATTTCTTCCAAGACCGTCATAGTGGACAAATTCCATTATTGAACCATGTTTACTTGTTGTTCCAACCATGTATTATTGAACCAGCTTTATTTGTCATTCTAGCCATGTATTACTGAATCAGATTTGCTTTTTGTTCTAGTCATGTCTATATCATGAGATATAAATCTTTACCCAATGCATTTTATGGAGATATAGGTCCCACACATCTCATAATAAAACCATTCTTTCATGTTCTATAAAAACATAAATCATTTATCACAGCATAACCCATGAAATAAAATGTGTTTCTTAAACATCATTCCATCATAACATAATCCATAAAAAATAAATGAATTTCATAAAATAATTCAATCATTAACACAATAAAATAATAGTAATAATATGGATAGAAACATAATCCTATTTAAAGAGGGTCATCATATATGGAAAATAATTTTTATAAAACACTTGAACTTAATTCTTGAGGAAAATATCCTTTCTTCATCAAAAATGTTTTCCTTTCTGAAAATGCCGCACAATTTTAAAAGAAAATAATTTATTTTAAAATAAATGTGAAATTTTGTAGAGTAATATTCAAGGAAATAATACATTGTGAATATGTAAATATCCATTCATGTCATATAATTTAAAAAAACATTCTTCTCGTACTCTTTTCAGAAAAGTCAAAAACTTCATCATATGGAAAACAAAAGAAAGATTCCTTCCATACCATTTAATAAAACTTCACCAATAGGTAAAATTGACTTTAAAAAATAGTATAATAATATAAATAATATTATATATTTTATAAACATGGATTTGGATGATAAATATACCCCATTTAATACTTACAGATAAATAATCTCAGAAAATAATGAGATTGAAAAATTATCCCTTATCATAGGTCTGATTTCTTATGTCTGTGTCCGAAACTTCTATATAGTGGGTTTAAACATATTATTAACTTTTAATAGAACCATAATGATATTTATTATATCATATATGATTTAATTATAACTTTATATTACCTGTTTATTTATCAATTCCATGTTAAAGCAACATTTTGGGTAATAATCGTTTTATTTATCATACATGTTTTGACTTTTTATTATTGATATTATTAAATAGATCAGAATTTAATTACTTCCAGAATGTAATAAATTATTTATATATCATAAATATTCAGTATATAAATATATATATAATAGATAGATAAATGAAATGGAATACACCGTTCATAGAGACGGTATGTCGTACGTACACATGAAGGTTGTTTCTGTTTCTTATTGAATTGAATGGAAGCAAGTAAATGACATATATATACATATAAATAAATCGAGTAGAATTTTTATTTCATATATTTCATTTTTATTTAATCTATATACTTTATAATCATTCTTGAATGGTTCAAGTGCAGAATGAATCTCATCGCGTCGTGGAGATGGTATGTCGTACTTTCGCACGAGCGACAATATCATTCACTTAATGGTTAAATGGTATATAATTTGATGGTATGTTAATTATAAAGAATAATTATCACATTGTATTCATTATTTAAATCCATTATACTCATCATTATACTCATCCAAATTGTGTATTGTTGAATAACCAATTACACTATGATGTGGAGACGGTAAGTCGTACGTACGCACGCATGGTGGTATTGTTATTCTTAGGATGGATAGAATGAGGTATAAGGTTGTACCATAATTATAATAACATCTCAACATGTATAATATACTGTATTTATTACTTTAGTATTGAAACAACATAAGAATAGGAAGTAGAATAAGAAAAGAATTTTGAAAGAGGTGATAAAACAATTACCTCTTTTTTGAGTATCTTCTTTGGATTTGCACAAAAGGTCTCCCTAGGATAGATTTATTCCCAAAGTGTGGCCTCTAAGAGGAAGTTAGGGATTTTTTTTAGTATTTTTGGGTAGGTTTTTTCCGAGATAAAGGGATTTGGATGTGTGAATAAAGAGCAGGAGAAGCTCCCTTTATAGGAGAGGTGAGGGGCACTTTAGGAATGTCTTTAAATGTTAATTTATTATAAATTTATTTTCAGTTTCCAATGGTTCAAAACTCATTTATTTAGAATATAAGATGAGGATGGGTCAAAAATCTCTCAGAAAATAAATTTTATACAATTTTAGGTCATGAAATTAACCTTATCTTTTGAGATTAACCCTTAGTTAAACTGTTTAACTCCCACCATGTCTTCTTGTAATTTTATAATATAGGGTTAATATAGTGACTATAAAATGAAAATAGAATTTAAAGTGTATAATTAATGAAATTTTTTACATAATTTAAGTTAGTTGTACTAATCTTATATTTTTATGATTTCTTATATCATTTAATAAAATAGTATTTGTTTTAAAAACACATTTATGTCAATTTTGACACTATTTAGTAATTGATTTTTGTTAAAATCATAATAACTTGATTCTTTATAAAAAATATATTAAATAAAATATAAAATTTAATAGTAATCTAAAAAATTAATTTATGTAATAAAAACATTAAAATTACATTTTTTTTAATATTGATAATATCATTTCTTTGATTCTTTCATTAATAAGGCAAATACTGCATCTTTATTATGTCATAAATAAATTTAATAATTTAATGTCTAAAAATTAAAAATAAAATACCATTATGTAGGAAATATTTTTAGATTTATAATTAATATTTATAGTTGAATATATCACTTATATAACTCAAATTAAAATTGTTTTAGTAATAAGATATATTTTTACGTTATATTTCCTTTTACTTTAAATTAATTATTATAACATGTCATTTTCACACCCAAGTGACTCCACGCAGTCCTAAAATCAACATAAAGATTATCATGGTCATCCATATATCATTAAATAGTATTAGAACATGTGTTAGGGTAGTTTTATATTATTATAATATTATTTTTTACCCTTATTTACCTGATTTACCCTTTAACCATGGTAAATAAAAATAATTATTGAAGTTACTATTCATAATATCCAAAAAATAAATGGTACCTATTTACACAATTTGGAATTTATGATTCCAAATATGGAATCAATTTTTCTAAATTCAAAACACATAATTGGCAGAAATTAATTTAAAATTAATTCTCATTGTCAAAACCAGAAAGCGGATTTTTAAGAAGTAAAAATTATCAAAAGATTGACATGTGTTTATGTCCAATTTAAATTTGAAATTACTTTAAATGAACAATATTGTTTTAAATGATAAAAATAAAATCTAATTACACTTTAAAACCAATTAAAAATATAATCTAACTATATAAATAAATTAGATGAAAATGTTGTTTTGAATTAAAATGCAGTATTTTTCACTATTCATTAAAATACTAATTTTATCAGAAAAATACCAAAAATTAAACAAAAGAAAATTTTGATGTCCCTATTCCAAATAAGAAGTTTATTTTTTTAAATAGAATATATAAAAGTGTTAAAAACTAGATTTAAAATGGATTTGTTATCAAAAGGTGGTTAAACTGCATTTTTTGAAAAATAATTCTTTTATTTGAAAAATTGAATTTGTTCTTATATAATGTATAGAAAATACATAAAATGAGTGTTAATGTTATATAAAATTCAAAAAAATTATAATACTATTCATAATGAGTAGTTTATATCCCATAATAATATTCTAATAATATATCATTGTTTAGTGAAATTTGGTATTGCGTACATCGCAAGCTATCGAGGAAGGTCTCTCTTGCGTGTAATGGAATCCAAGTTAGTGTTGAGTTTAGTGAAAGCTTCCTTTGGTGTTTCGTATAACATAATTCAACCATAGTTATTTTATGCATTGAACAAAATCTACACTCAGTGTTATGTGAAATGAATTCTATCAAAAGAACTTGAAAATTGTGTGTAACACAAGCCAAATATAGTGTTGCATATACTACGAGAAAATATGGTTTTCCATATAGTGAAAGATAATCTTAGTGTAGCGTATAACATAATACATAAAATAAATTAAAAAATAATCTATCTCATAAAATCTCGGGGTTTTACAATTCTAGCATGTAAGATTTCCATTCATGGCGTAGCACAACCCAAAGGTGCCTAAACCACTCCGGGAAGTTACTGCCACTTAGGAGGTTATCTTTATCCAATATTGATCGTAGAGATAGTATGGATGATGAACTTGTCATTTTATTCTAAAATTAAAATGCTGATATTATTATTACTTTTCTTGATTACAAAATAAGTGAGATATAATAAATTAAATGCTTATTTATTTATTTATTTATTTATTATATCTCCAAATATTTTATTAAATCTCAATAATTATCACCATTTAGCTCAGAATTTTTAATTTCTTTAACATTCTAGTGGCAAAAATCCCTGTTAATTTTCTTAATGATCCATACTTTGGCCATGAGAACCATAATAAAGTAATTAGGTAGGCAGTCTTGCCAACTGCAGACTTGTAGCTCCTTGATCTGTTGAATGGATTCCCATATCCTAAAATCCTAACTTGGATTTCCCTAACACTTACCTCCAAATTTGTATTGAACTGACATTGGTCATTGAACTCAATACAATTTCGTTTAAGTTGACCCAAAACTCTCATGAGAACTCCTTGATAAAAGTAAGTGTACAAACTTTGACCGTGTCGTATATATAGTTCTATGGTTTCATTCCCAATCATGTAAAGGAAGACTTGGTATGACTTAATATTTAATTGCAGGAATTTAATTTATTATGCATAAATTTTTATCTTGTTTTATATTTTACACGACTAGTTAATATTAAGTGGATGTTACTTAATTAATTAACCATGTTGGATAAAATATTTATGTATATTTCATTTATTTAATTTCAATATTTTCACATTAATTCATTTATTTATGTGATCATGGCCTTACATAAATAAGATAAATAATTGCATAGACGAAAATAAATAATTATTTAAATGACCTGTTTATGAGCTTTATCTAATGGTTTATTTAATAAGCAGATATTAAATCAACCTTTGACCTAGGGGAAATAACTCCTATTGTCGGTCTTGGCATGAGCTACAACATTCCACATGTCCACTTGTATATCACCTAGGTTGGAATCATTAGGGTTCTGTTATGAAGTGTCTCCACATGCCTTGGGATGCTCCATTAATTACAAATATTTATTACTCACATACAGGTAAGGGGAACCAAAGGATTGGTTAAAGGGGGTTACATGAGTATCCTTGGACATGTAGGCCCTACATAATAATGGAGGGAGGGATAACTCGCATATCATCATTTAACATAATATTAAATAATTCCAAACTAATGCAATAAATTAAATTAAAACATCCAACACATACAAAGGCCTTGGTCAAGCTCATGAACGGTCATACATGCAACAAATAAACAAAAGTAAATGGCTAGCATTCATTTTTGTATTCGTTGTTTTATTATTTAAGATAAATGTGATTTTATTAATTAATTAATTATCTTTCATCTTAATGATCATCCAATTTTATTTGGATATACCCATCATTAATGGTATTAATGAAAAATCAATGGCAGAACCAATAATGACATTTTAATTATAATAAATCAATCAACCATTTAAGATTATTTAAAAGAATTATTAAATTTTCAAACACACACCGATGTTCCAAATAATAAAATAAGGTTTTGATGATGAAAATTTCAAATTTAATGTAATTTTAATTTTTTCCATTAATGAGAGACTACATGGCATGTACATGTAGCTACATGCCATGTATCTTAGTTTCTGTATATCCAACTCACATACTCGGGGCTTCAGCATGTTTACTCGACCGGACTACATGGTGTGTACATGTATAACTACACATGTAAGAACCCATTTTTGGATATAAAAGACTTTGGAATATTCTTAATATTATTCCAGAGCAGCGCCTTCAGACGGCGTGCAATTCCGAGCTCCGGTGTGGCCGGAATTAAATTTTTAGTGCGTTCACACTGGGCACGCCAAATAAATAGGATAACTCCTAAACGGTGATCCGGACCAGAAATCTGAGTGTACGGATGGGTCGGAAATGGGGTTTTTACCCTAGAAACGACATAAGACATGTCGGCACGGGACGTTTGGACCCCTCGCCCGATAACGGAATGTTAAACGGATAATTAAAATAATTAATTTATTCATTTCATGGTTAAACTCAGGTGTTTCTTAAATGGTAGCTCGGATTGGAAAATTGAGGGCATCGTTGAGTCTGGAGCATGTCGTTTACCCTAGGAGGGGTGTAAGTTTTACGGGCACGGGCCTTTTGTGGAAAATGGCCCCAGGGGCGTTTTCGTAATTTAGTGGCCTCAGTCATTAAATTTTATAACTTTTTAATGGGTCCTCGGATTAAAATTCTGAGACCGTCGTTGTGCTCGGGAGGTGGTTTTTACCCTAGGGGAGGCTTAACCTCAACCCCGTCGAGAGTTTCAAATGCGGGTTAAATTATGGGTTTAAATTAATTAATGTAAGAACCGAGTTTTTGGCTATAAAAGAATTTGTAATATTCTTGATATTATTCCAGAGCAGCGCCTTCAAACGGCGTGTGATTCTGAGCCCCGGTGTGGCCGGAATTAATTTTTCAGTCCGTTCACACTGGGTATGCCAAATAAATAGGATAACTCTTAAACGGTGATCCGGATAAGAAATATGAGTGTACGGATGGGTCCAAAATGGGGTTTTTACCCTAGGAACGACATAAGACAAGCCGGCACGGGACGTTTGGACCCCTCGCCCATTAACGGAACATTAAATGGATAATTAAAATAATTAATTTATTCATTTAATGGTTAAACTCAGGTGTTTCTTAAACAATAGCTTGTATTGGAAAACCAAGGGCACTTCTGAGTCCGGAGCGTGCCTTTTACCCTAAAAGGGGTGTAAGTTTCGCTGGCGCGGGCATTTTGTGGAAAATGGCCCCAGGGGTGTTTTCGTAATTTAGCGGCCTTGGTCGTTAAATTTTATAACTTTTGAATGGGTCCTCGGATTAAAATTCTGAGACTGCCATTGTGCTCGAGAGGTGGTGTTTACCCTAGAGGAGGCTTAACCTCAACCTCGTCAAGAGTTCCGGATGCGGGTTAAATTATGGGTTTAAATTAATTAAAATTTTTAATTAATTATTTTTTTATTTAAACCCTTCTTCTCCCCTTCCCCTCCCTTGTTCTCCCCTGGTGAAACCTACCTCAACCCTTTCCTCTCAACCTCCCTCCTCCGATCAAGGCGGCATCGAGCGGCAGGAGCGGCAGCATCACGTGCGGCGAAGCTTCGGGCGAAGCCCTGCGAGGTAGGATCGTGTGTTTCATTTTTAATTTATCACACCTCCTTTGAATTCATAAACTTGAGTCAAATTGTTTTTTGATAGTTGAACGAAACCCATAAATGCGTAGTACCAGTTCTGAGCTTCCCGATGCTCATTTCAGATTCAAATTCCGAGTCCCAGGGTATTCGTAGCGGTCCGGCGAAGTTTGCGGGTTTTGGAGGTTTTCAGGCGGGCGGCGGTATTCAGCAGGAGCTGGCTGGCTTCGGGGTGAGGCGGAGGCTCTAGGCGGGGAAGGCCAGGCGAGGGAGTCGGCGGAGCTTCAGGCGGCTGGGGCTCGCGGATGGAAAGTGGGCGCCAGTGGGGGCGCTCCGCGGCGCGGAGTGGAGAACGCGGTCACGTTGCGCGACCCCGCGGCCAGACCAAGACCCGCTAAAGACGGGTCTCCACATGGAAGAAGCGACCGACCTCGAGGTCGGTCGACGAGACCATGGACCACGGGTCCACGGTCGGCCCACGCGGTCGAACCGCGAGTCGGCCCAGGCCGGTCCAACCCAAGGGGCTTTGCCCCCTCAACTCGGACGCCGGTAATTTCCGCTACGGGTGTCCATTTGGCATGCCGTCTACGGCTGTGTACTCCAGACGTCAAGGAGAACTTTTTGAGATGGTTTAGGGAATTTTTAATTCCCGAAACGAGGGGCCTCGGAGGCACGACACGTCTTTATGTGAATTGACATTTTTCTGGGGGATCTTGTTTTGGACGGCGCGGATGCGTCCGACGTCCGTTTTGAGCGCCATCAATGGTATTGAAACCCTGGTGTTGAGCGGGAGTTTTCTATTGTAGTTTCGGGCATTGAAACCGGAGTTGAGGTGTGGGACCCACAACCCGTCTTTCGTGCTGCACGCAACTTTTTGTAACTTTTTCATCAGACGTTCATTCGGGGCGTGCGAGTAGTCGATCTTGGGTGTTTTTCTGAGGGCATTGCATTGGCGCAATCTGCCCGCTTTAATTCTACACGCTGGTGCGGGCCCCGTGAGGGCCGTTTTGGGAGTTGGCGGTGATTTCCTGCTTTATCATCGGGTGTCCGTTTTGGACAAGTGAATGGTCCATCTTGTGTACTTTTTTGAGAGGATCGCAATGGTGTGATTCGTTCGTTGTGCTTCGGGACCGGGATGTGGGTCCTATGAAGCACCGCTCGTGTGCGGTAGGTCAAAACGTGTATTTTTCTCCGGATATCTGTTGCACTCAAGTGAGCAGTCTTTTGACGTGTTTTCCTAAGGGGATCGCAATGGTGTGATGCGCCTGACTGTTTTCGGGGTCGAGGTTCGGGACCACGGGACATCGTTTGGGCGTAAAGCAGTGTTGGCGACTTTTCCGTCGGATATCCGTTTGAGGCGAGTAAGTAGTCTATCTTGTGTGTTTTTTTCACAAGGATTACAATGGGGTAATCATTTCGCGTGAGTGGAGCCATTTACGTGATCTTATTAAATGTGTAAATATGAAATGCGCTCTGGTGGTGGTTCATCCTACTGTGTTTGTAGCGGACCCTTGGCAATTGATCGCGTGCACTCCCGTGTGAGTGAAGTAAATGCTTGAAGAGATGTAGTTGGTCATGCCTCAGCCGTGGAGGTGGCAAGTTGGAATTGTTACGTTTACGCCCTTCTCGTTGACATTGAGTGCCGTGTGCACGATAGCCTTTGGGCTGGAAATGTGGTATACTCTAGGAGTATGCGAGAACGCTCGGAGGTACAGGTGGTTGTTTGTACCTGAGAACGTTTGTGTGCTTGGTTGGAGTTGACTTGGGGCCACATGTTTTGTGGGCCCCATGTGTGTGTTGTGTTCTACTTTACGTATCTTTGACCTCTCACGACGTAGAGGGTCCTTCTGTACACGTTTGTTTGACCAGCAGGGTTGAGTATCCCCTGGTTCTGTCCTCGTTTGTTTGACCAGTAGGGTTGAGTATCCCCCTAGTTTTGTCCTCATTTGTTTGACCAGCAGGGTTGAGTGGGTTTCCCCCTGGTCCTATTCTCTATGGTTTGACCGGTAGAGTTACTTTGTGTTACTTGGTTGAGTTTTTTTGGATTCGGTGTGACCAACACATTATGCGGGCACTGATCCTATACCCAGAAGGTTGTTTCCAGCAGGGCCGGCCAGGAGGTTGTTTCCAGCAGGGCCGGCCAGGAGGTTGTTTCCAGTAGGGCTGGCCAGTGGGGTACCATCCAGCAGGGGTGGCCAGCTGTACCATCCAGCAGGGATGGCCAGAGCGGTACCATCCAGTAGGGATGGCCAGTGGGTTACCATCCAGCAGGGATGACCAGTACAGCGGTGTTCACTGAGCAGTACCATCCAGCAGGGATGGCCAAAGCAGTTTCGGGTTTACCTCCAGTGGGGATGGAAAGTGGTCCTCGATGCCGGTTTTACCTCCAGCTGGGCTGGGAAGTGGTCCCTGATGATGGTTCTGAGCCTCCCTCCAGTGGATTACCCTTCTACGGGATCGGCATTGGGAATCATCGACGACTCTAGCCGGGTCTCCCTCCAATGGATTACCCTTTTACAGAACTGGGTAGTGTATCACCTGTCGACTCTTTCTAAGTCTCACTCCAGTGGGAACCCATCAACTTCTAGGGATTAACCTCCAGCGGGGCTGAGCAGGGGGTCTTCTATTGACTTTGAGGAGACCTCTCAACTACAGGGCAGTGACGAGGTGTGGTTTGACGTTCCCCCATAACTCTCAAGTACGAGGGGAGATTTTCCCACTGAGATGCATCCTTGCAACGTGACCTAAAACTTTGTAGGCGAGTCAGTGCCACCCAATGCAGATAGTGTCAAGGTGCAGTGATTTGAGACCCTTGACTTGCAGTTCGGGTCAGACGTGCGAGATGCTGGGCATTGATGATGTTTACTTCTGGGACTGTTGGAGACTCACTTTCTTGGGCTGAGCTGCGGGATGGAGATCCCCTTATGTTCTTGTTTGGGCTTCTTGTTTGAGAATATGGATATGTATACACCTTGTTCTAGTACCCACTTCTTGGGTTTTGGATACTCTCCTTCCAGGAGAGGCTAAGATGCACGGGGTATGCCACGTGATTTCTGTGTCTAGCTTCTCGTGGTTGGATGAGTCTACTCTCCTGCTATAGGTAGCGAAGTCTCGATGAGAAGTTCATCTTTTCACCATTTCCAACTCCTTGTGTCTGGATGAGTCTATCTCATTTCTCTTCTTGGGTTGAGCTGGACTCTCTACTATTACTCTTTACTGAACTCTCGGTTGTACTCCTTACTTTTCCCTGTTCGATCTACTTCTCACCCTTCGGCACCTCCTTTGTTTCTCCCTCGAGCCTTCGGGGTATCCTACTGAGTATTTTAATACTCACCCCTGCTTGGGATTTGCCCGCACTTGGTGTGCCCTTGCAGACGACGGACAGTTCAGTCATGACTTCAGTGGAGCTTAGGAGTTCGGGAGCTTGGACCGCGTGCAGTGGTCATAGTCAGGTTCTAGGTGTGGGACCCTCCTAGCTGTTTGCTTTTGTTTACCTGTTGTCGGGTTGTGGCACTTTTCTGGATGGGCGCGTGTTTTTTCCTTTTTCTTTTTAGTTTACCTTCCGCACTTACTTTGTACTGTTTAGAGGTTGATGCACTTTGTGGTTTATTTATAGCAGTTGGTACTTTACTTTTTCTTTTACTCTGCACTTTTGCATTGAGTGTGCTGTGTGTGTGTGTACAGGTACTCAGGAAAAGGCCTCCCTGAGTTGTATAGCCTTAGGCACTTGTCGCCAGCCCCTGGCCTATGGAGGCGGGCTTGGGGTAGTTGCGGCTTGAGCCCGGGTAGGGTCGGGTCATGACAACACACCCTATATTTGATCTCTATGTGCCAAGTTATCCCAGTCAATATGTGGTGTGCAATAAAAGCACCGTGTGTAATTAATTGCTTGTCACATCAAGATACAGTGCACATGGGAATACAATGTGTGCTCTGATCACACACCATATAACCCAGTTTTACAGGCTAATGATTTGGCACTTCCTGATGGCATGTTCGATCATTATTAATTTGTGATTAAACCTTCAAAAAAATGAAACATTGAACAAACATGATTAATATATTGATAACATGTTAATTCAAATCATATTAAATAATGAATAACACCACAATATATTTTTTATTTTATTGAAAATTCAGTTTAAGTGTAAGTGGGAACCTATAGAACCATTCCTCTATCATCGATACACAACCTTATAAAACACCCATTATAGAGTCAAATTTAAAAATAAAAAACACAATCATTCACCGCACCTTGACCGCCAGATGCAACCTCTTTCAAAATTCAAAAGATACCAAAATATACCAACATGAAAAACCCACATATACTCAACAATAACACCACCGAAAGAACCGTTTCAAAATTTGAAAATAAAAAAATAGTAAACCATCATCATGCCATAGTCATCATTGCCTTTAGATTCCCAAAATAAAATAGAATCCATCAGATTGTTGTACCACCGTTGACCCCCGTCATTGTCGTTGAAAGAAACCATCAGAGACCGTCATCACTGAAGAGTAGTCATCATCATCACCGATGAGAAGAAATCTGTCATTGAAATCAAAACCAAACCCAAACCACAAAGTGGAACCCCACTGAACAAGAATCAAATAGATAGATCGCTGGGAAAAATTATACAAACCTTTACTGATAGCATGAGGAAGAAAACCAGAAAACCAAAGCCAACGTCAAGGAGCTCATGCCTGGAACATTGACAGTCATCGAACCACACATCCCAAAACCCTATTGTATCCCCTCTCCAGATCCAACTAGGATAGGAGCATCAGAATGTAGGGTCAGAGAAATGGTTCAAACGACCGAGGGTTCTAAACAAAGGTATCATCAACGAGGTAGAAAAATCGGGGACCATCAAAGTAGAAGTGAGGAAACCTAAGAAGATGATGTTGTCAATATGAATAAGATTGAATAATATGTCGTTGATTCAAGGGAGAATGAAGAATATGTTGTTTATTTGAGGAAGACTGAAGAAGTCATCGTCGATTCAAAACCGAAGTGCCTTCACCGGAGTGAAAGTGAAAAACAGGACCAATGAGGAAGAAACATAGAGAAGCCGAAGGCTATGGGAAGAGGAACACTAGTCGCTGAGAGAGAGAAAATGAGGCCAGAAGGAAAGCAGGGGAACAAGAAGAAGAGAAAAGGAGGAGCGTCAGAGAAGGACCTTCACCGTGAGGGGTGAGGGAGGGAGCAGTGGCAGCAACATTGGGAAGAAACCCTAGAACAGAGGGGATCGGAGACCCGGAGAGTGGGAGGCCATGATAAACTCTTACTAAATAATGAATAACATGAAATGAAAATCTAAACACAATTGTGCATAGATAAAAAATCATATAAATAATTATTAATTTAAATCTGACTGCTTTGATACCACTTGATGGTTTCAGGCACAGCAGAAGCGTGAAAAGGTGAGTGATATATTAAAATTTATTTTAATAATCATTTCTAAAACTAAGAGTGAGTATATTTCATGTAACATTTATAATCAATTAATTAAATATTTGAAGAAATAAATTTTTGGGGTCAGGAACTTTTTTCATTGGTGAATGTTTATCATCCAAAAAACCCTTTCTAATTACCTTAGTTGTTATGTGATCATCCAAGGATAGAATCCCTCTAGCGGTGAACCACACATGCTCCTATGATCTCTGAGCAACAACACTCGATCTTTGGGTGATAGTGTGGTGAGTCAAATGTATTGTGTTATTCATTCTTGATTTCTCATTCTTCAATATTGAAGAAATCTCATCTTCACTTCTCATTCTTGAGAGGGAGGGAGATGAAGGAGTTGGGAGAGAATTTTTTGTGTGCAATAATTATCTATTCTAAATTTTGGATGTTCTAGACAATAGACATAGCCATCTATTTATAGAGTTAGAATTTAAGTTAAAATATTATTTAATTGCATAATATCCATTAAATGACATTTATAACTTTTAATAAGCCCCATTTCACATAACAACAATTATTATTGCAATTATTTTATGGCATGTGACAACTTTCCCAATAATAAATATGATGTAACAGTCTTGTTAATTAATATTCTTCACCAGACTCGATATTAGTCTATTTGAACTCTTGAATTTTTTGAATAAACGAATAAATATTTTATTCATAAATAAATATTTTTTTCAGAATCTAGATATTAAATATTTATTAAAATATTTAATAAATAAAATAAATATTTTAGGCACAATTAGGTGAATAAATAATTATTTAATTTATGCGATCAATATAACTTGAATAAAATTATTCCCCAAACATGAGAATAATATTTATTCTGTCAATTAAACTCAAGTATAATTTAATTGAGATCAACGGAAACACTTAGTGTGTGACTCTATAAGATTCATTATCGTTCGCATTAGGCGGGCTTTCATAAAGTCCAGGATTACTATCTAGCAATGGGTTGAGGAACCCAAGAAAAAGAACATATTATCTAAAATAAATATTTCACTGCACCATGACCATAGAATTTAATGTGACGGTTCTATTCCAATCTAAGGGTCGAGATATCATCTTCTATAAATATGGAAGGGATAAATCCTTCATCAACTTATTCATTAATGACATTTCACTCAGGACGTACCCAACATATTCAACTTCACCTTGAACTGTTATTGTCATGCACAGTTTACGAAATACATCTAAGTACACAAGTTGTAACATGCATTAATAATAATAATCTTAAAGTCTAAGGATCATCACACACACTCATAGATTAGAATATCTGATGACTCTAAATAATGCTGAATTCCTAATTGCAAGTATGTTCTCTTAATATCCCATCTTGGTGATTACCAAGTGAGAACTTCAGGAGAAGAATCCTTGTTTTCTTATGAGTACTCACACCTGATATTCTATGTAATATGTGTCCCATCATAGTACATTATCCAACCGTAGAACATTATTTGAGAATATCGTCATAGCACATCAAGGTTATCATCATGGTGGGGAACTGTTGTGACCTTATCAATGTGAAATATACTCTAGGACATTATTACATTAGAGTTGTGTATAACAACAAAAAATATGGAATATGAAGTTTTATTAATATTGGATACATTGAATATTCATGTAATTAAAGTACAAATAGTTGGCCCTAGGACACAAACTCCAACATATCAATGATAAAAGAATTATTGGTAGTATTTTCAATCATTTTTAATGAGAAGAAGAGTATTTAGAGATCATGATTATGTTTTCATTTTTTAATGTGACTATTGAGGAGATCACAAAGTCATTTATACGGGGATTTCTATATTCAAAATATAGAAATATATTCACATGATTCTTGGGAATATAAAAGTAGAAAAAGAAGTGAGAGTAGTTGATGAAAAAGTGAGAAGAATCTCATACTATATTTTTTGGATAATTTTTTGTATCAAAGGGATAGAAAGTGAGGGATCAACGAGCACTTGTAACTGGTGGTTTTCATCTACAACGAGGAAAGAAGATACAAAGGTTTTTTGAGAGAGGTGTTATGTTTAGAAGGAATATGAAAACATATATGTGAATGCCCTAATTCATATGTTTATTGTTATTAAAGTTTACGTAGTAGGTTGGCATACATGCAGTGGTATTGTTAACTTTTTGGCAATTAAAGATTTTTTGTCTAAGAGGAAGAAAATCTTACATTTTGATGTAGAGATATCCAGGAGAAAACTAAAGATCATTTTCACAAGTGAAGAGGATTGTGGAAGAATGATGGGATCCAGTATAATCTTATTCAAACCCTTACTATTGGGATATAGTGATTTTTTCTAGAGATGTGGATGATGACCTTTCCCTATGGGTTTCCCTTGAGTAACACAACTAAAAAAACGGGTTTTATCAGTGCTCAAAATGGACTTTAACAGTGCTAAAAAAGTATTGTAAATCTTAGCGCTGATAAGGGGGGGGTCCCCTTTATCAATGCTAAAAAAGAATTGATAAATTCCCTGTCTGCTGTAACATAAAATTTTGCTGCAGCACACCCAAACAAGACCTGCAAAAAAATCAGCATCTCAACAAGTATATCCATACTAAATTAACACATAATTCATAAGGTAATTACACCAAGTATACCCATACAACAAGTATAACCATACACTATTAACACAAAATTCATAAGTTAATTAAATACATAATGAATTCAATTCAGAATTCAGGGGGTTGGGGGGAAGTTTAGGGTTTTGGGGTGGCTGTCCAAGGGGGGTTGGGGGTGTCTGGGGGGATGGGGGGTGTCTGAGTGGATAGGGGTGTCTAGGGGGTGGGGGTAGTCCAGGAGGTTTGTAGGATGTCCAAGGGGGGTGGGGTGGTGTCCAAGAGGGTGGGGGTGGCCATCCATGGGTGTGGGTGTCTAGGGGTGGGGGTGTCTAGGTGGTGGGGTGGTGTCTAGGAGGGGTGGGGGGTGCCATCCAGGGGGTTGGTGGGTGTCCAGGGGTGGGGGTCCAAGGGGGGGTGTCTAGGGGGTGTTAGGGGGTGGGGGTTCGGGGGGTTGTCCAGGGGGGTTGTCCATGGTGGTGTCCAGGGGGGTGGGGGTGTCCAGGGGGTTGGGGGGCTTTCCAAGGGGTGGGGGTGTCCAGATGGGTAGGGGTGTCCAGAGGGTGGGGTGGTATCCAGGGGGTGTGGGGAGGCCCAGGGGGTTAGTGGGGCTATCTAAGTGGGGTGGGGTGGTGTCCAGGGGGTGGGGGTGGCTCTCCATGGGGGTGGGGGTGTCCAGGGGTGTGGGAGAGGTGTCCAGGTGGTGGGGGGTGTCTAGGATGGATGGGGGTGTCTAGGGGGGTGGGGGTCGTCTAGGGGGTTGGGGGTGTTAAGGGTTGTGGGGGGGTGTATAGGTGGGGTGGGTGTCTAGGGGGGTGTCTGGGGGGGGTCTAAGGGGCTGTCTAGGGTGGGGGGATGTTCATCGAGGTGTCTAGGGGGTAGGGTGTCTAGGGGGTTGGGGGGATTTCCTGGGGGTGGGGGTGTCTAGAGGGGTGGGGTGTCCAGGGTGTGGGGTGGTATCTAGGGGGTGGGGCGGTTTAGGGGGTTGGTGGGGCTATTTAAGGGGGGTGGGTGGTGTCCAGGGGGGTGGGGTGGCTTTCCATGGGGGCGGGGGTGTCCAGGTGGGGTGGGGGAGGTGTCCAGGTGGTGGGGTGGTGACTAGGAGGGGTGGTGTCTAGTTGGGTGGGGTGTCCGAGGGTTTGTGGGGCTGTCCAAGGGGGGTGGGGTGGTGTCCATGGGGGTCGGGATGGCTGTCCATGGGGGTGTGGGTGTCCAGGGGGTGGGGGAGGAGTCCAGGTGGGGGGGTTTCTAGGAGGGGTGGGGGTGTCCAGGGGGGGTGTCCAGGGGGGGCTTTCCATGGGGGTGTCCAGGGGGTGGGGTGTCTAGGGGGTGGGGGGCTTTCCAGGGGGTGGGGATTTCCAGAGGGTTCAGGGTGTCCAGGGGGTGGTGGTGTCCAGGGGGGTGGGGGTGGATGTCCATGGGGGTGGGGGTGTCTAGGTGGGTGGGGGAGGTGTCCAGGTGGTTGGGTGGTGTCTAGGAGGGGTGGGGGTGTCCAGGGGTGGGGGTTGTCTAGGGAGTTGGAAGACCATCCAGGGGGTGGGGGCTGTCTAGGGTGGTGGGGGTGTCTAGGGGGGTGGATGTCCAGGGGGTGGGGGTGTCTGGGGGGGGGGGGGGGGGTCGGGGGGTTTTCCAGGGTGGGTGGGGGGGTGTCCAAGGGGTTTTCTGGGGGTTGGGGGGCTTTCTAGTGGGTGGGGGTGTCCAGAGGGGTGGGGGTGTCCAGGGGTGGCGTGGTGTCCAGGGGGTGGGGGCGGTCCAGGGGGTTTGTGGGGCTATTCAAGGGGGGGTGGTTTCCAGGGGTGGGGTTGTGTCCAGGGGGTGGGGGTGTCCAGGAGGGGTGTGGGAGGTGTCCAGGTGGTGGGGTGGTGTCTAGGAGGGGTGGGGGAATCTAGGGGGTGGGGGCCGTCCAGGGGGTTGGGGTGTCCATGGGGGGTGGGGGGCTATCCAGGGTGGTGGGGGTGTCTAGGTGGTGGGGTGGTGTTTAGGAGGGGTGGGGGTGTCGTCCAGGGGGGTTGGTGGGTGTCTAGGGGTGGGGGCTGTCCAAGGGGGATGGTGTCCAGGTGGGGTTGAACTGTACACAAATGACCCATGGATCGTTCTCTTAAAGGATCAACACAATCTGAATGTTTTTGGTTAGATTTATGTACGTCAGTTGTTGTTTTCACTTAAAATTCTATCCATTTTAAACAAAAGAGAGACACTTTGAGTGATACCGGTCATATTGTGCCTTAGAATGAGGCAGGGTTGACTCTTACACATCACCAATGCACCCTAGATCATTCTCCTAAAGTATCAACACAATATAAATGCGTTTTGTTGGATTTATGTAGGTTAGTTGTTGTTTTCACTTAAAATGTTTTCCATTTTAAACAAAAGAGAGACACTTTGAGTGATGTCGGCCACACTGTGCCTCAGATTGAGGCGTGATTGACTTATACATGTCACAAATGACCCATGGATCATTCTTCTAAAGGATCAACACAATCCTAATGCATTTGGTTGGATTTATGTACGTCAGTTGTTGTTTTCACTTAAAATTCTATGCATTTTAAACAAAAGAGAGACACTCTGAGTGATACCGGTCACACCATGCCTCAGATTGAGGTGGGTTTGACTTGTACACATCATCGATGAACCCATGGATTTTTCTCCTAAAGGATAAACACAATCCGAATGCGTTTGGTCAGATTTCCGTTAGTCAGTTGTTGTTTTCACTTAAAATTTTGTCCATTTTAAACAAAAGAGAGACACTTTGGGTGATACCAGCAACACCGTGCCTTTTATTGAGGTGTGGTTGACTTTTACACATAAAAAATGACCCATGGATCATTATCCTAAAGTATCAACACAATCTGAATGCATTTGGTCAGATTTCCATACGTTAGTTGTTGTTTTCACTTAAAATTTTGTCCATTTTAAACAAAAGAGAGACACTTTGAGTGATACTAGCTACACCATTCCTCATATTGAGGCGGGGTTGACTCGTACACATCACCAAAGCACCCATGGATCTTTATTTTAAATAATAAAAACAATCCAAATGTGTTTGGTTGGATTTCCGTAGGTCAGTTGCTGTTTTCACTTAAAATTATGTCTATTTTAAACAAAAGAGAGACACTTTGAGTGATACCGGCCAAACCGTGCCTCAGATTGAGGAGGGGTTGACTCATACATGTCACAAATAACCCATGGATCATTTTCTTAAAGGATAAACACAATATGAATGCGTTTGGTTGGATTTCTATATGTTAGTTGTTGTTTTCACTTAAGATTTTGTCCCTACTAGAATTTAGAGCTACAGCTACGGAGCAATACCCACGGACAATAGGAAATGTGGCTATATCCTATTTACAGCCATGGAATTTTCGATGTCCATGGAAATTAACCCACCCCCACACCCCAATTTATCGTAACCCTCTTGCGCCCCTCCTCCTCGTGACTCTTCTCCCCGACGTTCCGCGATCCTCCTCCTCCGACGGGCCACCCAACCTCCCCACGATCATCCTCCTCTGGCACGACCACTCCACTTCCCCGCCTTCGCTGCTCCGACATGGACTCCCCACCTCCTCTGATGATGTGTCTCCGATGCGGCCACCCCACTTCACTGCGATTCTCCTTCTCGGATTCTGCCCCGACACGGCTTCGACGCTGCCCCTACCGGCTCAGACGCGGCCTCTCCACCTCTCAGGATCCTCCTTCCACACGGCCACCCCCGATTCTTCTCCTCCAACTTAGTGGACCCACCTTCCCAATTTCTCAGTCGAAACAAGTCCTACCTTGGAATCCTCCTCCCGTGATTTATCACTGACCCCACTCAGGGGACCCTAGCTAAATCCACCCTTCTTCAATTTCTCATGTGAAATCCCTGCCTACTTCACTCCTTACCTCGCCAAGTATTTTCTGATTTTTGGCTCCAACATGATATTTAGGTATCATTTTTTCCCTTCTCTAGATCGTTGGTTCAATTTATTCTAATCTTGGGTTTCATGGAACTAACATCCAAGAGAAATGGTCATCTTTTCAATTAGTCATGTGATCCTAGTTCAGTTGTGACGTGTCTTCCGGAGCTTGGAGATGGGTTGCAACTGGGTGGTATAGGAGCGTACACCTATTGAATTTGACATAAGTTGAGTAAGCCCCAACAATTCATGCATGGAAGTTGTGAATTTTTTAATCAGTGTTAGATGACAGAGGGTATAGGATCGATGGAAATTTTAGAGAGATTCTCACAGGTGAGGTATCCCATAGCTTCAAATGAAACGGAGGAAGTGCCCTATGAAAAAGGGCTCTTTGGAAATATATTGGGTATGGTTATACCAGATCATGGTTAAGGAAAAGTGTTTCCTAGGGGGATTTGATAATGGCTTGGGAGAAGTGGTATATAGATTTAGATTTGGATCTTCGAGGTGTTTCTTGTGGAGAAATTTTAAGTAAATCCATGTGGTGGTGAGTGCACCAATGGATGGTGTGGTAGGTGATAATATTTTTTTCTAGAAAACTCATCACATGCCAATAATGGAATTATCATGCACTGAGAATGGGTATTGAGTAGTTTTTTGGTTATATCTTAGGAATGCATGGGTTTTGGATGAATCCAGTCATCATGTTTGGGGATAGACAGGATGTGGGTTGTGGTGCTTGGATTTTGATCAAGTGATGTTATGAAAAGGGTTATCCTATAGTGGAGAGAGTGACATCAGTCATGGGAGATATAAACCCATGAGGGCAGAGTCCTAGTTTTGGGAGACCAATAGGTAGGTATGTCAAATGGAAATTAGGTTCCAACGACCCAATGAGTACCTAAATTGAGTTGGTTTTTCTCAGAGATCAGAGTCTGAACATGGGCATTTGGGTTGAGTGGAAATAGTAAAGATCCAAGGTTTCTTTAGATTTGAAAATTAATTGGTTCTTGTGGAAATCATGACATGGGATTGATCTAGTAATGACCCAAATGAGGGAATCACACTAGTTTTCAGACTTGGGGTGGTTTTGATGATCCAAATGTGTTAAATCCTGGTTATGTCAAAGCTGGCGATAGGGCTTGATGGTAGTCTTGTTGGTGGAGGCCCAGACCTAAGAATTTCACCATGTTTCAAGAGTTTAATTCATTGGTCTATAATGGTGAACATGATGTGCCTCTTGAAATAGGGGGATTAGGAATTGAATGTTCTGAAAATGTGGTGATGTTTGGAGTCTATGTATCATCATCAGGATCAGGATGGCTTGTGATGAACCAATATGATTGGGTTAGGAAATGTCAGTGCTTTCAATAGAGTACAATGATGGGTTTATATGGTTGAAAATTTAACCTTAGATTCACACCATGATTTGGAATGAATATCAAAGTTCCAAGTTATAATAATGGTATTGAATCCACTTATTATTTAGTTAAGAAGTATCTAGAGAAGTATGATAATGCTCAACAAGCTACTGTAATGTAGACACCCTAATAAAATGGGGTGGTTGAGAGGTAAAGTAGAACCGTCAATAATATAACATAAACTATGGTGATCTCTAGTGTTATTACAAGGTATAAATAAAAATTTCCTTCTGAACTAAGGTATAAAAGGAAACCAACATTGAAGTATTTATGAGTCTTTGGTAGTAAGTTCTATGTTCTTAACATGGAAGGGAATCAAGAAAAGTATAGAAATAACATGATTAATATATATTTCATACATATTCTTTAAGAATCAAGGTTTATAGATTTTTTAATAATATTCTCATTAAAATTTTGGAAATAAAATATGTAATAATGGATAGGAAAGAAAAAGGAATCTATGATAGGATAATTGAAGATAATGTAGAGAAAAGTGAATATTTACAAGATCCTAGAGAGTCTCTTAGGGGTAGTGAGGACTCCATCGTAGAATTTTTTGATGAATATGAGAAAGAAAAAGACATAAAGATTCCAATTACACCTAAAAGATTTAACAGAACTAAACATATTGATGAAGAGAACATTTTGGGAGAAAAATATGATGTAGTATAAACTAGGAGGATGTATAGAATTAAAAGAAATTCCCTCTTATATTTATTTGAGTAAAAAATATTTGATTAAGAATCCAATGATTAAAATTGGATTAAAGATATGAATGACGAGTTAAATTAGATAAAAAATAATGACACGTATAAATTTGTTCCACAAACAATAGATGAAAATATCATATTCACAAAACAAGTATTTAGAAATAAGCTTAATGAAAATAGAAAAGTTATAAAATTCATAGTCAGAATTTTTTGAAAAGTATATTCATTGATTGGTAGGGTGGTTGTAGATAAATATTTTCACCAATTGATTGTATTGAGGTTATCAAAAAAAATTTACCATAGTTATATAGATAATATCAAGGTATATCTAATGTATATAATAAATAATATTCTTTTCTCATTGGAGTTTTTTTAAGGAAGTTTAAATTGGTCTACTATGTGGATTTTAAATAAATGATGATGATAATAAATTGTGCATTTTTAAGAATGATTTTTGTGGCTTAAAACAAGTATACATAGCTTGGAACTCAATGCTTGAAAATGTTCAATTTTTTGAGGTTTATGAGAGTAGTTTACTATAATCTCTATATTAATAGGAATTTTTTTAAGGGCACAAAGTCCTATTTATTTAAAATATAAAGAAAAAGAAGAAAGTTCAGAGTAAATACAAGAACACAACACTTAAAAAGACATCAACCCATTTTAGAATGGGTATTCATACTATGAAAAGGAAGTCTTCCACCCCTGTCACGAGAGTTCTGACCTCTCCTCTTAGTCCTGGCTTGTATCCATGGACCTTCAACATCAGCATCATCAAGGTGCTCCACAACAACAATCGTATTTATGGTTTCATCTTTATTAACTCTGTCACTTTTATTCCCATCATCATCACTGCTAAGCGAGGAAAGGATTTCAAAAGTGTTATGAGTACCAACATTTCTGTTTGTCCGGGTCCTTGATGCTTGAGGCAGGTCACTGCTTGTAAGAGAAGTAGAAACCTTTGATCTCAATAGTTCAACATTCTTAATAGGTGTATGTGCCTCTCTTGCTGGAGGAGGCATTTTAGTTGACTTCGTCACATTGTGTGTTTGTCCAATTGGATTGGAAACACCCAAAATAGAGATGGGGTCTGGAAGGGAACCCTTTTTTAGAGCAGAATTCTCCTCCTCTCGAGCAGGAGTTAACTCTTTCATCATATCAGAATCAGGCTGGATTCTCATCCTTGGATTCTTTCCACTCTGAGATGGACGACTTTGGGTGGGAATCACCCCTTCCATTGTGTTGGGTATCTTAAACTTCTCATGTAACTACTCATTGATGGGAAACATAGATGCCACACAAGTGGGTTGAACATCCATGCCATGAACTCCTATGGAAGTTCCAGTAAGAGTACTATCAGGGTGAGCGTTGGGCACCAGTTTGGGTCCAAATTCAGCAGTAAAGTGATTAATGTCACTTCCCACCATAGGAGGGTTAATGCTCAAACTCAAAACTTGCAAATTTATAGGAACAAGAAGCGCCCTATCAGTTGCAGAATTTTTTTAACTCCACTTCCCAATATAGGAGCAGGTTTTTGGAGACAAGATTTTTTTGAAGTTGCACCTTGTGTTTACTGTAAGTCCATTGAAGGGCTAGAAACATCATCCTTTTTCACGGATTCCTTGGACTTGGTAGGTAAGGGGACCATTGCATTGCTATTGTCAGTAGTCACTTCATTGGATTCTTTGTTTGTGTTTTTATTCTTAACCTTACTTGAGGTTGTTGTCTCTAACATGTGCTTCACTTTTCTGCATTTTGAAGAAAAAGTAGTTTTCTCATGCCTAATTCTTTAATCAGCCTCAGTTTGTGCTAGAATCTCTATCTATATTTGACTGTCCATAGATTCTGTCTCATTTTGATCTTGGTTCATGTCTTTAATCAGCACATCTTTGAAAGATAGGCCCACTTCAGGTGAGTCACTTTCTTCTATTAAATCAGCCCAAGTGACATTGGGTCTATCAATCAACTGAAAATCAATAGGCTCTGCATCTTTCAGGATGAAATAGGTGGAGTCCAACTTGGGGCTTTTACTATGATCCTTGATCAGATATTTAGTCTGAGACATTGTCTGAAAATTTTCAGAGATTAGGAGTCTGTTGGGAGATCTGTGATAAATCTCATTTGCAGCTTATTCTGAATATTGGACATCAGTCCCTTGGGGAAATTTATTATATTCTATTCTTTTTCAATGAGCCTCATCATACCCCTTCAACATTCATCTAGTACAAAAAATATTATAACGACAGTTGGACCTTGAGTGTCCAATCATACAGCAGACTTCACAATACAAAGGAAACTTTTCATACACAATACGAAGATTAATTCCATCCTGTGGTGTGGATGGAACTAACTTATAAACCTTGGTAGAACTTAAATCTAACTCAACTAAAATTCTGGAAAAATGTCCATAGCTAACATTTTTAGTAGCCAAATCCATCCGGATTGGAATGCCTATCACAGAGGCGATATCATAAAGAATTTCAAAATTCCAAAAAACCCAATTGAAACCATAAATCTTTATCCAAACCTGGGAAAAAGTGTCTTTAAAATCATAGAGACTAGAATTTAGCTTCCATTCATGGATCCTAAGGGTCCCAGGCTTCAAATTTATGGAACCAAAGCTCCATGATTTACCCTTCAATTCAACAGAGGGAAACAACAAGTGAAAAAAACCTCTTCCTAACGAAACACATTTGAAGTCATGAAATCCCCAAATAGTAGCAAGATGAGAAACTAAATCAGAAATTTTCCAAGGTTTTGTACCTTTAGATAAAGAGATCATAGAAATAAAGGAGTTCTTACAGAGATCTAAGCGTTCCGAAACTATATTAATAGGAATTTTTATATCCAAATGATGGAATAGGTTTATACAATTAAAAATATCTAAAATTTGTTTGTTGGATGAGTTGATAGGGCAGTGAACTTCATATTCATTAGGTGTTTCTCATTTTTAGGAAGTCCAATAGACAATGCATTTCCTTGGAGTTAAATAAACTAAGTGCAAGGGAGTGATCGAATTATAAATTTCATAAATTTTTATATGTAATTCATTGTTTTATTCCCTCAAATTCCATTAAAATCCTTGGCATTGCTATATTTTCACATTTTCTATGATTTTCTATGAGTAAAATAAATCTGGATGGATTTTTTTATTTTAGTGACAACCTTTTTATGTTTTCATTAATTAAATGTGTTTTCATTAATTAAATGTATTCTCATTTATTTGTGTTCGGTTTATGAGGATTCTTCTGCTCCTACCATTGATTTAGGTGCATATGCCAATGCGGATGTTGATGATGATGGTGGTCTGAGAGGAGGAGATGATGATATTGGTGTTTCTGAAGGAGATGATGAGGGTCGTGATGGTTTTGATGATACTGATATTGAGGTACATTTTAGATGTAAATTTTATTCTTGGTTTATACATTGAATTCTAACATATAATGATGTTAGTGTTTGGTAGATGTTGTGGTGTATACATGTAGGAAGAACTAAGTCGAGTAGTTTAGAAAATATGATTCAGTTGATGAGATCAACGAAAATTATGAGATTGGTTCAAAGGTATGGGGTTTAAATTAATTATATACTTCTATTGAATGAATAGAAACATGAAAATCCAAATTAAACTATGATTTGTTTATTCAAATTAGTGGAATATTCCATGAATAAAGAGATGTATTCTTTGAAGTTAAAAAAAAATCAGATATGGTTGAACTTTAAGTGGGTAAAAAGGAACTTGAAAATAAGTGGGTTAACTAAATTAATTAATAGAATGATGTTTATAAATGATAAAAATTATGGATGGTAATAATGTGTTATTAGTAGAATGAAAAAGTTTATTTTTTGGAAATATTTTCACTAAATATAAGCATTATATCATCTAAATAATTCTAAGTATGGTGGAATTGGAAAATATGCTTCTAGATTTGGTGGACATCAAGACAACTTTGCTTCATGGTGAGTTAAAGAAATAAATCAACATGAAACAACCAATATGAGTACCAGAAATTGGGATCCATGACTTGGTTTGTATATTGTATAAAATCTTGTATAGAATAAAGCAAGTATCGTGATAGTGGAATCATAAATTTGAATCATTTATCACTAATGAAGGATTTGATAGTTATAATAGAGATAATTACTTCTACTGAAATAAATGGGATAATGGTACCTTCATAAATTTGATATTGTATTTCAATTACATGTTTCCACTTGGACTAGATGATTGAATTATTTATAAATATATGGATATTTTTTTGGAGGTTTTGAGATGAAAAATCCCAAGAAATTCGAGAAGATATTGTGGATAAGTACAGAAATAGATAATAAGAATATAGATTTAGTAATAACCCAGAAGGAACATATCAATAGGATCATCAAAAGGTTGGGTATGAATAGATGAGAAACAGTGACTACCCATCTTGCACTTCAACTTGGCCAAGGCATAAAACTCACAATGGAAGAAGAGTGTCAATACATGGAAAAAGTTCCATATTCGTCAGGTGTTGGAATTTTAATGTATACAATGATATGTACTCAATAATGTATTGTGCTTACAGTGGTATTTGTTATCATATTCATGTAAAACCATGTAAAGGGACATTGGGATGTCATTATATAGAAAACCAACCTATTTTTACATGTCTATTACAAAATATTTAAGATAAATAACATAATAATACATTCAAGGATCTAAATGTTTAGTATCATAGAAAAATTAGGTTCATAAAACACTTTTACATAATAAAAAAACATTATTTAACAACTGGGAATGGATGGAGGGGTCGGGGGGCTGTGCAGGCTAGGGGGATGGGTGGAGGGGGGCAAGGGGCAGGGGGCAGGGGGCAGGGGGACGGTGCAGGGGGGTAGGGGGGTGCAGGGGGGGCTGTGCAGGCTAGGGGCTGGGTGGAGGGGGGAAAGGGCAAGGGGCAGGGTACATGGTGGAGGGGGGAAAGGGGCAGAGTGCAGGGGGGTTGTGCAGGCTAGGGGGCTGGGTGGAGGGTGGAGGGGGCAGGGGGCAGGGGGCAGGGGGTAGGGAGCAGGGTGGAGGGGGGCTGGGGGTAGGGGGTAGGGGGCATGGGGGAGGGTGGAGGGGGGAGGGGGGAAGGGGGTGCAGGGGGGTGCAGGGGGGGTTGTGCAGGCTAGGGGCTGGGTGGAGGGGGGAAGGGGGTAGGGGGAAAGGTGCAGGGGTGTAGGGGGCAGGGTGGAGGGGGGCAGGGGGGCAGGGGGCAGGGGGGCAGGGGGGCAGGGGGCAGGGGGCAGGGGGCAGGGGGTAGGGGGCAGGGGGAAGGGGACATAAATTGTTGGACATGAAGGTCTATATTTTGATAATTAGTTTTAGTTTTCCTATAATTTAATATCTTTATGGAAAGTGTTCAATATGAATTTCTAATTTTCATTTTTGAAACTATTGATTACCAAGATAATGCAGTTTTACTTCTATATGGATCTTGATCTTTCTTATAAATGAATTTATAGTTTATTAAATGTTTCTGTTATACAAAAATTCGGCATATAAAAAATGAAAAAATTTTATAACATAGAAAAATTATTTATACTTTTCATTTAAATAATTTTATTTATATTCTTCTTTTGATTTATTTACATTCATTTTCCATTTTGGATAAACTGCTATTTGTTCTGCTATCAATGAGGAATGATGCTTAGCATATTAGTGTAATAGATGGGATATATAAATACAAGAAGCCTTCAATCCTACCAGCCAACATAGTTAAAATATGGCCACTACTTACTATTCCAAAAGGTAGGTGACAAGTTAACGACATCAATTTTACCATCCATAAGACTAATCTATTTGACAATGTACTCTTAAGGCAATGTACTCTTAATGCGCCCTACTGCTCGAAGGTAACATTTTGGAATATCCATTTATTTCTTATTACCATACTACAACTGTAATGTTGAGAGGTGTATTTTCTCATCATTCATTCCTGTGGATGTCGATATTGAAATTCCTGATAAATATGTAAATACCATTATCTGGATTAAAAACTTTGATATGCCATATTTCATTTTTACTATTTGTTTGTGGTTCGGAATTAAATTGTTCATTCATTATGCTTATTTGGATGGTATTAGACCAATAATTAATGGCTTTAACATTTTTTCTTTATGAACTCTTATATACATGACTCTGCTTATGTGTTATATCTCATTAAAAATTTGGGTTCAGGTTGATTATTGTATAAGAACTGTCACTTAAGTAGTCTGGTTGATGCTAAGGGGGTGCATGCTGAGAAGAGCTACTGAGAGGTCTTAATGGAAATCGTATTGACTTCAGTCAAGTTGAAGTTCAAGGGGAACTACAATCAACACTCAATAGAAACAAGATGAGGTGGTTCCTACTCTGATGACCACACCCACAAATGGACTGGGGTTGACCTGCTGGAACTGTCCAGCTGTGGACAGGTTAACAACAGCCCTTGTTCGGGGTTTGAAACCTAAAAATTCTTTTCCCTTTTCTTTTATTTTATTTCCTTTAGTTATTTTACTATTTCATAACATTTTTATTGTGTTTTCTGGGCACAAAAAAATCTGGATAGCACCTCATGCACCTTTTGAAAGATCGAATCATACTATTGTTGGAAGCATAAAAAAACATCCAGGTTCATGTTTCTACTTTTTTTTCAATGTTTTTTATGTTTTCCACCTTCATCTTTAAATTTTATGTGAGACATTTACCATTTAATTTGAAGGTTTCTGTAAAATACATTTAATATGTGAAGGTGTGTATACCCAGTGGGGGAGCAACAACTTTTAGTTAGAAAGCTCCAAAAGCTGAAGTGGACGGTTTGGTTCCACCTTGAGGTAGGATCCCTCTTCTAGCCTCTTTAATTAAAGAATTATTTAAATTGAATTTAGATTATTTCTTAATTCTTCTTAATTATATTGAATTTCATATCTTGAATAAGTGTTCTTTAATATAATTTTTTCATTTGATAAAGTCATGTTTTTATAATAAAACCCCTCCAACGGAGGTGCGTTGTCTGCGAAAACTCATAGAGATAGTTATGTTGATCTAGTTGCTTAAATTATTTCATTTAATTTGTGCTGAATGAGTTTTAGTATAAATGTTAAATATAATTAAATAAATTGTGTGATAAAGCAATGCCATGATTTTATAATAAAACCCCTACAATAGAGGTACGTTGTCTTCTAAACCAAAGAGTAGTGATAGTTATTTGTATCATGTTTAAATTTGGTTTGAGTCTTTCATATGCCTCTTCCCGCTCCCTTTGCTCCTGGCCGAATGATGCTGCCCCGTGGATGTCGCTGGACCGGGCCAACACGCCGCGGTCACATTGCGGTCACGCCGCGGTCACGCCGCGGTCACGCCGCAGTCACGTCGTGGTCACGCCGTGATTTGGCCCTTCTCCATGATGAAAACCCGTGACAACTAGCAGTGATAGTATTCCATGAGTCTTGTGATCAATGTTGAGACTGACTAATCACAATTTCTTCCGGCGGGGTGACGGCTAGAATGTTTCCCCGCCTCCCCCACTCCCTTCGCTCCTAGTTGGAAGATGTTGCCCCGTGGATGTCGCTGGATCGGGCCGACACACCGCTGTCACGCCGCACTCACGCTATGGTAATGCCATGATTTAGCCCTGTTCCAGGACGACACCATGCGGCAGTTCGTAGTGATAGTATTCCAAGAGTCTTGTGATCAATGTTGAGACTGAATAATCACAATTTCTGGAATGTTTCCCTGCCCCCTCCCGCTCCCTTCGCTCCTGGCCGACTGATGTTGCCCCGCGGATGTCGCTGGACCGGGCCAACACGTCGCGGTCACGTCATGGTCACGCCATGGTCACGTCATGGTCATGTCGCGGTCACGCCGCGGTCACGTCGCGGTCACGCCGCGGTCACGCCACGGTCACACCGTGATTTGGCCCTGCTCCAGGATGACAACCCGCGATAGTTCGCAGTGATAGTATTACATGAGTCTTGTGATCAATGTTGAGATTGACTAATCACAATTTCTGCCGGTAGGGAAATAACCGGAATGTTTCCCTGCCTCCTCCTACTCCCTTCGCTCCTGGCCGGAAGATGTTGCCCCGCGGATGTCGCTGGACCGGGCCAACATGACGCGGTCACACCGCGGTCACGCCGCAGTAATCCTGTGATTTGGCCCTCCTCCAGGATGACACCCCGCGGCGGTTCGCAGTGATAGTATTCCATGAGTCTTGTGATCAATGTTAAGATTGAATAATCATAATTTCTGCCAGCGGGGCGATAACCGGAATGTTGTCCCGCCTTCTACTCCCTTCGCTCTTGGCCAAAAGATGTTGCCCCGTGGATGTCGCTGGACCGGGCCAACACGCTGCGGTCACGCCGCAGTCACACCGAGGTCACGCCGCGGTCACGCCACGGTCACGCCACGGTCACGCCGCTGTAATGCCGTGATTTGGCCCTGCTCCAGGATGACACCCTGCGGCGGTTCGCAGTGATAGTATTCCATGAGTCTTGTGATCAATGTTGAGACTAACTAATCACAATTTCTACCAGCGGGGCGATGGCCAGAATGTTGCCTTGCCTCCTCCTACTCCCTTTGCTCCTGGACGGAATATGTTTCCCTACGGATGTCCCTGAACCGGGCCAACACACCGCGGTCACGCTGCAGTCACACCGCGGTCACGCCGTGGTCACGCCACGGTCACTCCGCGGTCACGCCGCAGCCATGCCGCAGTAATGCCCTGATTTTACCCTAATACTGGACGACACCCCGTGGCGGTTCGCAGTGATAGTATTCCATGAGTCTTGTGATCAATGTTGAGACTAACTAATCACAATTTCTTTCGGCGGGACGATGGACGGAATGTTTCCCTGTCTCCTCTTGCTCCCTTCACTCTTGGCCAGAAGATGCTGCCCCGCGGATGTCGCTGGACCGGGCCCACACGTCGTGGTCACGCCACGGTCATGTCGGGGTCACGCCGCGGTAATGTCGTGATTTGGACCTGCTCCAGCCACATCCATCCCACACCATCCCCCTTCCACCTTCAATTCAGCCTGCTGCCACCAACATTCCAGCCCGCAACAACCCCCCCCCCCCCCTGCCACCTTCGAATCAGCCCGCACCATCCCCCCAGCACCTGCAACCATCCCCCTTCCACCAGCATTCCAGACCCCTTCCACCAGCATTTTATCCCCCTTACACCTGCATTCGAGCCCGCAACAGCCCCCAGCCACCTGCAATCCAGTCCGCATCAACCACCACACTAGCCACCACCCCCCAGCCTCCTGCAAAAGACTCATGCCAGCCCTCTTCCACCTGCAAAACATCCCCAGCCACCAGTTCCATCCCTCATCAGCCCCCAGCCTCTTACATCCGAGCCCGATCCGGTTGGAACATGTACCTTTGAGATTCAACCATAACACTAAGATCATTGAACTCAGACTTGTATAAACATCCTTCAAATATCTAACTAGACCATTCACATCGTTAAGATCTTTGAAATTTACTTCAGAAACAACTTTTTGAATAGGAGGGAATGATTGGATATTCCTAATAAACTTTGTTTGGGTAGTCGTTAACCCAACCAACTTGTCAAAATCAACCATAAGGGGCTGCTATCCGAGTGGGGTGGTCCAGGGGGTTTCCTGAAGGGGGGTGTCCAGGAGGGGGGTGTCCAGTAGGGGTGGTGCAAGGGTTGTCCAGTAGGGGGGCTGCTGTCCGGGTGGGGTTGTCCTGGGGGGTCTGTCTAGGTGGGTTTCCAGGAGGGGGGGTCTATCCAGGGGGTTTGCTATCCAGGTGGGGTTGTCCATGGGGGTTGTCCAGAAGGGAGGGGGGTGTCCAGGGGGGGTTTGTCTAGGGGGGGTCCAGCGGGGGATAATGTTCGGGGGGGGGCTGTTGTCTGGGTGGGGTTGTCCAGGGGGTTTTTCCAGGAGGGGGGGGGGGTCTGTCCAGGGGGGTCCAGCAGGGGCTTCTGTCCGGGGGGGCTGTTGTCCGGGTGGGGTTGTCCAGGGAGGGTCTGTCCAGTGATATGATAAAATTGAACATCCCATGTGAAACACCTCCAAATCACCACTAGAATCCATCCAAGCTGAGCATTATCCAATCATTTCTAGAATCACATAATCCATACAATAGACCACTCAACTCACCTAAAATAAACACCATCAATCAAACCCACCTTCTTGTACCCTTACAAAACCACAAACCATCCACCTACCACCCAACCACAACACTGCTCCCCTAAACACCAATAATTGTAGTCATCCCACCCAACACCAAACAAAACCCAACCCTCCTAGCCACTCACACCAAAATAGCTACTGCAACCCAAAAGGCTGCTGGAAAGAAACCATCCAATAAAGAAAACCTTCATATACACAACTCAAACCACCTACTACTTCATGAACCTTGAAGCCAAGGAAACATTCTACAATATCATGGCACCAGACCACCACATTCGACCACTCAAAGATTCCAGAAAACAATATCCTAACATCACCATATGAAAAAGACCTGCCACCAAAGGAACTCCCAACTATTCAACCACAAACTCAACCACAACCATCCACAAAAAATTCCCTACATGTATGCAAGTAGCAGGAAAACCACAACCCAAAAAGAAACCAATCAACCAAAAACTAGAAATCCCCACTTGAATCACCCACACCATGAACCCTATCCTCTACAACTGCACCTAGAATAATAACATGTGACTCTATCCGCACCACACTAGAAGCCCCTCTAGAATCATCCCCACACACTAAAATCAGGCATCCTCTACACAGGATCCTTGCACTATAAACATCCCACACCCACCCAAAACCATAATAGCAACAAGAACCCCCACAAGAACATCGCCTGCATGACCCACACAAGCTGAGAACCAGCCAAAAAATCCACTCTACATTCCTATCCCTTTCTAACGGATAAATCCAGCACCAAAAACCCACAATGGACCCAAAGGTAGCACAACAGTATAGGGTTTCCAGGAGGGGGGGATGTTGTCCGGGTGGGGTGGTCCAAGGGGGTTTCCAGGAGGGAGGGGGGTTTCCAGGAGGGAGGGGGTGTCCAGGATGGGGGGTGTCCAGCAGGTGTGGTGCAAGGGTTGTCCAGCAAGGGGGAAAGGGGGCTGTCCAGAGGGGGGTTCAAGGGGGTTGTCCATGGGGGCATGGGGGTGTAGGGGGTGCAAGGGCTGTCCAGGGGGGGTGCAAGGGCTATCTAGGGGGGTGCAAGGGCTATCCAGGGGGGGTGCAAGGGGGCTTTCTAGGGGGCATGGGGGCTGTCCAGGGGGTATGGGGGCTGTCCAGGGGGCATGGGGGCTATCTTGGGGGGTGCAAGGGGGTTGTCTAGGGGGCGCAAGGGGGCTATTCGGGGGGGTGCAAGGGGGCTGTCCAGGGGGGCCTGGGGGGCTATCCAGGGGGGTGGAAGGGCTGTCCAGGGGGATGCATATGCTAAACTCCAATGATCAATAGATCACAAAAGAACTAGTGATTCATTATTGAGAAGAATGATGAAGATATGATCTGGCAGTGATGCCAAGCTATGTATCATCTACTCTTATTTTCTGTCTATATATTGATGGTACGTTGTGCTCAATATTAGATTATTTTCTAAGGTCATATTAAACCCTTTCCAAAAATCATGGCATAATATGTGAATCTCTCTCTGATATAATTCTTAAGGGAACTCCATGATATTATTAGTCTTCACAGATATAAAACATTCCTATATTTTCTACTAGGTCCATAGCCACCAAAACAGACACCTGAATTCATCTCCCATATTTGTCTCTCTAGGATTTAGAAACCACAGAGGTATGACAGTCTCGCATCAACTATTCACCAAATGATTCAAGGACTATAACTCTTATAAAATTGTAACACATCATCATCAAAAAGTGAACACTCAAGTGTCAGTTTACCACTTTCTAGTTGTTCTCGCATCACATTAAACACAGGGTTAAATTCTATACTAACCTTCCCCCAGCCTATATGAAATGATATGGTAACTAATGGGGAAAAATCAATTGATCCCTGGTCATTTGAATCATCCATCCTCTAATTAGCGTACATGATCATAATGTGTTATTGTTCTTCAAAAGGCTTTTAACCAGGTTCCAAGGGGGGAGGGGGCAGGGGGTGTGATGGGTTCTTTTTCAAGGGGCAGGGGTAGGGTGCAGGGGGGTGTGCTGAGGGGGGGTGGTGTGCAGTGGGCTAGGGGGTGAAGTGGGTATGTGTAGGGGGTAGGGGGGAAGTGCAGTGGGATGGGGGGGAGTGTAGTGGGCAGGGTGTGTGTGCAGGGGGGCAGGGGGCAGGGTGTGTGCAGTGGGATGGGGGGGGGGTGCAGTGGGTGTGTGCAGGGGGAAAGGGTGAGGGGGTAGGGGGGAAGTACAGTGGGCTGGGGGGGGAAGTGTTGGGGGTAAGGGGAAGGGGGAAGGGGGTGTTTAGGGGACAAGGTGAGGGGGCAGGGGTGGTTTACTGGGGGCAGGGGGAGGGAGGCAAGGGGCAAGGGGGTGTACAGTGGGCTGGGGGGGGAAGTGTAGTGTGTAGGGGGGATAGGGTGAGGGGGCAGGGGTGGTTTGCTGGGGGCAGGGGGAGGGGGTGTGCAGTGGGCTGGGGGGCAGTGCAGTGGGCAGGGGGTGTACTGGGGAAGGGGGGAGGGTGGAAAGGGGAAGGGGGTGTGCTGGGGGGGGGGAGTGCAGTAGGCTGGGGGGAGTGCAGTGGGCAGGGTGTGTGTGTAGGGGGGGAAGTGCAGTGGGCTGGGGGGAAGTGCAGTGGGTAGGGTGTGTGTGCAGGGGGGGTGTAGTGGGCTGGGGGGGAAGTGCAGTGGGCAGGGGGTGTGTGCAGGGGGGGTAGGGGGTGTGTAGTGGGATGGGGGGGGGAAGTGTAGTGGGCAGGGGGTTGTGTAGTGGGCTGGGGGGGAAGTGAAGTGGTTAGGGGGGAAGTGCAGGGGCATGGGGTGTGTTGGGGAAGGGGGCAGGGGGGCTGTTTTTTTTTATGGAATGGTGGTACATATAGCCACGGTTTTAAACCGTGGCTATAGGGATATAGCCAAGGTTTAAAGTTGTGGCCAATGGCCTATAGCCACGGTTTACAACCGTGGCTATATATATTGCCTGACTTAGGATTCTGCCATGGTTTGGAAACCGTGGCTATAGGGTGTTGCCACGATTCAAACCTCGGCTATAGGTATATAGCCACGGTTCAAACAGTGGTTATAGGTTTTTTCCTATAGCCACGCCAATACCAGCCACGGTTTTTGGGCTTATATCCATGGTTCCAAACCATGGCTATAGCCTTATTTTGTAGTAGTGTGTCCATTTTAAACAAAAGAGAGACACTTTGAGTGATACAAGCCACACCGTGCCTTGGATTGAGGCAAGGTTGACTTGTACACATCACCAACACTCATGTATCGTTCTACTAAAGTCTCAACACAATCCGAATATGTTTGGTCAGATATGAAGATATTTTGGTGATTTTACTGGTTTTTCTTATCCAAATCCCAAAGAAGAGTGGCTCATCATTCTAGCATGTTGCTGGTGCATTTCATCTGTTAAAATGAGAAAATGACTCATTGGAGAAAGGATGTTTTATTTAATAACAATTACAATTTTCCTACAAACATTTACATACAACAAAGTTTCATCTTTTGATCCCCTTAATCCCTCTCAAAAATGACCGCCAATTGTACACATCCCCAAGTCAGATCTTCATGCTATTTGTGTACAATCTTTCATCAGGTATGTGGCCCACTTTTTTCTGAACAAATTTATATCGTCTTGTGAGTATGAGGCTTTTTGGCAGTCAGAGTAGTACTTCAAAATATATAAATAAAGAATTAATAAATAAATTAAATTAAATAGTAGTTGTTTTTTATAATACCTCTTTAGGGATGCTAGTTTTTTGATGAAAAATGATCTCTTTCATAAATTTACAAACATAATAACCACAATCATTATTGTTTGTTTGTTTTGGAAAACGTAAAAAATTTGATCATTAGGAGAATAAGTAACTTGTGTTGATATGTGTTTGGATAGTAAAATTTTATTATATATACCCTAATATTTTTCTATACATAGTACTTTCTCTCCTCCTTATGCTTAACCCCTATCCTCATTCCTTTTTTATATTATAATGATACATCGCCCTATCATAAAATAATCATCAGTAAAAGATAATATAAATTATATTAATTTATGTTTAGACCTAAAACGTAGGATGTAGTGTCTTACAGATTCACAAACTCCATCATGTATGGTCGGTTTGTTGGATATCCTTTCATTGAATCCAGAAAATATATCTTTGGAGTATCCAAGTTCACTGCAATTATCAGCCAATGTTTCCTAAAAACACAAAAAGGAATAAGTAATAAAAGAAGTGAAAATGTAATTGATATGCTTTAATCATAGAGTTTTACCCCTGCATGGTTGGTATTAGGAAGAGTTTGTCATCTGTAATCTTTTTTTCAAATGTTTTCAGCAAGCCGTTCACTATTTCATCTTTTATGATGGCTCTAATTTTGTTAGATGTGTTGATGTGGTATGAGGACTAACGAGTCCAAATTTTGGCTCATGGAGAAATTCCTTCAACTATTTTTCATATATACTTCTGTCAATAATATAAAATTCATTTAGTCATAATTTTCACATTATATCAGTTTTTAGAAAATCAATTTATGAAAACATACCTCATATATAAATTTACAACTATGATGCATAGCCAACCATTTTCAAGGATCTCATTTACATTTTTAGCAGCAACGAAATCTTGACTTTCCTCTCTATATACATTCTTTTCGAAAACCACTATATGACTACTACCACCTCTTAGCTTTGCATCCACATGAGTCTTCAATACTAGTAAATGTGGATAGAGAACATGTGGTGTTATGGTGATTTCAGTAGCTCTTTGGGATCAGTTGGTCAATCCTTTAGATTCTTTTGAGCCAACATTTCTTGTCACCCCCTTCCCTTTCTCCGTCTATAATGACATTCATTGGTTCAGAACCATTTTTCATTAATTGTTAAAGGTTTAGATTGAAAAAAAGGAAATAAATACCTATTTGTCCCCATGTACTCTTACAAGTTGTGATGACCATGAAATGAATGTCCCAATAGCCTTTTCGACCATATGAATATCATCGTCATCAAGTGGAATATGTAGCTCTGCATTTGGATCATGAACTACAATAATCGTCACTTTTAGATGATCTTTCAGAAGTGGTCTATTATGCATCTTTTCCTCTAGGATGTTGAACACTGTAGCACTCGCTAAAAGGTGATATGTGGGTGTTGACAGATATAAATCATAGTCATTATCACCCTGTAGAAGATCAGTACAGGAAAATTATAAGTGTTTTTCTGATTCACATTTCATAGGAACAATTATTAGAATATTGATTACCACGGCTAAGACAGCTCTTTGAGGGGAATGGCTCGCCTCAAATCTGGTGGGGGTGGGGCAGGATCTTCACGTGCTGGTTGTTTCTGAGTTGTGTATTCTCCTTGCTTCCCACCCATAAAAGTTTCTAGCAACTCTCCCTTCCATTGAAATCATTTTTCATGATTTTCTAGTCTTTCTCTCATTTGTTTCATTTTTTGATCTCTATCATCTTTTTCTTTTTTTCCCTCAAAATATACTCGTGGTGTCACCCCAAACCCCACACCTCTGACACGACTGTATTATTCTGACCGCTTCAAAGCCGTCGATAATAGGTCTGCATCCGCTACAGGATTAGCTGATACCTGTGACTGTTAGATATAGGAAAATAACTAATTATTTTTATGTAATAGAAATTTAAAACAAATATTTTTATCGTCATTTCATACTTACACATATTTCCCACACTTTTTGTGTGTTTTTATCTACTATCTTCCCTTCCTTATTCACACGTGCCTCTATCCATAGCACATGACGTGGGATGGAAGTGTCTTTGGTTTTAGACTAATAAATATACATATAAATATAGAAAGATAATTATGATGTTGTTTCTTGGCACCTAACAATATTACTGTAAATTTAAAATATGTACCATTTTCTTTTCTAGTGAAGCGTACCCCACCCTTTCTTTACGATAGGGGTATGTTGGTTTTGATGCACGTTCCTTATTTTCAGTATTGAGTTGTTGTTATATAAATGAAATATTGAAAATCAAAGTGATGAATACACGTATCCTCAAACAATGTATTATCACAAAAAATGTACCTGAAACTTCTCATCCCCAAGTTAGCTAATAAATGCATCCCATGCTTCTTGGCATATTAGGTGAGCATAGACAAGGGGTGGGTGCGGGTTTATTTTACCTTTGGAATCTTTCAGGTGACATTTTGTTAAAATAGTGTGAAAACCTCGATGAATCCTTAGTGCAAGACTTAGTACATAATTCTTCCATGAATCATCTACTAGAAATGTACTCTGCAAGAGATTGAGAAGAGTAAGACACTGTTTCATTATTTTATTTGCTAGTAAATTAAAGAAATAATGTCATAATGTTACCATAATTTCATCCCAGATCATAACCTTCAGCCCGGACACAACATGTTTCCATGAATCTATGTTAATTGGTACACGTTGCCAAGTGACATTTCCAATGTAACTACTAAACATAGAATTATTGGGATTCAAATTTTGGCCTCGTGCATTCAATATGACATCAAATTTGATGCCTTTGCTTTTTGCCTTAAGAACTTTGGCTAACACCGTCAAACTACAACGCACCTGTGTTTTCTGTGACGTCGGTCCTTAATCCCCGACCATTTCATTGATATCAACATCATTTATATGTTCATCTGGAATGGTAGAAATGGCACGTGATGATGGTTGTTGGACCTCAAAACTAGGAGTAGCAATAGGTTCAGAAACTTGTTGTTGCTCTACACTGTGAGCAGCCACATCAGAAGCATCAGTAGTAGCAGCAACAACAGCTTGAGATACTTGTTCAGCCTCGAGGTTAGGAGCACCAGAACGTGCAAAAGTCATTATCTGCAAAAGTGGTTGAATAGTTAATTTAGATTACATAAATTTAGTAATGATAAGATAATAACAAGAGATAACAAGATCTATATTACAAACAAAATATAAATTGTTTATTTAACTCTCTTTCTTTTTTTCAAAGGCTGAAGGGATTTGACACATCTATCGATTATCCAAATCCCTTCTTTGTAGTCTCCTCTAACATAAAAAACATCATCTGCATTGGGACTACTGCAAAATGATTGTGATGTACCACTGAAAGGATCATCCTTAACTGAATTTTCATCAGACCCTTCAGTAGTTTTGGACGATAACAAAACAATCAACCACTTTCGGTTTACGGGATCTGGAACATAAAAAACTTTTACCGCTTGTGATACCATTATAAACTATTTGTCTTTGTACCCTTCTTTACTAAAATAAACTTTCACAAATCCCCATTCATCTATTTTAACACCACTATTATTATCAACCCATTTTCATTGAAAAATCGGCAATTGGAATGTCGTATAATCCAACTCCCATATTTTTTTGATAATGCCAAAGTATGAAATATTTTCATAAATTGTATTTTTGTCCTTACTACCAGAAACATGCATCGCTTCAGCCACAAGTGTAACTCCACTATTTTTCATCGTACTATCTTCATCATGTTCATCTGTATATAATGTATAACCATTAATTACATAACCATTGTAAGATAATACATACACACTTGGTCTGGAATCTAGCCATCGAAGTGATTCTGAAATTGAATTCATATTTTCATCTAACTCCTTAAAAATATGGTCCTGAAACCATCCTATAAAATGGTGATTACGTGTATTTGATATCCATTTTTCATCCCTTAATGGATTCAAATACCTAAGAATTTCTTTGTGAGTTTCAATATATGGAGAAACCTCCCAACTGTTATGCAAAACATAAAGGTGGGCCTACTCCTGATCTGTAATACTGATTGTCACAACATCTCCTCCAGAAATCCCCTCACTCTCAATGTGCCTAGTGTGACAAGATTTCGGGAGACCAATGCTTTCCACATTAGATAGGTATTCGGTATATAATTCAATGGCTTCCTCAACAATTTATCTCTCCACTATACAATCTTTTGGACGACTTCAATTTTTGACATACCCTTTCAAAATCTTCATATACCGTTCAATGGGGTATATCTATATATAGTTCATAGGACCACAAGTCAAATATCTCTCACCAAGTGAATCATTAAATGAACCATCATATCAAATAATGTTGGCAGGAAGAACATTTCTAATTCACATAAAATGATGAAAATTTATTTTTCCATAGCTGGTAATTTCACTGGGTTTAAATCTTTTCTACATATAGCTTTGAAAAAGAAAAAATTTTGGTTAACGTATGATAAACATTCTTAGTAAAAATGCAACATAAATATATGGGAATTAAATCTTACATCAAAACATGGCAGTCATGTGATTTCAAACCTTTTAATTTCAAATCATTCATTGACACAATGTTCTTAATATTTTTTGAATACCCCTATGGAACCTTTACATCATTGAAGAAGTTTCAAAACTGATATCTCTCCTCTCTATAATGAGTGTAAGTAGTGGGAGGAAGAAACATTCGATTTTCACCCTTCAAAGGAGCCAAATCTTCTCGTATTCCCATGTCAACCATGTCCAACATTGCCTTAATTCCATCCTTTTTTTTTCAGGGTCATATAGCAACATTCTGATAACACTGTCACATACATTTTTTTTCACATGCATCACATCAAGAAAATTTCTGACGTACAAACAATTCTAGTATGGTAATTCAAAAAAAAACTGATCTCTTTTTCCAACAAATTTTCGTAAGGTTTTTCGAAAATGGTTTACCAAAAACAATGTTCACATCTTTTACTTTCTCAAATAGCTGATCACCTATTAGTGGAGACGGTGTTGTGCATTGTTCTGAAATTCCATTTAACGACGTCGTCCAAGTTCAGTACTTATGCCGATGAGGTAGAAATCTACGATGTCCTAGAAACATAGATTTCGATGAATGTTTCAACCTAATTGATTATGTATATTCTTCGCACATGGGACACCCTTGAGTTCCTTTAATGCTATAGCCTGAAAAATTTCCATAAACAAGGAAATCATTTATCATCCCATACAACATCACTCTCAACATGAAGTATTCAATTTTATAATCATCATACAACATAACACTTGAATCTAACAATAACTTCAAATCCTCAATCAAAGGAGCCAAATAAACATTAATATAATTACCTTGTTGTTTTGGTCATGATATAAGCATAGATAACATGGTGAATTTATACTTCATGCATAACCAGGGTGGCAAGTTGTAATTTACCAACATAACAGGTCATGTACTGTGAGTGCTGGTTTGAAAACCAAAAGGATTCACTCCATCTATAGATAATGTAAGACGAAGGTTTCTTGGCTCTTTTCCAAATTCAGGATACTCATGATCAATTTTCTTCCATTGAGGAGAGTTGGCTGGATGACGTAATTTCCCATCTTTATTTCTTTTATCTGCATGCCACGACAATTGTATTTCAGTTTCTTCAATTCCATATAGACGCCTAAAGCTTGGAATGATTGGAAAGTACCATACAAATTTCGTAGGACTAGATTCATCTTTCTTTTATTAAGAAGCACCACACTTTGGGCATTCATTAAGTGATTTTTTCTCCTTACGAAAAAATATACAGTCTTTCGGGTAGGCATGTATTCTTTCAGAAATCATACCCATCGAGCGTGGCATTCGTTTTGCTTCATATGTCCGGCTTGGGAGCTCATTATCTTCTGGGAGCATGTCATTCAAGAGATCAAGTAGTTCCGTAAAACTGACATCACTCCATCTGTTTCCTAATTTCAATTTATACAACTTCAGTACAACTGAAAATGTTGTATATTTAGTGCAACCAGCTTACAATGGTGTCTTTGCACAACTCTTTAACTTCTCAAGTAATTTTGGGAAATCACGGAGTTCATATTCAATTGTCCTTGTCATTTACTCAATACAATCTTTATCATCATTGACATATGTAATCACATCCTTCATACTATCTTCTTCATTATCCATATTTGTATTCATATCTGATGATCCATAAAACGCAGTTTTATCCCAGCCAATAGCTACATTGGCTTTTTCTCTGTGTTTATTCCAACATTTATAACTCCGATATATTCTGTGACATATCAAATCTTCTTCCAGCTCCTCCAAATTAATTAGTCTAGAATAACAACAACGTAAACACGGACAAAGGATTTGAGAAGGATCCTTTGTGTGATCCTTTGCAAACTTGATAAACTCTTTCACTCCGTTCTCATACTCTATTGTCAAACAATTAGAATCGATCCAATCTTTATTCATCTCCATCCTATTTGAATCTCAAATATTAGTATTTATGGTTCAAATACACAAAAAAAGACTTCCAAATACAAGAATAATCAAGAATGATACATCTACCACTCCTAGGTCTCTACCCTACATTCAATATCATCATGCTTAATATTTTTGGTATGCTCAAGTTACTTACTTTAAATCACAAGGGGATAATCACTTGTGTCATAGATGGTCTCCCATGTTATTCCATATGAAAATTTTAACAAATATTATTGACCTATCATCCCATTCAATCCTCATGAGTGTCTAATTCCAAACTCCAACTTAACTCTAAACTAAAGCTCTGATACCACACTGTCATAACTCACCACCACTAGGAATTTCTCTTAAAATGGCAGTGAAAATAAGTGTAATTCATGAATCATACCTCTAATAGTACATAGGTTGGAGACTAGAATTGAGGGTATAAAATAAAGAAATGGGAGGTGTTTCCCTCATAAATCCCAAGAACAGAGATAAACCACCAATCAACTCCATATAATATAAAATAAAACCCAATCCATAATTCATGTGAATTTCATACATAAAAAAGGTATCTAAAATAAAATATTAAAATCAAATCCTACAGTAGTGGTTCTGGAGGTAACTCTTAGCCTTAAGATAGTAATTTCCATCCTGGTCACCAACTCCATCTTCAAAAACTTATAAAAATGATTATATAAATAGGGGTGAGCAAACAAGTATACTCAGTAGGATCCTTCCCAAAACCTCTCATGAAAATGTGTATGAAATATATTAATGCCTTAGTGAATAAATAACAGAACTAATACACACCAATATATGGTCATATATCACCCAACCTCACCAAGGATCACTCACCCAATATCACATTCAAGTATAGTAACATAATATCAAAAGAATATATATTAATAAATTTCCCCACATCCACTTCCCCAATAATCTGGTCTTTCTCACACTCTAATGGAATATTTCTTATGCTTCAACCCCTTCTATATAATCTCATAACCATATATCCACACATACACATGTCACAAACACATAAAAAACCATATCCACATCACAACCACACATCACATCCTCATCACAGTATGATATTGTGAACATGAGGGACATAAACATCATACTCTCCTCCTACAATTCACAACCCCCACTATGTATCCACACCAAATACACATAATCATGTCAACAGGAATATATATACACCAAAACCTATAATTGGTATAGGTCGTATATATACACCCACTGTGAGCCATTACAACTCATACTAAGTGTGAAGGGGGAGAAGGGAAGGGTGAGTGGTTCTATATGTGTTCCCTCTATAACCTAGATATTGAGAGAAACACTCAGAACCAAAGTACCCATATGGATTTCAATCTGGTTACTCGACTCAAGTGGTGGTGCGTAAGAAATAATAAGAAAATATAATAAGTATATAGTCACACATAAATATTTCCTAAGGGTTTACACCAAACTAACATTGCAAACACCCACATCAACCATTGCCTTGTTACTACCACCCTCTAATAACCACTTCCATTATAATGCCACAAATAATCCCCAACAAATCACATAAGCATCCATATCAACATTATCAAATTCTCATTTCATTTAACATTATAATTTCTTGGATTTTTATTACCATATGCATTTCAATTGTTAACCATTTTAATGTAAAACCAATCATTAAATCACTACCCACTACAATCCATTTATTAATCATTAATAACATTTATTCTATCTTTAACCATTTGTTAAACATAATTATTCCAATCATTATCATTAATCATTTAACAAACGATCATTTATCATTTCCAACCCATCATCCATTATTATTTCCATTTATTCCAACCATATTCCATGCCAAAAGGAAACTATAACACCACCGAATAACAAATAAATTTTCATGACATAAAATACTACTAAACACATTCTAAAATCCATAAAACCACTTATTTTCTGCCTAAACAGCCATATCATTGCTATCATAACCACACAATAATCAATCCATCACTACCGTATTAATTACCACACCACATGCTCCCAACCACATCAATCAACCATCACCCTTATAATCATAGTGATAAATACCCCATACATATTAGCATGAAAGGTAAAACATATAAGAAATTCTCACTAAAAACTCCCCCTTAAACATTCTTTCATATTAAAGTAGAATTTATAGTTTAAATATAACACTTTAATTACAGATTTCCATACAGCCAATTCATTACCTACCTTAAGTGACTAAAAAATTATAAATGGTGATTATAACATATTATTAGTAGTAAGAAATTTCTTTCACAACATTAAGAATAAATCACTTAGCAACAACACCAATAAATCCATAAATATATAAGAAATATTATGGAACTTCATAAATCACATGCAAAACTCCCTCTTCACTTTAATTTCCTTTAGTGTAATTCATTATAGTATTTAGGTTAATCAGTACTATCCATCCAATGGAAACAAAATAACATGATAATTCCACAATTTACACATAAAAAAAGGAGAAATTTCATGTACCCAACCTCAACTAAAGATTTAATAAATATTTCATAAGAATGAGAAGAATACTCAAATAAAACATGACTTAACACATGAGGGTAATCTAAAAGGCCAATGTATGACCATTAACCATTAAAACCATAACAAAAAAACACAAAAAACGAATCAGCATTGTTGTCACATCCTTCCTAAGAAGAAAGTTCAAGAAGAGAATCAAGAAGAAGAGAAAAGAAATTCACCTTAGATTTTAAAGAGGCTGATCACTTAAAATTTGGGAAGAAAACTAATCAAAGGGTGGGTAAAGATATCCAAATATACATCACTAATCACCTAGGGTTCTAGGAACGTTTATTAAATGAGAAATAATTTGATACAAGGCCTAAATTTATAACCATTCTATAAAAATAAAGGATAATGATGTGAAAAAGTTCACCATTCCATAATACAACTCTGATCCAAAAACCATGGCATGTTATCCCTTGAATCTATAAGGTCAAACCACATTAAAATTGATATTAATATAATATGGTCCATGAAACAAACAAGTCAACCATGTCATGGCACTCAAACTATCTAGGATCACAGTGTGATCCTCAGCCTCCTCCCTCTAACTTAGAGAACCTTAAACCAAACCACGATGCAATAGAAGGTGGTATAGTGAAACAGAACTCAAATAGACACAACTTAGAAAATTACCACCCAGAATCATTCTATAATACCCCTTATGGAAGATTAACCAAAAGGCTCATGTAAGATGAACTTAAAACAACCTAAGAACATCACACCGCATTACCACCCCTCATAGCACAACTAAGATCACATAAGATAAACCCAAAAGGGAGTATATCAGATTAATCTAGGGACATCCCTACATAAGAATAACCTAGTGATCTTTACACCATGACAAAACTACTTCATGCAGTAACCAAAATTACACTTCAAAACCTATCCACCAAAAATAAACCTAAAAGGAGAAGTGGGAGATTTACCTAGAGTAGATCACACCCGTGATGGAGGTAGAGAAGAAGCGTCAAGCGGTCAGGGAGCCTTCTGCACTACGTCGGGAGGGGAAGGTACGACCGCCGGAGGAGGAGGTGCATGAGAGGAGCCGCCAACCGTTGAGAAATGGAGGAGTAGGGTTCGTGGGGAGTAGGGTTGAGCGGAGAGGAGGAGAAGTAGGGTTTGCGGGGTGGAGGGTCCGCGAAAGGGGTTCGAGGGGGAGGATAAGGAGTAGGGCTAGCGGCGGAGGTCCGGCAACAAGAAGATCGGGGGGGGGGAGTTGTCGTAGGGGTACAGTACCGCGAGAGTTTGAGGGCGCGATAAACAGAGGATACTGTGTGCCCAATTTTATAAAATATGGGACTATGGTTTTATCAGTGCTAAAAAAACACTGATAAAGGCTACCTTTATTAGCGCTAAAATTTTAGCGCTGATACAGGGTTCCTTTGTGAGCGCTTTTTGCTTAGCGCTGATAAAAGGTGGCGCTTCCCTTACCCGTTTTTGTAGCAGTGTAAAAATCATCAACTGAATATGTGGGGTTAAAGATGATACCTTCCCACCTATTGCGGTCATTTTTTTACACTAGTGATAAATTCTATGTTTTAGACTCAACCCAGACACAACAAGGAATAGTCACCCATATTAGGGGTGAACATTGTAAAAAACTATTTTGTGCTTTGTGTTTCCTTTATTTTAACTGCATACGAGTGAAGGTGAGATTTCAAAGTGTGGATCGGGACTTAAAGCAATCACATAGGTTAATTTCAAACGAAGTAATTGTAAAAAGATTATCACTGATTCCTCCCTTAGTGACACATCTCTGATTGTCTAGACATTTCATTAAGTGTTACAATATTAATTGCATTATTATTAAGTATTATTACATAAATTAATAATTTGAGTATTAATATGATTATATATTATTATTAATTAATTTTTAAGTAAACAATTAATTGCATTTTTATTGTTAATTATTATTAACGATTATTATGAATTATTAATTACATTTCTATTTAGTATTATTAAATTCATTAATAATCATAATAATAATTACGTTATAAATTATTGTTAGTTATTTGTAATAATATTATTAATTATATTATTATAATTAATAATAATTATTTGTTATTAATGACTTTATTAAGAACATCATTATTAAGAATTATTTGTCACTATATTATTAAATATATTATTTATTAACTAATTATTTATTTTTAATTATTAATTTTTTGTCAAGCTCTGAGTTGTGTGTGTTTTCTTCTTAGTCGTAAACCTAAAAATTGATTGTTCATTAATATTAATTATTGTTTATTATATTTTTATTACTAATTACATTATAAATCGAATTATTTAAAAACACATTTATTATTATTAATTATATTTTTAATATCAATAATTAAATTATTAATGTCATTTTTTAAATTATTGTTAATAAAATTATTAATTATTATTAAATCGAGTATTAGTCGTTATTAATAACATGATTAAATATATATTAAAAATTTACCCTTCGACAAATAATTTTGGATTCTTGGGATTTTTATAAATTGTTTTTTAATTTTCTTTATACTTATTGGGTTTGAATGAACCGTGAATCCGTCGTCGCCCCAACACTTAGCGGCTTCGCTGACCCACTCAAAGTCAAAAGCCAACTCTCCCCGAGTTGGGGGGGCTTGGAAAACCTTATGCGGAAGCTTTTCCGTGTTTTGACTTTCTCGAATCCCCCCATATAAATACACCTTCCCCCAGTTTCATCATTTATCATCCTCTTCCATTCAGATTCCTGCCCTTTTTGGATATTCAGATTCCTGTGTTCTCCGATGCCGGTTTCAATGGAGGAAGTCGAGGTTCCTTCCCACTTCCTCTGCCCGATTTCGCTGGAAATCATGAGGGATCCCGTCACAGTTTCCTCCGGCATCACCTACGACCGCCCCTCCATCGATAAATGGCTTTTCGCCGGCGGTAACGCCACGTGCCCACTCACCAAGCAGGCCCTCACGCACTCCGGCGACACCCTCCACTTCATCATCACCCCCAACCACAACCTCTGCCGCCTCATAGGGCAGGTGGTTACAGTTCTTGATGGCTCGCAAGGGGTTTCAATGCCCCTGTTTGTCTCTTCCCGAGGTGTGAATCGTTCCAGTTTTTCCCGACTCTAAAGCGTGGTGATCCGATCTCCATCGACCAATCCTAGCTCCGTGGTTCTTGGTGTAAGCCTCCTCATCAGAGCACGATCGGACCTGTCAATCTCCTTCGGCCTCATCGCAAGGTCGGACCACGGTGGAGATCGATGTCCTTCCCCAAGTGGAAGAAGCGTGGCTCCTTAATCATCCAAACCAAGAACTCCTGCATGAGTGGTGGGTGGATGCGCCAACAGATCTGGGAGGCGGTGCTTGCGACCTTGGCGTGAAGCGATCAGGACCGTCCAACCAGTTTGGGTCCGGCTTTGTGAGTATCAACTTACATTTTTTTCTCAATTTTGAGATCTGAAAATAGTAGCTACTTGTTTTATATTTTTCCTAGTTGGTCTGATGATTGTATTGCTTCTGCTTTGTTTCTTTCAAAGAAATAAAATGCATGCGTGGGTGCAAGTGGTGTTCTTATCGTGCAGTAGGTCCCCAAAGGGGTCGAAGCATGTTAAATCTTTTGTTCATTTTACTATTCAGCATTTGATTACTATTTTGATTGTTCTTGCATTATCGGCACATATCTCCAGCAGGATCCTTGCATACTTTGGTTGTATTTTTTTATTCCGCTACACAACCAAATACCAACATGTGGTATCCGAGCCAATCTGGGTGCTGTGTTGCCTAATTTACCTTTGTGCACAATCTGCCTTGCTGTTGTTACACATTTGTTCCGTTGTTAGTTGATTTACATATATCTTACTGTTGTTTCCCTGATTTGCCTGTTTGTCGCCTTGGTTAACAGCCTGTTTCAAGCTGTTTCTTTGTGTTAACTGAACTTGGTTATTTGTGTTACTGCTGTTTTCTTGACGAATTGTTAATATCCTGGCTGCCACCACCCTGCTGCCAGCCCCTTAACATTCTGATTTCAACCCTGTTATGTATCTACATGTTGGATTCTGTTTAGTCTATTACTGTACTTTGTGCTCTTTTTTACAGCCATTGTATTTGTCATTTTATTCTGCCAACATTTTGTTATTACTGTTATTTCCTTTCTTTTAAAGGAAATCATTGTCTTCACAGAAGACTATCGTTTTTCATAACCCAGTGTACACATTTATATCTAGCGAGATCGGTCGGTCTTTTGGGGGCGTACGCTTTCGTTTTCCCCAATTACTCGACATTTACTCACTATATATAATCACGTCTGCAATGTGTTATGAAATCGAGAAGTTCGATGGAGACAACGATTTCAATTTATGGCGAATAAAAATGAGGGCATTATTAGTCCAACAAGGCCTTTTTGATGCTCTATCTGGGCCTACTAAACCTATTTCAATTGTTAATGGAACTGGTCAAATAGTTACAGAATACCAACCTACCCCCCTAACACTCTTGTTAAAGCCCATAGTTCTCTCTTACTTTTCTTAGGTGATAAGGTTCTTAGGGAAGTGGCTTATGAGTCTACCGCTACAGGAATCTGGCTAAAGTTAGAAAAGTTATACATGACTGCCTCCCTAGCAGGAAGACTTTATAAGAAGTATTGCATGTTCACCTTTAGGATGAAACTTGATGCTTCTATAAAATCTCATCTAGATAAATTCAATAAAATCATGTTGGACTTAGCCAACATTGATGTTTCTATAGACGATGAAGATCATGCCATTATTCTTATGATCTCTCTTGACCATAGTTATAGTACCATGGTCGAGACTCCTTGACTCTAGAAGAAGTCAAGTATGCCCTTCTGTCCAAAGAACTTCACTCTAAACCTAAAGTAAAAGGCGAGGCCTGGAGTTTGTTTACTAGGGGGAGACCTCAGAGTAAAGGTAAAAAGAAACAGTTTAATAGGGACAAAAGTAAAGGTAACAAATAACCTAGACAAGAACCAAAGCTGAAGGGTAATTCAAAAGATAGAAAAGTCACTTGTTTCCATTGCTGGAAGTCTGGGCACACTAAGCCCGTGTGTAGGAAGCTTAAGCGTGAATTAGAACACACACAACCCACTGACCAGTCTCTTCTTGTCGACTTTGGGAACAACACTGCCGAAGTCTTGAATGTTTCCAGCCATACACTCGACTGTGAGTGGGTCTTAGACTCTAGTTATTCCTTCCACATGTGTCCACATAGAGTCTTTTTTGGAGCTGGTTAAGAATGTGGAAGGGGATAACCTGTTAGGAAACAAAAAGAAGTGCAAGGTTGGGGGAAGAGTGTTTGTTCTGATAGAATTGGATGATCGACCAGTCATTACCCTACTTGATGTGAGGTGGGCCCCAACCTGTAGTGAGACTTGATTTCCTTAGGAGTCCTTGATAAAAAAGGATACACCTTTAGATCAGAATCGGGTTCTATCAAAGTCCTTAAGGGATCTAGAACCATCTTAAAAGGGTCTCTTGTGAATGGGTTGTATGTCTTGAATGGTAAGACCCATTCGAGACAGTTGGGTAGTGTTTACAATACGAACACTAACAACACTATGCTCTAGCATAGATAGTTGGGGCATGTAAGCTCCAAGGGGCTAGAAAAACTCAACAAGCAGGGGTTGTTGAGTGACATCACACCTTCGAACCTTCCATTTTGCAAAGATTGTGTGATGGTTAAGTCCAAAAGGGTGAGTTTCAATAGGTCCTCCTTTAAGGTTTCTTCCCCACTTGAGTATATCCATTCAGATTTATGGGGGTCATCCAGGACTACCTCACATGGTGGAGGATCCTATTTCATCACCTTTATTGATGATTTCTCCATGAAGGTTTGGGTTTACATCCTTAAGAATAAATTAGATGTTTTCCAAACTTTCAAAACCTAGAAAGCTTCAGTTGAAAATCAAACTGGAAATAAGATTAAGACCATGAGAATGAACAATGGGCTTGAGTACCTGTCCACTGAGTTCATTCAATATTGTGAGTCTAAAGGGATTAAAAGGCACAAAAATATTAGGGAAACACCCCAATAGAATGGCCTTGAAGAGAGGATGAATCAAACTATACTTGAAAGAGTCCGTAGTATGCTTGCATACTCGAGACTCCCCAAATCCTTTTGGGTCGAGGCCACCAACATTGTTGTGTACCTAATCAACAGGTGTCCCACTTTTGTGAATCAATTCAAAACTCCTGAAGAACTCTAGACCATAAAAACTCCTTTGTATTCTTACTTAAGGGTTTTCGGGTCTACAACCTATTCTCACATCAAGAATGATAAACTAGAACCTAGAGCCCTCAATTGCATTTTTGTTGGTTATCTCGAGGGAGTTAAGGGATACAAACTTTATGTAAATAAGCCGGGATACCAAAAGTGAATCATTAGTAGGGATGTGGTCTTTCATGAGTCATCTACCCCTAATACCAGGACTGTTATACATGGCAGTAGTGAACCAGATCTTCATAAGTCTAATGAACATGATCCAACAACTCATGTTGAGACTGATATCCAGCCTGCTCCACCTCCTCCTCTTCATCCCACTGATGTGATTGATTCTGAGTCTAGTTCTGGTTCATATTCTGATTCTAGACCTTCTACCACTCATGAGGATTATCAGTTAACCCGAGATAGGCAAAGGAGGGTTCTGAGACCTCCAACTCATTTTATCCAGTATGATATGGATTCATATGCCTTTCATGTGGCCTAGGATATCATTAACGATGATCCAAAATCATATAAGAAAGCTTTAAAATACAAAGATTCAAAACATTGGATCTTTTCCATGAATGAAGAGATGCGGTCTCTAAGGAAAAATCACACATGGACTATTGTCAACAAGCCACCTAATGCTAAGGTTATTGGGTCCAAGTGGATCTATAAGAGAAAGGAAGACAACACCATGGGAAATAAAGTTAAATTTAAAGCAAGGCTAGTCGCCAAAGGATTACTTCATATCGAAGGTTTTGACTATTAGGAAATATTTCCCCCCATTGTCATGCACTATTCTATTAGGCTCTTATTAGCTTTTGCTACTTATCTCAATTTTCACATCGAACAACTAGATGTTAAGACTGCTTTCTTACATGAGGATCTGAATGAAAAACTCTATATGAATCCTCCTTATGGTTATTCTAAGGAATTCAAGAAAAACCAAGTTATCCTATTAAATAAGTCCTTGTATGGTTTAAAGAAAGCATCTAGGCAGTGGTATAAAAAATTTGATTCCTTCATGTTAAATAACCAATTCACCAGGAGTTAATATGATGCAAGTGTCTACTTTAAATCGATTCAAAGTTGTATGATTTACCTGCTTCTTTACATTGATGACATGATAATCATATGTAAAAATATAAATATTATCACTTCTATTAAATCCAAATTGAAAGGAAATTTTGAAATGAAGGACTTAGGTGCAGCTAAGCAGATATTAGGTGTTGAAATCATTAGAGATAGACCAAAAAAATTGCTATACTTATCTCAGTGTGCTTATATTTTAAAGATCCTAAAGAGATACATGTTCGAATCTCTGAAACCTGTTAATGTACCTCTTTCTCAAAACATTAAGTTATCTTTAACACAAACACCCACTGTTGATGATGACATGAAATTTATGTCTAAAATTCGATTTGCTAACATTGTCGGTAGCATTATGTACTCTATGATTTGCACCAGACCTGACATTTCCTTTGCAATATGAACTTGTAGCAGATTTATGGCCGCACCTAGGAAGCCACATTAGCATGCCATTAATTGGATTCTTATATCTCTCCTATAAATCTAATTTATCTTTGTGTTATGGTAAAAATATTGATGCTTTTGATATTTTGGTGGGTTTTGTATATGCTGATTATGTAGGTAATATTGACACTATAAAATCATTTACTAGATACGTGTTCACTTCTTGTGGTGGGCCTATCTCTTAGAGGCGAAACATGAAATCTGTGGTTGCCCTTTCAACCATAGAATCTGAGTACATTTCCCTTACCGAGGCGGTAAAAGAATCCTTATGCATCAAAGGCTTGTCTTCTGAACTCAAACTTTTTGATTCAGTCATTAATGTTTATTCTGATAGTCAATCAGCACTATATTTATCAAGAATTTTAGTTTTCCATGGAAAATCAAAACTCATAGATATTAGATTACAATTTATTAGAGATGTTATAGAACAAGGAACTGTGTGTGTCAATAAGATACATACTGATAAAAACCCAATTGATAGTTTGACTAAAGCTGTGGATTTATCTAAGTTCAAGTTTTGCTAAGATAGAATGAACTTGGACCCTATTCTATAACCTTAGGTGCAATAGCATTGCCATATTTTAATTGAAAATGTTATAGATTTGTGAAATAAGTTTTCTTACTTTAGTTTTTAGTTTCTTTTTCATATTAAAATTGTGATTTAATATGTTTTACAACTTTACTACTTTTGTTGTAACCTGTACCACTGCTTTATTTTCTATTGATTGACACGCTGAAAATCATTTTGATTTAGATGATTAAAATGGGTCATTGATCATTTGTGCCAGCGATTTCATGCTACCCTTCAATCTATGCTGGGGATACCCATTCTATTCGGGTTTCTGTTTTGCTTCTTCAAAACATGGCTACCCTAGATTGGGAAGGTGGTTACGGTTCTTGATGGATCGTAGGGGGTTTCAATGCCCCAACCCATCTCTTCCCGAGGTGTGAATCGTTCCAATTTCTCTTGGCTCTACAGTGTGGTGATCTGATCTCCTTCGATGAAACCTAGCTCCATGGTTCTTGGTGTAAGCCTCCTCATCGGAGCATGATCAGTCCTGTCAATCTCCTTCGGCCTCATCGCAAGGCCGAACCACGGTGTAGACCAAATTCCTTCCCTGAGTGGAAGAAGTGTGGCTCCTTGATCATCGAAACTAGGAACTTCTGCATGAGTGGTGGGTGGATGTGCCAACAGATCTGGGGGGCGGTGCTTGCGACCTTGGTGTGAAGTGATCATGACCTCCAGACCAGTTTGGGTTCAACTTTGTGAGTATCAACTTACATTTTTCTTGGTTTTGAGATCTGAAAATAGTTGCTTCTTGTTTTCTATTTTTCCTGGTTGGTCTGATGATTGTATTGCTTCTGCTTTGTTTTATTTCAATGAAATAAAGTGCGTGCATGGGTGCGGGTGGTGTTCTTGCCGTGCAGTAGGTCCCTAAAGGGACCGAAGCACGTTAAATCTCTTGTTCATTTTACTATTCAGCATTTGATTAAAATTTTGATTGTTCTTGCATTATTGTCACATATCTCCAGCACGATCCTTGCATACTTTGGTTATATTTATTTATTCTGATACACAACCAAATACCAACAGTAGGGATTAATATAACGGTTGGATCAAATTTCATATACTCTATACATGATGATATGTTAATGAAATGGTAGAACTTTTGGCTATATATTGCATTCTTTTATTTCCTTCATGTATTTCTTGTATTTTTATTTCTATTTTTCATCATCACCATCATTATACAAAAAATTAAAAAATTACTTCGTTAACAATGTGTTCCACCTACGATCAGTCTCGCATTTTCAGTTTCAAAATTCTTCACATTTTCAATTGGTGTTAAATTGATTTCACAACTTATTATCAACACAATCTCTAAATTGCGCATCATGACGACACTGATGTCATCAATATCATCGACGTAAGATGGTTCTTATATGAAAAAGGTAAGTATTATTTTCTATATCACATATATTTCTCCCCTCTTGATAAATTGTAAAATATATGAACTATTTTCTTAACCTTTTGTTGTGTAAAATATAATGAGCTCCTGAAGAGCTGTAATGACTCACAATTGACAATTTCCTATCCATTCCCTGAAGAGAATGCATTTGATTAATAACTAACATGGTCGATATCAAGACAAAAATCATTCATCAAATAAAAGAATGAAACAATGTCACCCGAAGTGGTCGAACAATGAATATCGAATAATTGACATATGTCGATCCAAAGTTTACTAATTAGTAATGAACATCGTGTACCCATCGTATATCAAGCCGAAGTTGGATGATCATTCCATGAACCATGAAATTTCATATCTCTTATTCCTTTTTCACCTTGAAGGTGTCAAGTTTGATAAACATGTATAAAGGCTCATGATAAAGATGATATTTACTTAGAATATTTGTAAATATCATATTGTTATATTTATTTTCTCTTTCATTTTATTTCATATTGCATGTTTGAGAGAAATTAAATGTTCACGAAGAATAAGAATAAATGTATTATATATATATATCCCCTAAAGTGGATGAAATTGATGAAATTGATGAATTGAATATTCATGCTATTGTCTTGAAAACACTACAAACCTCAGACAAATATATTTTTTCCATTCTCTGAAGTTAACGAGAATATTTATTGAAAATTATTTATCTCATTCCCTAAAGTGAATGCAAATATACATGATTTTATTTTAAATAAAGTTTGAATTGAATATGATGTTTTGTGAATAATATTGTGTTGTATTTGTTTAGAATAAATAATAATAATATAACCACCGATTTGATGACTACAAATATTTATAGATCATAATGAATTTTATTAATATTTTTAAAATAATGCATCTCTGAAGGATGAAATTAAAATAGTGTCCTTTGACATTATGTTGAAGGATATATTCATTTATCAATTATTGTTCTTGCATTAGAAAAATTAAGGTGGGAAATTATTATTTATCACGTTCTTATGGATTATCAATATTATCACTTATAATTCATTTTATCCCTTAAAGTGGATGTTATTATTCTTTTAATTCATAAATGAGATGATTAAATTATATAGTTTTGATAATCTGATATATTTTATGAAAATGATTTTACCACCTGAAGTGGTTAAAACAATGATCATCATAATCAATAAAAATTAGTATTTTATACAATATGATCGTTATTTATAAATAATAAATTATCATTCATGGATCATGAAATTCAATGAATGAATTAATTCCTCGATGTGAATGTAATTACATTATCTCATTTCTTGAAGAGAATGAAATTATTCATGAAAAAATTGATATTATTTGTGTTACTCATACTTAGAATTTTATCAAAAATATTTGAGAGTTGATGAAGTTTGGTCAAATGATTATTATTATTCTAATTCATAAATGAGATGATTGAATTACAAAGTTTTTATAATCTGATATATTTTATAAAAATGATTTTACTACTCGAAGTGGTTAAAAGAATTATAATCATAACCAATAAAAATTAGTATTTTATACAAGATGATCATTATTGATAAATAATAAATTATCATTCATGGATCATGAAATTAAATGAATAAATTCATTTCTTGATGTGAATGTAATTACATTATCTCATTCCTTAAAGAGAATGAAATTATTCATGAAAAAATAGATATGATTTGTGCTACTCAAACTTAGAATTTTATCATGAATATTTGAGAGTTTATGAAGTTTTGTCAAATGATTTCTCCTTCATTTGGTAAAGTGAATGTTTTTATTCAATTAATTGTAATTTTTTTATGGTGATGAGGTGTGTGTTGTGAATCCAGAAGATTCTTCCACGTTGGATTTCACTACTTTCACCAGCTTTAAAATATGTCTGGGCTTTGCTCCCTAGTAGATGTATTATAAAATAATATTTGGGCTAGAAGTTCCAAAATATTTGCACAAGGAGTTCTAAAATATACAATAATCCTCTCGGTGATGGGCCTTTCCCTTTATGATTATATTATGAATTAATCAGCCACTATAAGTTGAAATTATAATGAAAAATATAAGTATGAACAATGAAATATCCTTGAGATCTTATATATGTCGATCTTGAAGCAAGATCATTATAAATATTATTTTTATTAAATTATTCAAAAGAACTCATATATGAGTCAGTATATGCTCATGTAAGTGCATTTACTTGTAGAGAAAATAAATTAATGACTCCAGAAGAGTAAAAATATTCCTATCTTCTCGTACAAATTTTTAATTCTTTTTTATACATGAGGTCTCGATGAGATATATCAATGGTATTCTTGAAAATAAATATCATATGGTGAGAATGGATAAAAGAGGTACCTTGATATGTAACAATCATTCATAAAAGTGACTATAAAGAATTTTTTATGTACAATAGAATCAATAATGGTAAACTAGAAGTTTACCAATCTTGGAACATTAAATATATGACATAATGGTTTAGTCCATCCAGGATCAATTATAATTAAATATATTGATTCAAGTATACACAAGCATTTATTTATTGATAACATAGTAGATATCCATGAGGGGGAGAATGATGAATTTATTTAATAGATTCACGTATACTAAATTTTCAATGAATTTATTCTCATTAAGTTATTATGAATGCCCCTATATAATAATTTTTCATGAGGTACCCATTTTTTAGGAAAATTATTTATATCATTAGCAGTTATTTTGGAAATAAATTTCACATATATTTATAAACAATAAATTATTAATTATATATGGGCACGACCACCTACCATGTGATCCATTTAAATACTATATAAAAGATGCATCCATTAAATGATCATGTGTGTTATTTTCTGTTGGCGAGTATACATTACATGCTATGAATTTTTATTAAAATAAATATTAAGCATCACATTCCATATATAAAATGGTCCAAAATAACCATTTAATAGATGCTCACAACACTTACATGAATGTAAAGTGTTGGAAATCGATAGTCGGATTATACAAACCCAAATTATGAAATAAATGATTATATAAAATCATTGTTTATCATGATTAGAAATCAATAAATATATTTTCACTTAAAAAGGAAAATGAATATGTCAACATCATTATATATTTTTAGATATTGTCCTGGAAGTGAAACTGGTACCAGAAAAATTATGATATCTCTTTCAATGTTATTGATAATATATTTCAATTTATGAATTATTTAAAAACTAATTAATGAAGATTGATTTTAATAGATGTTGATATCAAAATAATGGGAAAAATTATTATAATAACTTATGAAATGTGTTAGGTTAGAATATACAAAGTAATACAAAAGAGGGGGGGGGGGGTGAATTGTGTCTTCAAAATCTTCCACAACTATGGTTGTTAATACCCACTACAATTTATGTGAATATGCAGTGGATAAATGGAAAGAAAGAACACATCTTTTTATAGTGGTTTGAGGCATAAAGATCCCCTAGTCCACTCTACCAATCACTCTCTCAACGAGATTGGAAAATTTCACTAGAATAGTCCTCTTATAATAAGACCAAGAATCCACAATTGAATTCAGGCAATTGAAACCTTTACAAGACCAAATACAAAGACTTCTGGTTCTATAATAGAGAACCTATTATCCAGATCTTAGATCAAGAAGTTGACACTCCACCACAACTGAGTATGAGTAGTTGAAACTCAAATAAATCAAAAAAGATTTGATTTGGTGAAACAAGTTAAAATTCACAATTACTACAACATGAAATTGACAGTAGACGGATATTCTTATTCCAAAATAATAGTATTTAAGGGAGAATGAGTCTAAAGTCATCTAGATTTCATATAGATCTTCAATTTATAAGCAACAAAATAGAGCATTTGAAAACTTAAATAAAAAAAATATAGAACATGTATCTCTAAAATGTAGTCCTTTAACAGAGTTGTTCATTTGATACAGTACTATAAAATGAATTTCAATAAATAAGACTTGCATGTGAATCAATTATCACATATGTTTATGAATAGATATTCTTAATGAATAAATAGAACATAAAAAAGACTTTCTTCATTATTCCATATCCAAAAGAATAGCCTGATTGGTCACAAAATATCAAATTTCAATTAATTAGGAGAGTCGTAACTTCCCTTAGAAATATGAGATATTTTCTTTAATGAACACAGTTCTTTGAAACAATAAAAACAATCCTTGAATCAGTCTTCATTTTTGACTTGACCATTGCAGTAATCTCGGATTGAAAACATGGCTTAAAGAACATCACTGTTGAGAACACAACATTGTGTTGAGTTGCATGGCGTAGGGTTCATTTTCATAGCACAGGGTTCCTTTGCGTAGTGTAGGGTTCCTTTATATAGCATAGGGTTCCTTTGTGTAGCATAGGGTTCCTTTTCATAGTGTATGGTTCATTTACATAGAGTAGGGTTCCTTTGTATAGTGTTTATCCTTGTCAGCATAAAATCCCGAACATAGCATCGATTAACCATACGTTCAATTTTCTCGAATGTAGGGTTGAAAATAGTAGATCCATAATCTAATATAGGGTTACTAATCCATACACGTGTTAATTTTCCGAATGTAAGGATGAAGATCCAAACACAAACTCCTTAGTGTAACATAGGGTTGATACCATACACAAACATTAGTTTTTCAGCGTAACGTAGGGTTGAAAACAGTGTTTCCAGAATCATTCTCATAATGATAAACTCCTTTAAAATAGAATATAAATTCCTGTAAAACTCACTTAACAAAACTTTATTATAAAACAAATATGGGTTTTTGTAAATATCGAAATCGTTATAAAATATAGAGTATTGTTGAGACAATACATTCCCGACAATCTCCCCCTTTTTGATGATCACAAAACCCATAACATAATCCTTACCAAAAATTAAATAAAATATATGATTTATAAAACGCAAAAGTAGATATAGAAATTTTTTCAACATTTTGATTTCAAATAATTATTTCGATAAATAAAATTTTCAAAAGAAAATGTTGTGGTTGTAAATATTCTCCCCATCTCCCCAAGAGATAGTTTCCATTCCCATTCCATAAAATTAGAGCATATTACCCTTTTCATGATATCAAAAGATGGTTTAAAAGAATAAATGAAATAAACTATAGTTTAATATAGAACATAACTATAATTAATAGTTATGTATTCTGTCATTAGAAAAATAAATCTAATATTGGAAATGAAGTATTGAACGGAAATAAATAAGTCTAAATACGAATAAAATGAAGTTAAAAAAATATTCAAATGTTTTGAAAGGTTATAGTACAACGCACAATCAACAAGTGTCTAAAAAAATGTTTGTCTAAAGCTCAGTTTTAGTAGGGACTGAGGGTTATTTTGGATGAGGAATTTCTTGAACTGCACTGCTGTAAAGTCCCATGTTTTTGAACCGAGTTAAAATATGGAAGTTTCTGACCCTTTTCATTTTTTGGATGGGTCGGTCTTAGAACAAATCTTTAGGTTGATGTTTCATGAGTTGATATCGTTTAACACGTTTATATTAGGTTTGGGTAAAGGCTCAAGAAGTTTCCCATATGAATGATTGGAATTCAGGAGCGTCAAAACAGGAAAAGTCAGTTTTTTTAAGGAACAGTAGAGAGTGCATGATTGGAACATGAACTGTTAAACAATATGACATGCTACATGAAACCAGTTAGCTTAATTTTGGAAGAGAGAGGCGCTTGCACGGTCTGCGCACGGTTAGGAAAACCGTACAGGAAAAACCGTGTGAGGTGAGTGTCTTAAACAAAGACGTTCACATGGTCTGTGCACGGGTTGGAAAACCATATGGGAAAGACCCGCTAAGTGGGATTCCTTAAACAGAAGGTTCCACACAGTTGGTGCATGGTTTTATAGACCGTGTGATCCAAACCATGCTTCTTAACTAATTTTGGGTTTTGGGTTAATTTATTTAATTAAATTCCCAGCTGAGAGGGATTTAATTAAATGTCATGATATAGGGGTTTTTAATTAATAAAATTCATGATTAAGAGGAATTTAATTAATTGATGTGAAATGGGGTTTCATTTAATTAAATTAATGTTGAGAGAATTTAATTAAATGATAATGATTTTGAGTTTTATTTAATTAAATCCAAGTGAATGAAATTTAATTAAATTAGGACACGATGGAGGATGGAGAATTCATTTAATTGTGTTGAAGAGAATTTAATTAAATGGAATTGAATAGGGGAATTTATTTAATTAAATTTAGGTTGGAAGAATTTAATTAAATAATGATGAGTCGGATATTTTATTTAATTAAATTATTTGGTGAAGAATTTAATTAAATGATGTGTAGTGGGGGAGTTATGGGGTTTTTCAAAGAAGCGTTTAAATTAAATGATAATAATAATAATATGTTTATTATTATCATTATTATTATTATATTATTTCTATTAATTCCAATTTGGGTTAATTAGGAGAGAGAAAAGGAGGGAGAGGCGCACAGTAGGGTGAGGCGCAACCCCTCAACTCATTCTCCCTTAGTGTGGCACAACACTCCTCAACCTGGATCCCTCTCTGCACGTTGGATCATGATGGTTTCTTAACAAAAGTTGTCTATCTCATCGAGGTAGGTCATTATCTGCATTTTTCGTTCTTCGCATCGGCCATCTCAGCTCTCCTTCACCCAATCTTCGTTAGGCTGAAATCCTAAGGCCCGAGGTTAATTCATTTTATTCCTTTCTTCCAATTCTAGGTGGTTCAGATGATGTATCGGGACCTATTGGTCCATATTTTGATAACCTTTACTTAAGGCATGGTGATTTGACTTGATCTGGTTTGCCACCATCATATTCAGGTAATTCCAGATACCTGATAATTGGTTTCACACTCCTTGAATAAGGTCCTTATGGTGTATTTTGAGTTGCGATTAATTAATTGGAAGTGTGTTTTCCCTTGCCACAGTAATTGTGGGATTCAGTTATCATTGTAGGGTGATGTGACCAATTCCAAGTGTGCATGCACTATTGTTGAGGTGAGTGTACGTGAGAAGATAACAATTTATGTTATAAAGCATTAGCTCAGCCAATTCCTTGAGGTAGGGTCCTCAACTTGGCTTAATTGATATAACATAGTATTTTTTAATTAATTTTGTTGATAAGTTTGACTAAAAATGCTGAATGAATGGTTTACTAGGAAAAAATGATTTGATAGATTACATAATCACGCTTTTATAATAAAACTCTTCCAATAGAGGTGTGCTACCTTCAATCTAAAAAAAATGTTTAGACTGATATGTTCGTTTAGCTTGCTATTATGTAAATTTCTATTTCTACCCTTTACATGTTGATGAACTTGGGTTAAGTGGTAATTATGAGTACTGTTTAGGATAAGTTCATATAATTATTATTGGAATTAATTATGAGATAGTGGATGGGATAAGTTCAGATAATTAATTTTTGAATTAATTATGAACCTAGAGAATTGAAGTTGAGATAATTAATTTTTGAATTAATTATGTGCTTTTGTAGTAATATTTTGGATAATTAATTGTGGAAATTAAATATGGAAATATTATAGTTATAATGTAATAATTAATTGTGAATTAACTATGTTCTTGAGGTTGGAATATAGATAATTAATCTGGGGATTAATTATATGATATTGAATTAGCTAATTAAGATAATTAATCGATGGATTAATTGTGATATGATGCTTTGGATAAATTGAGATAATTAATGGTGTATTAATTATGTACTCTTTCAGTAATGTTTTGGATAATTAATTGTGGAGAATTAATTATAGAATAAGATTTTTGTTAATAGATTTATTAATTGGAAAATTAATTAATGGACTTGTGGACTTAGTTAATTGTGGGGTTAACTAATGGTTTTTAATTTGTTTCACTAATTGTTGGATTAGTAAGGGAAATAATGTGGATAATTCTTGAGGAATTAATTATTGAGATTGTATTAATTAATTTTTGAATTAATGAATGATTGAGAATTAGGTGCTATACATGGAATTCTAGACCAATGTAGAAGTTGGGACTTGAACATGACATTCCTCCCCAATAGTTATCAAATGATGTAAATGATTGAGAATATGGGCGCTATACATGGAATTCTTGACCAATGTAGAAGTTGGGACTTGGACATGGTTTTCCTCCCCAATAGTTATCTAAGTGCTTAGATATAAGGTGTTAGACATGGAAATCTACACCAGATGAGACTGGGGGTGTTAGACATGGCGATCTATTTTGAATGAGAATTGGGGTGTTTGACATGGAATTCAAACACCAAATGAATGAAAATAATGAATTATGAAATGAATGAGATATGTAGATCAAACCCGAGTTAAATGTTATTAAATAAATAAATGTTGAGAATGATTAGAATTCCAGCATGAGCCAAAGTTAGTATTGAGGTAAAAGAAATCATGGGAACCTTGGAGATAATAAATAATTAAATAAAGAATAATTGGTAAAGTTTTGAAAGGTATTTATGACTGATAAATATTCTTGTATTATTCTTGTGCAAACTCTCATTCTGGAAACAGACCAAATCAAGTATCGGCATCAGGTGTTCTTTTGGAACCTGGATGGGTTGTTGGTTATTTATTCAGTTCGGTTATTGGATTTTTTATATCTGTACATCATTTGTTATATTTCATTGTATAGATTGAGCTAGACAACCGGTGGTCCCAGACTACTGAGATGTATATCTCACACCCTATTTGGGTCACCATTTCACTAGGGTACCTAATTAGACTTTCTTGTTTGTAGGACTATGGACCTTTTTTTGTGACTTTACTTGTACTTGGGATTTAGGAGAAAAATACTGAGCGGGAGATCGGGATTCTTGTGGAGATCACCCTTGGGGATTTAAGTTTTTTCTTTGTTTTTGTATTGAAATGTAAATAATGTTGTTTTGTAGACTTCTTTCCAATGTGTATCACCATGAATTACATGCATTGTATAAACTGGAATTGTCCATTTTCATTATTCAGTTGATTATTATTTACATCTAATTCCACCATTGATTGATTTTATTATCTATTTCTGCTATTCACTTTGAATATGAGGGTATTGTCTCCCCACTAACTATCCATAGACTATCACTGCTAGTTGGAAGTCTCTGGCATATGGGGAGACGTGATTGAGGTCATATGGCGACCGGTCTGGCTATTGGTTTGAGGATAAATCAGGTCAGGATGTTACAAAGTGGTATCATAGGTTCAGATTTTCTTTCTTTTCCCATTGTCTTTCTGTTTTGGGTTGGTAGACAAGAGACTAGGAAAGTGTCGGTGATTGGTTAATAGTTGTTCCTAGGACTGATCACCCCATGTGTAGGAAATAACCAAGTGTCCAGGGATATGAATTGATATTTATTCTATTTGAGGTTATAGTTAATATGATTTCACCTTGAGTAAATGGTGTATTTTCTGCTACTTATTGATTTTGAGAATTTGAAAATTTTCCTTGTCCTGATAGGGAAAGTAAATGGAACTACATGCATCATCTTAGGCTCTTAAAGATTCATATACCATGCATATCAAATTCCATGTAGTTTCATTAGTATGATGCCTGATAATTTTGATTGTGTTCCTTGGGTGGAATGCCATGTTTTGATTTTATTTATCATCACCCTTTAGATAGCATATTTCAGTGATAGATATAACATGCTTGAGTGTTTTTATGCCATGTTGCCTATGTTATTAGCATGTTTTGATGTAGTTCCATGCTTTTGTGTTATAGCATGCTGTTGTGTTACTGCTTATGATAAAATTCTAGAGATCTTTTGATGTGTAAATGGATGAATGAGTAGAAAATTGATTGATTTCATTTACAACGGGATCCAATTTCAATTTCAATGTGTATGGGAGACTTAGAATTGGGAAAAGGGTAACCCATGTATTATAATAATTGAAAAAATGGTTGTTAAAGTTAAAAATATAAAATGTAAATTGAATGTGATAAATGGGAGCTAACTGCTAGAGGTAAGGTGTATGGGAAACTTATTGATTGGTAGATGGACACCCATGTGACTGCGCCTTGTATAACCATAGTGTGTTTGAAAATGGTTATAAATGTTAAACTGTTGAGTTTTGTGAAATGAACTGTTATAGGGTTGCTTTTTTTAAGAACCTGTAAGTTTTGAATAAATGGGACCCTCGAAGGTCGCCTTTTTGGTTAAAATAAATTTAGATGCTAAATTTCCTGTTTAATATGAAATGATGCTAAATGTTAAGTGTTAAGGAGGATGTTTATTATAGCTTGCATGTGTTGCCTGTGGGGTGTTGTTTAAAAACCAAGTTCCTTGTTGTGGAATACTACTTGTGGTCTTGTTGAAATTCTTTCAAATGTTTTGAGGTTGAAATGAATTAATGAAATGACTAAAAATCAAAAGGGGGATCTTGAGCCTAGTGAGTTTTATTTTTCATGACCAAGAGATAGGGTTGACGCGCATGCTTTGTAAGGGACTAGCTTGTGGTGGGTAGCACCCTAGGAGCTTGAGATGTTTTGAGACTTGGGTTTTTTGAAATGCCAATAGTTTTAAGTTTTGGTCTTCATGAGAGATGTTGACATGGTGATTGTGGTTCATGGAACATCACTTGTGCATTTAAGGTATTTCTAAACTAGAGTTCTTGTGAGCTATTGATCTCTTCTTCGATGACATGGACACTCGTTTAAGGTATTTCTGAACTAGAGTGCTTGTGAGTGATTGATCTTTTCTTCTATGACATGGACACTCATTAGGTGGGTAATGTCACATCGGTATGTTTTTGGAAGAGTTTTAGTGGTAATATTTAAAGTAACAAGGATGCCTTGGGTGATGTAGGCATCAAGGTTTGGTTCAGGACGCGTCAGCAGGAGAAAACGATCCTTTTTGTAAAGAGTCGACTGGTGATAGTTCGACTGATCCTTTGTTATATAGGATGTATGAAATATGTGTGGTTATTTGGGTTAAACCTTTATTTATGCAAGGAAATGATAGTTTTAAAGTATCCTTGTGATGGATTGACTTGGAGAGGTCACCGGAAGTCAAGTGATGACTTTGGTTACATGTGGTTGGTGATGGAATCATTTTAAAGGCATGTAGCTGGTTTAATGGTGAGTGTAGGTTTTTGGGTTAGCAATATCAATTGGGGAGATGATAAAGGGATCATGTATCTAGTTATGTGTGATTGGTTATGTTCTGTTTTGATGTTTTGGGTTGGATTCAGAGCTTTGGCTCAGGTTTAAAAGGTTTAAGCCATTGGGCTTGTGATTTGGATAAATGTACGTTTGGTGTTTAGAAACACAATGTATTTATTCAAATGAGATTTTATAGCCTTGGTGGGTTGGTTTATGTTGTAGTAGTTCTTGATGGATTCTCAGGGATGAAAAAATTTTAAGGTGGGTAAAATGTAAAGTCCTGTGTTTTTTAATCAGGTAAAAATACAGAATTTTTTGAACTTTTTCATTTATTGGACGGGTCGGTCTTAAAACCAAGCATAGGGTTGATTTTTTGTGAGTTGGGATCATTTAAACTTTTCTATATTATGCTTGGGTAATGGATCAATGAGTTTCTCGGATGGTTGATTGGAATTTGGGTGGATTGGATTGGGAAAATTCAGTTTTTTTAAGGAACAACAGTGAGCGCACGATTGGTACATGGCCTAATAAACTGTGCAACATGCTACAGGAAACCGTGCAGATTAATTTTGGGAGATAGAGGTGGTCACATGGTTTATTCACTATTAGGAAAATTATGTGGGACAAACCGTGCAAGGTGAGTGTCTTAAACAAAGATGCTCACATGGTCTGTGCACGGTTTAGAAAACCCTACGGGGCAGACCTTGCGAATTGGGATTCCTTAGAAAGAAGATTCCAAATGGTTGGTGCATAGTTTTCTAGACCATGTGAGACAAACCATGCAGCTTACCCAATTTTGGGTTTCAATTTAATTTATTTAATTAAATTCTCGGTTGAGAGGGATTTATTTAAATGTCGTGATATGGGGGCATTTAATTAATTAAATTCATGGATAATAGGAATTTAATTAATTGATGTGAAATGAGATTTCATTTAATTAAATTAATGTTGAGATAATTTAATTAAATGATAATGAGTTGATGTTTAATTTAATTAAATCTAGGTGAATGGAATTTAATTAAATGAGGATAAGATAAAGGATATAGAATTCATTTAATTGTGTTGAAGAGAATTTAATTAAATTGAGTTTAATAGGGGAATTTATTTATTTAAATTGAGGTTGGAATAATTTAATTAAATAATGATGATTTGGATATTTTATTTAATTAATTTTTTGGAGAAGAATTTAATTAAATGATGTGTACTGGGGGAGTTATGGGGTTTATCAAAGAAGCATTTGAATTAAATGATAATAATAATGATATAGTTGTTATAATTATTATTATTACATTAATTATATTAATTATAATTAGGGTTAATTGAGAGAGAGAGAGAAAAGTAGGGAGAGGTATACAGTAGGATGAGGTGTGACCCCCTCCCCTCGTTCTCCCTTGGCGAGGCACACAACTCCTCTACCTGGCTCCCTCTCCTCACATTGCATCATGATGGTTCCTTCACAGAAGTTGTCCGTCTCTTTGAGGTAGGTCCTTCTCTGCATGCTTTTTTCTTTTCATTGGCCATCTCAGCTCCCCTTGCTTAGGTCTCCATTAGGCCGAAACCCTAAGGATCGGGGTTAATTCAGTTTCTTCCTTTCTTCTGATTCTAGGTGGTGCATATGATAGTTGGTCCATATTTTGAAAATTGTTGCCGAAGGCATGATAGTGCGGCTTGATTTGGGTCACCATTTTCATATTTTGGTAAGTCCATATACCTGATAATTGGTTTCACACCCCTTGAATAAGGTTCTTATGGTGTATTTTGAGTTTTGATTAATTAATTGGAGGTGTGTTGGTCCTCACTGCACTAATTGTGTATGACAACCCTGTTCTTTATTACACACTTAAACATGATTCATTACATAGAAAATTTCACTTGATACAACATAGTAGATCGATAGGTCTAGTGTCTTTGGGGCTTAGGAACATTACTTAACAACTTAAAACATGGGATGCAACATCTTATTGAAAACTTCCTTTACATGACCACTATATTCTCTCGTACTTAGCATTGCATGGGATAACCTGAGGACATGCATAAGAAAAGGGTGAGCTACAAAGCCCAGTAAGGGAGTGAAAAAGGAATACATGAAATATACAATACATGTTAGGAAATATGAATATGAATGGATCATAAGATAAATATGAACATAAAGGCATGATATAACATGATTAATATAACATGGAAATGTGGAAACAACATTTAACATGATTTTAGCATGAGTCAAGGCTCATTGCACATGGAGCATGAGTAAAACCTAATTACACTTGAATTATCATGAGTAAATCCTCATTTCAATTGACGTATCATGATACTAATCTTTACCCAATGCCTTGGAGAGCTATCAGGGCGCACCCTTCTTAAAAATTTCATTACATGCATAAGTGTGCCACATAGATCATTCTACACGGAATCATTCATCATCATTTATTCCATGATAAAGGGATGTGGAATACATAAATGAAGACTTATAATCAATAAGTAAATGTGTATAAAGTTGAATACCCTTGATAGAGAAATGGGCATGATATTCACTACACAATGACATTGGCTTGGAAAATCGCGGTGCAATTTCGGCAGCGTAATGACGTGACATAAGAATTCATAAAAAATGGTTAATGTAGGAATGGGTGTCCCAACATATGTACATTAAATGGACAGTAAGGGGGTTATATAGATACATGTCCCAACAAATTTAATGGAAATTAGATTCATAATATAAATCAATTTCTTGAACGTGAATGAGAAGAGAGAATTTCCTTACAGAATTTTGGAATGGTAACGGGTGTAACCGGAAGGAATTAATGAGAGAGAAAGAGGTATATAATAATTTAAAACATAAATAGGGTAGTATGGGGGAGGTTAGAAATCATACCCCAATATTTATAATTTAAAAAAAAGAGCATAACAATATTAAGAAACTTGGACAAAAAATGAGAAAAGAGGAAATCCCTTCCATGGAAGTTTGATCCCAAAGTCTTGGGAGAGGATTGAGAGAGGCTTATTGGGAGCTTGGGGCACCTTGGTAGGATTATAGAGAGAGGAGGGCAGAGTTTGGATGAAATACAAAGGCTTTAAGTTAAGAGGAAGTGAGAGTTTGGGGGGGTTTACATAAGAAAGGAGAGGGAATTATTTATTATTTGGGTTTGGGTCACCACACATTAAACTAATCAATACCACAAACCATCCCATGGTTTTTTCCCATGTTTTTTTCCAAAAGGGAGCGTAAAACAATATTTTATAGGGCCAATGGACTAACTTCTTAAAATAATAGGGTTTCTTATGTTGAGGGTCCACTAAAGTTTTGTAAAATAAATCAAACAAACCTAAAATCACATTATATTAATGTTAAAGCATATATTGTCCGAAAATATCATTTATAGTATTTAATTACATCATTATTGGGTCATTATGATGTCATAAAACATATTATACATTTAAACAATATTTAATTTTTACCCAAAAAATCGGCTGTCTCAGAAAATTATGAAAAATTCACCGTTGGATAATTTCGATGTCCTGATTCCAAAAATAATATTCATTTTATCTAAATAAATTTCTAAATAGGCGAATTTTTAAATTTGAAATAAAAACCGTCATTTATTGAAAATTCATGGGTTTTGAAAAAAATGACTTTCAAACCTTAACAAAAATTACAATTGCATCCATAAAATTATATGATAATTTATATTTAATAAAAAGTAATTTAATAAAAATAATAATATTTAATTAAAATATTATTTAATTAAAAAATACATTAATTCATCAAAATAGATTTCTTTGTTGAATATTAACTAAAAATACTATTTGTGTAAGAAAAAAACTATTTACCAAGTAACAATAATAAAATTATTATATAAAAAATAATGCACATAACCATAGTGCTAATGTAACACCCCAAGATTTCATAGTGTGTTATTTCTTCAAAATAATTAAATAACTTGCACTACACGCAACACCGAGTTCAATCACACCATGACATACAAAAATAAGCCATTCAAAAGCGATTATGAATAGTATTATCTAAATTTTAAACTTTATATAATCCTTATAATTTTAGAATCCATATTATGAGTTTCTTTGATATAATGCAAGAACAAATTCATTTTCAGTATTTCACTTTTATCAACTTCTAATGGTGAAACCTTTTTAAATACAATATTTTAAACTTTTTGACTAAATGGGGACATCAAAAATTTAAAATGAAACACCCCAAGCTTCCACAGTATGTTTCCCTTTGAATAATGTGATAGCGTGTGTTGTACGCAACACCGAGTTCTAACACACACCACAACTAATTAAACTAGCCGTTGTAAATAGTAATACCTACTTTTTGAAATCATATATATTTTATATTTCAAAATGGACTTCATTTTTGGATTCGGAATATCGAAATTATCCTAGGGTGAAATTTTGGTACTTTTCGGATAACTTTTATATTTTGATGAATAGTGAAAATTACTAAATTTTAATTAAAAACAACTTTTTTAATCAAAATAATTAATAGTGATAAATTATTAATTTGAGTGGTTTTAAAGTATATTTAGAATATATTTTTACCATTCAATTTAATGTTTATCATTGGACATAATTTTACAATTAAACCGAACATAAACAAGTGTCAATCTTTTGATAGTTATTATCTCTTAAAAACACGCTTTTTGTTTTGACAGCGGGATTTAATTTTAAATTAATTTCTGCCACTTCTGTGTTTTGAATTTAGGAAAATGGATTCCATATTTGGAATCAGGATGTTCAAATTGTGTAAATAGGTAACTTTTATTTTTAGACATTTTGAATAATTACTGCGGTAAATATTTTATTTACCATGGTTAAAGGGTAAATCCGGTAAATAAGGGTTAAAAAATAATATTATAATAATACGAAATTACCCTAAAACGTGTCCTAACCTTATTGGTGGACACATACCCGACCATGGGCATCCTTGGGTCAATTTGGGGACCCCTTGGAGCCACTTGTATGTGGTAGGGACACATTATATTAATAAAGTTAAAATAAAAATAAAAATGGCATAAGCTTACATCTTTTAGAAGAACAATTTTTACATAGGGTTATACATGTTGGAATTTCGATTATAAATATTCATTAGAAAGATAAAACGATTTCCTACATAATGATATTTTATTTATAATTTTTAGACATTATATAATTTATTTTATTTATGACACAATGATGATGCAGTAATTACTAAAATAGTGAAAAATAAAAATAATTGATCTTGTAAATACCCAAATAATTATAATATGAAACTTTTAATGAATTAAACTAATTTTATATGATAATATGATATATTAGGATTGATTTAATTGACTTTTTTCGAAGTAATCAATCTGTTAGGAGTTTCACAAAAATCAACTATTGAATAGTGTCAAAATTGACATAAAAGAGTTCTTAAAACAAATATTATATTATTAATTGATATTAAATTCCTAAAAATCTAAGGTTCGGCCAAGAGACTTATATTATGATAGGTTCCTCATTAATGGACCACTTGGGGGTCGCTTGGATGTATATAGTAAGTTTATTAATCATATTATATAAAAATACAAAGAGACATTGTAAAAGTGAAACTAATTAACTTAGAGTTAATACTTAAAGATAAGGTTAATATAAGTACCCAAACCTGTCTAAATTCTATTGGATGAGTTGTTTTCGACCTATCCACACCTAATCCTTTGAATAGTGAACTTTGGAGCCTTTGTAAACCGAATATGAATTTATTATAAATTAATATTTCTAACTTTTCCAAAGGTGCCCCTCACCCCTCTTATAAAAGGGCACTCCTCCTTCTCATTTCTTCACACCTTCAAAGCCTTTTGGTTCGGCCAAACTCTGCCCAAATACTCTCCCAACATCCCTCAATACAACCTAGAGGCCTTAGTTTGATCAGAAAGCCAACCTAAGGAGCCCTTTTGATCAAATCAAAAGGAAGAACCCGAAGAAGAGGTAATGATTTCACCACCCTTTTCTAAGTTCATTTCTTCTTCCACTTCTTCTTCCTTTGTTCTTACCATTCTGAAATAATAACTCCAGTATCTCACATATACTGTGATGTTATTATAAATATGGTACAATCATATTCAGTATTCTATCCACCCTTTGAATAACATGTCACCATACGTGCGTACGTACGGCTTACCGTCTCCACGTCGTGGTGTAATTGTTATTCAATATAATATTATTTGGATGGGTATAATAATGGCGTGTAACTCATGTAAATAATAAATATAACATGTTAATGATTCTGTATATATGATATACCATCCATTTATATATTATTTTAATATCAAAAGAATGATATTGTCGCTCGTGCGTACGTACGGACTACCGTCTCCACGAACGCGATGAGATTCATTCTCCATCGTATCCATTCAAGTATAATTATCATTTGATGATTTAAAAATGATGTTTAAGGACTGTATATCATTCTGGATATGAATAAGATACAACAACCATGGCTTATGTAACAAAAAAATATAAAAGAAAATGAGTAAGTTAACTCCCGAAATGACGATAATTCTAAGATATTATTAACAAATCAATGTTAAAAGATCATATATGATATCATATTAATATATATGATTCTTGTATAATTTAATAACAACTATTTCACCATTATACAGGAGGTTAACCTACCCCAACCAAGGAAAAGTACAAGGTAAGGGTTATTTCACAATCTCTTCATTATCCGAGGTTGTATTATACGTAATAATCTACTGGGATCTCTTTATCATCCACATCCATGTTTCTTCGAAATGTATTTCAAAACATTTTTACTATTTACAAGAATATGGGTTAAAGTCATTTATACCCTTGTTTGACTTTTTATAAGAGGTTTATAAAGGAATCTTTCCGTCGTTTTCAAAACAAGGTCCTTTTTAACCTTTTCGACAGAATTGAGGTAAGAATGTTTTTTTTAACTTATACGGCGGGTGCGGTTATTTTCCGCCGTTATAAAATCGTCGAAGCTTTCCTTAAAAGCTTATAAGAATATTTTCAAAGAAAATGTTTTATTTTATATGGATCTTAAATGATTTCAAAATAAAAGGAGATACTTCTTTTAAAAGAATTTTGATTTCATCTATGTCAACATCCTTTGATGGATTTTATGATTATTTGAAGTTGATTTATTATAATACAAAACTTCTATAATTTATTGAAGGTTTTGTGATATGTTTGAATGTGGATGTGCTATTTTATACCATTCATAGTTTATGGTGAAACTATTGACATTTCGTATGCTAGTTTTAACCCGAATGTTTATGTTATATTTCAAACTTTTCTTCAGATGAATGTGCTAAACAAGTATGTTCCGGGTTGGGGACCGGTAAAAGTAAGCCCTCCAGGTTGGGGACTGGTTAAAGTAAGCCCTCCAGGTTAGGGACTGGTTAAAGTAAGCCCTCCAGGTTAGGGACTGGTAAAAGTATGCCCTCCGGGTTGGTGTCCGGTTATTAGAGGCACTCCGGGTTGGTGTCCGGTTATTAGAGGCACTCCGGGTTGGTGTCCGGTTATTAGAGGCACTCCGGGTTGGGTTCCGGTTAGAAGTAACCCCTAGGTCTTGGGATGAGGCCTAGACAATGAAATTAACGTTTGGAATTATGCATTCCAACATTATGAAAGTGGTTATTGATATTGCATGTGATTATTCGATTAGTAGAATATCCATGTGAACAAGTAAATGACATTATTTCATTTTACTTTTGCCATACTATGTTGAAGTTCAATTTTTAAAAGGCTTTTGTTTTAGTAATTCATTGCCTTAAATGTTTATGCTTATTTTGAATGTTCCGCTTTATTGTTATCCTTACTGGGCATTTGAGCTCACCCCTTTTTTATGTTTTATTTTTCCCAGGTAGTGAAGAAGTAAATTATGATTGACTTGCAGGGATATTATGGGTTTATAGTGTGGACGTTGGAAACATTATGTTGTTGTAGTAGTTTTTCATTTTATGATGTAATGTAAAACTTATGAATATATCTAGTGTTTCCAAGGCTACTAAACTAATCGGTCTTTCGGGATTTGATCTTTCTTGTGATCATGCCAATGTTACGTAATTAATGCACCGACTCTGGGCAGCTGGGGTCGGGGCGTTACAGTTGGTATCAGAGGAAGTTTAGTACAAACCTTGGAAGCTAGATTTAGATAAACTCTGATTAGATCACGTAGACCTAAGATGAACTTTGAGGATTAGTATAGAATAACTTCCTAGAATTTTGGTATTGTAGAGATTTTGTGAGTTTTCCGAGCAATACATCCCTGTCTGGATACGAGCAGGTAGAGGCGGCTCTGGCACAGATGTACCTAGGGGTAAAACCCGAAAACACCGCTTTGAGCTAGACTCGAACGGGAACTGGTGCACGACAACGGGCCTTGCTGCACTCTTGGTTACGACACTCCCGGGGGATATGCTTAGGATAACTCTCATTTTCTTTACAAATCATTTTGAAGGGATTATGAGTATATACTTCCTCAAAGAAAACATTCTTATGATTATGGATTATATCCATAAATAGTTCAATTTATGTCAAGTGTTTTATAAGTATGGGATTATGTATTTTGATTCATAAACTGATCTAGTTTATGCCATTGTTTAGAAATGGCGCCCAGTAGAAGGAATGAGAACTCCAGAAATACACATGATTCAAAGAGAAGGAAGGATCATATCTTTCATGGTCTTAAGCTAGAATTTATAAGAGAAATAGTCACCCATGTATTATTATCAAATGAAGAAATAATATCATGTGTTGATAAGATAAGTAAAGAGTTTACTGAGTCCTATGCCTTTGAAGGGAAGCAAGAGAAGAAAAGGCTGGAAGAGAGAAAGATGGATAAAGGGAAGAGGGAAAAGAATAATTTTCCCATATGTGGTAAATGTGGAAAGAAACACCCTGGAACTTGCCTGAAAGGAATGAGAGTTTGTTATAAGTGTGGAGGAAAAAGGGCACAAAGTACGTGACTGCAAGGGTGAGAAAATGGTCTCAAATGTACAATGCTTCATTTGCAAGGAGTTTGGACACTATGCGAACCTATGTCCCAGTCATCAGACTATGCCGCAAATGATGCTATTGGATAATAATCAAGTTATGATACTACCACAGATGAGGAGGAATGATTAGAGTTCTTATGTTGATTATGTCAATTGAGTGTTGTATCAACAATGTACTTGTTATAATAATTATGGAGTATATAAGGATTGTACTGCAGTACTATTTCATTAAGGACTTGAGATTATGTGGAACAAAGAAAAGTGACTCAATAGCAGGATAAATTTTTGGAAAATATATGGTTGAGAGAATGATAAACCATAATATAGTTCTGATACCGAAGTAGTGATTTTGGAATAATACATGATTGTTTTGGATAAATTAAATTGGATATTCTTGACTACCTTAGAACTGATTAATGATTTGTATATTCCATCATTTTTGGGGTTTAAAACATTTTTGGATTAATGAAGTATATCCGGCTTTCTATATGGAATAAGGGAGCATGAATGTAATCAATAAGGAATATGGTAATTCAGGATGTTTCAGTGTATTAAAAGAATACATGATGAAGGTATTCATATGATATTACGGGGTAAAAAGGTTCTACATTATGTTTACCTTACTTATAAATGTTGGACTGTGAGTCTGGATAGAAGTATTTTGGATAGTTCTAGTTTGGATTATTTTGGATTACCATAAAAGGAAAACCCGGAGGTTGGGCGGTAACCCGTCGCGTCCGGCAAGGCTGCGAGACTTGAACCCGCAACTGAAGGGCGACAAGGGTGTATCACCTACCACTGGCCCACGAGATGTCCTGGATTAAATAATTTAGTTTTTATTAAAAGATCTGGTATATGAATTATAAATTCATTTATTTTGGGACCCTGTATAATTTTTTTTTTACGTTCTATTATCTCTTAGAGTGAAAGATGAGTTTGTGGTAGAAATTTATTATTAGATAAAACTCTAATTATAAAGTAAGTATATCTCCTTATGATCTTAGACAAACTCATAAATAAATTCCTCAACATTAATAAAAGGAACTTAGAACAAAAATGTTGTCCTAGATGGTACCTTAAATCATCACTAATTTATGGCTTTAGGATTGTTGGCCTTTTCATAGCCATGTTCTCTACCACTCTCCGTCAGATAATTGATGGTTAGATTTCTCCTCCATATCCATATTTTCCTACATGGAACCCTAGTATGTGTTATTTTTGGTAATCTTCATACTTTCCACTCTTTATTTTAAATAGAGGCCTCATTAATTCATTTTTCGATGTGGGATTTCAACTAAGATATTTTGAAACGTCAAAAATGTGTTATCCCAATACCCTATGTTTTGTTGAACCGATGGTATTTCAAATCATCATAGATTGATGAGTTTAAGGACCTCAATTTTACACTTGTTTGTGATTGATGACCTCAATCACTACCTATAAATATTTACGTTTTTCCTCCAATTGTATGTCTCTAATTGCCACCAATGTTCTCCTAATCGAGATCATAATTTGGTGGTGACCCTTTCATTTCTCTTTTCCTCATATTAAGACTAAATTTTAGTAACCCAATTTCCGATGTGGGTTTTCCCACAAATATATTTTCTATTTTCAGCCTTTTATTTTTGAAGAACAATTTCAAATTGCGAGGACGCAATTTATTGAAGGAGGGGAGAATGTAACACCCCAAGATTTCATAGTGTGTTATTTCTTCAAAATAATTAAATAACTTGCACTACACGCAACACCGAGTTCAATCACACCATGACATACAAAAATAAGCCATTCAAAAGAGGTTATGAATAGTATTATCTAAATTTTAAACTTTATATAATCCTTATAATATTAGAATCCATATTATGAGTTTCTTTGATATAATGCAAGAACAAATTCATTTTCAGTATTTCACTTTTATCAACTTCTAATGGTGAAACCTTTTTAAATACAATATTTTAAACTTTTTGACTAAATGGGGACATCAAAAATTTAAAATGAAACACCCCAAGCTTCCACGGTATGTTTCCCTTTGAATAATGTGATAGCGTGTGTTGTACGCAACACCGAGTTCTAACACACACCACAACTAATTAAACTAGCCGTTGTAAATAGTAATACCTACTTTTTGAAATCATATATATATTTTATATTTCAAAATGGACTTCATTTTTGGATTCGGAATATCGAAATTATCCTAGGGTGAAATTTTGGTACTTTTCGGATAACTTTTATATTTTGATGAATAGTGAAAATTACTAAATTTTAATTAAAAACAACTTTTTTAATCAAAATAATTAATAGTGATAAATTATGAATTTGAGTGGTTTTAAAGTATATTTAGAATATATTTTTACCATTCAATTTAATGTTTATCATTGGACATAATTTTACAATTAAACCGAACATAAACAAGTGTCAATCTTTTGATAGTTATTATCTCTTAAAAACACGCTTTTTGTTTTGACAGCGGGATTTAATTTTAAATTAATTTCTGCCACTTCTGTGTTTTGAATTTAGGAAAATGGATTCCATATTTGGAATCAGGATGTTCAAATTGTGTAAATAGGTAACTTTTATTTTTAGACATTTTGAATAATTACTGCGGTAAATATTTTATTTACCATGGTTAAAGGGTAAATCCGGTAAATAAGGGTTAAAAAATAATATTATAATAATACAAAATTACCCTAAAACGTGTCCTAACCTTATTGGTGGACACATACCCGACCATGGGCATCCTTGGGTCTATTTGGGGACCCCTTGGAGCCACTTGTATGTGGTAGGGACACATTATATTAATAAAGTTAAAATAAAAATAAAAATGGCATAAGCTTACATCTTTTAGAAGAACAATTTTTACATAGGGTTATACATGTTGGAATTTCGATTATAATAATTCATTAGAAAGATAAAAAGATTTCCTATATAATTATATTTTATTTATAATTTTTAGACATTATATAATTTATTTTATTTATGACACAATGATGATGCAGTAATTACTAAAATAGTAAAAAATAAAAATAATTGATCTTGTAAATACCCAAATAATTATAATATGAAACTTTTAATGAATTAAACTAATTTTATATGATAATATGATATATTAGGATTGATTTAATTGACCTTTTTCGAAGTAATCAATCTGTTAGGAGTTTCACAAAAATCAACTATTGAATAGTGTCAAAATTGACATAAAAGAGTTCTTAAAACAAATATTATATTATTAATTGATATTAAATTCCTAAAAATATAAGGTTCGGCCAAGAGACTTATATTATGATAGGTTCCTCATTAATGGACCACTTGGGGGTCTCTTGGATGTATATAGTAAGTTTATTAATCATATTATATAAAAATACAAAGAGACATTGTAAAAGTGAAACTAATTAACTTAGAGTTAATACTTAAAGATAAGGTTAATATAAGTACCCAAACCTGTCTAAATTCTATTGGATGAGTTGTTTTCGACCTATCCACACCTCATCCTTTGAATAGTCAACTTTGGAGCCTTTGTAAACCGAATATGAATTTATTATATATTAATATTTCTAACTTTTCCAAAGGTGCCCCTCACCCCTTTTATAAAAGGGCACTCCTCCTTCTCATTTCTTCACACCTTAAAAGCCTTTTGGTTCGGCCAAACTCTGCCCAAATACTCTCCCAACATCCCTCAATACAACCTAGAGGCCTTAGTTTGATCAGAAAGCCAACCTAAGGAGCCCTTTTGATCAAATCAAAAGGAAGAACCCGAAGAAGAGGTAATGATTTCACCACCCTTTTCTAAGTTCATTTCTTCTTCCACTTCTTCTTCCTTTGTTCTTACCATTCTGAAATAATAACTCCAGTATCTCACATATACTGTGATGTTATTATAAATATGGTACAATCATATTCAGTATTCTATCCACCCTTTGAATAACATGTCACCATACGTGCGTACGTACGGCTTACCGTCTCCACGTCGTGGTGTAATTGTTATTCAATATAATATTATTTGGATGGGTATAATAATGGCGTGTAACTCATGTAAATAATAAATATAACATGTTAATGATTCTGTATATATGATATACCATCCATTTATATATTATTTTAATATCAAAAGAATGATATTGTCGCTCGTGCGTACGTACGGACTACCGTCTCCACGAACGCGATGAGATTCATTCTCCATCGTATCCATTCAAGTATAATTATCATTTGATGATTTAAAAATGATGTTTAAGGACTGTATATCATTCTGGATATGAATAAGATACAACAACCATGGCTTATGTAACAAAAAAATATAAAAGAAAATGAGTAAGTTAACTCCCGAAACGACGATAATTCTAAGATATTATTAACAAATCAATGTTAAAAGATCATATATGATATCATATTAATATATATGATTCTTGTATAATTTAATAACAACTATTTCACCATTATACAGGAGGTTAACCTACCCCAACCAAGGAAAAGTACAAGGTAAGGGTTATTTCACAATCTCTTCATTATCCGAGGTTGTATTATACGTAATAATCTACTGGGATCTCTTTATCATCCACATCCATGTTTCTTCGAAATGTATTTCAAAACATTTTTACTATTTACAAGAATATGGGTTAAAGTCATTTATACCCTTGTTTGACTTTTTATAAGAGGTTTATAAAGGAATCTTTCTGTCGTTTTCAAAACAAGGTCCTTTTTAACCTTTTCGACAGAATTGAGGTAAGAATGTTTTTTTTAACTTATACGGCGGGTGCGGTTATTTTCCGCCGTTATAAAATCGTCGAAGCTTTCCTTACAAGCTTATAAGAATATTTTCAAAGAAAATGTTTTATTTTATATGGATCTTAAATGATTTCAAAATAAAAGGAGATACTTCTTTTAAAAGAATTTTGATTTCATCTATGTCAACATCCTTTGATGGATTTTATGATTATTTGAAGTTGATTTATTATAATACAAAACTTCTATAATTTATTGAAGGTTTTGTGATATGTTTGAATGTGGATGTGCTATTTTATACCATTCATAGTTTATGGTGAAACTATTGACATTTCGTATGCTAGTTTTAACCCGAATGTTTATGTTATATTTCAAACTTTTCTTCAGATGAATGTGCTAAACAAGTATGTTCCGGGTTGGGGACCGGTAAAAGTAAGCCCTCCAGGTTGGGGACTGGTTAAAGTAAGCCCTCCAGGTTAGGGACTGGTTAAAGTAAGCCCTCCAGGTTAGGGACTGGTAAAAGTATGCCCTCCGGGTTGGTGTCCGGTTATTAGAGGCACTCCGGGTTGGTGTCCGGTTATTAGAGGCACTCCGGGTTGGTGTCCGGTTATTAGAGGCACTCCGGGTTGGGTTCCGGTTAGAAGTAACCCCTAGGTCTTGGGATGAGGCCTAGACAATGAAATTAACGTTTGGCATTATGCATTCCAACATTATGAAAGTGGTTATTGATATTGCATGTGATTATTCGATTAGTAGAATATCCATGTGAACAAGTAAATGGCATTATTTCATTTTACTTTTGCCATACTATGTTGAAGTTCAATTTTTAAAAGGCTTTTGTTTTAGTAATTCATTGCCTTAAATGTTTATGCTTATTTTGAATGTTCCGCTTTATTGTTATCCTTACTGGGCATTTGAGCTCACCCCTTTTTTATGTTTTATTTTTCCCAGGTAGTGAAGAAGTAAATTATGATTGACTTGCAGGGATATTATGGGTTTATAGTGTGGACGTTGGAAACATTATGTTGTTGTAGTAGTTTTTCATTTTATGATGTAATGTAAAACTTATGAATATATCTAGTGTTTCCAAGGCTACTAAACTAATCGGTCTTTCGGGATTTGATCTTTCTTGTGATCATGCCAATGTTACGTAATTAATGCACCGACTCTGGGCAGCTGGGGTCGGGGCGTTACAGCTAAGGTCTTGTTACATAACCCTTTATAACACCCACATAAGACCAAAGAGTAAGGTGTGCAGTGGTGACAGACTCTTGGGGTGGCTTAGATAACATTTCTCGGGTGGTAATCTCTATCAACTTCCACTTCTCTCGTAGGTGGTTCCATTTCAGATTAACATGTTGATTCTCGGATTGGTCTTAGTCAAGAGCAAAGACAAATGACACCACAACCTTTCTGAGCTCCAACAAATGGGCTTCATACATGGCAAGTCTACTCGATGAGTCCATCGCTTCATTTGTCTGAGTAAATTGGTTTTGTTAAATCCCTATATTTATAATAATCATGTGATCAGCATTAAATGACTATATTAGCAATGACAAAAATTCGTAACGTTATTTTAAAATCCAAAAACATAAAACCAAATCAGTTCACATTTTATATAAACATTTAATTATATTAAGATGAATTTTCATTAATGAAAGTTTGGGTCGTTACAATCTTCCCCCTTAAGAAATTTCACCCTTGAAATTTCCTTTTCCCTCACTAAAATAAATGTGGGTAACTTTGCTTCATTAATTCCTCTAATTCCCATATCTCTTTTTCAAACTTGTGGTTTCTCCACAACACCTTGATAAGGGGCATTATTTTATTTCATAGAACTTTTTCTCTATGATCTAATATCTTCACTGGTTGATCCTCATAAGAAATATCACCCTCTAACTGTACCACATCTAAAGAGAGTACACATGAAGGGTCTAGTATGTACTTACTTAAGAGGGATACATGAAAGACATCATGTAATTTGGCCATGGTAGGTGGAAGTGCTAGTCAATAGGCCATAATCCAGACACGATCAATAATCTTGAAGTGGTCGATGTATCTAGGACTTAACTTCCTTTTATTTCCAAACCTCATGACCTTCTTCTATTGATATATGCCTAGAAATACCATTTATCCAACTTTAAACTCAAGGTCTCGTCGATGGTTATCTGCATAACTCTTCTGTCGACTCTGGGATGACTTGATATGCTATTGAATGGTTTTCACCTTATCTACCATTTATTTGACCATTTCTGGCCCTAGCAGCTTACGCTCACTGACTTCATCCCAACACACTAGTGTTCTGCACCTTTTCCCATAAAGGGATTCATATGGTTCCATTCAGATGCTCGAGTGGAAACTGTTCTTGTAGAAGAATTCAACTAGTGGAAGATGTTGGTCCCATCCTACTTTGAAGTTCATTGAGAAATCTCTCAACATATCCTCAAGTGTTTGGATAGTCTTCTTAGATTGGCCATCAGTTTGAGGATGATAGGTTATACTAAAGTTCAGTTCAGTATCCAGAGAATGTTGAAGACTCTTACAAAACTTAGAGGTGAATCTTGGATCTTGATCAGATACAATAGATTGTGATACTCCATGAATCCTTACCACTTATTTGATGTAAATCTATGTAAGTTGATCCATTTAGAAGTCCTCTCGAATCACGATAAAGTGAGATGTCTTAGAAAAACGATCCACAATGACCCATATAGCATTGTTTTCTCTGGATGTCCTTGGAAGTATAGTGAAGAAGTCCATGGTAATGTTGTCCCACTTCCATGTTAGTATGGGTAGTGATTGCATCATCCCCTTAGAATTTTTCCTCTAAACCTTCACTTGCTGACATACCAGGCACTTTGATGTATATTCAACAATATCCTTTTTCATATTGTCCCACCAAAAGTTCTCTCAGAGATCTCGATACATCTTTGTGCTCCCTGGGTGAATAGAGAAGGTTGAGCTATGTGAGTCATCTAGAAGCTCCTTCTTTATCTTTGGATTAGTTGGTACACATAATCATGACCCAAATCTCACAATTCTATCCTTGTCTACCATGAACTCTAATGATTTCCCATTTCTGATAACTTCCACCCTTTTCAGAATTTCTACATCTTTTCTTTGATTATCCTTTATTTTCATCATGAGGGACAGTTGAGCAATCATTTGAGAAAGGATTGACGATGTTCCCCCCTTAATTATTCCCATGTCCATCCTCTGCAAATATAAGAAGATTGGAACATTTTCAATTCTCATCAATGACAGAATCGCTGGTTCCTTTCTACTTAGATCATCCTCCACCTTGTTTTCTTTCCTAGGGTGGTAATGGATTGAGTAATCATAGTCTTTAATCAGCTCTAACCGTCTTCATTGGTTCATATTCATCTCTTTCTGTGTGAATATATACTTGAGGATTTTGTGGTCCATATATTTTTCACACTTCTCCCCAAAGAGATAATGCCACCAAATTTTTAAAGAAAAGATCAATGTAGCCAACTCTAGATCATGTGTTGGATAATTCTTCTCAGGAACTTTCAATTTCCTTGAAGCATAGGCAATGGATTTTTCATTTTTCATCAACACACATCCCATGCCCTTCCACAAATCATCACTGAATACCACAAAAAGTTATCCAATTGTGGGTAAAGTGAGAACAAGTGCAATGATATGCCTCATTTTAATCTCCTTGAAGCTTTCTTCTCATTCATCACTCCATGTAAACTTTACTCCCTTCCGAGTTATCTTGGTAAGAGGGTTGGACAATTGTGATAAATTTCTCACAAATCGTTGATAATATCCAGCTAACCCCAAGAAGCTACAAATATCTGTTACTGATGTTGGCCTCATTCATCACTCTATTACAGCTGTCTTGGAGGGATCCACATATATCCCATTACTTGTGATGATATAGCCCAAGAATGAGACCTCCTTCAACCAGAACTCACACTTGCTGTAATTTGCATAGAGCTTCTCCTTTCACAAGGTCTCTAGTATAGCTCTTGTATTCTCCTCACGATCCTCCTTGGTTTTGGAGTATATTAGAATATCATCTATAAATACTACCACAAATTTGTCAAGGTAATCTATAAAGACTCTATTCATCATGTCCATAAAGATTATTGGAGTATTAGTGAGTCCGAAAGGCATTACTAGGAATTCATAATGATCGTATCTTGTACAAAAAGTAGTCTTGAGGATATCTTCCTTATTCACCCTTACTTGATAATATCCCAACCGAAAATCCACCTTGGAGAAGTATTGTTCTCCACGTAGCTGATTGAACAAGTCATCAATTCATGGGAGAGGATACTTGTTCTTTATCATGATTTTGTTAAGCTTGCGATAATCGATGCAAAGGTGCATTGACCCATCCTTCTTCTTGATGAAGAGGATTGGTTCACCCCATGGTGAAGCACTTGGGTGTATAAACCATTTATCTAGATTCTCCTGTATTTGTTTCTTCAGCTCCTCAAGCTCCAAAAAATACATTCTATATGGAGTCTTGGATATTTGCAATTCCCCAGGTATAAGGTCAATTGATAATTCAACATATCTTATAGGAGGAAGACCAGGAAATTCCTTGGGAAACACTTTAGTGAATTCCCTCACAATAGGCATGTCTTCAAGGATAGTTTCTTCCTTAGAATCAATCATCTAAGATAGATATGCATGCTCATAGGGTAGTAATATCCATGCTTGAGATTATTGATCTAAAAAAGATTCATATTCCTCCTTTCACTTGTATATAATCGAAGGTCAATTCTCCATATGGAGAGTGATTTACCTCTCATGGTAATTTATGTTGGCTCTATATAAGGAAAGAAAATACATGCCGATAATTGCATCAAATTACACCAGAGGGAGTATGAAAAGATTCTACAGGAAGTTCATTCCACAAATTATGACAAGGGATGAGTTATATTCATGGGCTGTAATGATTTCCCCATTTTTCGTACTCACCAACATATTTACTTCCATGATTTTTGGTGGTGCTGGGATTGTTCTACTAAATTTTTGGGATATAAAAGAATGTGTAGAACCAGAACCAAAAATTAAATTCACTATTATTGAATAAATAACTAGCTTACCTATCACCACTTCGTTTTGGGGTTCACTTCGGTAGTAGTGATGGCAAAAGATCTCCCTTGCTATCTTGGAGGTTATTGGTTGCCTCCGAAAACCTATGGCTTAGGGAACTGATTTGAAAAGTGCCTCAGTTATTTGCAGTTGAAGCAATGAACAACACATTGAGGGTCAAGCAGAGTGTTCCTATCATCTATCGCAACCACGGGTTTTTCTTGCTGACAGTTAATAGTCAGGTGCCCTTCTTTTCCACACCTAATGCATTTCCGCGTCTACTTCAGACAATTTCCAGAGTACTTCTTTATCCACCTTTGGCAAGTGGGGTGCTGGGTTTTCTTTGCACAATTGGATTTATCCATCAGACTGTCAGAATTGATGTCCACCTTACACTTCTTGTCCCCTTGATACCCTTGAGATTCCCCAATCTCCATTTTGACTTTGAGGGCACATCATAAAATTTCCTCATAGCTGTCGAAGTCATGGATCACTAGGAATTTTCGTAGGCTAGATTTCATCCCACCAAAGAAGTAGTCAAACTTTCATTCGGGGGTAATGAAAAAGAAGTATGTGTATTGTGTATGCCTTGTGAAGTTTTCCTCGTACGCTCCGATGGATTCGTTGTCTTTTTTCTTGAGGGAAAAGAAGTCCCTTTCCATCTTAAGTCGGAGGGTGCACTGAAAATATCTATCAAAAAACATCTTCTGGAAGTCCTTCCATTCCAACACCTCAATATACTCCTCAGTCTTTGTCTTTTTGATTAATTTCTACCATTGATCGGCTTCACCCTTCATATTATAAGTAGCCAGAAGAACCTTCTCTTGTTCGGAACATTGAATGATGAAGAAGATCTTTTCAATGGAGTTGATCCATTGTTCAACAATTGAGGGATCAGATGATCCATTAAAAGTAGGAGTCCTTTGTCTCATGAAGCTCTCAATAGCAACTTGTTCTTTCTTAAGGGGGGTTGAACGTTCCTCTTGACAAATGTTTCTATTAAAATATTTAGTTAACTAAGAGAGAAGCGTGACAAAGTTCATGATTTCCACTCCCATCGGATTGTGCATCTCATTAGCACAGTCATCACATTGATCTTCACATTTGTTGTTAGCCCGAGTACTCCTATTACTGTCCATTGGATATAATAAAAGTAAATTTAGGGGTAACACATAAAGGGTAATCCAAGGACAAAAATGGATGACTTATAAATTAATTTTATTCCTTTACTTATGAATCTATAGGCTTCAATCTATGCTATTTATGATTTACTTTCTAACTTATATTCTGAGGAGATTTTTTTTATTCCCTTAATAATAGTTCATACTAAGATTGTAAATTTACCAAAGAATATCCCCTAGGAGTGTCGTAACCAAGAGTTCAGAAAGGATCATTGTCGTGTACCAAGATACACCGGGTCAAGCTTGAAACTCCTTGTCGGGGTTTTCACCCCTAGGTACATCTGTGCCAGAGCCGAATCTACCTGCTCGTATCCAGAAAGGGATATATTTTCTTGATAAACCACTTACTCAATAGTCACCAAAACATGTGAATGTTTTTATTATACTTAGTCTTATCTCTAAGGATTTATTAGGGTTTTCTAATCCTAATCCCAAAAATAACTAAACCTATCCTCTCAAAACCAACTATGACAACCCTGCTCTTTATTACACACTTAAACATGATTTATTACAAAGAAAACTTCACTTGATACAACATATAAGAACATGAGTTATAGTGTCTTTGGTTTTTAGGAACATTACATAACAACTTAAAACATGGGACATGACATCTTATTGAAAACTTCCTTTATATGACCACCACATTCCCTCGTACTTAGCATTGCATGAGATAACCTGAGGACATGCACAAGAAAAGGGTTAGCTATAAAGCCTAGTAAGGGAGTGAAAAATTCATACATGAATGATACAATAAATGTTAGGAAATATACATATCAATAGAGAATAAGAGAAACATGAACATAAATGCATGATATAACATGATTAACATAAAATGGAAATGAGGCAACAACATTTAACATGATTTTAGCATGAGTAAAGGATAATTGCACATGGATCATGATTAAAACCTTATTGAACTTGAATTATCATGAGTAAACCCTCATTTCACTTGACGTATCATGATACTAATCTTTACCCAATGCATTGGAGTGCTATCAGGGCACACCCTTCTTAAACATTTCATTACATGCATAAGTGTGCCACATAGATCATACAACATGGAATCATTCATCATAATTTATTCCATGATAAAGGGATGTTGAATTCATAAATAAATAATTATAATCAATAAGTAAATGTGCACAAAGGTGAATACCCTTGATAGAGAAATGGGCAAGGTATTCACTACACAATGACACTGGCTTGGAAAATCGCGGTGCAAATTCGGCAGCGTAACAGCGTGACATAAGAATTCATAAAAAATGTTTGATGAGAGAGGAATGTGTGTCCCAATATATGAAAATAAAATTTATAGTAAAAGGGTCATATATATACATTTCCCAAAAAATTTAATGAAAATTATATTAATAATATAAAACAATTGCTTGAACGTGAATGAGAAGAGAGAATTTACTTACGGAATTTCGGCATGGTAACAGGTGTACACGGAAGGAATTAATGAGATAGAAAGAGGTATATAATCATTTAAAACATAAATAGGCCATTATGGGGGAGGTTAAAAATCATACCCCAACATTTATAATAAAAAAGGTCATAACAATATTAAGAAACTTGGACAAAAAAATGAGAAAAGAGGAAATCCCTTACTTGGAAGTTTGATCCCAAAGGCTTGGGAGAGGCTTGAGAGAGGCTTCTTGGGAGCTTGGAAAACCTTGGGAGGATTCTATAGAGATGATGTCAGAGTTTGGACAAACTTAAAAAGATTTTAGTGAAGAGTAAGTGGGAGCTTGGGTGGGTTTATATAGGAAAGGAGAGGGAATTCTTTATTATTTGGGTTTGGGTCACCACACATTAAACTAATCAATACCAAAAACCAGCCCATGGTTTTTGCCCATGGTTTTTTTAAAAGGGGATTGGAAAAAAATATTTTATAAGGAAAATGGCCAAATTTCTTAAAATAATAGGGTTGCTTATGTGGAGGTGAGTCACACTCTTAAGGAAATTCATTTAAAAAGTGAAAATGTTTTATAACTCTTGGAGGGTCCACTAAAGTTTTGTAAAATACATCAAACAAACCTAAAATCACATTATATTAATGTTAAAACATATATTGGCTGAAAATATCATTTATAGTATTTTATTACATCACTATTGGGTCATTATGTTATCATAAAACACATTATACATTTAAACGGTATTTAATTTTTACCCAAAAATTCGACTGTCTCAGAAAATTATGAAAAATTCACCGATGGATAATTTTGATTTCCTAATTCCAAAAATAATATTCATTTTATTTAAATAATTTTCTAAATATGTGAATTTTTTACTTTTAAAATAAAAACCATCATTTATAAAAAATTTATAGGTTTTGACAAAAACGGCTTTCAAACCATAATAAAAATTACAATTGCATTCATAAAATTATACCATCATTTATATTTAATAAAAATTAATTTAATAATAATAATAATATTTTATTAAAAAATTATTTAATTAAAAAATCCATTAATTCGTCAAAATATATTTCTTAGCTGAATATTAACTAAAAATACTATTTGCGCTTAAAAAAACTATTTACAAAGTAACAATAACAAAAATTATTATATACAAAAATAATGAACATAACAATAGTGCTATGGTATTGTTACATAACCCCTTATAACACCTGCATAAGACCGAGGAGTAAGGTGTGCGATGGTGACAGACTCTTGGGGTGGCTCAGATAACATTGCTCGGGTGGTAATCTCTATCAACTTCCACTTCTCTCGTAGGCGGTTCCGTTTGAGATTAACATGTTGAAACTCATCTTGGGATTAGTCAAGGGATAAGACCAATGATTCCACCTCATTTCTGTGCTCCAAAAATGGGCTTCATTCGGGGCAAGTCTACTGGATGAGGCCATCACTTCCTTTCTCTGAGTAAATTGGATTTGTTAAATACCTATATTTATACTAATCACGTGATCACTTTTCAATGGCTATATTATCAATAGTCACAATTATTAACGGTATTTTAAAATCCAAAAACATAAAACCAAATAATTTCACATTTTATATAAACATTTAATTAAATCTAGAGGAATTTTCATTAATGAAAATTTGGGTCATCACATTGTGGGTGCCGGTTATCATTGTAGGGTGATGCAACCAATTCCAAGTGTGTGGGTGCTATTTTTGAGGTGCGTGTACATGAACATATGATATTTTATGTTAGAAAGAATTGGATTGACCAATTCCTTGAGGCAATGTCCTCAAATTTTCTTAATTAATAAAACACAGTATTTATTTAATTAATGTCGTTGATAAGTTTGACTATAAATGCTGAATGAATGGTTTATTGGAATAAAATGATTTGACAGATTACATAATCACATTTTTATAATAAAACCCCTCTAATGGAGGTGTTTTGACTTCAAGCTAAAAACATAATGTTTAGACTGATATGTTCGTTTAGCTTTTTGTTATGTGAATTACTATTTCTACCCTTTACATGTTGACGCACTTGGGTTAAGTGGTAATTGTGAGTATTGGGATGGATAAGTTGATATAATTAATTGGGGAATTAATTATGATAAAGTGAATGGGATAAGTTAAGATAATTATTTTGTGATTTAATTATGAACCCAGAGAATTGAAGTTGAGATAATTAATTTGTGAATTAATTATGTGCTTTTTCAACAATATTTTGGATAATTAATTATTGAAATTATATAGGGAAATATGAGAGTTAGAATGTAATAATTAATTGTGAATTAATTATGTGCTTGATGTTGGAATATAGATAATTAATTAGGGGATTAATTATAAGATATTTAATTTGCTAATTGAGATAATTAATCAGTGGATTAATTGTGATATGGTTCTTTGAATAAATTTAGATAATTAATGGTGTATTAATTATGTGCTCTTGTAGTAATGTTTTGGATAATTAATTGTGGAGAATTAATTATGGAATGATATTTATGTTAATAGATTAATTAATTGATGAATTAATTAATGGATTTGTGGACTTAGTTAATTGTGAGGTTAACCAATGGATTTTAATATGTTTCACTAATCATTGGATTAGAAATGGAATGAATGTGGATAATTCTTGAGGAATTAATTATTGAGCGTGGATTAATTAATTTTTGAATTAATTAATGATTGATAATTAGGTGCTAGACATAGCGTTCTAGACCAATGTATAAGTTGGGACTTGAACATAACGTTCCTCCCCAATAGTTATAAAATGATGTAAATGATTGAGAATATGGGTGCTAGACATGGTGTTCTAGACCAATGTATAAGTTGGGACATAAACATGGAATTACTCTCTAATAGTTATATAAGCACTTACATGTAAGGTGTTAGGCATGATGATCTTCACCAGATGAGAATGGGGGTGTTATACATAATGATCTACACCGAATGAGAATTGGGGTGTTTTACATGGTGTTCAAACACCAAATGAATGATAATAATGAATTACGAAATGAATGAGAGATGTGGATAAAACTCGAGTTAAATTTGATTAAATAAAGAAAGGTTGAGAATGATTAGAATTCCAGCATGATCTGAAGTTAGTATTGAGGTACAATCCATCATGGGAACCTTGGAGATAATAAATGAATAAATAGAGAATAATTGGTAATGTGTTGAAAGGTATTTATGACTGATAAATATGTTTGTATAATTCTTGTGAAGACTCTTATTTCGGCTATGGGATGAATAAGATATCACTGTTAGGTGTTCCTTTGGAACTTGGATGGGTTGTTGTTTATTAATTCAGTTCAGTTATTACCTTGTTATATCTGTAAACCATTTGTTATATTGTATTGTATAGATTGAGTTAGAAAACTAGTAGTCCCGACCTACTGAGATGTATATCTCACACCCTATTCGGGCTACCATTACACTGGGGTACCTGAGTAGACTTTCTTGTTTGCAGGACCGTGCACCTTTGCTTGTGTCTTTACTTATACTTGGGAGTTAGGAGCAAAGGACTGAGCAGGAGCTCGAGATGCTTGTAGAGACTGCACTTAGGGATTTTAGCCTTTTATTTGTTTGTGTATTGGGATGTAAAGCATGATATTTTATTTAATGAAATCTGATATGTATCACCATGACTTGCATTCATTGTATAACCTGGTGTTGACCATTTTCATTATTCAGTTGATTATTGTTTACATCTTCTTCTGCTGTTGTTTGAGTTTATTATCTATTTACATTGTGAACTCTGAATATGTTGTTATAGTCTCCTCGCTGAATATCCATAGACCCTCACTGCTAGTCGGAAGCCTCTGGAATATGGGGAGACGCGGTTGAGGTCATGTGGTGATCGGTCTAGCTACCGGTTTGAGGGTAACATAAGTTGGAACATTACAACTACTAAGATCAACCAGCTTAAACAACTGACTCTGAAAATGGTTGTTGAACAATTATCTCCAGTGCTGAAGTAGTTTTCTTAAATCATTTCCAACTTTCAAAATTTCAACCAAATTTATTTTTACATACTCATTTAAATATTCTTCTGACTGAATGAAATAGATCAACTTGTATTTAACTTGATTAATCACTGGTACCAACTAGTATTCATTAAAAGTTAGTTGACTCACTAGATGTCTCTGATTTTCCAACAGAACATTTAAAGGTATGCTATCACACTAAAGAGTGTGTAGCATATCATTAAAATCATCCAACACTAAGGTAATTTCTTCAAAATTCTTAAGAAATTCTATTGGCGTCTATTGAGAAGAATTATATGCTTGATTGCTTTCTCCAAGAGACGTAAAATATCTCCCAATCATAAAATTAAATTCATCAAAATCTATCTTCTTGACAGACTCATCCTTTAATGAACATAATTATCTTAACATATTGGCCATAAACTCCTTAATATCTCCAACTGAAATGATATTTTCTTTTAATTCTATTAAATAAAGCTTCTGAGCTTCAAACTCTAATCTCAACATTGAAACAACCTTGTATTCTTCACACTTTTTCTTCTCATCTTCCAACTGTTCACTTAAAAATAAATTCTAAGCCTCCAACAATTGTATCTTTATAACTTGGGAATTAGCCTCTGAATCTATAGATTTAGGATAATTAGCTCCTTCTTGATCAACATCAATTATAGCCAAGTTTGGATCAACCTTTCCTTCTGGTCTAGTTCCAAAATCAAAAAATCCCAAAACAATAGGATTATAAAAAATTTTATTTCTAGGGTTAGGGATATCTTCCATGTGAAGTTCTTGACTTTGATCCTCCAGATTAACTTGCTCAACCACTTGAGCCTCACTTAAAGATTCTCTTTTCTCACCTAGTGGATTGACATCCACACCTCCAACAATAACTTCAATAACAATTTCTGGAACATTTACTAAAACTCTTCTGCTTTTCTAAATAAGAGATTCCTCATGCCATGAAGTTCCTTCATCATCAGGCCTCTGATGAACTCATCCAACTAAATGGATAACCCTTTTCTCCCCCTAAGAAGCTGCTAACAACCATTATTGTTGCTCCACACCAACTATAAGAAAACTATTTCATGATTTGCTTCAGACAAAACCAAGATTCTTCACCATTCCAGCATTCAATATGTTGTTGTGGTGACACTTTTATTCCAAAAAATATATTCAGTATCTTTCCTTTTCTTTACAGAAATAAGGAAATAATCCTACCATAGGGATAATATCCCATCTTTGCATCCTCATGGTAGTAATAGTTTATATATCTTATCATAAACCTAGAAAAATTGAACTTTACATTGTTCAAAATCAGAAACATGATATACATGTTTGGATAGAGAACCTTCTCAAGCTCAATGGTCCTAGAAAAAATCCTATATTGAATAAACTTCATTATCATGTGGCAATTATGAGAAAGTTATTTTGTAAACACTTTTTAATAGTTCTTGTACCAAAAAAAGAAAACATAATATCCTCAGACGTGTGTCTCCCATTACCAATATTTGGTAAACTGAATTGAAAATCCCCATCACGAGGACAACATATCCTCTCATAAATTTCAACAGAGGATAAAGAAAAATCTTTATTATCAATCGAATAGATAATAGTGTCTTCCTCGAAAAAAGACTCAAAGAATCATTTTTAAAAAATTCTTTAACATTTATTTCATAAACCATTGGCATGTTATCTTCACCAAATGCATAAACCATACCATGAAAACACATCACTTCCTTGAGCGATAGATTTGTTGAATCTAGATAGCCAAAAATCTATTACCTTTACTTGCAACACTTTGAGAGCTTTTCTTGAGGCATAGACATTGTTATCCAACTTAGAATCCATGGATCTTCACAAGGTTTCCCTATCATAAGGTTTATGGATAGAAGGGATTGAAGGTTTAGGGTTTTTGGTAGATAGGAATTGAAAGATAAAGGTACTCTGTGAGTCAAGTAGAGAGGAGTAAGAGAGTGGGAGAAGGTAAACGGTTTTTTCACATTGATTGAGGATGTACTCATTAAGTTTTTAATTTGTAAAAGTCAAATAAAATAAAATTGAAATGAAGTTATTTTCAAGATAAATTAAAACAAAATCGAATAAAACATATTTATTAAATCTTACTAAAACAAAAGAAAAGAAATTGAAAATAAATTAGTAAACAATTACTTAAAATCAAATGTTCCTAACTCCCCCTTAATACAATAAAAATTAGCACTGGGATGTGGTTTAGTAAAAATATCGGCTAATTGATATTTAGTATTAAGAAATTCTAAAGAAATATCCTTTTTAAGGACATGATATCTTAGAAAATTATGCCTTATATCAATGTGCTTAGTCCTATAATGACTTATAGGGTTTTTAGAAATATTAATAGCACTAGTATTATCACATAAAATAGGTTTACTATTAAAATTTAGTCTAAAGTCTAGTATAGTGTTTTTCATCCAAAATACTTGTGCACAACAACTGCCAGCAGACACATATTCTAACTCAATGGTTGAAAGGAAACTAAGTGTTGTTTCATACTATACCGTGAATCTAAGGATTTTCCTAAAAAGTGATAGGTTCCTAAGGTACCTTTTCTATATAATCTATAACCTCTAAAGTTAGAATCTAAATATGTTATTAAATTGAAATTAGAAGTTTTGGGGTAAAGAAGAGATTTAAAAATAGTTCCCTTTAAATATCTAAAAATTCTTTTAATAGCATTAAGATAGGATTATTTTAGATTTGAATGGAATCTAGCACAAAGACATACATAAAACATATTTTTTGGTCTGCTAACTATAAGATAAAACAAACTACCAATCATACCTCTATATAAATTGTTGTCAACTGGTTTTCTAGCTTCATCTAAATCAAGTTTTATATTGGTACACATATGAGTTGTATATGTATTGATGTTATCAAGTACAAATTTTTTCAATAAATCAATAATATACTTGCTTTGATTTAAATAATTTCCAAAATATTTTTGGTAAATCTAAAATCCTAAAAAGAAATTTAGTTATCCCATCATACTCATTTCAAATTCCTTTTACATTAAATTTGAAAAATAATGACAAATATTTTTTTAGTTGAGAAAAAAATAACATCATCAACATAAATTTGAACTAATAAAATATTAGAATAGATTGTTTTATTAAAGAGTGTTAGATCTTCCAAGCCAACAGTAAAACTATTTTAAAAAAGAAAAGAACATAATCTTTCATACCAAGATCTAGGTGTTTGTTTAAGGCCATAGAGAGATTTGGTAATTTTAAAAACAAAATTTGGTTTTTGATGATTTTCAAAACCAGGGGTTGTTAAACATAAACTTACTACATTAAATAACCATTTAATATGGTAGATTTAACATCCATCTGATATAATTTAAAATTCATATGAGATAAATAAGCTAAAATAATTCTAATGGCTTCCAATTTTTCTATAGGGGAAAATGTTTCATCATAATCTATACCTTCTTCATGATTATATACTTTACCAACTAATCTAGATTTATTTTGGGTTATGATCCCTTGATCATCCTGTTTATTTCTAAAGACCCATTTGGTTCCTATAACTGGATAATTGGTTGGTCTCTCTATTAGTTCCCAAACTTCATTTATTTTGAATTGATTTAGCAATTCTTGCATGGATAATAACCAACTATCATCATCTAATGATTATTCAATAGTATTAGATTATAATTGATATAGAAAGGAATAAATTTATTATAGGTTTCCCATATTTATTTTAGTTCTAATTATTATGTCTAGATCTCATATTACAGTTTCTAAAGGATGGTTCTTTAGGGTTCCAAATTATCTAGGTAAGACACTTTCAGGTTCTTTAGTATCATGTTCTTATAAAATGGACTGAGTTTTATCAATATTGTTTTCAAAATCATTTTTAAGGGTTTTAAGTCTCATGTTATCAAAAGAGTCAGTGACTTCATTAGTTTGATGTTTATCTTTAATGAAAGGGTCAGTTTCATCAAAATTCACGTGAACTGATTATTCAGCAATCCTAGACTTCTTATTGAACACTCTATAAGATTTAGAGGTATTAGAATATCCCAAAAATATTCTTTCATCAGGTTTTGGATAAAACTTACAAAGTTTGTTTTTAGTATTCAAGATATACACCTTGTATCCAAAAACTTTAAAATACTTTACTTTTGGTTTTCTGTTATTCCAAAGTTCATAAGGTGTATTTTTGAAAATATGCCTAATTAAAACTCTATTCACGATAGAGGAGGCTGTGCTTATAACTTCTACCAAAAAATTGGTAGGAAGACTATATTCATTCAGCATAGTCCTTTCCATTTCTGGAATAGTTCTATTTTTCCTTTCAACAATTCCATTTTTTGAGGTGTTCTTGATGTAGATAATGTGTGTTTAATACCTAGATTTGTGTAAAAAGAATTAAATTCTTGATTCTCAAATTCTCCACCATGATCAATTATTAATAAATTATTTTAAAACCTTTTTTCATTTAGAATAATTTTACAAAAACTTTCAAAAACATTGAAAACGTCACTTTTGAGTTTTAGAAAATAAACCCAAGTAAATCTAGTATAATCATCTACTAAAACATAAACATATAATTTACCAACCAAACTTTCTATCTTTTATGGTCCAAAAAAATCCATATGTATAAGTTATAAAGGTTTAGTTTTAGTAATTTTGTTAATAGATTTGAAAGATGATTTGTGTTACGTGCCAATTTGGCATACATTACAGAATCTGTCATTGTCAAACTTAAGACTAGGAAAATCAGAAAATAACTGTTTCTTAGATAGTTTATGTAAAACATAAATATTACAATGTCCAATTATTCTACACCAAATCCATATTTTATTTGTCTTAGTAGTGAAACAATTCACTTTCTGATTACATAATTAATTTAAGTCTGAATTATAAACGTTATTAGTTCTAGGTGATCTAAATTTAAGCAACTTATATTTAAACACAAAACATAAATTGTTAGAAAAATCAACATAAAATATATCATAAAAAAGTTGAGAAATACTTATCACATTGTGCTTTAACACATTCACATATAATACCTTATTTATTGAGATAGTCTTTGGATCTCCAATAGTTCCAACTCAAATTATTTTTCCTTTGTCATTGTCACCAAAAGTGACAAGACCTCCATCCATTTGAGCCGGTGTGTGTCAAGACCCGTCCCTCGGGGCCCATGACATGAATAACACAAGCCCTCTTTCTATAGTCCAGAGGTTGGTGACTAGAACCGGAAAGGAATATTCCTAAAATGGGAAGACATTTCCTCAAAAACCTATACACACACAGACATGGCACACTACGCACAAGTAAAAACAATGGAAGAAGAAAGGTACAACCACAACTAAAAACATCCATTGAGTGTAAAAGTGAGTAATAAAAGTAAATGGGACAGAATACAAGACCAACTGAAATGGAAGTACACAAAAAAGGGGAAACATCTCTTGAGGTTGTCTACCAAGGTTACGACCAAAAGGGTAGGTACAACCCATCACCGTAACTCTCCACATTTACCAGTCACCTCTGAGCACTGTTAATCCCTGACTCCTCAAGACTCAGGCTAGATATCCATCATCTGCACAAGACACAACAAGGTGAAAGTTAATCCCATGTAGGGGTGAGTATAAAAATACTCAATAGGGACCCCAAGACCCTTGAAGTTCTCTCAGAATTCCAAAAAGGAAAAACAGAAATCATGATCTCAATCACAAAGAACAAAGCAAAAAGACTCAGCTAAAAACAGGTATAACTTAAGTACAGAATTAAAAAATGATTAGTCATAAAGCTAGATCATCCTATTTTTTCAAGGGTTATATTGTTTATCCACACAAGATCACTCGGTGCTGATCCAAATAGGATCTCTAGGTGTTAATCCACACATGATTGCCAGGTGCTGTTCCACACATGATCGCTAGGTGCTGATCCACACAGGATCTCTCGGTGCTGATCCACATAGGATCTCTAGGTTCTGATCTACACAGGATCGCTAGGTGATGATCCACACAAGATTTCTAGGTGATGATCCACAAAGGATTTCTAGGTGCTGATCCACACAGGTTCGCTATTTATTCTTCACGTCTCAACCAACCACTGGATTCCTGTACATAGTATGCTTAATTATGGGAGGATCCAATCCTAAAGCCATAAGTTGTACTTCAATAAGCACAAAGTCCCATGAAAAATTAACCTAATGATCTATCATGTCATAAGGGTTCCAATGAAACATAAGGCGCATCTATCAGACGCCCAGTCTGAGAGTTATAAGCATATTAGTGTCGAGGGCCCGATTGGATTCAGGTATGATCCTACCCGACCGTAATCCAACTTTCTCCAAAATTCAGATGGATTATCTCAAATGGAACATCTCTTTCCAAGGATTCCAGTTCCATAGACGGTTCATCAAATAGATGTCTGGTTAGCAAGATATGACCTTTTAAGCATATCTGGGCTGAAATGGGTCCGGGTCCGGTCCGACCCGGTCGGACCGACCAGACCCACCCATCCTGAGCCGACCCGACCCGGGTCTGACCTAGACCGGCCCAAACTGGCTAAGAAAAACCAAGTGGGTTGGGTTGCGGTCTTGGCCCACTAGGACGCGGACCGGTCCGACCCACTCGGTCACGGACTGGCCCGACCCGCCTACTGGCACGACTCGCGTGAGGGGTCGCGTTACACCTCATTCCCGAATGGCTCAAAGAGACATTAGAATATTTAATCAGGTGACACCATGTGGAATTTCCTTGGCTGGAAGCGGGAACCACGAGCATGGCCCCCCTTTGTCTTGGCTTCAAAGTTGTGACTACCTCCTCTCGGGGCGCGCAATGGCACGCCGCTCTCTGTCGATGTGGCTGGCGAGCGCCGACCGCTGCCTTTTCCCACCAGTGACACTCCAAAGCTCTGTTTTCACTCCCATCTACACCTACGGGCCTCCCGAAATGCTGTCGTCACTGTGTGACCCTCTGATTCATGTTACCGTCAAAATCAAAATTCACTCGCGAAGAACGCAATGATAAATCAAGCGGTGGAGGGTCCATGCCTTGTTCGTTTGGACCTCACCCTCCACGTTATCATCATAACAAATGGGTATCAAATAAAAACATCTCATAGATATTGATTAAACCCCTATCAAATATCCCACAACAAACACCCCTAAATTCAAGAACTGGGAAAGGAAATGAGATTTTCTTGAATTTAATAACAACCCCTACCTCGAATTTGGTGAAGACATCGCAGTTGTGGAAGAAGAATCCTCACTTGATGAAGTCGCCTAAATTCATCGATCCCAGATCTATTCCTCCAAAATAATCATTCAAGCCTCCGTTCTTCATTGGTGGAAGGTGCTGTGGCACTTCATCAGAGGTACCTCCCTTTCATCTCAAAAACCCATGCCCGAGCCTTAATTAAATAAAGGGGGAGGGTGAGTAATGCATCAAAAGAATTAATGAGGTTTATTAATGAGTTTTTAATTAATGAAACTCTTAATTACAAATTGTTTGGTTATGAAATAGAAGAGGCAAGCCACTAAATGTCTTGAAAACCCATCGGTCCCCCACCACCGCTCAATAGGAGGTTGGAAAATAAAATAACATTTTTATGTTATTTTATTAATCTTCAAAAAGTCTAAAAAACTAAATTTTTCTCCCAACCTAATACAGTAGATGTTAATCCTCCCTTGAATGAATCTCGACACTGTGGATTCAACGGTTCCATCATATTTTCAATCTAAGCACTAGTTCGAAATATAGGAAACTCCACTCACGTGTTTACTAAATGTACCTTAAATAACGTTAAAAAATTATTAGTAGTCACCCTCGACCCACGCCAGTCAAGGTTAGACTCTGCCTAAGGGAAACATGCCCTCATGATCTCAACAGTACTCTCAGATTTCCAATCCAAGTTATCATTTAGGAGTTAAAGAATTTAACAATAAAACAATTGTTACTTAATTATTTTATTTACATCTAAAAACTAACTTCCACTGTTGGCACGTACTGGCCAAGGTTAGGTTCTTCCTATTGAAATCATACCATCATGAGTTCAACGGTGGTCTAAAATTTTTAATTAAAGTCACCATTAGTGAGTTATAATAATTTTAAAAATAAAATTATTTATTTAATTATTTAATTTATTGTTTTTCCATTTTTGGGTCTTCTCACTGGAGGCCTACGCTGACTAAACTTAAGTCACCCCTAGGGTAAAACCACCATCCTGAACACAACAATGCCCTCATATTTTTAATTCGTACACCTATTTAAGATTTATTCCACTTTTTCAGGAAAATTTCTCACTCGTTTTATTTAAAGCTTAACATTTTTTGATGGATCATTCCAGGAACTCTGGGCCACGGAATCACATGTCATCAATTTTTTCAGACTTGCAATAATTTTATATAATTAAAAAAAATTATATGGAATTTCTAGGTCTTTATAGTGTGTGAAAATTTGATGGATCTCCACTCATATGCCTCAAAAATCCACTATCCATATACCATATATCATTTTTATTCTTGTGGAATATTTCTTTCAAAATTATTTAAAAAAATGTTCGTTTTGGTACCTACACTTTCTTAGGTCGAGAAGTGTTAGCTAGCAAAGATCTGGGAATCCAGACCTACTTTGTTTTTCCATAGAGTATATAATTAGATTTAGATAAACTATTTGAAATAAAGGATCTTTTGATGCCACTAATTTGAGGATTTCTCAAATAATAGTTATTTGTATCATGCCCTTTTATTCCACAAAAGTAACAAGATACATTTTTTGAATTTGTGAAAATATAATTCTTATACAATCTATATTTCTTACTCTTACTTAATATACCAAATATTTCCCTTTTAATAACATTATTTCCAAGGATTTTATTTAATATATTTTCTCCTTTAGTAAAAAAGAGCAGTACTCTTATAAGTTTCTACTTCATCTTGTAAAACTTTGATCTTCTTTTCATGATCAACATAGTTTGATGTATATTAGTTAAAATTTTTAATTAACTCTTGATATTGTTTTATTAAGGTATCCATTTAACCTAAAATATAATTGTGAATGTTATTTAAATATTTAGTCTTTTTTAATAGAGAATAATACTTTTTTTCTAACATAGAACAGTAGGCAACTAATTTGCTGTTTGAGCAACTGGTATAATTAGAATTAGAATTAGAATGGGATGATTAATAGGTTTGTACCTTTTCCTTTTCATCCATGAATAACATATTGGCTTTAAAATTTTATTGTTCTTTTTCTGAATCAGATTAAGATTAGCTATTGGAGTCTTCAGAAACAGTCCATGTTGCTTTCATTGTTATTCTACCTTTATGTCCATAATCTTCAGTTTTTCTGATATCTATTATCTGTATTTCTCTTTTTATCTTTTAGATGAGGAAAATCAGGTCTAATATGACCTAATTTCTTGAATTCATAGCATCCGACTTCTTTTGAATATTTCTCATCCTTCTTGAAGGATTTTCTAAATCCTCTATTCTTCTTATAAAATTTTCTAAAATTTCTGGATAACTAAGCTAGTTTTATTTTAGAATCAGATGAATCAGAATTCTTCTCCTTTTTGTCTTCTTATTCATTTTTCTTCTTGGTTTCTCAGATGTTACCTTTAGAGTAGTGTTCTCCTTTTTCACAATTATTCTACGATCTTCAGATTCGGCTTGCATTTCATATTCAAACACCATCAATTTCCTAATTAGTTCTTTCAATACAAGATCTTTAAAAGTTGATGATTTTTGAATAATAGCAGATATACCATTCCATTTAAAAGGTAGTACTCTTAGTACTTTCAACACTTGATCAGATTGTTCGATAAGTTCACTTAAGGTTGTAATATTATTGATAATTTCTGTGAGCCTTCCATTCATTTGTGTGATGCTTTCTCCATCAAACATCCAAAATGTGTCAAATTTCAGATTTTCTATAGCATACCTTATTTTTCTCACATTATATGTCCCTTCATAGGAAACTACAATAGTTTACCACATTTCAAAAGTAGTAGGACATTTTGAAACTCTATTGAACTCATTTGTTCCTAGACCAAAAATAATATCAATCATAGCTTTTGAATTCATATCATATTCCACTTCTATTGTAACATACCATGTTTTCAATTTCTTAGGAATCTTATATGGGGTAATGATATTTGAGTAAATTATGAATCCAAGATTTTTAAGATAAATAATCATACTTGATTTGAAACACCCATAATTTTCACCATTGAAGTATGGAGCTCAAACCATGGACATTCCTTCTATAGGATAATCCATTTCCATCTTTGTATAAACCTTATACTTTTTTATCTTGCTATAGATTTATCCAAAATCTCTCCTCTGATAACAATTGTTAGCTCAGAATATACAAAGTAATACACAAGAGGGGGTGGGGGGTGAATTTTTTCTTTTCAAAATCTTCCATAATGATGGCTATTAATACCCACTATAATTTATGGGAATATGTAGTGTTATTATTCTATAATAAAATATGCAGTGAATAAATAGAAAGAAAGAACACAACTTTTTATAGTGGTTTAGGGCAAAATTATCCCCTAGTCCACTCTACCAATCACTCTCTCAATGGGATTGGTAAATTTCACTAGAATGGTCCTCTTATCAGAAGACCAAGAATCCACAACTGAATTTAGGCAATTGACACCTTTTTATGACCAAATACAAAGCCTTTTGGTTCTATAATAGAGAATTGATTATCCACAGCTTAGATCAAGAAGATGATACTCCACCACAACTGAGTATGAGCAATTGAAACTCAAAAAAATCAAAAGATATTTGATTTGTTGAAATAGGCTAAACTTCACAATTGTTGTAGCATGAAACTGACTGTAGATGGATCTTCTTCTTCAAAAATAATAGTCTTCAAGGGAGAATGAGTCTGAAGTGATCCAGGTTGCATATAGATCTTCAATTTAAAAGAAACAAAATAGAATAGTCACAAACTTATAGTAGAACAAGATAGAACATGTATATCTCTAAAATGTAGTCCTTTAATAGAGTTTTTCGTCTGATGTAGCACTGTAAAAGTAATTTCAATGAAGTAGACTTGTATGTGAATCACATATCAGATATTTTTATACAGAGATATTCTGAAGGAATATATAGAATAGAAAAAGACTTTCTTCTTTGTTCTAGATCCAAAAGAATATCCTGATTGGTCGTATAAATTCAAATTTCTATTAACTAGGAGAGTTTTAAATTCCCTTATAAATATGAGAGATTTTCTCTAATGGACATAGTTCATTAAAACAATTAAAATTATCCTTTAATCAATCTTCATTTCTGACTTGATCATTGTAGTAATCTGAGATTGAAAATGCGGCTTTAAGAACTTCACTATTGAGAACACAAAATAGGGTTGAGTTGCATAGCGTAGGGTTCATTTGCGTAGCATAGGGTTTCTTTTCATAGGGTAGGGTTCCTTTTTATAGAATAGGGTTCCTTTTCATAGCATAGGATTCCTTTTCGTATCGTAGGATTCCTTTTCATAGTGTATGGTTCATTTGCGTATCATTTATCCTTGTTAGCATAAAATCCTAAACATAGCATTGATTAACCATACGTTTAATTTTCCCAAATATAGGGTTGCAAACAGTAGATCCAGACTCCATCATAGGGTTGTTTATTCATACGTATGTCAATTTTTCAAACATATGGATGACGATCCAAATGAAAACTCCTTAGCATAAAGTAGGGTAGATACTATATGAAAATGTTAGTTTTTCAAGGTAACATTGGGTTGAAAATAGTGTTTCCAAAATCATTCCTGTAATGCTAAATTCCTTTAAAATAGAATATAAATTCCTATAAAACCCTTTTAACCAAATTTTATTAGAAAAAAATATGGGGTTTTTGTGAACATCAAAAACATCATAAATTATAGAGTATTGTTGAGACAATACATGACCAAAAAAATGATCAACATATTATGTTTTGGATTGATTATCCAAACTACCAATACTATTGAATATTGATGATCTTATTATAAGAAATATTCTTCCCTGTATATTTTTATATTTATATATAAATCCCATAAGGGTTCGAAATTCTTGAAGCATATTCAAAATTATCAAAGTTTCAACCAATATGAAAAATTATGGGGTGAATTGAATAAGATGTATTTTAGGTATCTATATTAAGTTAAGGAATAATAAAATTGAACTCATCATCCCATGGTTTGTATAAATCATTCTATTCGTCTTATTATTAAAATGTTTTGAGAAACATCTGAACACTTTAAGAGTTTTCTGAAATCAATGACTAATTTGGTCATGTAATTTTTGGAGTTGGTGTCCTAGGACCAACTGGTTATACTTTGATTACTTGTATATTCGATATATTAAATATTAATAAAACTTATTATTACATATTTTTTATTGTTCTTTAAGACTCTAATGTAATAATGTATTAGAGTGTATGGAATATTAATAAGGTCATAGTAGTTCCCTGCTATGATGAGAACCTTGATGTGTTATGAAAATATTCTGAAATATTGTTCTACGGTTGGATAACATACTATGACGGGACTCATGGTACATAGATTTTCAGGTGTGAGTACTCATAATAAGATGAGACTTCTTCTAATGAAGTTCACACCTGGTAATCTCAAAGAGGAGAGATTATGAGAACATACCCACCATTGGGAATTGTGCATATTTTTGTGTCATCAAATATTACTATCTATGAGAGTGTGTGATGGTCCTTAGAATTTAAAATATTACTATCTATGAGAGTGTGTGATGGTCCTTAGAATTTAAGATTATTATAAATTCATGTTACAACTTAGGTACTTAGATATATTTCATAAACCATGATGATAAAAATTCATGGAAAAGTTGGATACGTTGGGTGTGTCATGAGTGACATGTAATTAATTAATATGTTTAGGAAGGATTTGTCCCTTTCATCTGTATGGAAGATAATATTTTGGCCCTTTTATTAGATTAGAATTTTCACATTAAATTCCATGGACATGGTGTAATGATAAGTTTATTTCAGAGAGTCAGGTAAATGTATAACGAGAATATAGGTTGGTGAAATGTATGTGCAACATTCTTAGAGAGATATTGTGAAAAAGGAATTATATTACACAATGAACATTCGTATGTGGTTGTCGACGTTGTGGCATTAAGTTCTTTCTCTTGGGTTTCGTGACCCATTCCTAGACAATAATCCTAAACATTAAGAAATCTAGCCTAATGCCAATGAGAAATAATCCTAGAGGGTCACACACTAAGTGTTTTTATTGATCTTGATTAAATTCTATTTGAATTTAATTAATTAATTAAATATTATTCTCAAGTTTGAGGAATAATTTTATCCATGTTATATTGATTGCATAAATTAAATAAATGTTTATTCATCGGCATGTAAATAAAATATTTATTTTATTTATTGAATATTTTAATAGATATTTATTCTCTATATTGTGAATAAAATATTTATTTATGAAAAAATATTTATTCCGTTGTTCAATAATTGATAGAGGAGTTCGAATGGATCAAGACCAGGTCTGGTGAAAAATATTTATTAACAGGACCGTTACATGATATTTGTTATTACGCAAGTTGGCGCATGCCAAAAAATAATAATAATTTAATTATTATTATGTGGTATGGGGTTTATTAAAGGTAATAAATGTTATTTAATGGTTAGTATGTAATTAAATAGTATTTTAACTTAAATCCTAACTCTATAAATAGACGGTTATGTCTATTGTGTAGAGTATCCAAAATAAGAATAGATAATTATTGCGCACAAAGAATTCTCTCTCAATTCCTCCTTATCTCTGCCTCTCAAGAATGATAAGTGAAAGAGATATTTCTTCAATACCAAAGAATTAGTGATCAAGAATGAACAACACAATTCATTCGACACATCGTGATAGCACCCATATATCAAGTGGTGTTTCTAAGAGATCATAGGAGCATGTGTGGATCACCACAAGAGGGATTCTATCATTGGATCATCACAACACCACTAAGGTAATCCAAAAGGGTCCTTTCAAATGATTAATATTCACTAATAAAGAAATTTCCTAAGCCTAGGTGTTTATTTCTTTAAATATTAAATAAATTAATTATAAATTTGACATGAAAGATCCTCACTCTTGGTTTCAGATAATGATTATTAAAAAAAATTAATATATCACCTACCTCCGCATGCTTCCACTGTGCCTAGAAACATCAAGTTGTATCAGAGTAGTCATGTTTAAATTTATAATTATTTATTTGATTGTTGATCTATGCGTAATTATGGTTAAATTTTAATTTAATTTATTTGTTCTTTAATCTGATTTAAATTGACATGTGATCAGCATATTAATAATGTTTATTTAGTGTTTCATTTTCTTAAAGGATTAAGAAAAATGATGAATGACCAATGATTCCATTGGGAAGTGAAAAATATTTGGATGATAAAATTGGGTTACACGATGTGTACCTAGAGCACATGCTGTATACCCATTCACATTGTATCTAGATGCTTCAGAGAATTAATTACATGCAGTGATTTTATTGAACATCATATTTTGGCTGAACCAACTTATCACATGATAATAGAATAAAGGGTGTGTGGCTAGAATGTACACACGATGTAGTCCGGCAGAGTTAACACACTAAATCCCCAGGTTTGTGACTTGGATATATGAAAACTGAGGTACATGAGGTATAACTTCATTTACACATCATGTATTCACCCATTAATAGAAAAAAATAAAATTATAATAAATTTGAAAATTGGAGAAATAAAATATTATTTTATTGATTGGAACACCATTGTGTGTTTGAAATTTTAATAATAATTTTAAATAATTTTAAATGATAAATTAATTTATTTTAATAAATATGTCATTATTGGTTCTGTTGCTTATTTTCCATGAATTCTATTAATGATGGGTATCTCCAAATAAGATCAGATGATCATTAAGATGAAAGGGAATTAATTAATTAATTAATTAATTAATGCAATTGTGTTATTCTTAAATAATAAAAGAACAAATAAAGAAATTAATGCTAGATATTTACCTTTTCATATTCATTGCATGTATGACTGTTTGTGAGTTTTACGATGACCTGTGTATGTGTTGGATGATTTAATTTAATTTATTTCATGAGTTTTTAATTAATTAATATTAAATTAAAATATGGCCTGTGTGTTATCCCTCCCCCCATTATTATATAGGACCTACGTGTCCAAGTATATTTATATAATCCCCTTTAACCAATCCTTTGGTTTCCCTCACCTGTGTGTGAGTAATAAATATTTGTAATTAATGGAGCATCCCAAGGTGTGTAGAGGCAGTTCAATATAGAACCATAATGATGCCAACCCATCTGATACATAAGTGGACATGTGGAATGTTTTAACTCATGCCATGATTGTAAATAAGGTTTATTAACCCTAGGACAAATGTTAATTTAATGTCTTCTCATTAAATCAAACATTAGATAAAACTCATGAATGGATCATTTAATTAATTAATTATTTCTATCTATGAAATTATTTATTTCATGGATATAAGGACACGATCTCATAAATAAATGAATTAATGTGAAAATATAGAAATTAAACCAATTAAATATGCATAAATTTTTTATCCAACATATTTAATTAGTTAAGTAACATCCACTTAATATTAAAAATACATGTAAAATATGAAACAAGAAAAAAAATGCATAATAAATTAAAATCCCTCAATTAAATATTAATTCAGAGTAAGCCTTCCAAAACATTATTGGGAATAAAACCATAGAACTAAGTGTAATACATGGCCAAAGTCTGGTCACTTAATTTTATTGGTGAGTTTTTATGAGAGTTTTGGGTTGACTTACCTAAAATTGTATTGAGTTTAATAGTGAAAGTATATTCAATACAAATTTGGAGGCAAGTGTTGAATAAATCCATGTTAGGATTTTGGGATAGGGGAATCCACTCAACAGATCAAGGAGATAAAAGTTAGCAGTTGGCAAGAACATATACTTAATTACTTCATTATGGTTTTCATGGATAGAGTATGGATTATTAAGAAAAGTAATGGGGATCCTTTCCAATATAATGTTAAAGAAACTAGAAATTCTGAGTTCAATGGGGAGGACTATTGAGACTTGATAAAATAGTGGAATATTTAATAAATAAATAAATAAAAACATTCAATTTTTCATATCTCACTTATTTTGTAATCAAGAAAAGTACTAATAATATGTTCTTTTTTAAATGTAGAATGAAATGAAAATTTTATCATCTACACTATCCCTATGATCAATATTGGAGAAAGATAACCTCTTTTCTGGCAGTAAATTCCAAGATTGGTTTAGATGCCTTTAGGTTGTGATACACCATAAACGCAAAAATTATGTGCTAGAATCCTCAATTTTTGATCCGTCTGCTAAATAGGAGAGTGATAAAGAGTTCCTTGTCTAGTAAAAGCATTTGATTGATGCAGTTGATGTTCAATGTTTGATGATTTCATCAATGTTTAGTGAACTAATGAAGTCTCATGAAAACATGTATGTGTATAAAATGATTGATAATCTCTATGGTCATTACTGGGAGAGATCTAGATAGGAAAATATTGAGATTTCCAAGGTTCTATTTTAGAGAAATATTAGAGAGGGTGACTTATATAGACCTCACGTATTCAATCTCATTGGATACATTGATTTCTTAGAGTTTTTAGAGTTTAAACTCCCCGAAGAACTGAGCACCAACCTCATTCTAGCATCACTCCCTCAGAGATTCCCTAGTTTTGTTATGAATTTTGTTATGAACAACATTGAGAAGTCTCTGTCAGATCTTCTTACTCTTATTCTTCTATTAGATAAGTATAAAAAGTGTGAAAAACCTTTTTTCCTTATTTTTAGAATATGAAGAGGGTAAAATAAGAGATTTAAGACCAAATCTTCTTAATGCTATTCCAAGAAGAGGAAGATCATGGGGAAATTAAGGGAACAAGATGTTGTCTCTTTCGCACATGGAAAGAAGGTCCACTAGAAGAAAAACTGCACCCAGCCAAAAAATCAATGGTAAGCTTCAAGTGCATTTTTTATCAAGTGAAATTTATCTATTTATATAAATTGGGTATTAGATACAACCTATGGCACTCACATATGTATTTAAATACAAGAATTAAGTATATTTAGAAATATTGAACAAGGAGAGGTAGATCTTCATGCAACTAATAGATCTAAATTTGCTGTTGTAGCTACTAAGGACTACCACCTCACTTTGTCAACCAGAATGATCTTAATTTTAAAGGGTTGTTATTATGTGACTTCAGTTACTAAAAACATTATTTATTTATCCAGACTTGATACAAATGGATTTATTTTCGAATTTTGGAATAAATGTTTCTTATTTTATAAAGATAGCATTTGTTATGGTAAGGAACATTTAAATAACAGTCTTTATGTGTTGAATTACATGAACCAAATAACAGAAATTGATAACGAAGTTACTTCACATGACTCATACCACACCCAGCTTTGGCATCACTAGTTAGGTCATGTAAATGAAAATCGCTTGACTAAATTACATCTAGATTGATATTTATATTATTTTGAACTAAAATCACTTGGTGTATGTCATGCATGTTTACAAAAAAAATGACCAAATCCCCATTTAGTGGTAAAGGTGAAAGGGATTAATAGATTCTTGAATTAGTTCATACCAATGTGTGTGAACCATTTCTTGTTGAAGCAAGGGGAAATTACTCATACTTAATAACTTTTACTAATGATTTTAGTATATATGGATATGTCTACTTAATGAGGTATAATTTGGATTATTTTGAAAAATTCAAGGAATAAAATAATGAAGGTGAGAACTATCATGGTAGGGAGATTAAGAAACTTTGCTCAGACTGTGGTGGAGAATATCTTAATCAAGAATTCATTAATTATCTATGGGAGTTCAGAATTTTATCATAATTCACTCCTCCTTATATGCCTCAGTGGAATAGTGTAAGTTAAAGGAGGAACTGCACCCTGTTGGACATGGTGAGATTAATGTTGAGTTATACGAGTCTTCCATTATCCTTTTGGGGATAAACATTATATATAGCAGCATAAGTACTAAAACGAGTTCCAATAAAAGAAGCAGATGGTATACCATGAAAATTTGGGAATTGAAAAAAACATGTGTTGTCTTACATATATGTGTGGGGTTGTGAAGCATTTGTTAAGTCCTCTTTATGTAACAAGATTTCACTTTGAGGAAGAAAGTGTATCTTTATAGGATATCCCAAAGAAACAAAGGTATACTACATATACATTCCTTCAGACAAAAAGGATGTGGTTTATATATGTCCCACATTTATTGAGGTGAATCTTAAATTTAAAGGAAATAGTGAGAGTGAGATAGAATTTGATGAATTCTGGGCTCAAGATACCCAATAGTTGGCACAAGACCAAATTCCACAAAGCCATGTGGAAGAAGAAATTGTTCTAGAGACACAATTACTCTGTATAAGTACTTGAGAGGTTAGAGAACCTAAACAATATGATTTTCTAGTCACCAAGGATGGTGGATCATTATTAGATGATAATAATGATCCTCTAACCTATAAGGAGTAAGTGGCATAAATGTTTCCAAGTGGAAAGAATCTAGGAATTTTGAAATGGATTCAATGTACCAAACCCATGTCTAGATTTTAGTAAACCCTCCAGTAGATGTAAATCTCATTGGTTGAAAATGGTTATTCAAGAAGAAACTAGACATGGAAGGACAAGTTAGTACCTATAAGTCATGACTGGTTACAAAAGGGTTTAAAAATCATCAAGGCATTGCCTACAACAAAAACCTTTCACCAGTTACAATGTTGAAATCCATAATAATTCTACTTTCCATTACAATTTTCCATGATTATGAGATTTAGAAAATGGATGTCAAAAAAATCATTCCTTATTAGGAACTTTTAGAAAGATGTCTATATGACACAGTCCGAAGGGTTTTTTACTCCAAAGGATGACAACAAGATATGCAAGTTGTAAAGGTCCATTTATGGATAAAAGTAAGAATCTAGGACATGGAAAATTCATTTTAATGAGTCAATAACAGAATTTGGTTTCATAATGAATGAATGAGAGTTTTGTGTCTATACATGGTTTAGTGGGAGTGTAGTCATTTTCTTAATAATATATGTTTATGACATATTAATCATTGGAAACGAAATACCAGTATCACAATATGTTAAGGACTGGTTAAATAATTGCTTCTATATGAAGGAATTGGGTGAGGAAACATATGTTCTTGGGATTGAGATCCATCGTGATAGATCCAATAAGTTTCTCAGAATAAGTCAAAGTACATACTTTGATAAGATACTAAATAAATTCATTAGTGAAAATTCTATAGGGGATTGTTTCTAGTGTCACATGAAATTCATCTTTCCAGGAAAATGTGTCCTCAGACACATGAGGAAAGAAAAATAATGATAAGGATTCCATACGCATTAGCAATTGGTTCAATCATGTATGTCATGCTATGTAACAGGCTATATGTTTCCTATACATTAAGTGTGGAAGGAAGATACCAAGTTGATCTAGGTGACCGCCATTGGATGTCATTCAAGACTATCTTTAAGTATCTAAGACTTACTAAGGATTTGTTCCTGGTTTATGGAAGAGATGAGGATCTAGTCATCAAAGGATATTCAGATTCTAGTTTCCAAGATGATCAAGATGACATGAAGTCAAAAATATGATACATGTTCACTTTGAATAGAGGTGTTGTGAGATGGAAGAGCTCAAAGAAGGCTATGGTTGTAGATTCTACAGTAGAGTCTGAGTATATTTCAGTTTCTGAGGCATCTAAAGAAGTAGTATGTATGTGAAACTTCATCCAAGATATTGATGTGGTACTTATTAGTAAAGATAATATCACACTCTATTGTGATAAGACTCTAGCAGTAGCTCTTATAAAAGTGCAAGGTCATATCAACAGATGAAGCACATACTCCGGAAGTATCATCTCTTGAGGAGTTTTTCTCAGATAAGTGAAGTTGAAGTGAGTAGTATTTCCACAAAGGACAACATGGAGGACCCCTTAACTGTAGCATTAACTCATCAAAAACATGAATATCAGGTGTAGTCTAGCAGACAGAATATCTTAGGTAGTTGGATCTAGTATAAGTGTGATTTTTTTGGAGTCAGTGTCCTTGGACCAACTGGTTGTACTTTGATTACAAGTATATTCAATGTATTGAATATTAATAAAACTTATTATTACATTTTTTATTGTTCTACATGAATCTAATGTAATAATTTTTTAATGAATACATTTAATTAATAAGGTCATATCAACTCCCTACTATAATGATAACCTTGATGTGTTATGATGATATTATGAAATACTATTCTATGGTTGGATAACGTACTATGATGAGACGCACAGTATATAGAATGTCAGGTTCGAGTACTCATAAGAAGATGAGGCTTATTCTTATGAAGTGTGCACTTGGTAATATCCAAGATGGGAGATTATGAGAACATACTCACCAGTAAGAATTTCATATGTTTTGTTGTCATCAGATATTCCTATCTACGAGCATGTCTAATGGTCCTTATACATTAAGATTATTATTAATGCATGTTATAACTCATGTACTTATATATATTTTGTAAACCATGATGATAACAGTTCATGGAGAAGTTGGATATGTTGGGTTCATCATGAGTGACATGTCATTAATGAATAATTTGGATAAGGATTTGTCCCTTCCATCTTTATGGAAGCTAATATCTCGACCCTTTTATTGGAATAGAATGGTCACATTAAATTCCATGCCCATGGTGTAATGATGTGTTTATTTCAAATAGCCAAAGAAATACATATTGAACATATAGGTTGGTGAAAAATATGTGAATCCTTCTTGATGAGATACTGTGAAAAAGGGATTATATTACATAGTGAGTGTTTGTATGTGGTTTTCGACACTGCGACATTAAGTTACTTCTCTTAGGTTTCATGACCCATTGCTAGACATTAATCTTGGAATTTAGGCAAGTATGCCTAATTCCAATGGTAAATAATCATAGAGATTCACACACTAAGTGTTTTAGTTGATATTAATTAAATTGTATTTGAGTTTAATTAATGGAATAAATATTATTCTCAAGTTCGAGAAATAATTTTATTCAAGTTATATTGATAGAATAAATTAAATAAATATGTATTCTCCGGTATATGAATAAATTATTATTTTTTATTTATTGATTATTTTAATAAATATTTATTCTCTAGATTGTGAATAAAATATTTATTTATGAATAAAATATTTATTCAGTTATTCAATAAATGATAGAGGAGTTTGAACAGACCAAGACAAGGTCTGGTGAAAAATATTAATTAATAAGGCCATTACATAATATTATTTATTGTGCAAGTTAGTGCACACCACAAAAATAACAATAATATAATTATTATTATGTGGAATGAGGTTTATTAAAGTTAATAAATGTTATTTAATGGATGTTATGAAATTAAATAATATTTCAACTTAAATCCCAACTCTATAAATTGACGGCTATGTCTATTGTGTAGAGTATCCAAAAATTGAGAATAGAGAATTGTTTCCCATAATTAATTCTCTCTCAAATCCTCTTTATATATCCCTATCAATAATTATAAGTGAAAGATATATTTCTTAAAGGAAAAATAATGAGTTTTCAAGAATGAATAGTGCAATACCTTTGACTTGGTGTGCTTGCACCTGGAGATTGAGTGGTATTGCTCAGAGATCATAGGAGCACGTGTGGATCACTACTAGTGGGATTATATCCTTGGATCCTCAAAACATAATGAAGGTAATCTGAAAGGGTCCTTTTAGATGATCAATATTCATCAATGAAGAAAGATCCTAATCCTATGTACTTATTTCTTCAAATACTAAATAAATTAATTATAAATTTGACATACAAGATCATAACTCTTGGTTTCAGGAAACAAATATTAAAAGAAATTTTAATATATTTCCCACTTCCACATGCTTCCACTGTACCCAGAACCATCCTAAATTACATGGAATATCCTTATATTTTGAATCAATCATCTTGAAGATGAAACATTATATTTTTTAAACGGTTTTACCCTTAATGAATAATTAAATATCTTGTTTCCAATAGTAATATATTTCATAAATGAGGGGTTGATGAAGAACATACTTATACTAAAAGAATTAAAATTAAAAAAATCACATTTTATTTATCCCTGAAGGATATACATGCAAATACGCATAAGTACATTGTAAATAATAATAAATCATATTCCACTTCAAGGTAATGTTCCTAAGGACCCAAATTTTTAATGAAGGTACAGATTGTTGGTTTTTCATTCTGAATCTTTCCTTTAATCATGGTAAAGGTATAATATGGACCAGGGGAGGTCTGAGGAGAATCTGAGGCTTGTTCAGAGCCTGGAGTTTTGGAAAAGTGGGCTACATGATGGACCACACGGTTTGTGAAAACTGTGCGACCCAGGCCTCACGATTTGTATAAATCGTACAACTATTGACAGGGGAACCTGGAAGTACACATGGTTTGTTTGAAACCATGTGGGCCTAGGCACATGACTGTGTGGTTGATTTAATATGTTGAATAGAGCCTTAATGGATAGTTTACACATGGTTTTTAAACCGTGCACCTAAACCATGAGCAGTGGGATTTTGGGAAAAAGTACTATTTTCCCCCTCTTTAATTCTAAAACCTAATTCTCCTCTCTCCCTTGTTTTCTAGTGCCTAACCTGCAGGTTCTTCCTCATGTGGGTTCCAAAATTCCTCAAGCCTCAATCTCACGCTACTCTCAAATAAAAAATATGATTTCAATTCTGTTGAAGGCATTGGATATCCCAAGGTAAGACTAACCTCACACACTCTTCATTATTTAGAAAATCTCACCTTTTATTATGCTATTTAGATGTTGGTTCATATACTCTATTTTCAGAGCATTGAACTGAAACTCAAATACCTTCCAACTTACTTCAAATATGAGGTTGATATCAAGAGATGAATTTTCCACTACCCTAATGTAGGTGGTCACATAGTTTTCCATTTGAGTTTTGGTCATTTTATATTTATTTTGTTGTTCCATAAGATGAACTTTATCAAGCTCCAAAGCTGTGCTGGTTCCTTTATGTATAAATGACCCTAGTGCCTTGATATAGATGAATTTGTTTTTTCTTTATGGGTTTATACATTTTACATAACCTGTATAGAAACCCATAGGTGTTCCACCATGAAATTGGTCTTTTTGGCCAAATGGCTCAAAATGCTTGGAACCAACTTTAGCTATTGGATTATGTCACAAACCAACCTAGGAACCCTAGTAGCCTAATAACCAAGATGGTCCTGATATAGCCCGAAGGAAATTCTTGATCCCCAAAAATCAGTGACTAGCACTTGAAATCATAAAATATGCAAGTGGGAACTAATTTTCCCTAAAACATAGTGAAAGAAAGAAAAACAAGTCAATATGCCTACAAAAGAAACTCTACTAAGAATGATGTACTAGAAGTAAACAAGGAATTAAAGCCCAATGTACTACAAACCAATTACTAAAAATGAGGAAAACATCCCCAGTCCATAAGGACACACTCACAAAGTCCAAGGTTCAATAGCTGGATCCACCTCCAAGAGATCTTTTCTGCTTGCTCGAACCAGGAAGGAGATAATCTACAAAAACTTGAAGGCACAAGTAGGGTGTGATCTAAAAGACTAATAGGGTTTCACCAAGGATTACATAACAGATGATAATAATAGATTAACCAAAGGAATTATTTCAATTTTAAAATAAACAAGTTCGTAATTTTAAAGCATATTTAAAAAAATCATGCTATAAAATTCAAATGATGAAAAATACTTTAAGAAAAGGCTTTACCAGTGATGTAATATTTTTAAAACAATAGCTTAAATATTTTTTTTATATAAAATAGTTTATATAAATTATGAATGCATGTAAATAAGTTCAACAACATTTGAATACATTTATATCTCAAATATAAAACAAGTGAGAAACATGGTTATCTTCCAAATAGGTATGAAAGTTCCAATCTATAGGAATATGCACCCTCAAAGTGATCAGGACAATATGTGTATACACACATCCCTATGACACTGGAAAAAGGTGACTCGTCACCATACCATTGGGGATGTGACATGATGCATTTATGTTTTAGAATGTTGCATAATCGTAGATCATGTCCAAATAACTCACAAACTACCTAAGGCCTGCATGTGTTCTTACAAAATCAATGATGGGAAATATATTTTTAGACTACTCAAAATATAATTTAAATCCCATTCTCCCATTTTAAAATTCATATTTTCCATTTAAAACCAAATCAGGTTTTAATAAAAAACATGCCTTTCCAACAAGATAAGACCACTATGTTTCTATCAAAAAATTTTAAGCCATTTCCACAAGTTTGAAATCAATTAAAAACTAATTCCATCAATTTCACAATTAATTTACACAATTAAATTCAAAAATTTAATCAAAGTAGTTTCTGTCTAATCTAAAATTTAAATTAAATAATTTAAATCAACCAATTTCCATAAACACACCCCAATTCAATGGAATTGGGGGTTTTCCCAATTTTCGTGCCAAAACCATTCCAAATATCCCAATTCAAAAGAATTGGATTTTATAAAATCAATTGAAAGAAAGTTTAAGAAATTTAATTTAAATCATCAATTGAAATAAATCAAGCAATTCAAAGTTAATCAATTTGGCTAAACAGGACAGAATCACCTACCTTTTTCTCGAAACTCACACTCTCAACAAAACCCGCCAACAACAACAAAGGTGCATAAGACCTTGAAACTCAAACTATAAATGAGATCCCATATAATAGAGAATAGATACATCAATTTTAGGATAATATATTAAAATCTCAATGGATGAGAAAAAGAAAAAGATGAAGAACTAGGGAGAAATCTTACCTGGGAATCACATCGTCAATGCAACCATGATCGAATGCCGAAAAAAGGGATGAAAAAGGGTTGGAGGGCTCCAAGATCACCTGGGGAAGGCCTTAGGTTGAGAGAAAAGAAACTAGATCAGAGGAGAAAATAGAACCCTAGACACGATACCTATTTAAAATATACAGTCTGGGCATTACATTGCATGTAATCCGATTACACATCGTGAAATAGTTAAGTTTCATAACTGCTAAAAAACATGTCTATTTTAAATGAAAAACCATTCATTAAATAACTCACAATGTGTGAAGGATTTTCACTATGTGTAAAATTAATGGTTTGAACCTTTCATGGTATGCACCCAGCAACCATTACACGTTGTGCAACCCTCCTACTGCCTATAAAAATGGTTGGTTAAAGCTAAGAGTCCTATAGATATCAGAATTCACTATTATAGGTATCCTCTCAATTCATTATCAACCCTACACAATTAATAAAAAGGGAAACCATGAAATGTTTAAATAAACACCTATCATATCGGTAAAGAGATGTTATAACCTCCTCACCATAAAAAAATTATGTCCCCAGAAAGCCTGTGAAGAATCTTCCATGCTTAAAAGATGAGGCCACTGTTCTCTCATCAGTTCCTCACATTCTCACGTCTCATGGATATTTGAACCATGATTCCATAGCACACAAACCAAAGGTATCCTCCTAACATGAAGCACCTTGGTTTCAGAATCAACTATCCTGACTGGCCACTCAGTCAAGGATAAATCAAGTTCAATCTCAATATAACTATAACTAAAAATGTGAGATGGATCAGAGAGATACTATCTCAGTTATGATACATGGAACACATTATGTATCGATATTATCTTTGGTAGAAGTTCTAAATAGTAAGAAAATTTCTCTACCTGATCAACAACCTCAAAAGGTCCAACAAAATGAGGAACAAGCTTTCCTTACCTCCCAAGTTGTCGATGAACCAACCAGGGTGAAACCTTCAAGAACACTTGATAACCAATTAAAAACTCCAAAAGTCTATATTAATGATCAACATAAGACTTAAACCAGTTATATGCTATCAACATTATTTGATTAATCAATTGAATATTTGACACTGTCTCTTGTACCAAACTTGGTCTAACCAAAGAACTTTCACCAATCTCCGACCAACATAATAGATATTTACACGGTCAACCATACAAGGCCTCAAAAGGATCCATTTTGATCTTGGACTGGTAACTATTATTATCAAAAAACTAAACTATCCCCAAATGACCATACAAATCCCCACTGATTTTGAGAAAACATGCATGAATCATATCTTCAAGAATCTATATAATTCTATCTGTCTGGCCATTCGACTGTGGATGGTAGGCCGTGCTCAAACAGACCTGAGATCCTAGTGCCTCCTGAAGAACTCTCCAAAAGTGATAAGTGAACTGATGATCTGTATTAGAAACTATAATACATGTAACTCTATGAAAACAAACAATCTCTTTTATGTAGATATTTCCCAACCCCTCAACTTTGGTTGTATCATGAATGGGTAATAAGTGAGATGATTTCATCAACCTATCGATCACAACCTATATCACATTATTCTTTCTCTTGGTATGTGGAAACCCAACCACAAAGTCAATATAGATTTTATCCCACTTCTAAGTAGGTATTGGAAGTGACTGAAGTAAACTTGAATGTTTCAGATGCTCGACCTTAACCTGTTATACTGTATAATAGTAAGAATCAAACTCAGAAATGCCCCCCCATATTATACCTAGACACTAGAACTACCACCACATGTCATAGAACATATTATTGGTTCCTAGGTGAACTACCCATTTATAATTATGATATCCCCCCATAACAGCTTTCCTTGCTGCTAACAGAACAACATAGCAATTCTGATAATATAGAACATCCTCTTTGGATAACGACCATTGAGAAATTGTCTCCCCACCATAAAGAGAGTATCTAATGCTATGGAATTCATCATCAAGATATTTATCCTAAAGAATCATCTCAAGAAGAGAGTATGTTAATGAAATGATGGTTAAAGAAACCTCTTCCCCTAAATCCTGGACCTTAATATGAAACTATGAAAAGAGAGACATTAAATTTCACTCTTCTGAAGATTCTTTCACTACCTGGGTTGGAAGTTTCCTGCTCAAACCATCTACAATTACATTCCATTTCCCTAGGGTATAGGCGATGCCAAATTCAAATTATTGTAGGTACTCCACCCAATGCCTCTAGCTGAGATTTAAATATTTTTGAGATAATATTTAACTTAATCTCTTGTGGGATGAATACATATTAAACCTTTCTCCAAAAAGGTAGTGCTAAAAAATCTGAAGTGCATGCATCTTATCTGTAGGCTCAGTGTCTTGGGTAGGATAATTTTTCTCATGTGACCTAAGATGATGAGATCTATAAGAAACTATATGATCACCCTACAAAAGAATGAAACCCAAGCCTAAACTTGATGAATCATAGAAGAAATCATAGCCCTACCTGACCTCTGGAAGATTCAACACTAATGCAGTTTTCAAAAGACATTTCAGATCAACAAAAGAACCCTTACATTTATTATTCCAAGAAAAAATCACTCCCTTTTGAGTTAGAAAAATCATCAGAGAATCCAACTTTGAGAAGTCCTTCATGAACCAGTGATAATATCCGGTTAATCCCAAGAAGCGCTAAATCTCGAAGATATTTCATAGTTTCTTCCAAGTCATAACAACCTTCACCTTCTCATGAACAACACATTTTCCTTGTTCTGACACCATGTGTCCCAAGTATTTCACTTCTAGAATCCAAAAATCACACTTTGAAAGCTTGGAATAAAGTCGGTAATTTCTTAGAAAACCTTAAACTGTTCTCATATGATGTACATGATCCCCCTCTTATTTGTAGTAAACAAGTATGTCATTCACAAAGAACACCAAAAAGGTATCTAGACACTCATGGAAAATCCTATTCATCAAATCCATGAAAAATGAAGGAGAATTTTCTATACCAAATGGAAAAACAAGGTAATCATAATGGCCATACCTACTCAAAAATGTAGTTTTATGAATGTTAGATTCTTTTATTCTCAAGTGATGGTAACCAGATCGAAGGTTGATATTTGAAAACCACTCCGCCCCTTTCAACTTATCAAATAGATAATCAATCCATGGAAATTTATACTTGTTATTTACTATAAACTGATTGAGATATCATTTATCAACACATTACCAAATAAAACCACCAACTTTCTTATCAAAGAGAACTGGCATCACCCAAGGTGACACACTTAGGTGCATAAATCCTTGCTTAGGTGGATCATCCAACTGGGACTTCATGTATTTCATTTCCACTGGAGACATACAGTAATAGGGAATACATAATAGTTTAGTAGCAATAATTAATTCAATGGAAAACTCAACCTCCCTTACCAGTGGGAAACTAGATAAATTAGAAGAAAACAAGTTGAGAAACTCCACGATAGTTGGAGGGAGATCATCTCTCAAATATTCTCACCCCAAATCAAAAGAAAACACTAACATTCCATTCCAAAACTCTAGATAAGAAGGTCCAACCATACTCGAACTAGGGTCCCATTCACCTTGAAAAATAAGATACATACCACTAGGTGTAGTAAGCTAGACCCATCGAAGATAACAATCTATCCAGACTTTATTGGAAATGAGCCAATCCATTCTGAAAATGATGTTAAGAGGTTTCATGTTGAGTACTAGAAAACTCCAAGCCATATGGACATTTGATAGAGGGAAGACAAAAGTGGGACTATGAATACCCTTATCTATCTTCATTCCAAGGGGTGTAGTAATATCCATTTCACAAGATAAAATATCCATAGGAAGATTTAGCAAATTAAAAATATGGGTTGAAATAAATGAATGATATGCACCAATAGAAGTTCCAATGGAACTTCCACTGGACATCGAGCGGAACTTGGATATCAAGTGAAATTTCCACAACAAAAACCAGTGGAACTTACACTACAAAAAGAACCACTACAAACTTCAGCCAATAATGTTGAACAGATTTACATCAAAACTAAGAAAAAACAAACTTTAAAAACCAGTGGAACTTCTACTACAAAAAATAGTGGAAGTTCTACAATGCAACAAAACTATATATTACTTTCAGTAAAAGAACCACTACAAACTTCATGAAATAATGTTAGGTATATTTATAATAAAACTAAGAAAAAAAAACTTCAAATATACTCTTCAATACATTCACATCATTCAGTATATAGTCATGGATAGAAACTTATTCCATATATACCAAAAAAATATAAAAAAACTTCAAATAAAATCTATAATACCTTCATCACTATCCATTATATGGATAATTAAAACACAAACCTCAAACCGTGTTGCAACTTTGATGATTTTCCCTGATCCGAAACCCACTGATCCCTCAGACCTCGACTGGCGAAACCCAATGAACAAAAAATTGATATCCACTGTGATGAAACTGGCAGCAATGCAACCCACTGAAAATACCACAATCTGGAACACCTTTCCTGTACTCTTTTAGAGCATGCCTGACCACTTCGAATGAAAATGTGCATCCGCCAAATCCCTGTCACGCTCCTGTCATTTTTCACACACCTCATTTTTCACGAGATGAAAATTCCCTCCATCATCTTGAAGAAAAAGGATGGTGCCACCTATAAAAAATAACACATTTTAAGATCCATGCATATAACCAGAGAATCCTGTAAAATGGGGTATTAGATACGATAAAAACCTATTTGAATGAACCATAAATTTGTCCTCACCCACCGCTACCCATGGGTCTATAACCATGTAAAGGCGACATAGGAGGGGGCGGTTCACACCATCATCAAGGTGCTAATGGTACACTCAACCTTCCATCGAAGGATCTATGAGGTGGAGCTGATGGAACTAGACCAGGTGTGCGAGTAAGTTAAGGGTTGGGTGGAGTTTATGGGGCATGGGGTGGGGCTATCAATGGTGTTGAAGAAGGTGATATGGGTGTCAGTGATAGTGAGTGAGAGTGTGGTGAGGATCCTAGTGTCAGTGGTAAAGAAAGGTGGGGGAGCGAGGGTGGTTTGGGAGATGGTGGAGGTGGGGGTGGTGGCAAAGCTACTAGTGATGGTTTAGGTAGGGGGTTGGAGATTGATGAAGGAGAAGGAAGTGGAGATTTTGAAGCTCTATACTGGTGACTAGAATCACTCCCCCTATCTCCCCAATGCCTTGTATTTTGGTTATACTTCTTAGAAAGACTGTGATTTTCCCCCTTCCCCCATTTCTATTATTGTAACTATTTATACAAACTCGTCTGAACATATACAATCCCACCTTCATCAATAAGTTTCACCAGATCCCTATAGTTGGCCCAATGGAACTTATAATCAAGTTAAGGGTCCCAAAAGAATCATTTAAGCATGCTTTCAATGTTCTTGATGACTAATCTAGGGGCTCACATGACTGCGAGTTTGTTCATGGGAATCAAGGGAAAAACATTATAAATGAGAGAAATTTCACCTCCAAATGATAGAAAATGACTTTTCTAGTTAGTTATATGACTCATGATCCTATTAACTAGGGAATCATAGTGACTGATCCAGATCCTCCTTGTGAATACAGGTTCTCTAAGGTGTTCCATGGGGAACCTAACTCTTTAGAATGAAATACATTCATTAATCAAAAGAGACCCTTGGACCAAATAACTAGTGACTATGTAAACCCTACTCTTACTCAAAATCACATATTTTCCACTCCAAATACCATAGTTTTTAATTAGCTCATTGAAGCTTAAGATTGTTTTGCGGTTTCCATTCAATAAAAAAGCATGTCATAAGGAAAGAAGAGATGCAACATGCATGGTGGCTTGAATTTTCCCTTGAAATGAGAAATAAAACCACTATCCAAGGCTATGTAATGATTTCTACTGAGTACAATCTTGCATGAGAACAAAGAGGTAGGGAGATGTTGAGAGTCTCCTTAGAGAAGGCCTAAGGTGGACTTCAAGAAACCACATTTTCTCTCCATCGATGAGATAGAGAACCATGGAGAGGAGAAAAATTTAAGGAAAATATGACATATTCATTCAGAGAATCCAATATGCCACATGGTTTTAATAATGAACCTCCATTCTAGCCCGTCATAGCTTTATCTATGTCAATTTTCACCATCAATGTTTTTCCCATGACTTTATTTTTGATTTCATAAATCACCTCTTTGGAAAGTCTGACAACACAGTACATACTTCTTCCTTTTATGTAGTCATTCTTCTCTTCCATAACCAAATGTGGTAGAAGGGGAAAGAGTCTCTCATTGATGATCTTATCTAGAATCTTATAAGAGTATTTACACATGCTAATGGGTTCAAAATGATTAAAATATTTTGGGAACTTCATTTTTGAAATGATAAAGAACCATCGTCCAATTGAAGATTAAGGTTTCTAATGAATTTCCTCTCCCCTTAATGCAAGCATGGAAGTAAGCAGTGTTCCTATCTCCCTCTTTGATCTATCGACACTGATCCCTCTCCCAAAAAAATCTTTCCTCTTATATGTGTTTGTCTAATAAATTATTTTGTTTATCAAATAGATCATTGAAGATACCATTATCTGAATGGTCTTGAATCCTACCATCAAGTTGATCAATATCATTCTCCAAGTTCGTGACACCGGAGAGGTGATTCTACCAACGGCTAGCCCAAGAATTAAGCCTTGTCCTCAGCCTTTTGAATTTTCATTTGATAATATTGACATGGTTTCTTTTTAACACACTTTGGAACATCATTTTTTGTATTTTATTGTATTATTTATTTCAAAATATTTTTTTACTTAAACAATGTACAACTGTTGTTAATTTTTAATTTAATTATTAAAATAATGATTTCTTATTTAAAATGTGTATTTTTTGTTTTTCTATTTATTTTGAATAGTTTAAAGCTTAATAATTAATTCTATAATAACCACCATTTTTTATTCTTTTGTTTTTGTTTAAATTATATTTTTTATTTCCATTCTATTAATTTATTCATTAATTTTATTTTTTTGTTTAAATAATTTTTTTCAGATACTCAATGTCATTCATTAATTTTATTTATTTCATTGATTTAATTCTATTAGTCATTAGATTCATTAAATTTATTATTATTTTAAATAATTTAATCTTAACAATTGTATTTCATTACAATGAATGTTAAATATTTTAGTATTTTTTTGAAGTATTAAATACAATAATTTATTGATTATTTATTTTAATTTTAAATATTTTTTTATCATTTTTAATTTTAATTTTATGTCAGTTGTTTTTTGTAATTTAAAATGTTTATTTATTTTCAAGTTGTGCTATTGTGAATCTAATTCACTGTTCTTATTCGTCAACAGTATCACTCTACTACCACCAAGAACATAACAACCATCTACTATTAGTGTAAATCCCCAATACCTTTTTTTCAGGTATGTTTTAAGATTTGTTTCAATTTTCCTTTTTCATTGGATGAGTATTTCCAAGAATAAATTAATAAAATTCCTATAATTGTTATGTTAGGGAGTTTTTGGAATTTTTATCATAAAACCTGTAATTTTTATAGTTAGTTGGGTATTTACATGCAGTGTTATATGGTTACATGATGTGTAATCATCACCTTGAATATTCCATGAAATGGGTACACATCATGCAAGGTTAGATTCCATGTACATCTTACACACCGTGTAAATATAAAAAATTGGTTTTTTAATAAAAGGTGATGAATTTTTTGATGTATGTGGGACTCAATAATTACACGACGTGTAATTGGGTTACAAGCCATGTAAAATCCTGAGTGTCGGCTTTAAGAAAGCAGTCTGGTTGAAATTATTATTTCCTTCCTCTAGGTTTCCTTTCTCTCGACCTATAAGCCCTTCCGAGGAGATTTAGGAGATCTCCAATCCGTTCATATCATTCGTTCGACGATTGATCACCGTGTTGGTTTTAGTTAATATCTCTGTGTAATTGGCCTCCCTATCTCTTTTGTATATCTCTCTTTCCTCCTTGGTGTTTGATATATTATCTTGGTATTTTTGGATCTAAACTTTGGGTTGTTGAATCTTGATTCTAGGTTGAGTTTCTAGGTCTTCCACGCCTTCATCCTTCACTAGCGAGTCCTGTTATTGGTGTTGTGTTTCCAGGACAATGGTAGGTGATTCCATTTAAGATTATCCAATTGATTAAAACTTGAATTTCTTATTGTTTTAAATTGAATTCAATTGAATTGTGAAAATCTAACTAAATGAAAATTTTAATTGAAATTGAATTGGAATAGATTTTGGAAATAACCCCCAATTTCAATGGAATTAAAAATTAGGGTGTATTTTGAAATTGATGGATTTATAAATTAGTTTTTAAGAAAAATGGATTAGATTGAATTGAAAAAAACCTATGATTGGATTTGGTGTGAAAATGCATGAAATAATGAAAAATTTGTGTTTTGGTTTTGAAATGAAATTGGCATATTAAAACTAAAAATGGGGTAATTTTATTTTAAACAGATTTGAAATAACTTGTACACTGTTGATTGATTGATTGATCACATGCGAGATTGGGTAGTTAGTGGGTTATTTTGGACAAGAACACTATGATTTTAATTCCCTAACAACATATTGACAATAAAAAATCTAATAAAAACCAATTTTAGAGGATCTTATCTCCGATGGGATTTTGATGAGTCTTATTCAGCCTGATCCTGAGGGATGTGTCTACACATATTATCCATGATCACTGATATGAGATGTGTGAGGATCCCATAACTAGAAACTATCCTACCATAGGGAATATGAACATGGTGCTTTCTATGATTGTTTGATATATATTCCATTTATATAGAACTATTTTACTCATGCCTATTGATTTATATAAACTATTTTATAAAAAATGTTTATTTAAGAAATATTGAATTTTTTTTTATCAAATTGAAATGAAAGAATGTTTTTTATTAAATATGAAAATATACTATCATTCCTTTTTTGATTAAAATTGAAAGAATTATTTGGTTTATTATTATGTAATCTTATTATGAAACACTTGGTAATAACCTACTAGTATTTTTAGCTCATACACTACCTTTTCCTTCAGGAGTTTATAGATTTTATCTTGCCTAGTTCGAGTAAAGGGAAAGTGCCTCTTGGAGGAGGTGGATATTCTTGATCCCTTAGAGATTGGAGTGACATTTCATTTGGGATGCGAGGCTATCTTGTCTATTTTATTTTACTTTTATGATGTACTATTTGGATTTTTGTTATGCCTATTTGGTTTTGGGTACTTTCTCCTTAAATAATTTTGAGTGTACTTATATGTGTCTTTTTCTTGTGTTGTGTTTGTGGAAAATTTGTTCTCACTTTTGTATTGCATGATGTCTGGTGCTAGTCGCCAACCCATGGGGATCAGGAATTCACTTCAGGATATTTTGGTACTAGCTTGGGTATTAGGGTACTAGGGTATCCTAGCTGGTTCATGACAAAGTGGTATCAGATGTGCAGGTTAAGCATCTTTCCTTGATGTTAGTATGTATTTGGGAAATCTTTTTAGGACTTTGTAGGTAGTTATGAGTGAGTGTTTGGTCATCTCTTATTGTGATAAGCCTTAATTCACCATGGGTGGTCTGGAAAATGATTTTTGAGTATTGTTTCTAGTATTTTCCTTACTTTATATTTGGATAGGTGGAAATCCAAATATTTCTTCCTTATCTAATGGGATTAATTTCCTCATTTATCTTGTTTGATTTTTGTTCTGAGTAATCTTCTGATGTCTTCAATTTTTTTTATAATGTTGTGTAGTACCTTGCCTCTAAGAAGACATGTGAATAAGATCTAGGAGGAAGCTACTGATGAACCATAATGATAAAATCCTCTCATTGACTAGAGTTTGGTAGAGGTTATTGTGTGTTTTGTCCATGATTTGGGATGGGCACATATACCGATAACCGATTAGGATCCAGTTGTGGAACCTCACTGGTATGAATCTTATAATCGTGCTTTGAAGATCCTTTGTCAAAAACCACTTGTTTTCAAGTCTCTAATGATCCTCAAGAGGTTGAGGATTGGATGATAAATATAAATCTTCTATTGGATTTCTTGGAGACTTCTAAAGATATTAAGGTAACGTGTACTACCTTTAAGCACGAGGGACCTAGAAAGAGATGGTGGGATTCCATGGTTACAAAGAAGATCACAAGGGTATTGAGTGGAGGGAATTTAAAGTACTTTTCACTGACCAATTCTATACAAAAATTATGGTGTTGGATAAAGATATGGAGTTTTTTAAACTCAAGTAGGCTGATGGGACCATGAAAGACTATGAGAACCAATTCAATGTGCTCATGTAGTTTGAACCTGATATTGCATCGAATGAGAAGATGAATACTCGATAGTTAGATTTGGTACATTGATCTGATATTTTTTATTAGGTTTTCTTGCTGAAGTTATCTTCTTATAATAACATGTTGGATAGGGAGTTGATGGTCAAACTTGATCTAGCTGGTAAGATAGGGTTGGCAGGAGTTTTTTTTCTCTTAGTGGTAGTTTTGTGAGTTATCATAAAGGGAAGAGGAATCCTAATGAGTCCTATGGTGAATCTCAACAGTATGGTTTTTCTATACCCCCATGAGTGTCAAGTAGAGACCCTTTGACTTACTTCTAGTGTGGAAAGTCTAGGCATTCAAAATGGTTTTTCACTGAGGAACCCAAGATATGTGGTTTATACAGATGCTCAGATAACTTGTAGATGTTTTTTTATATATTTTACACTTCACATATTGGCATGTGATCATCATCACCAAAAAGTACTATGGTGAAATCATATGCATCAAGATATAAGGGGTTCTAGTCATAGGCATCTAGAACAAAGATTCTTCACAAAGTGGAAGATTCTCTAGAGGAAGAAGATACGACTCCAATGATAGTGAGAGGTACCATCCTTATAGCTTCATATGTAGTGACTTATTTATTTGATATTGGAACATCTAAATCATTTATATCAACTCATATTTTGAATCTACTAAATCTTCTTGCATATCTTTTATCTTCTATGATAGATATTACTACACCCCTTAGAATGAAGAGAGAGTAAGGTCTTTATTTTCCTGCTTGTGTTTTGTCATTATTAGATATCGATCTTACCTGAGATTTTATGGTTCTCGACATGAAACCGGTTGAAATCATTTTTTTAATGGATTGGATCATTTCTAATAATGCCCAAATGGATTGTTAACTTTCATGGGTCTCCTTTACTACACCCGATGGGGCGTGCCATGTATTTCAAGAACAATGGGACCCTTGGTTGAATAGAGCCTGACCTTCTTATCCAGATTAGGGGAAAGTAATATCAATGTTTTATTTTGGCCTAGAGTGGTAATCTTTTAGTGGTGATCTCCCTCCAGTTGTCTTTGAGTTTCCCTATGTGTTTCCTTTTGATTTCTTTGGGTTTCCACCAATAGGAAAGGTAGAATTTTCTACTAATTTAGTGCCTGGTACACAACCAGTATATTTTTCTTATTATCGCATGGAACCATATAAAATGAAAGAGTTGAAGATTTAGATAGATGATTTGTTAGAGAAAGTATTTATATACCTGAGTGTTTCACCTATGGAAGCACCAATTCTCTTTGCTAAGAAAGATTATGGAACACTTAGTCTATGTGTTGATTACTAGGAACTAAATGAAGTCATGGTAAAGAATAAGTATCTATTTTCATGGATTGATGATCTATTTGACAAGTTAAAAGAGGTGAAGTTTTTTTTGAATATTTATCTTCAATTTGTTTATCACTTGTTGAGAATAAAATAATATGGCATTTATAAAACCACCTTCTGGAGCAGGAATGTCCACTATGAGTATCTTGTTAAGCTATTTAGTCTAACAAATTCTCTTACAGTGTTTATGGATTTAATTAATAGGATTGAGTGTCTTGAAAAATTCATGGTGGTCCTTATGGATAACATCCTGCTTTACTCCAAGTCTTAGGAGGATCGTACGTTTCATTTTAGAGTAGTTCTAGAACTGTTGAGAAACCACCAACTTTATACCAATTTATTAGAATGTAATTCTTGGATTCAAGAAGTGAAGTTATTATGAAATGTGATCTTGGAACATGGTATTTTAGTTGATCCAAATATAGTGAAAAATATTATGACATGGGAGAAACCATGTAATGTTTTCAAGATTAATTGATTCTTGGGTTTAGCTAGATATTATCACCTTTTGGTAAAGGATTTCTCAAATTTTACTTCTCTGATAGCTGCTCTAACTCTAAAGGGGGTAAAGTATTCTTGGGATAAGAAACGTTAGAGTTATTTTATTGAGATAAAACGAATTTTGACTTCTACACTAGTGTTGACTCTTCCAGAGGCCGGGTAGGGCTATGTGGTATTCTGTGATGCATCAGGTTCAGGTTTGGGTTTTGTTCTTATGTAGGGTGATCACATCGTTTCCAATAGATCTCAATATCTTAGTCCACACGAGAATATTTGTCCAACCCATGACCTTAAACTTGTTGTTTTGAAGCATTCACTTAAGAGTTAGCAACATTAAATTTTCAAAGAAGTTTTTACCATGTATTCAGATCACAAGAGATTGAGTTATATATTTTCTCAAGAAGATTTGAATCTCTGCCAAAGGTTTTAGGTGGAGTACCAAAAATATTTTGATTTTGATATTTCCTATAGCCTCGGGAAAGGGAATGTTGTTGCTTATGCGTTGAGTGGGAAATGTCCAACCCATAATGTGAAATAATCATCTGAAGAGTGGAACTTTATGGCTCTTTTTTCCACAGTTGCATATTGGAGTTCAAGAAACAGGGGTTGAGGTTATCTTGGCCAGTGTACAGTTGAAATCTGCTCTTCTTGAGATGGTTATTCAAGAACAGTAGATTGATGATGAATTCTATGGCATTAAGAATTCTCTTTATGGTGGGGAGACAATTTTTGAGTGGTCATTATCCATGGAGGGTATCCTTTGTTTCTAGTACCAGTACATTGTACCTTTTGTTGTGATAAAATCTATGATGGGGGATTTTCATAATTCCCAGTGGGAAATTCACCCAGGAAACACAAGGATGTATTATGACATGAAATGATGATTCTAGTAGATGGGTATGAGATGAGACATCACTAACTTTTCTTCACACTGCTATTATATCCAACATGTCAATGCCAAGAATCTTATACCTTTAGGTTTTCTTCATCTACTTATAGTGTTGACTAGGAAGTGTAATGATATTTCTAGGGACTTTGTGGTTGGGCTGTCACATACCTAGAGGAAGAATAATGCAATATGGGTTGTGATCAATAGGTTGATCAAATCATCTCACATTATACCCATTCATGATACAACCAAAATATCTATACGAGATAGATTTTTTATTTTCATGGAGTTCTAAATGATATAGTCTCTAATAGGCATCCCAATTTTACTTCTGACTTTTGGAGAGGCCTCCAGTAGAAATTGGGATCTAAAGTTTATTTGTGTACAACATACCATCCCTAGATAGATTTCTAGATAGAGAGGTCTATACAGGTTCTTGAGGATATGCTTCGTGCTTGTGTTCATGATTTTAGTGGAGTTTGGGATGACCATTTGGGATTGGTTTAGTTTTCTTATAATAATAGACACCAGTCCTTGATTAGAATGGCTCTTTTTGAGGAGTTGTATAGTTGGCCTTATAAATCTCTTATGTGTTGTTCGAGGATCAGTGGAAGTTCCTTGGTTAAATCTATATTGTTTCAAGAGACAATATAAAAGATTTAGTTGATTCATCAAAGGATGTTGATGAGAGAGAGTCATTACAAATCATATGATGATCAGTGGCGTAGAATGTTTTAGTTTTCAGTTGGTGATCCGGTGTTCTTGAAAGTTTCACCTCATTTAGTTCATTGACATATTGGGAGGTAAGGGAAGTTTGATACTCATTTTTTGGGACCTTTTGAGGTTGTTGATTAGGTGGTTAAAGTGGCTTCCCATTTAGAAATTTCACCATAGTTGATGTTAATACATAATGTGTTCTATGTATCTTAGCTATGGAAGTATCTTTCTGATCCGTCTCATGGTTTGAGATGGAGTGATCTTGATGTTGAGCCTGAGTAATCCGTGACTGATCATCTTATCAAGATAGTAGATTCTGAGACCAAGGTACTTCATGGGAGGATGATACCTTTGGTCCGAGTGCTATGGTAGCACGATTATGAATCTCATGAGATGTGGGAGTGTGAGGAACTGATGATAGTTCATGGCCTCACCTTTTTGAAGATATTTTCCTCCCATGAAGTACTAGACTCGTGATACACCCAAAGAATAGAGGAGATTGAAAGATGATCATATCCTCGAAAACATTAGAGGGGCCTTAGATCAATTTTCGTAAGTATTGAAGATCTCAGAAGGTGTGGTTTAGATCACCCAATATCAAGAGAAATGAAGAGAGACTCCATCGAGGATAAGAAACTAATTTTTATATTTACAGATATCCCTCTGTAGATACTTCAGAAACCCCATTGAACTTTCAGTTTTTCCCCATTTAATTTTCATAAAACTCAAAAACTAATTGGGATCCATTTAAAGCCTTTTAAATAAATAAATATAATTTAAAAAGATGAAAGATATTGAATCCATGAATTCAGGCTATTAAATCATTGAAAATGCATTACAAGAGGTTCAATAAAGATAACTAGATTTTTAAATCATTTTATGCTACCTATACGCAAGTGGGGGTGGGGGGGGGTGGGTAAGGGTAAACTATTTTACCCTTACACAAAACTATAGAATGGATCATGTAAGGGTATCTTAAACATACCCTTATGCATTCTTTAAAAACCATACACTGCCTTTAAGTAAGGTTGGATATCTGCATGAGTGTGACTATTTTTACCCATGCACTTTGATATACCAAGGTTCACAAAATAGTAGTTTACCCTTACACAACATTTAAAAGTGTGACTTACCCATACATGAGTACCCTTAAACAACTCAAAACTTACATGATAACCCTAATTAATCTTATAGTATAACTGAATTAACCTCACACGAGGCATGATATACTGTTATATAGCGAATGACTTCCCTTAAATAGCTAGGGGTACCATTACATATCACGTTGGATTTTTTATGTTACCCTTACACAAGAGTTAAAAAACTGACCTTAGCTTTATGAAATAGTATAAAATCAAGGTGACCCTTATGAAAGCCTTAAAAAATAAATCTAACCTTTACACAAGGTATACAAAACCACCATAACCCTTACACAACCTTAATTACCTGCGTAAGGGTAGATATTTCTTTAAAAATATTAAATTTTCAATTTAACTAACACATAAATAAGTATGAGAAGTGTTTATTATTACTTTAAACATTCTAAAACACTTCCAAAAATAGTATAAACATTTTAAAACTTATATGTTAATTTCCAAATAATATTTTAATACTTTTAAATTAATTTCATAATGTGTAAAACCCTCTATAAAACCAAATAATAATTTATAAAATAATTTCAAAACAATTTATAAATTTTATGATATAGTTATGAACCATTAAACACCCAAAAATAGAAAAGGGAGGCTCATGAATATTTCATACTATCACACAACATTTTCTACAGTAGTATAACAAGAATTTTCCAAACCTTTTTACTTTTGATATTCATGGTTCTTACCTTAAGTAAGTAACTTTTGACATGTATTAGTGTAACGAACCAACTCATTTCAACTAAAACATCTCATTGCTGGTTGAATATCTATATTTTAATTACTATTATGATTGGAAATATTTTCCTTGTAGTCACAAGAAAAAAGACTGAGCTTACAACATCAGTAATACTTTCCTAATCCTAAAAAAAATTCATTAAAATTCATTTTAACACTTCTTTAATATTTTTAGATATTACCTCGTAAATTTTTTGTTGACTGATTCTTAATTTCATTCCACTTCGACCACTTATTACTCTTACTTTCACGACATACATAAGTGTCAGAAAACTCCATCTCAAATTTATAATCACAAAAAACAACATCCTCATAAGTTTTAAATTCATGACAATTTGACAGTATTTGTAAAATTGGTTTTAGACCTATGTAAAACCCATCAATTTTACTTTCATGGTCTAGAACAAAATTTGGTGCATACCTGGAAAGTCAGGTAAAATTTTCCTCATAAGCATCCACCGAGTCTTCTTTTATTTTTATTTAACTCTAAAAATTGTCTTTCCATTATAATATAAATATATTTAGGAAAATAATTCTCAATAAAAATAACTTTAAATTTCATCCACTACATACCAACAATATTATATTTTTTCTCAGTATTTTTTATTAGATACCACCATCAATTAGATTCACATTCAAAATAATAAATAAAAATAGTTGCCTTTTTATGTTCTATACATCCCAAAATAGAAAATATCTTATACAATTCATTTTTCATCCTTCAATTTTCACCAAGTCTAAAGACCCACCAAAATCTAAAGGGCAGTGTTTCATGAAATGATCCACTATATACATGTTCCTCTATGGAGATTTTGGTCACTCTCTTTCATGGGAACCACTATTAATGGAATGTGTTAGCTGAGTTAAGACTACCACAAAATAATCTATTCCAAAGATTATAGGCTACTGATTCAGAATGTTATTATCCCCTTGATTCATCCCTAATTCAGATTCAATGTTTCCTTAGAATAAAATCATTTCGAACACACATGGATTAGATGATGAAATGTAGAAATCTTCAAAAGATACCTCATGATTATATAAAAAATATAGACTCTTTAATGTGTATTTTAACATTCTATTAACCTCTAAATGTATCCTAACCTTTCCGTTTATACCAACTATAATTCCATGTAACATATTCAACTCATAATTTCATAATTTATAATAAGGGTTGAACTTTATAACATTTTAAAGATATTTTTAGTTTAGAGTTTTAGATAATTATGGAAACAATACATAATAAATAGGAAACATTAAAAAAGTGTACATTTTTACATAAAAAAATTTCTTTAACTTTACACCCATGTTTCATTCAAGACACTTTTTCTTTATTTAAGATGATTCATCATAGTGGAAATCTTGACCTTACTAAAATTTCTAATCATACTTAGATCCTATAAAAACATTTGAAAATGTGGGATGAGAAACAAATCTCACTAAGGGATATAAAAAATAAATGAATCTCATTAGTCCAATGAAAAACATGAAAAATCATGAATACATTTACCATTTTATCAATAAAACTTTCTCACATAAATAGAACATTTCCACAAATGAAAATAAACTATTGCTCAAATAAAACATTTTAGAAACCATTATTAATCATTTTAAAACCATGAAGGTATATTGAGGCACGTGGTAACTCAAGAAAATATTTCAAAACCTTTCACCTTTAAAATTTTCAAAAAATTTCCTCACCTAATAAAATCAAAATATTTCAAAAAAAAAGTTTTTTTCAAAAAATAATATAGGTGTCCTCAAGAATCATATTCATGAATCATGTTATCCCATTTTAAATCAATGTTAAAATTAATGAATCCTAGTTAATTTCAGTGGATTAAACTTCCTAGTTACCACTATCATTTTTTTCTTTGAATACTAAATTATTACTCAATTCATTAGAGTTCTATATCATTATCACCTTTTTTCATAAGCTATATCAAGCTCAATTTTCATCATCTATAATTATAAAGTACCATATCATGAAAAGAACATTTGTAAGATTTAATTTTTTGTCAAAAAATTTCATTTTAACTCATAATTAAAACACTTTTCATTTTAACACAATAATTAGGATAAATATCATTTTTTTTGAAAACACTTAAAAATGGAAAAAATCCAAAAGGAGTGATAATATGATATTATTTAAAAAAAATATTTGTTTTTATAGATATATTGATAAAAAATTATGAGAATAATGGTAGGGAATGTTGGTCAAGCTATATATTTTAAAAAACATTATTTTTTCACCATTTTAGAAAGAAAAAAAATAACTCGTACAGAAAACATTAAAAAGATTATTTTTAAATCATTGTAAATAAAGTAAAATATTGTCAAAAATTACCTTTAGAAACCATTTAATAATAAATAAAAACATCCATGAAACATTTAAAAGAACTTGTATATGGAAAATAAATAATTTAAAATATTTAAAACAATGTTTTAAAGTAAAAACATTACCTCGATTCCCTGCTCATTTTGTTTATATGTCCACCCTCCACTTCTTTGGAAAACCTCCCTTGGGTTACACCTTATGCCTTATTAGGTTGGTATTTTAGTGAAACCAGAACCAATAGGATGTGGGGAGGGGTATTTGGGAGATATTTTGACACATGTTTGTTGAGATAGAGTCCCAAAAATGTGTCAGGAAGAGGGGATAAGGGGTGCCATTTTATAAGTGAGGAGAATGTAACTTTTGTAATTATTCAATGTTTTAAAATAATATTAATTCACTCCCTTGGTTAAGTGGCACTTAAAAAATTAAAATTTTAATATAATGTGATAATTTTTGAAATTATATCATCCAATAACAATTAATATAATATTATGTGGCCACATCACTTAGTTTTTACCTTAATTAACTTATATTTTCTTTTTACCATGCTGACAACATTTTTTCCAAGGTTACTATTCATAATGACCAAAAATGAAATTGATCCTATTAATAAATTTGAACCTCATAATTATAAATATGGAATCTATTTTTTATTATTCAATGTATATAAGTTTCATAAATTACTTTTAATATAAGAACGTGGAGCGTAACAAAAAATAGTTTTTTTGAAAAAATGCGTTTTTAAGCATAAAAATGATCTTATAACAGAATCAAATATAATTTTGATTTATATGGAATTATATTGGTTATGTTAAATTAAATGTATCCTATGTTACTTTAAAACGAAATCCAAAATATAATGGTACTTTTAAATTAATTTATTTAAATAAAAGAAATGACAGTTTTACAAAAATCAGCATTTTTCAGTATTCACTCAAAAATAAATCTTTTAAAAAAATTAGACCTAAGTTATATTTTATAATTTGATATAAAAAAATAATTTTATTTTATCAAATTAAATTTATAAAATTAAAAAATTTATCTTTTAAATAAAATATTGTAATTCATTGAAGAATAATTTTGTTAAATAAAGTTATTTTTTTTCAACCGAATTTTTTTAGAAAATTATTTATAAAACTATTATGAATATGAATCAATAAAATGAATAATTATAAATCATATGATTTATTTATTTCTTGTATTACCTAGGTTTTCCGAAAAAGTATATAAAATGCAAAGGAGAACATGTAAGGTTCATTCTGTGAGATCTTCAGAAGTAGGAACTACTCACTAGATGAGTGATTTGAGGTAGTGGGAGTCTTTGACTGAATGGAGGATAGATCATGGAGATTGAATCGGTTGGAAATATCCCCATGAATATCAGAAGGTGGAAATTTATGGAAGCATCTACTGAGTCCTATTATCTAATAATGGGATAGATCATTTGTTGTATTATCCCTTTAAGAATTGTAATAATATTTATTTTACTTGAATAAAAGAGTTGTTTTGTTACCCCTATGGATTAGAGTTATGAACTAAGTTAACTTGTGTTTTTCTTGTGTGTTTTATTTCTTTCAATCATCATATTTTGATAGTTTTTGAATGTCTTATTTTGTATGTTTTTTATTGTAGATAAATGATTCGGGGTTGGTGTCTTCAACGTTCTGGTTTTCACATTGTGGGTTCACTTATGGAACTTTTTTTCACCTAGTGAGTTCTGGTGGATGGATTCTGGTTGTTTATCAAAAGTTACCTATTGTTAGGTCCACAAGGCTGAATACCCTGAGAGGGGGGGGGGGGGGGGTGGGGTGAATCAGGGTATGACTAATTAAAAATTATACCCCGTTCTAATCTTGTTTTTATATTAGGAAAAACCCTCTTCTCTCTCTTTCCCATTGCACAATATAAACAGAAAGTAAAGCAGACACAGGACACATCAATTTTCACTTGGTTCACCCTCACTAGGGTATATCCAAGGAGCATACAACAGTGATGTGCCACTATACCAAATTCACTAAAGCACACTTCTGTTTACAAGGTTTGGTCTAGATAACTTCTATTCCCAGTCTCACTGCCTTTACAAGGTTTAGGGTCAGCTCACTGCTTTCCCAAGGGTCACTCCCTGTTTCTCTTTCTCTGGCTCACTGCCAGTGGAGAGGATCACCTTCTTTATCTTCCTTCACTCACTACTCTGGAAAGGATCCACTCACAGTTTATAGACCTGTAGGTCACTTCATTATCACAAATGAATACATCCTCTGTTGTATGTAGATACTCTGTTGAAGTCTATCTTTCACCCATAGATGAATCTCACATTGCACCGAAGGTGTCGGGAAATCTTCCAGCTTCCACACAGTACTAAATCACCACTGGGAATCAACCTTACCTGGAGCCCTTCTCTAAGACGGTGTGCAAGTATTGGCACACAAGTTATAACAGGCGCACAATTCTATCTCAACTACTTGCGTGACACAAGCTTTTGCAACTCCAAACTTGCGCGACTCACTTCCATTTACGCCTAAACAAATATTGGCGCACAACTAACAACAATCACACTTCTTCAAAATTGGCACTCAAGTCCACCTCAAAAACTTGTGCGACACATCCTTCCTTAACTCAAAACTTGGGCGACACACTTCCTTTCTCACCCAAACCACCTGGGGTGCGCAACTATCACCTCGTGCACAACTTTTCACCTAGCGCGCAACTTCTACTTGTGCGACCACACACCACTTGCACGACCACCACACCTGTGCGACGGGAGCTCTGATTTTTCTAAGTGTTAAACTCTGCACCAAATGGGGAGGGGTTTACCTGTATTTATAGGAATTTGGACACCCTGCGTGATGGCATACAAGTCTCCCCTCGACGTGCATGTTTCGGCACGCAAGTCTCCTTCCGTGCAAACCACTTGTGCAACCATCTCCAAAACTTGCGCGAACCTTATCCATCTTACATATTTTGATGATTTGATCATGAAAAACATATGGAGTGAAAGTTTCATCTCCTTCAAGTATATAGAGCGTAAGTCCCTTTGCCAAAAACCACTTTTCTTCATTTGTCGATTTTCAGGCCCAAACATTTGGAAAACACTGGAAAACGGTGCCAACTTGTATCTTCTTTTTTTATACCACCTCCAGATCATTCATTAATTTTTCGAAGTTCATGAATCAAACATTGATCATAAACCCCAACTCTTGAACTCGACATGCCACCAAGAAATCCCCTTTGTCAACAAATTTGTATGTCATGGTTTTCTCTGTCAACAATCACAACACATATGTCCACATTGTCAACAAACACAATCACCTAAAAAATTATTCAATGATGCCTTGAGGGATTTTTGCCCAAAAATCGCCCCCTTTGGGTTTGTTGACAACTCTTCCTTAAAAAATATACATTGTTAATTCTTCAGCTATAATTCTCCTATTGCGATTCTGATAGTGATCAAGGATTTATTCAACACATTCTCTAAGCCCACATGAGCAATTCTCAGTGTGAGAAACAAGAGTAAATAAAAAGTTCATCAATGAATCACTTCAGCTCTAACATCCACTGTTTTCACCAAAATGATACCAATTTTTGGAAATATTCTTCCCAAATTTCAACAGCATTCTTCTGATTTTATCATGATCCTCAGTTGTCATGATATCTATTCTTTGATCGAACACTTCTAGCATCATCATATTTATACTCTCCCCCTGTCTCATTGCTCTCCCCCTATCTTCCTGCTCCACATGTCAGCTTCTCCCCATATCAATCATGATTTATCAAATTGCCACACTGTCTCCCCCTTGAACAATAACTATTTTCTCCCCCTTTTTCAACGAACCCAATGGTCACTCCTTTGTAGTATGTAACAGAGGAGAGAAAGCATATCATCACATTAGGGAAAAACACATCATACCTTGGGGAGATAGGGTATTCCACATCCACACTCTTTTAAGTGTGGGGAGTTGACTGAACTCCTAGAGCTAGTCGATGCCTCTCAAAAGATTCCTTGGGTAAGGATTTTGTTAGAATGTCTGTAACCTGTAGTTCTGTAGGCACACACTCCAACTTCACGATTCTCTTCTCAACATTCTCCTTGATAAAATGATACTTTATCTCAATGTTCTTTGTACTTGAATGATGTACATGATTTTTTCTAAGATTTATAGTACTTGAGTTATCGCACTGGATTCCGATCAGAGACTTCACTTCAACTCTCATATCTTCAAGCTGTTGCTTCATCCATAATAACTATGTGCAATTTTGAGTGGCCGAAATATACTCAGCTTATGCGGTGATTAATGAAATAAAATCTTGCTTATTGATAAGCCAAGAAATACACAGTCCAGTAAGATAGAATGCACCTCTTGATGTTGATTTCTTGTCATCCGCTAAACCGGCCCAGTCTACATCAGTATATCCCAATAACTCTGTCTGAGATTTGTCATTATATGTCAAGCCGAATTCCACTGTGCCCTTGTTATACCGAAGTATTCTTTTCACTACAAGCATGTGGATTTCCTTGGGATTACTCTGATATCTTGCTACTTGGCATGTGGCGAAAACAATTTCAGGCCTTGTCACAGTTAAGTACAATATACTTCCAATGATTTTCCTGTATTCTATGATATTTACCGATTTTCCATCCTCATATTTGGAAAGTTTCATCCGAGTAGCAACTAGAGTCTTCATTTCCTTGGAATTTTCCATTAAAAACCTTTTCAAAACCTCTTTGGCATATTTGGATTGATAAATGAATGTTCTATTCCTTCCTTGAGTAACCTGGAGACCAAGGAAAAACATTATCTCTCTAATCATTGACATTTCAAACACATTTTTAATGAATTCGGAAAACTGTCGGCACTGAGCTTCATATGATCAGCCAAAAATTATGTCATCGACATACACCAGCACCATCATCCTTTGATTACTGTCATTGCTGAAATAGAGATTGTAATCAACTCCTCCACGCTTGAAACCAAGATTCTTCAAGTACTGATCAAACCTTGAGTACCTTGCCCTTTGTGCTTGTTTCATCCCATACAACACCTTCTTCAGTCTGTAAACCTTGTTCTCATCCTCATGAATGAGAAAACCATCTGGCTACTCAATATACACTTCCTCCTCCAGAACCCCATTCAAGAATGCAGATTTGACATCCATCTAGAAAACATTGAACATTCTTTGCACTTCTATGGCTAAAAATAATCAGATTGTCTCCAGCCTTGCAACTGGTGAAAATGTCTCATCAACATCAATTCCCTATATCTAAGAGTACCCTTTGTATACTAGTCGTGATTTGTTTCGAACCACTGCACCATATTCATTCATCTTGTTGTGATAGACCCATTTAGTCCTAATGAAATTCTTATCTACTGGTCTCGAAACAATCTCCCACGTCTGGTTCTTCTCAATCTGATCAAACTCTTCATTCATAGCCTGAAACCAGTTTTCATCTTCAGCTACACCAGCAAAACATTTCAGCTCTACCTGAGATAGGAAAGATGTATGCTGTAGTGACTTCATTCTTCTTGTCTGAACTGGAGCTGTTTGATCACCAATGATATTCTACTTATCAATTTCATCTTGTCTCTTTGGATTCCTTGAAGACATAGACTTTGTTTCCTCTTACTCATCATCAGTATCTTCTTCTGAATCAGCCTCTTCCACTTCTACACCCCCTATTTTTCTTACCTCCTAATCACTTTCATCTATAAACTAGTCAATATGTCGTTGAGTATTCTGTTCATTTTAAACTATTGTGACATCATTGCTCTCGAAAATTTTTCCTAGCCTTTTGTTGAAGCATTTATATGCTTTGATTTTCTTGGAGTAGCTAAGGAATATTCCCTCATATCCTCGTGACTCAAACTTCCTGTGATTTTCTTTGTTGAGAATTAAACACTTACTTCTAAAGATTTGAAAGTATTTCACATTGGCTTCTTTTCGTACCACATTTCATATGGAGTCTTCCCTTTATTCGGACACAACAGAGACCAGTTCGAAATATAGACCGATGTCAAAACTGCTTCCTTCCAAAATTTCTCTAGTAGGTCATTTTCAATAAGCACTGTTCTGGCCATGTTGTTGATGATCCGATTTCTCCTTTCAACAACTCCGTTATATCGGGGAGTTATCACTGATGAATCTTGATGCCTTATCCCGTGTTTCTCGAGATATTCTTCCACTTGACTATTTGTGAATTCTGTACCGTTATCAGTACGAAACTTCAGAATTTTCTGCCCAAGAATCCTTTCTGATTCCCTCCTATACTTCTTGATACAACTGAACACTTATGTCTTATGGGAAATGAAAAATACCCAATCCATTCTTCTATAATCATCAATAAAAAGGACATAGTACCTTTTACCATTTATGGATTGTGGTGAGATAGGTCCACATACATTAGCATGCACCAATTCGAGCACTCTGGTTGATTTCTGTTCCTTTAGACTGTATGTCTTTATGATGATCTTCCCTTGTTGACAAGAATCACATGTATGAGTACGATCATGTGATAGTTTGGGAAGGTCTCTAGCAGCATCACACTTAACCAGATCTTCCATGGATGGTTGGAATAGATGACAAAGTCTCTTATACCACAACTGGTTTTCTTCCTCTCTGGATAAAAGACACATATCTTCTTCCCCACTTATAAGGTAAAGATTTCCCTTTGTCCTTTTTCCTTGTAGAACAACTTCTCCATCATTTAATTTCACAACACACATCTTCTTGGTAAATCAGATAGAGTTCCCAGAGTCACATATTTGACTGACACTGAGTAAGTTATGACTAAGACCCTCTACTTCCAAGACATCAGCACGTCTCATTTCTTTTCCCCCAAATTTGGCCTTTCCAGAACCAATAATAGTCAGCCCTTTATAATTACAAAACTTGACAACTCCTTCTTTGTCATATTTTATGTCTGTAATGAGATCCTTGTTCCCTATAATATGGGATGTGCAACCCCTATCAAGGATCCATACTCCTGAACGATCTGAAGCTTTAAGGGCAATTTCCACAACAATTTCCTTCTCATTATTTTTCTTTTTGATCCATGTCTTCAACTTCACACTCGGTGTGGTTTGGAGAACTTGATATTCCTTAGAGTGTGACGGGTCAGCTTTATCTTGCAATGCTGCAAATCTATTTTTCACTTTTAACTCACCTGTTGGTTTATTGTTCTGCTGCTTATGAACATTTTGATTCTGCTTTGGCACATTCCTCTGTATGGTCGAAGTGCAGTACCTATCCATGTGCCCAAATACTCCGCACCAAAAATAGTGTCCTTCGAAATATGTTCTGGGGAACTGTTCTCCATTTGACTGCCACCTTTTTTCTTGTTCCCTTTGATATCTCTTGGTTATGGAACACACATACTGTGAGTGTCCCATCTTTCCACAACAATAACACCTGATATCGGGTGCATTCCTTCGTGTTACTTCAAAAATATGAGTTTCCCATTGGGATCTCTGAATATTATGATTCTTACTTGTTCCCAAATCAACCTTCAATCTTGGGACTGGTGCTTGTTGTATGACTTCAATTGCCACAGATTTTTGTTTCTGATTAAGCCCTGAAACAGCCTTAACATTTGAACTCAACTTCTGCTTCTTTCCTGCTGAACTACAACGCTCCTCTTTCATCTTTCCAGTCTCCATAATGACCTGTTTTCCCAAGACTGTGTTAGGAATCAAATGTTTTTCCTGGTCTTTAACTTTTCTTCACAGACTGACAACTTCCTCTTCAAGATCTTCAATACGCTTGATGTGGTATTTCACTTTTCCATTAAAGACATCAATCTCCCTTTTCTATTCTTCAATCTTGTGCTTATGCTCATTAACCTTTTTTGAGCTCTCCGGCCTAGAAGACATGAGGTTTTAGATTTCTTTTACTAGCTCAGACATCTCTTCATCCTGCTATTTCATGTAGAGTTTGGCATCATGTAACACATTGTTTTATTTCTTTGTTTTCTCTCTCTAAATATCTATCTCTTCAAAATATGCTTCTAATTAATCTTCCATGTCAACTCTTGATTCAATTTCTTCTTCTTATCCTTCATCAACGTCGATTTCATCCTTTTCTTAAGCACTAACGACAACATCCACCATTTCATTTTTTCCACAATATTTAAAACTTTCAATCTCCTCAAAATCTTCAACTTCAGGCTAATCTGAACTGTCTATTTCTTGTGAAAGAAGATTATTATTCTTGAATAAATTTATCTTGAACTGCTTCTTTCCTTTCACATAGGCTAAAGATTTCTTATTGGGAATTTCAACTTCATCTTCATCATTTTCTTCTTGAAACATTTTGGGGCACCTTGTCGTAAGATGTCCAACCTTTCCACATAGAAAACAAGCAAGTGGAAGCTTCCCTTTAAACTTTCCTTCTCCACTTTGAAGGTTTGAGGAGAGGAATGACATCACCTCATCTATCTCTTCTTCTTCTTGAGATTCATCAATGGTGAACTTCTTAATGGCCTTAAATGCCACCTCCTTGGATTTCCCCTTTTCCATAGCATCATTGTCATCATTCCTCATTTCATATGCAATAAGTGTACTGTGTAGGTTATCCAACGTCAGCTCTTTTGGGTCTTTATCTTCCAAGACTAAGACTTTTGGATTAAACTGAGGTGGAAGTTTCCTCAAGATACGCTTCACAATATTTATATCCTTGATGACTTCTACAAGACCCCGCATGTCTTCCACAACAGCATTTACCCTGTCAAAAAATGCATCAACATATTCATTCAGGATCATTCTAAGATCTTCATATTTGTTCCATAGAACTTGAAGATTTTCCTCTCTGACTATTGTATCCCCTTCATATATGTTCAAAAGATTCTCCCCCATATCATGTGACGTTTTTCATGACATCACCTTCGTATAGATAGAATTTGAATGGGCACCTCCTAAATCATTAATACCCTATGCGTCAGCATCTATCTCCCTTCTTTTAGCTTCTGATAATGCTTCACTATTGATGTCAGCTGAGATACCATGCATAACTGCTGGAAACACATCCATTCCCAAAAATCAGAAATAGTGTTGCATTCATTTTTTCCATATCTAAAAATTAATTCCATCGAAGATCAGAGTCCCTTTATGATTAGTGACCTCCATTGAGAGAAGAACTAAAATCAACCTTTTTCTCTGATACCAATTGTTAGGTCCAAAAGGATAAATACCCTGAGAGGGGGGGGGGTGAATTAGGGTAGGACTAATTAAAAATTATAGCCCATTCTGGTCTTGTTTCACTGTTAGGCAAAACACTCTTCTCTCTCTTTCCCATTGCACAATAAAAACAGAAAGTAAAGCATGCACAAGACACAATAATTTTTACTTGGTTCACCCTCACTGGGCTACGTCCAAGGAGCATACAACGACGATGTGACACTATACCAAATTCACTAAAGAACACAGCTGTTTACAAGGTTCGGGCTAGATCAATTCTATGCCTAGGCTCACTACCTTTACAAAGTTTCGGGTCAGCTCACTGCTTTCCCAAGGGTCACTCCCAGTTTCTCTTTCTATGGCTCACTGCAGGTGGAGAGGATCACCTTCTTCCTCTTCCTTCACTCACTGCTTTGAAAAGGATCCACTCATAGTTTATAGACCTGTAGGTATCTTCATAATCACAAATGAATACATACTCTATGGTATGTAGATGCTCTGTTTAAGTACAACTTTCACCCATAGATGAATCTCACTTTGCACCAAAGGTATCGGGAAATCTTCCAGCTTCCACGCAGTACTGAATCACCACTGGGAATCAACCTTACCTGGTGACCTTCTCTAATATGGCATGAAAGTATCGACGTGCAAGTTATAACTGGCGCGCAAGTCTATCTCAACCACTTGCGCAACACAAGATTCTGTAACTCCAAACTTGCACGACTCACTTCCCTTTATGCCCAAACCAATATTGGCGCACAACTAACAACAATCACGCTTCTTAAAAATTGTTGCACAAGTCCATATCAACAACTTGCACGACACATCCTTCCTTAACTCAAAACTTGTGAGACGCACTTCCTTTCTCACCCAAACCACCTGGGGCACACAACTATCACCTGGCGTGCAACTTTTCACCTGGCGCGCAACTTCTACTTGCGCGACCACACACCACTTGTGCAACCACCACACCTGTGCGACGGGAGCTCTGATTTTTATAAGTGTTGAACTCTGCACTGAATGAGGAGGGGTAGAACTGTATTTATAGGCATTTGGACACCCTTCATGATGGCGCGCAAGTCTCCCCTCAGTGCACAAGTTTCGGCATGCAAGTCTCCTGCCGCGCAAACCACTTGCGTGACCAACTCCAAAACCTGCGCGACCCTTATCCATTTGCCAAATTTTGATGATTTGATCTTGAAAAACATATGGTGAGAAATTTTAATCTCCTTCAAGTATATAGTGCGCAAGTCCCTTTTCCAAAAACCACTTTTCTTCATTTTTCAATTTTCAATCCCAAAAATCTGGCAAACACTAGAAAATGACGCCACCTTGTATCTGCTCTTTTTGTACTACCTCCAGATCATTCACTCCTTTTTCGAAGTTCTTGAATCAAACATTTATCATTAACCATAGCTATTGAACTCAACATGACACCATGAAATCCCCTTTGTCAAAAAATTTGTATGTCATGGTTTGCTCTGTCAATAATCACAACACAGATGTCCACTTTGTCAACAAACACAATCACCTCAAAAATGATTCAATGATGCCTTGAGGGATTTTTTACCAAAACCTATGGACCCAATGTATTTTAGGTGGCTAGAGAAGAGTTATAGAGAAATTCATAGTTGTAGACTATTGAATAAATTAAAAATATACTTTGTACATAAGGGTACTCTTGAATCTTCATTGAGTGCATAAGGGTTTCTATGTGGAAAAGGAAATATGTAAGGGTTGATGTGTAAGGGTATATTTAGATTCACTAGGGACATATTTAAGAGTACATATGAAATTAATCTCAATATGAGGGGCTTTCTAGATTTTGAAGATTAGAATTTGTCTATGTCCTCGATTCACACTTTGATATGTAAGGGTCAATTGCCTAATACAAAAGGGTTATAATAGTTAAATATGTAAGGGTTTCCAAGTCATTGAAGAGTGGAATTTGGAAAAGTAACCAAGTTGAATTGTAATACGTGAGGGTCAGTTTCATGATACATGAGGGTCATTAAATCTTCAAAGTCAATACATCAGGGTATTCAGAGTGTAGTAGAATTTGAAAAGGTTATAGAGTTACTCTGTGATATGTAAGGGTACTCAAAGTCATGCGCAAGGGTGACACTAAATCTTTTAAAAATACATAAGTGTGCATGGAGAATGTGTAAGGGTACTTAGAGTTTTAAAGTGAAATGTAAGGGTTATTGATTAGAAAAATGTGAGGTTTCTAGTGATTCAATTCTGACAATGTTGAGTTTTTCTTCAAGTATTAAATATCACAATGTTGATAATTGAGCTATGATTCAATCCAAGAATAGTGGAGAATATAATGGTGAGTTATGAGAAGATATTCATATGATAATTATGGGATTTCAATTAGAAAATTTGAAATCATTTATGAATATCGTGACGGTTCCAAGTGCAGTGGAAGTGTGTGGAGGTGGGAGATACATTAAATTTTCGTTTAATAATCATTTCATGAAACCAAGATCAAGGATCTTACACATAAAATTTATAATTAATTTATTTAATATTTTAAGGAATAAATACATGGGATTAGTAAATTTCTTCATTGGTGATTTTTGATCATATGAAAAGACCCTTTTAGATTACCTTCATTGCACTGTGAGGATCCATGGATAGAATCCCTCTAGCGGTGATCCACACGTGCTCCTATGATCTCCAAGCAAAACCACTCGATCTTCAGGTTCTAGTGCGATGAGTTGAATGTCTTGTGTTGTTTGTTCTTGATCTCTCATTATTTGGTCTTATAGAAATCACTCCTACACTTCTCATTCTTGAGAGGGAGGGAGATGGAGGAGTTGAGAGAGAATTCATTGTGCGTAACAATTCTCTATTCTCAATTTTGGATGCTCTACACAATAGACATAGCCGTCTATTTATAAAGTTAAGATTTAAGTTTAAATATTATTTAATTTTATAATGTCCATTAAATAACATTTATAACCTTTAATAAACCCCATTCCATTTAATAAAAATTATTATTATTATTTTATGGAGCGTGAAAACTTGCACAATAACAAATATTATGTAATGGTCTTGTTAATTAATATTTTTCACCGGATTTGGTCTTGGTCTGTTTGAACTCCTATAACATTTATTGAATAACCGAATAAATATTTTATTCATAGATAAATATTTTATTCACAATCTTGAAAATAAATATTTATTAAAATATTCAATAAATAAAATCAATATTTTATTCACAAGTCGGAAAATAAATATTTATTTAATTTAATCATTCAATATTACTTGAATAAAATTATTCCTCGAACATGAGAATAATATTTATTCCATTAATTAAACTAAAATAGAATTTAATAGAGATCAATGTAAACACTTAGTGTGTGGCCCTCTAGTATTTTTTCTCATTGGGATTAGTAAGGCTTGACTAAATTCCAATATTAGTATCTAGAAATGGGCCATGGAACCTAAGAGAAAGAACTTAATATCACAATTTTGAAAACCAAATATGAATACTCAATGTGTAATATAATCCCTTTGTCACAATATCTCATCAAGCAGGTTTCACATCTATGTCACCAACCCATATGCTTGATATTTCTTTTTTTGGATATCTGAAATAAACATATTGTTGCACCATGGCCACATAATTTAATGTGATGGTTATATTTCAATAAAAGGGTCGAGATATCAGCTTCTATAAATATGGGAGTCACAAATCCTTCCTCAATTTATTCACTAATGACATTTCACTCATGATGCATCCAATGTATCCAACTTCTCCATGAAATCTTATCATCATGGTTTACGAAATACATCTGTGTACGCGATTTGTAACATGCATTAATAATAACCTTAATGTCTAAGGACCATCACACACACTCATTTATAGGAATATTTGATGACACCATAACATTTGGAATTCCTACAAGTGTGCTTGTACTCATAATCTCCCTTCTTGGAGATTACTAAGTAAGAACTTCATGAGAATAAGCCTAACCTACTTATGATTACTCGCTTCTGACAATCTATGTACTATATGTCCCACCATAGTACATTATCTAACCACAGAACATTATTTGAGAATATCATCATAGCACATCAAGGTTCTCATCATAGAGGGGAACTAATATGACCTTATCAATTTGATGTATACTCTAGAAAATTATTACATTAGAGTCATATAGAACAACAAACAATATGTAATAATAATTTTTATTAATATTAAACACATTGAATATTCATGTAATTAAAGTATAAACAGTTGTTCCTAGGAAACCAACTCTAAAAAACTCTCACATGGACTTCAGCCAACTCTACCTATAAACATCAATCTGCTAGACCTCACATGATATTCATGATTATAATGAGTAAAGGTTGTAGTCAAGGGGTATAACACATTATATTTTGTGGAAATACTTCTCACTACAACTTCACATCTCTGAGAAAACCCTCTCAAGAGATGATAATTCTGAAGTATTTTCTTTATCTGCTGATGTGACCTTGGCTCTTTTTCAAGAGTCACTAGTGCAATGTTATCATAATAAAGTGTGATAGGATCTTTAATGATAGGCACCACATTAAGATCCTAGAAAATTTTTCATATCTATACTACTTCTTTAGATGCCTCATAATCCACTATATACTAGGACTCTTCTATAAAATCTATAACCAAAGCCTAATTTGAACTCTTCCAGCTCACATCACCTCCATTAAAAGTAAATATGTATCGCATTTGTGACTTCATGTCATCTGGATTAGTTTGGAATCAAACGTATTCACATCCTTTGATGACTAGTTTCTCATATCCTCTATAAACTGGGAACATATCCTTAGTATGCCTTAGATACTTAAGGATAATCTTGACTGCCATCCAATGGTGGTCACCTATATTATCTTGATATCTTCCCATCATACTTAATACATAGGCATCATCTATCCAAGTACATAGAATAACATACATGACTGACCCAATCACTGATGCATATAGAATACATTTCATTCTCTTTCTTTAATCATATGTATGAGGCCACATTTTCCTAGAAAGATGAAAGACATGTGATGCTGGAAACAATCCCCTATTTGATTGTTCCATATTTAATCTCTTCAATATATTGTCATTGTTTGTACTTTTAATTAGCCTGAGAAACCTATTGGATCTATCATGATGGATCTTGATCCCAATAATATATGTTACCTCACCGAATTCCTTAAAAAAAAATTATTCAACCATGTATTAACATACAATAGGACTGGTATTTCATTTCAAATGAGTAGTATGTCATCAACATATAGCATTAAGAAAAATACAACACTCCCACCAAACCATTCATAGACACACAAATTTAATTTTTTCTTTATGAAACCAAATTACATTATAGAATCATCAAAATGAATGTTCCATGACCTGGAAGCTTTCTTTAATCAATAAATGGTTCTTTGAAACTTGCATACCTTTTTGGAATTATTTGGAGCCACAAACCCTTTAGGTTGTGTCATATAGAAATCTTCTTGAAGGTTCCCATTAAGGACGGTTGTTTTGAAATCCATTTTACAAATATCATAATTATGTAAATCCACAACAAAAATTAGAATTCTGGTGGATTTAAACATTGAAACTAGTGAAAAAGTTTTTTCGTAGTTAATTCCTTAATGTTGTTTAAACCCTTTTATAACCAGTAACACCTTATAAGTAATAATTTTTCCTTTAATGTCTAGTTTATTTTTAAATACCCATTTTAATCCAATAGGATTTACATCTATTGGAGGGTCTACCCAAATCCAGACTTAATTTTTCTACATGGGATCAATTCCAAAATTTATGGCTTCCTACTACTTGGCAACATCTGTGCCACTTAATACTTCCTTTTAGGTTATAGGATCATTATTATCAAATAATAATGATTCACCATACTTGATGGTTATAAACCATATCGTTATGGTCCTCTAACCTCTATATTACACCTATGTAGTAATTGTGTCTTTGAAACAATTTATTCTTCCATGGGAATTTTTGGAATTTGTTCCTATTCCAACTCATGTGTATATTGATCCAATAATTCATCAAATTATATCTCTCTCCCACTATATATTTTAGATATAACATCCTACTTAAGAAATGTGGGACTTCTTTCAACTAAAAGATTTTTGTTTGAAGGATTTTATAGGTAGAATCCTTTTGTTTATTTGGGATATATTAAAAAGGTACAATTTTTTCCTCAGATTGTAAGCTTGTTACTTGAAGAGGCATTGAAAAATACTTTAAAACCCCAAACATGTAAGTATGATAACATGGGTTTCTTATCATTCCATAATTGGTATGGTATTCCATCTATTTCTTTAGTTGGCACTCAGTTTAGAATGTGTGTTTTTGTTTGTAACACAAATCTCCAAAAGGATAATGGAAGAATCACATGACTCATCATTGATCTTGTAAATACCTAGAATTTCTGTGGATTTTTTTAAATACATGGGAATTTTACGAGCCCACATTTTCTGACGGTGCTTGATTCCGAGGCCCTGTGTGTCCGGAATCAATTTCTGAATTTTTTTTAGGTACGTTCAATAAATGTACAAGAGGGATTTTATATATTTTGAACCAGTGCTCAGAATTGAAATACTAGGGAACCATTGAACTCACAACATCGATGATTTCTTAGTGATACCTTCACAACAGTTGCATTCTGACAAGTTTGGAAGATATTTTTTGGGGTTTTTAGTTTTGCTGAATAAAATAAGTGTTAACATTATTTTTATTTTATAGCGGTTAAAACCTCCAAGAGGAGGTTATTGGTGGGGGCCACCACACCATAACCTCCCATGAGAGGTTATGGTGGTGGGGACCACCCGCACATAACCTCCCGCGAGAGGATTAAAGATGGTGGGACCACCCGAGTTGGTAAAACCACGAATTCAAGTTTGAATGATGGGGACCACCCGACTCATGAAATCCCTCTTTAATGAGGGAGGTGGAAAGGGGTTTCATCACATTTATTATGAATCCTTAATGTGAGGGAGTCCATTATGATTCTCCCAATTAATAAACCAACCCACCCCATTAATTAAGTGATCAAACTCATTTAATTAAAATACCACAATTTGAATTCTTTTGAATTCATGCCAACAAATAAAATAATAGGTGATCTATTATTTCATTTGGTTAGTGGAAACTTGGGAGAGGAAGAGATCTTGGAGGAAGGAGTTTACCTCAACAAAAACACCCAAAAAATCTTAAATGAAATTCATCCACATCAAAGGAGAAGACGCCGCCCGCGAAGAACGTCGCCTACGATGACATCCACCCTACTATGAATCCGTCAATGATCACCGAATGACAAACGAGGTAGGGGGTATTTGAGTTATATTTTATATATGAGTATAAACCTCTGTTCTTCTCCATTTGTTGAGAACTTTGTTTCCAAATGCTATCGCCATGACGAGGAGGGCTCGGACCGCATGAACATGGTCCGACCCTTCCCTTTTCTAGTTCTTGTTTGGTGATGACGGAGGCGGTACACCCGACGACGACAACGAAGATGGTGAACAAGGGCCATGCTACATATGACCTTTGCAAAACATGCCGCCCCCGTGGCACCCGGCGCACTACCCGTGCCCTAGTGCGCAGCCCCGGTGCGCTACCTGTGCCGGAGCACGCTTCCCGCGCGCCCCGCGCGCTGCTCGGCTCCGCCGGTGCCCCGCCAGCGCCCCGATGTGCTGCCCCGTGCCCTACCGGTGGCCTGCCTGACCCCTGTTGGTGGAATTCCTGGTGCCCTCATGCCCCCGGAAGCCTGCCCAGCCCCTACCGGCGGCCTACCCAGCGCCCCCGCGCCCTATCGGCGGTGTGCCCGGTGCCCCTGCACCCTGCCGATGGCCGGCCTGGCGCCCCCCGCCCTGCCGGCGGCCTGCCCGGCCCCTGCTGGTAGCCTACCTGGCACCTCGACACCCTACCTGGCACCCCCGCGGTCCCCTATTGTGGTCCGCCCAGCGCCCCAACGCACTGCCCGTGCCCCAGTGCGCTGCCCGGCACCCCGACGCAATGCCCGGTGCACCCGCGGCCTGCCCAGTGTCCAGCCGGCCTGCCCGCCCCCCATGCGGCCTACCTCTAGCCTCCCAACAGCCGACCTCCCAAGCCGAACCCCTCTCAGCTCTGGCCTAATCGCCCTCATAGTCAGCTGGGGCGGGCCCAACGGACCGTGCCTAACTTAGCGGGTCGAACCGCCATCGTAGTCCATTGGGCCGAGCCCAGCGGACCGAGCCTGACATAGCAGGTTGGCCTACCCAAATGGCTGGGTCAGACCCATGAGGTCTGTCTGGGTTGACCCAAACCGAGTCGGCTCAGCCTGGGTTGGGCCGAGTCGGTCCGACTGGGTCGGACCGGACCCAGGCCCACTACCGACCCTTTGCTTACTTTGTCCATATATTTGGCACCAGACGTCCGTTTGACGAACCATCAACGGTGCTGGTAATCTCGATGAGAGATGGTTTCTTTTAGAATACCCCACTGGAGTTCGGGGTATTGTTGAGATACGGCCGGGTTGGTTCGTACACAAATCCAACCAGGCCCCCGGGACTAAAAGGCTAATAACTAACAGACTGGGCATCCGAATGATGCGTCGTATATTGTGTTGAGATCCCATTGACGAGACAAACCTTTGAGATACTTCTACATGAGACTTTGTGACAGTTGGAGTTTTTCCCAATAGCTTAGGGAGAAGATCCTTCCAGTGATGAGCAGATAGAGTGTAGAGACCTATTAGCTGAAAGACCTGACGTCTGATTTACTGATTCGACTAACCCAATGGGGAGCACCTAGTAGTTGGCATCAGACCCATAGAGGAGGAGTGCCTAGTAATTGTCAGCAGACCCACGGTACTCGACAGGTGGAGTACCTCTGCATGCTATTAGGGGGATCGCCTAGTAGTTGGTGGCAGACCCACAGTGGAGGAGCGCCTGGTAGTTGCCATCAGACCCACGATACTCGACAGGAGGAGTACCTCAGAAGAGCATGGTTAGTGAGAAGCACCTTGGTGTCGTGACATGCCCACTTTTCTCGATAGAGGAGGAGTTCTCCAGCAGCCGTGGTTTTGATAATGAAAATCCTGGTTTGAGATGAGTCAATGACCTTTGTGTTTTCCTCATGATTGATATGGGTTACTAGATAACTTAGACATATTTATGGGAATATACCTAAGTAATGGTTATCCGTTGATTCATACTTTGTGGTTTATCCTTGTTGGTTTTTGTGAGACCTTGAGGGTCTCGGGGTCCTTACAGAGTATCATTATACTCACCCCTGCATGGGCTATGGCCACACCTTATTGTGTTGGATTCAGATGACGGATAACACTGACCGAGGTGGAGTGTGTGAGGATTGGATGGTACCTGGAGGTGGACCTCATGACGAGACGATACCTAGAGGTGGACCTCATGACGTGGCGGTACCCGGAGGAGACGGACGGATGTGAAGCGCTGAGGAGGATATCTGTACCTACCCTTCAAGTAGGATCCATGGTGGATGATCCAGGAGCTTCTAGAAACCTTTTATATGTTTGTCTTTTAGTTGTACCTATTTTGTCTTTTCCTTGTACTTTTCTGTTGGGCTTGTATTTCTGGAACCTTTTACTTTCTAGCACCTCTTCTGTATCCAGTTTTGCTTCCAGTTGTGTACTCTGATTGTGTGTGTTTAATTTTTATAAAGTCAATGCCTTCCTAGCTTAGGTAATTACATCTTTGGTGCTAGTCACCAACCCCTGGCCTATGGAAGGCGGGCTTGGGGTAGTCATGGAATGGGCCCCAAGGACGGGTCATGACAAATTGGTATCAGAGGCGTCGGTTCTACTACAGAACATAGGACTATGATATTTCCTTTTTGTGAAGCAATAGTGTTAAGGGCACCGAGTGTGGTTTTCAGTTCAGGGAGTCCAGTGTTGGTGCGATGACCGATGTATCCGTAACTAGGACCATAACTACTGATTTCCGAATTAGTGCACGAAGACACTGATTGCGTGTGTGTTTTCAAAAGTTTTTCTTTAAGTCATCTCAACCAGGTCAACTCACTAGGTATAATAGTTTGACCGTGTCACATATGTTTATTTCAGGATGCCTCCCCGCAGACGACCAGTTAGAGCCCCGAGAGTTGTATGCACTGACAGCCCGCTGAGCGACGAGGCCTCAGTGTAGGGCCCTTTCCAGTTGAGGAAACAGTGGTACCACCACGTGTTGGGCCACCGATGCCACCATCCCCAGCATTAGATGATTCACACAATTTGAGCGTGATGCATGAGTTCTAGCGCTAGAGGTCACCCAGGTTCTGGGGAGAGATGGACCCACAGGCGGCTGAGGATTGGCTGGAGGCTGTGGTGAGAGTCTTTAGGCTAGTAGAGACACCAGCAGACTACACGGTGATCCTTGCTGCCAACCACTTTCAAGTAGTAGTAGGCAGATGGTGGGGCCTGGTGCTCCAGGTCCACGATGAGGCAACACTTCTCTAGACAGACTTCAAGAGACTGTTCCGGGTGGAGTTTGTTCCAGCCACCCTTTGTGCGGTGCGTATATAGAAGCTACTGCATCTACAGCAGGGTAGCGTGACAGTAGCACAATACTCAGTGAGGTTCACTGACCTCTTGCACTACTCCAAAGATATGGTATAAGACCCATTCTTCAGGGCTTGGACCTTCGAGCAAAGACTCAGGTGAGGGATCAGAGTCTCGATGGTCTCCCTCAATATCCCGACGCAGGTGGGGGTGTTAGAGAGAGCCCTCATAGTAGAAATTTTTCTTACTGAGTAGCCACCAGCAGCGAGACCTACTACTTGTTGACACATAACAGAGTCTTCTGTAGCTGGCATTACATAGTTGTCGCAAAGGTCCAAGAGGACCAGACCTATAGGTGGTTGAATGCATAACTCAGGATCAGTTGTGCGGGGCACACAGAGTAGAGGCACACATGCCAGGATCGGGTAGTGTTACTCATGTAGTGGGCAGGGTCACATGGCATGTGACTATCCAACCAACCATTCAGATAATCACCTGATAGTTGAGGGACCTCCCAGGCAGAGGCAGAGGTTCGAATGAGGCAGTCCGCAGGGTGCAGGAGAACGTGGCAGAGGAGCTGGTCGAGAAGCTGGTGGTGGATGACGTTTCGAGGTGTTTCCACCACCACCACCAGGAGGTCCACCCTGACTACAGGGAGCAGGTGGACAGGGGAGAGCTCAACTTCAGGTAGCTGAGGCATATGACCACTTCGATCTGGAGATGATTCGAGGTACCATCTGTGTCTACTCCACCATAGCTACAGTTCTTATAGACCCTGGTGCCAGTCAGTCTTTCATTTCCACTTCCCTCATTCAGATCTCAGAGATTTTGACGAAGCTGTTGGCTCAATCCTTACAGGTAGAGAATCCTACGGAAGCAGACTCGAACGCACTAGTGCCGACAGTGAGAGCTTACTTTAGGATGCAACAGCTTCGACTGGGATCTCCTCATAGTGTTGTCAAGGTCTTACAACGTCATCTTGGGTATGGACTGGTTATCTACAGTCCATACTCATATTGACTATATTAGGCGCAAAGTGCGGTGTGTCCGCACGGATGGGACCAGGTTCACCTTCACCGGTGAGAAAGGAACCTTTGCAGTGAAGGAAGGACTTAGTAGGAGGAGGGTGCAGCAGATAACTCACCAGTTGGCTTGCCTCACCCTTGGAGCAGTTTATGTGGAGAGTCCGACTTATCCTGTAGTGGTGGACCAGTACGCAGATGTTTTCCCTGACAATATTCTAGGACTATCTCCACATAGAGGGGTGGACTTCTACATTGACCTGTACCCTAGGACAACACCAATATCTACTACAACATATCGGATGGCTCCCGCTGAGCTTCGCGAGCTGAGGGTACAACTGGAGGACTTGCATGGTAAGGGATTCATCCAGCCCAGTGTTTCTCCCTGGGCAACCCCGATTCTATTTACCAAGAAGGTGGACAGGGGATTGAGGATATGTGTTGACTAACGTCACCTGAACCAGGTGACTGTGAAGAACAAGTACCCACTCCCAATGATTGAATACCTCTTTGATCAGCTCAATGGAGCATGATGGTTCTCAAAGATAGACCTCAGATTAGGTTATCACCAGCTCAAAGTTCAAGATGATGATGTGCAGAAGATGGCCTTTAGGTGTTGGTATAGCCACTATGAGTTCTTGGTTATTACCTTCAGCATAAACAATTCTCCATCAGTGTTTATGTGTCTCATGAACATGATCTTCCATCCTTACCTCGATCGGTTCATTGTAGTCTTCATCGACGACATTCTGATTTACTCGACTACTAAGGAGGAGCATGCCTACCATTTATGGGTGGTACTGGACACACTCCATGAGCAGCAGCTTTATGGTAAGCTCTCGAAGTTCTAGTTTTGGATTCGAGAGGTTCACTTATTGGGACACATCATCTCGAAGGCTGGAGTTGCAGTGGATCCAGCGGAGATTGAGGCAGTGCTTGCTTGGGAGCCACGCAAGAGTCTGATGGAGGTACGGTGTTTCCTGGTCTTGTTTGGATACTATCGGAGATTCATTCTAGACTTCTCTAGAGTTTCATCACCACTATCATCCTTGAAGAAGAAGGGGAAACCCTTCATGTGGTCGGAGAGATGACATTAGATCTTTTAGGAGCAGAGGCAGATGCTGACTAGTGAACCCAACTTGAGGCTTCCAGAGGAAGGAATAGGGTATGTAGTCTACTGCGATGCATCAGGGACCAGACTCGGGTGTGTCCTGATGCAGGAGCGACCAGTGATCGCATATGGTTCTCAGAAACTGAGACAACACGAGTAGAACTACGCTACACATGACCTGGAGTTAACAGCAGTGGTCTTCGCCTTGAAGATGTGGCGACACTATTTGATGGGTGAACATTTTACCACGTACACTGATCATAAGAGTCTCAGGTATATCTTCTCTCAGAAATACCTGAACCTAAGACAATGATGTTGGCTTGAGTTCTTCCAGGACTTTGACTTTGAGATATTCTATACTCCTGGGAAAGGGAATGTTGTTACGGATTCTCTCCGCAAGATATTGGGAATTTAGTTTTCTAGGAGAGGCGATAGAGCAGCTAGCTACCTTACAAATATCCTTTGTGGATAGGGATGGAGCAGCCTATCTTCAGTCTCTTACAGTAACTCCTCCACTTCTTCAGCAAGTCAAGAAGGCGTAGCGTGGAGACGCTGACTGTGAGACGCGACATGCTCAGATATCTATAGGGAAGGCACCTGATGGATTTTCTGAAGGTGGGGAGCATGTCATTTTCTTCAGAGGATGTACCATGGTACTAGTTTCACTTTAGGAGGAGGTGTTGAGGGAGTTCCACACTTCCCCTCTAGCGGTACATCCAAGTGTAAAGAATATGTACCCGAACCTTCAACAACAACATTGGTGGCTATGTATGAAGAAGGTGGTAGCAGAGTTTGTCTCACGATGCCTCACTTGTCAGCAAGTGAAGGAAGAGCACCAAGTACCAGTAGGCTTGGTTCATCCCTTAGTGGTCCCAGAGTAGAAGTGGGATGGGATATCCATGGATTTCATGACAGGTCTTCCACGTACATCCAGGAGTCACGACTCGATATGGGTGATCATTGACCAACTCACAAAGTCGGCCCACTTCCTACTGATCAGAGAGCAGGGTTCTGTCAAGAGCTTGGGATGCCTCTATGTGCATGATATAATGCATTTACATGTAGTACCTTCCTCGATTGTCTCTGAACGAGACACACAGTTTACTTCTCGGCTATGGAAGGAGTTGCAGGAGGCTTTTGGGACACAGCTTCGCTTGAGCACCGCCTTCCATCATCAGACAGATGGTTAGACTGAGAGGACCATTCAAACCCTCGAGGACATGTTCCATGCATGTGTCCTCGACTTCGGTCTTAGCTAAGAGGATCACTTTCCTTTGGTGGAGTTTTCCTACAACAACAACTATCACTCCACCATAGCTATGGCACCTTTTGAGGCCTTGTACGGGCGACCTTTCTAATCACCGCTGTGCTGGACATACCTAGGGGAGTCAGCACTAGTAGGACCAGAGATGGTATGAGCTACCATGAAGAAGGTGTAGATCATTTAGGAGTGGATGAAGACTGCACAGAGCAGACAGAAGTCATATGCTGACAGGAAAAGGAGACCTATGGAGTTCGAGGATGGCGACCACGTCTTTCTACATGTCTCACCTTGACGAGGTATATAGAGATTTGGCCGAGGAGCCAAGTTATCTCCATGATTCATTGGACCTTTACAGGTCCTCAGCATATTAGGCGAGGTGGCTTACTGCTTAGCTCTTCCACATCAGCTGCATCGGGTGAACGACGTCTTCCACGTTTCTGAGATGAGGAGATACGTGCATGACCCATCCCACATCATCGATCATGGGGAGCTGGAAAATGATGATGGGGTGACTTTCACAGAGGTTCTAGTGGAGATTGAGGATCGACAGTATAAGGACCTACGTGGATGGTCAATACCTCTGGAATGTGTTTGTTGGAAGCACATGAACCTCCAGGAGAGCACATGGGAGAAGGAGGCATAGATGCATGCTCAATACCCCCATTTGTTCCCTTAGTTCATGTTGTAGCTTACGGGGACATAAAGCCCTGAGGTGGGAATAATGTAAAGACTCAGAATTTCCATGGATTTTTTTTAATACATTGGAATTTTATGAGTCTGTAGTTTATGACGATGCTTGATTCCGAGACCCGGTGTGTCCGGAATCAATTTATGAAGTTTTGTTCGGGTACGTTTAGTAAACGTACGAGCGGGATTTTATATCTTTTGAACCGGTGCATGGAATTTAAATTCAAGGGAACCGTTGAACTCATATCTTCAATTATTGCTTAGTGATACCTTCACTGCAGTTTCATTCTGATGAGTTTGGAAGATAGTTTTTGGGGTTTTTAGTTAAATTGAATAAAATAAGTGTTAACCTTATTTTTATTTTATAGCAGTTAAAACCTAAAAGAGGAGGTTAGTGGTGGGGGACACCACACCATAACCACCCATGAGAGGTTATGGTGGTGGGGCCCATCTGCACATAACCTCCCACGAGAGGATTAAAAATGGTGGGACCACCCGAGTTGGTAAAACCCCCAATTCAAGTTTGAATGATGGGGACCACCCGACTCATGAACTCCCTCTTTAATGAGGGAGGTGGCAAGGGGTTTCCCCACATTTATTATGCCTCATTAATGTGAGGGAGTCCATTAGGATTCTCCCAATTAATAAGCCAACCCACACCATTAATTAAGTGAGTAAACTCATTTAATTAAAATACCACAATTTGAATTCTTTTGAATTCATGACAAAAAATAAAATAATAGGTGAACTATTATTTTATTTGGTTTGTGGAAACTTGGGAGAGGAAGAGATCTTGGAGAAATGAGTTTCCCTCAACAAAAAACGCCCATGAAATCTCCAACAAACTTCATCCATGTCAAAGGAGAAGATGCCACCTGTGAAGAACGTCACCAACGACAACGTCCGCCCTACCACGAATCCGTCAACGATCACCGAACGACAAATGAGGTAAGGGGAATTTGAGTTAATTTTTATATATGAGTATAAACCTCCGTTCTTCATCATTTGTTGAGAACTTTGTTGCCAAATGCTATCTCCATGACGAGGAGGGCTCAGATCACACGAACACGGTCCGACCCTCCCCTTTTCTTGTTATTGTTTGATGACGACGTAGGCAGTACACGCGGCGATGACAATGAAGACGACGAACAAGATCCGCGCTACCCACGACCTCCACAAACCGCGCTGCCCCACAGCGCAAAGAACGCTACCTGTGCCCTAGCTCGGAGCCCCGATGCACTACCTATGCCCTAGCATGCTTCCCCAGTGCGCTGCCCGCGTGCCGCACACCCTGCCCGGCTCCGCCGGTGCCCCACTGGTGCCCCGACGTGCTGCCTCGCGCCCTGCTGATGGCATGCCTGGTCCCTGCCGACAGCCTACCCGACTCCCCCGTGTCCTGGCGGCGGCATGCCCAGGCCTTGTCGACAGCCTTCCTGGTACCCCGGTGCCCTGCCCGGTACCCCCACAACCCCCTTCCGCGGTCCGTCCAGCTCCCCGGTGCACTGCCCGTGCCCCAGTGCACTGCCCTGACGCCCTTCCCGGCGCACCCGCAGCCTACCCGGTGTCTAGCCGGCCTGCCCGCGCCCCGTGCGGCCTGCCGCTGACTTCCCTACAACTGACCTTCCGAGCCGCACCCCTCACAGCATTGGCCGAATCTCCCTCATAGTCAACTGGGCCGGGCCCAGCGGACCGAGCTTAACATAGTGGGTCGAACCGCCGTCGTAGTCTGCTGGGCCGGGCCCAACAGATCAGGCCGGTCTTAGTAGGCCGGCCTGCCCAACGGGCTGGGTTAGACCCATCGGGTCTGTCTGGGTTGACCCAGACTGGGTCAGCTCAGATTGGGTTGGGCCGAGTCGGTTCGACTGGGTCAGACCGGACCTGGGCCCCCTACCGACCCTTTGCTTACTTTGGCCATATCTTTGGCACCAGATGTCCATTTGACGAACCGTCAGTGGCGCTAGTAATCTCGATGAGATATGGTCCCTTTGAGAATACCCCACTGGAGTACGAGGTATAGTTGAAATACAGTCAGGTTGGTTCGTACAGGAATCCAACTGGGCCCCAAGGACTAAAAGGTTAATAATTAACAGACCGAGTGTCCGAATGACATGCTGTCTATTGCATTGAGATCCCATTGACGAGACAGACCTTTTAGATACTTCTATGTTAGAATTCGTGATAGTTGGAGTTTTTACCATTAGCTCGGGGAGAAGATCCTTCTAGTGACGAGCATACAGAGTGCAGAGACCTAGTAGCTGACAGACCTGACGACTGCTTAACCGGTTCGACTAGCCCAGTGGGGAGCGCCTAGTAGTTGGCGGCAGAACCATGGCAGAGGAGCGCCTAGTAGTTGGCGGCAGACCCACAGTACTCGACAGGAGGAGTACCACTGCAAGCTATTTGGGGGAACGCCTGGTAGTTGGTGGCAGACCGACAATAGAGGAGCGCCTGGTAGTTGGCAGCAGACCCGCGGTACTCGATAGGAGGAGTACCTCAGCATTCCAAGGTTAGTGATAAGCACCTTGGTGTCGCGACAGACCCACTTTTCTCAACAGAGGAGGAGTTCTCCAGCAGCCGTGGTTTTGATAATGAAAATCCTAGTTTGAGTTGAGTCAATGAACTTTATGTTTTCCTCATGATTAAGATGAGTTAATAGATAACTTAGATATATGTATGGGCATATATCTAAGTAATGGTTATCAGTTGATTCATACTTTGTGGTTTATCTTTGTTGGATTTTGTGAGACCTTGAGGGTATCGTAGTCCCTACTAAGTATCATTATACTCACCCTTTCATGGGCTATGCCCGCACCTCGTTGTGTTGGAAGCAGATGACAGACGACACTGACCGAGGTGGAGTGTACGAGGATTGGATGGTACCTAGAGGTGGACCTCATGACGAGAGGGTACCGGGAGGTGGACCTCACAACGTGACGGTACCCGGATGAGACGGACAGACATGGAGCACTGAGGAGGAAATCTGTACCTACCCTTGAGGTAGGATCTGTGGTGGAAGATCCAAGAGCTGATAGAAACCTTCTACCTATTTGTCTTTTAGTTGTACCTATTTTGTCTTTTCCTTGTACTTAAATGTTGGGCTTGTATTTTTGGCCCCTTTTACTTTCCATCACCTCTTCTGTATCCAGTTTTGCTTCCAGTTGTGTACTCTGATTGTGTGTGTTTACTTTTTATAAAGTCAATGCCTTCCCAAATTAGGGAATTACACCTTTGATGCTAGTCGCTAGCCCCTGAACTATAGAAGGCGGGCTTGGGGCAGTCATGGCATGGGCCTTGAGGACGGGTCGGGACAGATCTCACCATATCCAATAAGGTGTGGTTACTCCTTTAGCTTACACCATTACAATGAGGCGTATAAGGAGGAGTGAGTTGAGATAAAATACTGAAATCCCACAAATAATCAATGAAGTCTTGATTAATATATTCTCCACCATAGTCTGAGGGAAGTTTTTTAATGTTTTTACCAAAATGGTTCTCAACTTTATTCTTGTATTCCTTGAATTTATCAAAAGAATCTGACTTATACCTCATTAAGTATATATATCCATATCTACTAAAATCATCAGTAAAAGTTATGAAGTATGATTACCCACCCCTTGATTCAACCAGAAATGGTCCACACACATCAGTATGAACTAATTCAAGAAGATCTTTAGCATTCTCACATTTCCCACTAAATGGGGATTTTGTCATCATTACTTATAAACATGTGTGACATACACAAAGTGTTTTTAGTTAAAAAGAATATAAATACCCATCATGATGAAATTTAGTCATGTTCTTTTCATTTACATGACCTAGCCGATGATTCCAAAGTTGGGTGTGGTATGAGTCACGTGATGTAACTTCGTTATGAATTTCCATTATTTGGTTCATGCAATCGACCACATAAAGACCATTATTTAAACATGTCTTACCATAAACTTTTTTATCTTTATAAAAGAAGCAAAATTTATTCCCAAATTTAAAAATAAATTCATCTGTATCGATTCTGGATATAGAAATAATGTTTTTGGTAACTGAAGTCACATAATAACAAACCTTTAAAACCAAGATCATTCTAGTTAGCAATGTGAGGTGGAAATCCCCGATTTCTTCAATAGTAAGTTTATATTTGTTGGATTCTCAAAGATCTACCTCTACTTGGCCAATATTTCTGAATCTATTTGGTTCATGTATTTGAATACATATGTGAGAACCACAAGTTGTATCTAATAACCAATTTTTAGAAATAGATAAATTTCACTCGAAAACAAATATACATGAAGCTTCGCCTTTTTTCTTTGGATGAGTGCAGTTTATCTTCCAATGGCCCTTCTTTCCACAAGAAAAATAAATGGCATCTTGTTCCCTTGATTTAACCTTGATCTTCCTCTTATTGGAAGGGAATGAAGAAGATTTTGGATTAAATATCTTCGCTTTACCTTTCCATTTTCCCCCATAAGGACAAAATATTTTTCACGCTTTGTATCCTTATCTACTTGGTGAAGAATAGTAAGAACATCTGGAAGTGACTTCTGAATGTTGTTCATATTAAAATTCAAAATAAAGCTAGAGAAGCTATAGGGGAGTGATTCCATATTGAGATCGGTTCTCCATTCTTTGGGGAGTTTAAACCCTATAAACTCTAAGTATAACAACCTGAACTTTTTAATAATTTTTGTTTCCCCTTTTTTGTGTTTTATTTTATTTTATACTTAATAAAACTATTTGATTTAATGAAATGATTATAATTAAAATGAGGCCATTGGGTTTTGAATGTTATATGATCATTGGTCAATATGACCATTGGAAACTAAATGTTACGATCATTGTCTCTAAATACAAGTGATCTTGGTTAATTAATACAGAAAGAAGATTTGATAGCCTCATCCAGTAGTCTTAGGCCAATCGAAGCCCATATGAAGAAACTTAGGAAGGAGGTAACACCACTGGGATTTGCTCTGGACTAAACCCAAGCCGAACTTCATCGTGTAAATTTGGAATGGAATCTCCTTCAGGAGAAGTTCAAGCTGATAGAAATTATCACTCGGGCAATGTTGGCCGAGCCGCCCCAAGGTTCTATCACCTTAGCACACCTTAAACTTATGTACTATGCTGGTGTTATAAGGGGCTATGTAACAAGACCTTAGCTACTTTATGTAGTCCTTTTATATAAATAAAAATTGTTATTTCTTCTTATGGTAAAGTTTGTGAATCTCAAATGTCCAAATAAGTATAGGATTTATTTTATTGATGAATTTTGGAAAAAGGATATTTTAAAATAATTATGTAAACCATAAATAATTAATAATGTGTAATTATTTTCACAAAATGGCCTTCTACAGTTATGTTCAATAATAAATTTAGAGTCCAATAATATCAACTTATTTTTTTGATGAATAGTAAATTATGAATAGTGATTTTATGCTTATGATTAGTAATGTGACCAAATGGATTAGTAACCTCACCTAAGAAAGTATTAATATAATTTAGGCACCTTGATTAAATAATGTGATTCAATAAAATAGGTAAATAACTGTTTCAGAAATTATTGGTTAAGTATTAGTTTTTTCGGGTGAATAATGTTTTTATTTAAAAATTAAATTAAAATTATTTAGAAAATTATTTTTATAAAATGGAGTTCATTTTTAAATTTAGAGCATCTATATTAGGTTAAGGTGATTTTTGGGGGATTTTTCTAAAAAAGTTGAATTTTTGTTGAATAGTGAAAATACAGTTTTTAGTTTTGGGTGTTTAATGACATCATTAAGGATGTAATTATTATGTAATCATTCTGGGAGACTTATGAATAGTAAGATAAGGTACGAGGTTTCCCAAGTGGCCAATACCGTGGGCAAATACCATGGGAACGCTCTTGGTTTTTCCAATACCACCGATGAGGTGTCCCCTGGCCATTAATGACTTGTCCCCTCACTTATTCTATAAATACCAAGCCATTCCCTCATTAATTTCATTTCCAAATACTCCCCAACGAAGTTATGGTATCTTTATCTCCCAAGGAGACTTCCCAAGGTTCCCTCAAGCCTCCCAAGGTCCTGAACTTCAAGATTTTGAAGTTACTTTTCAAGGTAAGGGATCCTTTCATCCTCCTCTTTTAAGTCATGAATTTTTTTTATGTTGTGTCTTTTAATTTTCATCTCTTTATGTTTAGGTTATGTTCTTATATTTTATCATTATTGTAAATTTCATGTCTAATTTTTTAGAGACCCTTTCTGCTCTCATCAATTTGTTTTCTAAATTTTTATGTGACGCCGTTAGGCTACCGAATTTCTCGTAAAAGAAATCACATCTTCTCTTTTCTTTCATGTTTCATTTTCATGTGGTATGTCATTAAAATATCCATACCATGATCTTATTATGTATACATACTGTATTATTAATTATTTATGAGTGTGTGACCCTTTTCTTCTCTCTTTCCAATGTTTTCTAAAACCATGTTATATAACCGTTATGTTGTAGAAATTTAACCTCAAAATTTCTATCTCTTTCTCTCTAGAAATTCTATTATTTTATTTATGTGAATACCCAGACATATTCCATTTCTTTGGGTGTTCATAAATATATAAAGATGATATATTTTATTATTTAACTGACATACATATAATCCTCACTCCCTTTGCATGGGTTATAAATGACATAATGATCTTATTTTTTTAGAACTTTTAAAACGTCAGGATCTTGAAATGAAACCCATTTCTTTTATTATCCATGGGTTATTTATGAAATGTTTTATTATGATATATTTGGATAACATGAAATTAAATACATATTAAGGGTTCACCCTGATAGCGCTCCAATGCATTTGGTAAATAATTAATCTCTAGAGATGACAAGTTTCAGGATACCTTGGTGAATAACCTTGGTAATTTTTATGACACCTTGGGGATGGACCTTGCTGATATGTTCATGAATGTATAAATGAAATGTTTTAGCCACATATTCAAGTTATGTTCCAAGTTATTTTCATTATGATATGCCTATACTTCCATTGCTCATGTCTTTATGTTGTTATTCATGTTCTTATTGTTAACACAAGTAAACTGATTCCCTTGTTTACCCTTATTGGGCCTTCTGCTCACCATTTCCTTTGATGTATGTCTCTAGGATGTGAGATGAAGTATTTTTACATAGGATGAAACTATAATGAAGCCATAAAAGTGGTTTAGAAGAATGTTTTATGTTGTTTTCATGTATTATGTTCTTGATTTCCAAGACACTAGACTTTAAAGATCATCTGGTTGTAAAATGTAATGAAAAATTATGTAATAAAAGGGTGATATGAAATAGTTTATATCAAAGGATAGTTTAGTTATTTATGGAAATTAGGATATGATAAATTTAGGAAGAACCCTATGGAAAATTTTAAATATTGGAAAACTTCGTGGTATTTTGGTGAGTACTGAGTAAGTGGTTTATCAAGCGAATATATCCCTGTCTGGATACGAGCGGGTAGGGGTGGATCTGGAACAGATGTACATAAAGGTAAAACCCAAAAACACCACTTTGAGCTTGAATCAAACAGGAACTAGTACATGACAAAGACCCTTGCGGCACTCTTGGTTACGACAGTCCCAGGGGATATGTTTGGTTAATCGTAAGATTTTTATGAATCATTATGAAGAAATTATAGAGAAATGTAATTGTTTAAGCATGAAGTTTTAGGACATAAAATCCTTTATAGTTAAAAGATTCATAAATAAAATAAGTTTCTCACCACGGTTTTACTCGTTTAGAAAAATGGAGGGCAATAGGAGGAACCGTGCAAATGGTGACCGTAATGGACCATGTGCTGGCGGCCCTCCGATGGAAGCCGGAATGGAAACATTCATGAGAATAATAAACCAACTGACTGAAGTCATGGGAAATAACTTGAATCAAGCTGAGATACCAATCTCACCATGAAGGGAACAAAATTATGTTGAGTCCTTTATGCATCAATGACCACCAACCTTCAGTGGATCGACTGACCCGTTGATTGCTGAGAAGTGGATCAGCTCCATCAAGAAGATCTTTTCTGTGCTCCACAGTTTAGAGAAAGAGAAGGTCACCCTGGATATCTATTGGTTATAAGGAGAAACTAATTAGTGATGGGAACTGATTAAAAAAACGAGGCAAAGAGTGGAGGTTGAAGCTATGGAGTGGGAAGAGTCTAGAGGGATCTTTTTCAGTAATTATTTCCCTCGTTCCATGAGAACAAGAATGGAGAAGAGTTTCTCGAGCTAAAGCAGAAGGAGAATGAATCCGTGGGAGGCTATGAGATGAACTTCACAAGGCTTTAATGATATACCTCTAGCTTTTTCAAGGATCTAAATGGTAAGGTTGATAGATTATTTGGTGGACTGAGACCTCATCTGCAGAAGAATCTACCCAACTGAGACTATGATAGCTATGAGGAGATCATGGGAAGTGCGATGGAAGTCGAGCTGGAGTTTGGTGAGACGCAGTGGTCTCATAAATCTAATGACAAGAAGAGATCAATGGAGCCCAACATAGGGAGGACCTTAGATCAGGGAAGAGTAGGCAAGAAAGTTCAACTTCCCACTATAATAAATGTGGGAATAAGCATTCAGGGAACTGTCTGCTCGGTAGTGGGAAATGCTAAAAGTGTGGAAGAGATGACCATATTGCGAGGAATTTTTGTAGTGAGGTGAAACCTCAACTTCCAAATACTAACGACAAGGGGAAGATGGTGAAGGACTTACCTGATGTCCAGTGCTTTAAGTGTGGACAACGTGGGAACTTTGCCAATCATTTTCTAAATATGAGGGTAGTGGAGGGGAACCACCATCAGCCTCAACAAAGGCCAAGGGAGCAAGACTGCGCTTTTTCTATCACGAAAACTAAAGTTGAAGCTCCAAATGATGTGGTAGTAGGTACTCTTGTTTTCCTCTAAAATATAGCATGTAATTTGTTTGATTCTGGTTCTACACATTCCTTTATTTCCTCCAAGTTTTCAAATAATTTAGAATCAACCCCCAATTTTCTAAAAGTAGAGTTATCAGTCAAGACTCATGGTGGGACTATACAATCATCATAAATGTTTATAAACTATAGTATTTAATTTAGTGAGCACAATATTATCGCAAATCTAGTAGTCATTCCCATGATGGAATTCGACATTATACTAGGGATGGACTAGCTCTCAAAGTATAATGCTAAGATCAATTGCAGAATCAATGAAATGTCAGTAGTATTGAATGGAAAACCTATATTTATCTTCCAAGGAGAGATATATCAACCTGATATTTGTCTAAAAGAAACCCCTATATCCTTATTTATGGAGTTGATCAGTGAAGAAGAAGGAGATGAGAGTTTAAGGATAGAAAGTGTCCCCATCGTCCATGAATACGTTGATGTATTTCCTGAGGAGTTACATGGACCTCCCCCAGAAAGAGAGGTAGAGTTCTCCATTAAACTCATATCTGGATCTCATCTGATATCAAAGACCCCCTATAGGATGGAAAATGTGGAGCTAGAGGAGTTAAAGAAACAACTCCAAAATCTTTTGGAGAAGGGGTTTATCTGACCGAGTGTGTCACCATGGGGATCAACATTTCTCTTTGTGAAGAAGAAGGATGGATCGATGCAGCTATGAATTGATTATAGAGAACTTAATGGGATCATATTAAAGAACAAATACAATCTTCTATGAATCGATGAGTTATTTGACCAACTTCATGGGGATCAATTATTCTCTAAGATTGATCTTTGATCTGGTTATCATGAATTGAGGGTGAAGAAAGAAGATATTCCAAAAACTACATTTTGATCAAGACATATGCATTATGAGTTTGTTTTTATTCCCTTCAGGCTAACTAATGCACCTGATATTTTTATGGATTTTATGAATAGAGTCTATAAGGACCACCTTGATAACTTTTTGGTAGTTTTTATTGATGATATTATGATATATTCCAAAAGTCACGAGGAGAATGAGGATCATCTAAGGGATATTTTGAAAACTCTACGAAAGGAGGGGCTTTTTGGGAAGTTCAAAAAATGTGAATTTTGGTTACAGTAAGTTTCTTTCTTGGGGAACATTGTTACCAATAAAGGAATCATAGTTGACCCTGAAAAGACAAAAGTTGTAGAGGAGGGGCCTCAACCTACAACAACAACTGTGATTCGAATTTTCCTTGGATTAGTAGGATATTATAAGATGTTTGTGAATTTTTTTTCACAAATTTCTAATCCATTAACCAAGTTAACTTGAAAATGGGTCAAGTTCCTCTGGACAAAGGTGTGTGAGTGGAGTTTCCAAGAGATGAAGAAGATATTGGTTACAACACTCGTGTTAACTCTACTCTCAATTGGAGAAGGATTCATTGTTTTTAGTGATGCGTATCTCAAAGGGATTGGGTGTGTCCTCATGAAAAATGACAAAGTCATTGCTTATGAATCTTTACATTTAAAGAATCATGAGTAGAACTATCCCACGCATGATCTGGAGCTGGTTGTAGTGGTTTTTTCTCTAAAGATATGGAGACACTATCTCTATGGGGAGAAATGTGATATATACACATACCATAAAAGTTTGAAGTATATTTTCACATAAAAGGAATTTAATATGAGACAAAAGAGATGGTTGGAACTTCTAAAAGACTATTATTGTTCAATTCATTATCACCCCGAAAGAGCGAAAAAAGTTGTTGATGCATTAAGCAGGAAAGACCCAGTTATTCTTTCGATGATGAGGATTCAAAGAGATCCTTTGATCAATGACCTAGTAAAAGTGGACATGTGAATTATAAGGTAAGGGACATCATCAACCCTAACCCAAATGATTTCCCAACCATCATTAATATAGAAGATCAAGAAAGCACAGAAATAAGATCCTTTGTTACAGAAGAAGTTTAAGTGTATAAAGGATGAGAAGTTTCCTGAGTTCAATATTGATCAATAAGGTGTACTGAAATTTTGTACAAGACTATGTATTACATCTATTCTGGAAATAAAGAATAAGCTGATAGATGAAGCCCATAGTTCTATCTTCTCTATATATCTAGAAAGAACAAAAATGTATAGGGAACTTAATAATCATTTTTGGTGGGATAATATGAAAAGGGAGATTGCTGACTACACTTCAAGGTGCCTGGTATGTCAAAAAGTGAAGGCAGAGCAAAAAAATCCTAAAGGGGTATTGCAACCACTACCCATACTAGCATAGAAGTGGGACAATATCACTATGGACTTCGTCATAGGTCTTCCAAGAACTTCCAAAGGAAACAATGTGATATGGGTTATTGTAGACCATCTCACCAAGACTGCCCATCTTATATCCATTTGGGAATATTTCTCTCTTGATCAACTTGTCGGGATTTACGTGAAGGAAGTGGTAAGGCTGCATAGAGTTCCACTTTCTATCGTATCTGATCATGATCCAAGGTTCACATCAAAATTATGGAGAGTCTTCAACATGTTCTAAGCACTAAATTGAATTTCAGTATGGACTATCACCCCCAAACTGATGGCCAATATAAAAGGACTATTCAAACACTCGAATACATGCTGAGAACATGCTAAATAGAATTTAAAGGTGGATGGGATCAACATCTCCCTTTAGTTGAGTTCTCTTACAACAACAACTTACACTCAAGCATTAAAATGGCACCCTATAAAGATCTATATAGGAAGCGATGTAGAACTCCTACTGTTTGGGATGAAGCTGGTGACAGAAAGCTTCTTGGGATTGATCTTGTGCAAGAGATGACAGAAAAAGTTCATTCCATCCAACAACACTTTAAGGCTGGTCAGAGTCGGAAAAAGATCTATGCCGATAACCGTCGAATGGACTTGGATTTTGATGTAAGTGAAAAGTTATTTCCATGAATGTCACCTTGGAAGAGAGTCATGAGGTTTGGGAAGAAAGGGAAGCTCATCCCTAGGTACATTTTCCCCTATGAAATCCTTGATCACATAAGAGTAGTGTCCTATCAGCTTCACTTCCTCTAAATCTAGCACAAGTTCATGATGTCTTCCACGTATCCCTCTTGAGGAAGTACATACCTGACCCTTCACATGTACTAAACACAGAGGTGGTACAACTATAACATGACCTCTCTTAT